>CM031238.1:196799460-197999460 GCA_018340775.1 Taxus wallichiana var. yunnanensis | reverse complement strand
ACCATTTAACTTAACAAAAAATTATGCATCGGCGAGATTTTCCTTTTTGTTGGTTTTCCATGGATGGTTGATGTGAATGCTTAAGGTGGAAGTAACATACATTTAACCTAATAATATAGTGAGAAACATATTAAACCACAATCCTTATGGTAATGGGGGTGATTCCACAATTGAAGTAGTTCTCTTACTAACATAGTGGTTGATTGGTTGTAAGATGAGTGTGTTTGTTTTCTCAATTTTCCCCTCTTCTCCTTTACGGCTCATAATCCCAAAAACAAACCTTGTTCAAATGTCTTTTAATATGCCTTATTACCTAAGCACCCAAGTCATATATGCCTCTTGATTTGTCTTATATTTTCTTTATGGCTCTAAAATCTTCAATCCTTCAAAACTTAATCCCACATTAGTTGGAAGTGTTGGTTTGGGGAAACATATAAGCATATAAGTTATTATCTTAAAAATTATAATCACATAGCATTTTCAATTATTTCCAAATATTAATTTGATATCTATATTCCTAGTCAATCTATTATCTATGTAATTAGCTTTGATTTATTGTGTTATATTTAATCATATTTATTGTGTTACCTTTAGTGGGCCTAATCGCCCCTAGATTGTGGTTTTATAGTACATTTATATGTCCAAACCGCTTCTCACATATTGCGGTGTTGATATCTATTTATTTATTGGTAGTTATTAAACTATTTTACATGTGGTATAAAATACACACCTTACTACCCCAAGTCGGATATGCCTCTTCAGTGCATCTTGGAATTGTTTCTACGTCTCTAAAAATATTCATTCATTGGGTGTAATAATTTCAAGTTTTTAAGCAATCATTTACTAGTATTTCCATATATATTAATAATTCTAGAGTTTGAGATTAGAAAAATAAACATTATTTCTTATAAAGAAAAAATGAAATACTTTAATAAGAGAATCTAATATTATAAAATTAAATGTTAATAGAACAAAGGAGATTGATACGAGGCGATAACATTTGGATCAAGCCATAAGCATTCAAATCCATCAATAACAATATGATCCAAGGGTGGAAATGTGCACCATAAATCATCAATGAGTGGAAAAGTACATTGATGTATAGGGACTCACTTTCCCCTCTCAACAATATCCAATATTAATTCCTCTCTAGTGGTGTTAATGCAAGTAGCAATGTTCTACAACCTCATGAAGCACCTTTTATAGGAGATATGAAAAAGCGGTGAGAAAAGGCTTTGAGAGACGGTGGAAGAGGGATTCAAGTTTCTTGAGGATATCAAATGGGTTGACATCACTTGTAGCTTTGCCTACTAAATCCAAATCCTTCCATTCAAAATTATATTGATAGGTCCTACTTAAGTGTTTTGGCTCGTGATATCTCCATACACGCCATCACTTAGAAATTATTGAGTTTCATGGGATCATTATTATTCAAATCATCACGAGATTTCATCGGCATGTAGGGTTGTCTTAGTTGAACACCTCCTCACCATTGTAAACATCTCAATGAATTACATCTCGCTTCAACTCCGGTGTTTATATGCTTGATGTTTCCTTATGATCATGTCTTCTTCATCTCATATTTCATTACTTCTATCAATTTTCTTGATAGTTTGTGTTGCGTTTGAAATCGATCTCTAACTGAACTATCACACATTTTAGTCACTTCCTTCTTCTTTGAATTTTACAAGGATGAATTACTTATTTTGACCCTTAAAGGATATGATTTTCCACATATCATATTAGATCTTACACGAGCTTGACATTGGATTCAAATTAAAAACCACACTTCAATCACCTCTTAGCTAACTCAACCTATGTACATGATCTATAGTCATGAGGTGAGATGATTCGTGTTCCTAATTATTAATACTTTAGTACTTTTCTTTATATTTGGGTTCTTTATCATTTTGTACTCGTGCGAGTTGATTTTGGCTACCACTTCAAGATCTCTGCGTTAATAATAACTTGGACATATCTTGACTCAAACAAATCCTCACATGCAAGTTTCCACATTTGAAACTCATCTCACTACTCAATATTGATTGTTTGAACATTATACTCTCCTTTCTTTAATCATTGTAGGTAAGCCCTATCAAACTTTTAATCACTTAGTTGTGATATCTTTATATTGTTAGAGATTTGTTCCCACGGTGATCTTTTCTCAACTCGGTGTTGGTTTGGCTTTGTCTTATTTCTCACAAATTATTTGTAGTATACATTTGCACAACCTCTCTTCGTAGATTATTTCTCATATATGAGCTTTGATTGGGCCAACCATCTCCCTCGATTCACCTTTTGAATACCTTACTTCAAGCATTTAGTCAAATGATGAGGAAACAGATCTTTGTTATCTAGGTATAACATAATTTATTATTTATTTTTCTATCGATTTTCTACTTTCATTGTTCTTGGTTAAGAATCCATTCATGTTTTTTTAGTCAATATTTCATTCACCTTCATGGTTGTGTAAGACAAAGGTGTGGGATGACCTAGAATGCATGGTGGGAAAGGGCATAAACATAAAACTACCAACAAATATTTGAGTGTACCTATTATGAAGAAACCCAAATTTGTATTTTATGAATGACAAAATGATCAAATTAATGACTATAAATTTAGGGGTTTAATTTTGTAAATTAATGAATTACAAACTTTTAAGTGGAACCATCATCAAGAAAGCTAAATCAAAACTAAATGGGGTATGTAAAATTTGAGGGTTGATGATAAAATCATTTATTTGTTTTATTTCTTAAAAAAATAAACCTCGAGGGAGTCATGCATGTATTCTCGAAGAAACCTAAAACAACTCTTGCCTCTTTTTTTTTTTACGATAAGAGGAATAATTCTATTTAATTCCTCAAACAAATATTCATGCATTAGAGTGAGTCCACACATGCAACAAATATACATTCCCTTCATTTTTCTTCAATTTCCATAATAACATTAAGTTTGTGTGTTGTTAATTAAGTGTGCAACATAATTTATGATTACATGGGGAATATTGTTGCAACAATGCTTTCTCCCCTTCCCTTCACAAAGCAATCCTTTTGTTTGGTGTGACATTATTAATGTGCTAAGTTACCAAAGTGGTGAATTACATAGTCACTAATTCAAACACCAACGTGGTTGATGGAATGTATTATGTTCTTGTGGGAACCACCATTAATGTCTACATGTGGCATCTCCACTTCATGTTATCCCACCTCAAAAGGGCACAACTTTGCTTTTTGTTAGTACTTAGGGAAGAATATAGATGTATATCTTTTTAATGCTTGTCTAAAACAATATTTATCTTAGTTCTTGGAGTCTTGAATACGTGTATATAAGTTCTCCCTTCGAATCATGTAAGCAACATTGAAGATTCAGATTTTGTAAATATTACTCGGCATTTTCACTTTTACAATGATCAAGGCAATTTGTTTGATTGATTGTGTGTTGGGAATTAATGTTCCTATGTTCTGATGTATATGACGTATTTTTTATTATTAATATTTAAAGTTATTGAAAATTTTGTGACCTATAAAATATATGATAAAATTTATTCTTAATATGCCATATTTTTCTATTGTGTCTAGTTTTTTTATTATATCGGTTCAACGCTTATGTTATTAAAACACATGATAATATAACTACGACAATCCAAAAAGTTACAAATCCATTAAAAATTAGGGATTTTTAAGTTGGAAGATATTAAGATAAATTTAAGGCTCAACAAACAAAGTACATTAAATAGATGATGCAATGATGATAATGATTAAGTCCTTCTTTTCCACCTTACCAAGTTAAATATATTGTCTATAAAGTTGGCGCAAAACCACCTAGTTTGCCATGTTTTGTGGTTATCAAATTCAACAACTACATCATCTTGACATGGGATGCTAAGTCCCTTTGACATATACCTATCTCTCTGATTTCTTGTGGGAAGTTTAAGTAAGTTCCCCTCAAAATGGTGTGGCCTCTAACTATCCATAAAACACAAGGGGTAACACTATAAAAAATAATTGTTGAAATTGGGAGTATTGAAAGACAAGGGATTACTTACATAATTCTCTTAATAATATGTTACCTCAAGGATATGTGTATCACCCCCCTTTCTCCTTATATAGGTTTTAAAAATAACACATGGTCCATACGTGACTTATTATAAGAAATAAGAGGATCGAGATATGTTCCCTCCGATGAGTCGACTCTCAGTCGGGTAGGGAAAACCCTCTTGTCAAGTATGTAGAGGTGATAGAAACTATGGGTGTTACCATGCATATGTTTCAAGTGCATTGGGGTGGATGCCTCATGTGTATGTCTATACATTAGAGCAATCCCTGATAACTTGAAGACCGTGACTACCGAACCGTGACTATGGTAGTAGTGTTTCGCATGCAATTTGGTTCGGAATAGAGTTGCTTCTATCCTTTCATTCTCTTGAGAAGCAGAGATAAGGGTTAGGGCTAGGAGGAATACTGTTAAGTGTTGGGGAGGTGTGCGCATCACCGTAGAGAGATCGAATCGATTGTGAAGAACTCATTTTTGTCTAGGAAGGACTCTTGGTTCTGATGAAGATACGAGTCCAAGGAATGTGGTGGCGACAGAAGGCTTAGTTGGGATGATCTCGGTATTGGAAAGCGAGCGATGAAGCTATCCTCAGTCTTTTCTAATGTTTGAGCGAGGGTGACAGTGATCCGGTTGCTCGTTGCGATCTTGGCTCGATCCTCTTCTCTGCAACCTCTTCTGCTTTTGTTTCACTTCTCTTTCTTCTTTGCCAAAATGAATTCTGGATCTTTTCTTTTTGGTTGGGGGGGAGGTCATTAATGAGGAACCGATGGCGGTTACGTGAAGCGCGGTGGTCGAGTAGGAACCGATGTCGGTTAGGTCAAAGTGACTATTTTTAGTAAAATAGCCATCTTTCCCTCCTTTCTCTCAGGGATCGGTTGTGGGCTTGGTCAAGTCATTATTAGGCTTGTTTTGGTGTGGGTGAGGGTAATGAGTCATGGGTGTGGAGTCTGGACCAAGTCATAGGTCTTAATTAGGTTGGTTTAGGGTTAGGGCTGGGTCACGGTGAGGTGGCGAGATGAGGTGGCAAGGTTGGAGATGTGGATTTATTAATTATAAGGTAATTAATAAATCATTAGGTGTGTAAGGTTTAGGTGGTGAGGTAGGGTTAGGTTGTGGGACGAGATACGGGGTACAGGGCATCATAAGACCCAAATTTGGTGTCTACATTTGCCCCTTGTTGTCGTGTAGCTTGCCTTGTAAAGTTGCACTGACAATAATAAGAAGTGGTTGCCCCAGTTAAGGGTATAGGTAATCCCCCTTAAATCTATCATAGATTGAGGTGACGTGAAATCAGGGATAGGGTTGATAAAGGGTGAATGATGATGGTAAGATGGTGAGGTAATTTAAGGAAATAGACGCACGTTGAAATGCGATGAAATGCGACCAGGGTACACGATTTGAAGAGCAAACAAGCAATTCATAGGCAAAGGTCGATAGTTTATCCAAACAAGGTTGATATAATCCTGGTATCCAAGGCATAGGAAGTAGCTCCAGGGGATATAATGGGTAAGGTACCAGAATGTTGTAGGCATGTTCGTGATGCAAATGGTTGGTTTGGTTGAAGTAAACGTCACGGTCTTGGTCTAGGAAAAGCTGGTCGGCTGAACAAGTCAAGTATCCTAGTCGTGCTAAAACACGAACAGGTGAGCTCGATTGAACAAACAGGTAAATGATGGGTGGAGAGAAGTTTTGATTTGCGGGCCTCGGTTGAGGTACTTAATTGGTGCGGCCGTGGGTCAGCCGATTGGTTGGTTGTGGCCTTGGGTCGGGCCAAGTGATTGGGTGCGGCCTTGGGTCGGGCCGGTTGGTTTGTTGCGGCCTTGGGTCGGGCCGATTGGTTTGTTGTGGCCTTGGGTCGGTGATTGGTTTGTTGCGGCCTTGGGTCGGGCCAAGTGATTGGTTGCGGCCTTGGGTCGGGCGGTTGGTTTGTTGCGGCCTTGGGTCGGGCCGATTGGTTTGTTGCGGCCTTGGGTCGGGCCAAGTGATTGGTTGTGGCCTTGGGTCGGGCCGGTTGGTTTGTTGCGGCCTTGGGTTGGGCCGATTGGTTTGTTGCGGCCTTGGGTTGGGTCAGCTTGATTGATTGGTTGCGCCTTGAGTTGGTTACGGCCTTGGGTTGGGCCCATGAATTCAAAATAAGGCTATTTAGCAAAGTCGGGGGTAGGCGATGTGATGAGAAATGGAAATTGGTGGATATTCGTTGGAGACCGTATGGGAACTACATGGTGACGGCGAACATAGCCGAGGATTTGAGGGGTATAGAGCGATTAAGGTGGATCGCGGGACACAGGTCAGGTGAGTACGAGAGGATTCCTCTAGATTGCGTGCGGTGACAATTTGGATTTGTTCAGGATATACCCATGGCTCATAGACCATACAGGAGGATCAACGCCGAGGCACCCCTCTCACCGCCACGACCGACACTTCCAGAAGGACCAGAGGAGACAGCAGCCGATCGCAGGGTAATGGATGCAAGAGTGACTGAGTCTTATAGATTATGGTGGGTAGCAGAGCTACGAGGTGCACGTGAGAGGGCCGATCGTCCTGACATAGCTGTGATTATAGCGGAGAGAGACCACCTACAGGGTTTAGTTCACCATCTTCAAACACAGGTGAATGAGACAACGAGATTGTTAGAGGTTTCGCAGTCATGAGTGGAGAGACTAGAGGCAAGATTCCTCCACGTGAGAGGCGTATTTCGTATGTTACAGAGAGAGATTGGCGGATCGGTGGGGGAACCAATAGTAGTGGCCCCTTTGAGGATGGAGAGGCTAGGTGAGCGGTGTCAACGATCACCATCTTCATGGTTCGGGATGAGGCGTGGGGGCCTACGTGAATTTCATAGGGGGTAGAAGAATAAATAAGGATGCGAGCACAACGCGTTGATGATAAAGAAGATGTATTTGTTTAACATCTAAATAAAACTGAATATGTATGTTGATTTTGAGGTTATGACAATAATAAGAAATGTTTGTGGTTTGAATGTTTGGATTGGTAAAGGACAAAGGTGAGTGTTATCAATATAAATATGCGAAAACATTTATATTTTTAAGCAAAACACCACACATGATAGGTTATGGTAGGGGATGGTCGAGCTAACCTTGGGAGACCCCATGTCTCCTAAGTGTTGCCTACATAGCCCATTGCACAAAGCAAGAAGGGGCCTCAGACCGATGTAGTTCTCCCTTAGGACTAGGGAGAGGTGAATTTAGGCAATTTGGTTGTGGTTAGGCAATTTGTTGGTTGGTAAAAGTTTGATATTGGTAGGGTAATGTTGTTGGTGTTGGTGTGGGTAAAGGTGAAGCGAGGGTTAGCTTACCCAAGCATTAGGGAACCGTGTCCTAATTAAGGTCAACACAGAATCCTAGATTCGGGCAAAAGAGGTAAAAGTGTCCCAAAGTTGGAAAGAGCTAAACAAACCACGTATTATCATAGGATGAGCATGAATCCCTAGGTACCTTGCATAGGCGAGAAGTCGATAGGTGAAAAGAGTTGTATAATCACAATATATCGGATATACATCACGTCCCTTGAGTTTTGTTGTTGTGAAGAATGGTGGGGTGAGGTGGATGGTATAGCTGGGGCGTAGAGGACTTGTTATAACGTGATTATTCTGACAAAATAGATCCAAACCTAAATAGACGAGCCCATGACTCAAAAGTGCTTTTGAATACTGCTTTTATTTTTCTGGATATAGAGTGATCGATGCGGGAAGTCTATATGGGATATGCATTTTATTGTTTCTTGAGGTCTTCACGAAGGTGATCAATGCGAGAAGCTTCTAATAGAGGCTGACTTTGTATAGCTGTCCTTCAAGGGAGTAGTCTACTTATAGTAGCATGATGCGGCTTTGCACATAGCTGTCCTTCGAGGGAGCAGTCTAGTGTATAATAGCAGATGCGGCTTTGCACATAGCTATCCTTCGAGGGAGCAGTCTAGTTTAGAGCGTAGCGGTCTAGATGTCCATATGAAGCATCGAGTTTTGCAGGAAGTTTGACTCAAGAATATCCCAGAATCATATAATTGAGAACTTGTTATTTTGATACTTTTAAGTCATGGACCAGACTAAAAAGGGGAAGGCATCTTTAAGAGGAGGTGATGATCAAACCATGTGAGCTTGATTCCATTTTGAGATGCACGAAACAAGGTGTATGAGGTGGTAAATGAGCTCAAGGGACGAGCACAAGGTAGATAAGAAGTGATGTAACACTAAATTCAACAGTAGAATGGTCGGAGATGCAAGTCATTAAGGGGTTCAAGCTCGGGTTTACCATTAAGCGAATCTAAACTATAAGTACACGATCCGTAGGTGTGAGTGATAATGTAGGGCTCAATCCAATTAGGAGCAAATTTTCCATGTTTGCTCTTTTCTAGTTTAGTTACATGTTGATTCTCTTTGAGGACAAGATCACCAATCTTAAAGGTACGCTCATGAATTCGCTTATCATAAGCACGGTTAATGTGCTTTTGATAAATTTGCAGGTGGTCAAGAGTACGTAACACGACGCTCGTCAAGAAGTTCTAATTAGGCTAACCGCTCTTGGCGGAAGTCATCATTGGCGAAAATATCCTGAAGAGATATTCTGAGAGAAGGGATTTGTATTTCAAGAGGCAAGACAACCTCGGTACCATACACTAGAGAGAATGGTGTGGCATTAGTGGAAGTACGAATGTTGGTACGATAAGCCCAAAGGGCAAAGGGGATGTGATCATGCCGGTTTTCCCAGAATTGTTAACGACTTTCATGAGAATTTTGATTAAGGTTTTGTTAGAAGATTCGGCTTGTCCATTTGCTTGTGGATAGTAGGGTGACGAGAAGCTAAGTTTGATACCAAAGTTGTCACAAAGGTCTTGTAACAACTTATTTTTGAAATATTTTCCATTATCTGTTATCAGGCGATGAGGAACACCAAAACGACAGATAATGTGATGATTGATGAACTCAATGATTTTTTCTTTTTTGGTTGAAATGAGTGGAACGGCCTCCACCCATTTAGTGTAATATTCGGTTGTCGTGATGATCCAACGGTGATGCGAAGAAGGCGGGTGAATCTCGCCAATAAGGTCTAAACCCCATTGTGAGAAAGGCCAAAGATCTCGTGCGACCTGTAACAGGTGGCTAGGAGTATGTTGAAGGTTGGCATGTTGTTGACACATAACACAACGCTTAACATATTCGCAGTCAGTCTTTATTGATAGTAGGCCAATAATATCCTAGGCGAAGGATCCGCTTGGCCATGGCGAGGCCACTAAAGTGCCCGCCACAAAGTCCATCGTGGATTTGTTGGGTGGTATGAGCGACTTCAGCGCCGGTTAGATAGCGAAGGAGGATACCATGAAGCCACATTTGTAGAGAGTCCCCCATGACGACATAACGAGAAACACTTTTAAGAAAAGCACGTTTGCCATTACTAGTAAGGTCAGGTGGTAGAACAGAGGTTGTAAGGTAGTCGTGAAATTGGTGATACCAGGTATCCTGCGAATCAGCAGATACATTATTTACCATACAAACATCCGGAACTAAGTAAGATGGGGCAAAGAGTTGTTGGACCAACACAAATATGTCCGAGTCAGTTGGTGAGGCCAGAATTTGCGAGGCCAAGCAAGCCATAGTATCTGTAAATTTATTAGTTGAGCGGGGAATGGTTTGGATAGAATAATGAGAAAATAAGGTCAAAAGTGAATCCACGTAATGTTTGTACTTTTGAAGTTCCTCATTTTTACATTGGTAGATGTCAGTAACTTGATTTACTACTAACTGAGAGTCACCGAAAATATTAATAGACTTCACACCTAAGTGTAACGCAACATGGAGACCCAAAACAAGGGCCTCGTATTCCGTTGTGTTGTTAGTGTAGGGGAAATCGAGCCTGAATGAAAGAGGCATAGGTTCACCTTCAAGAGGAATGAGAACAACGTCTGCCCCTCCACCGCGCTGGCATTTAGATCCATCGAAGAAGAGGGTCATTGGATATGACACATCACTAAGTGAAAGAGTTGCGATGAGCTCATCAGGGAAAGTAAAATTGGTAAATTGTTCCCAGGTAAAGGGGCTTCCGCGAGTTGGTCTGCGATAGTTTGTCCTTTGACTGATTTTTGGTGTACAAACTCAAGGTCGAGGTCGGTGAGTAGCATAAGCCATCGGGTGATGTGTTGGTTTAGATGAGGTTTGGCGTACATATAATGTATGGGGTCAACGTTGGTGATGACAAAAGTTTTGTGATTCAGGAGGTAATGTCGGAGTTTGGTGGCCACAAATGATAGGGCTAGGCACAACTTTTCTACGTGTGTATACCTAGTCTCGTAATCCATAAGAGTATGGCTTATGTAATAAACTACTTGTTCTCGATGCTCAGAGTCACGATGTGCGAGCATGGCTCCTACAACATGGTCGGTGGCAGAAAGGTAAAGGTAGAAAGGGCGATCGTCCTGAGGTGGGATAAGCACGGGTGGCTGCAAGAGATAAGCTTTAAGCGCCTCAAAGGCTTGGTGGCACTCCTTGCTCCATTGAAAGACAATGTCCTTTTTAAGGAGATGATGGAAAGGTTGACATCGGTCGAAAGTTGTGAAATGAAATGCCGGATAGATTGGAGTTTGCCTTGCAAACTACGCAATTGTTTGAGGTTAGTGGGTGGGGGCATTTCTAGGATTGCTTTGACTTTAGCTGGGTTGACCTCAATGCCACGCAAAGAGACGATAAAGCCAAGGATTTTTCCTGAAAGGACGCTAAAGACACATTTCTTTGGTTGAAGACGAACACAGTATTGTAACAGGTGATCGAAAATAATGGTTAAAACATCGAGATGTTCATTGCGATGTTTGGATTTTCCAAGAAGATCATCGACATATTCCTCGACGATAGTGTGCATAATGTCATGGAAAATATAATTCATAGCTCACGATAGGTCGCACCAAAGCATTCGAAGGCGAATGGCATGACACGATAGCAGAAGGTCCCCCAGGGGGTAATGAAGGCGGTTTTATGTTGATGGGCGGGGCTACCAAAATTTGATTGTATCCCGAGAAGCCATCCATGAGAGAAAGCATCTCATGGCCCGCAGTGAGATCAACAAGTTGATCAATGCTAGGTAAGGGGAAGTCATCCTTTGGGCAAGCGAGGTTAAGGTCCCGAAAATCCGTGCATATCCGAAGTCCCCCCATCGCTTTAGTGACAGGTACGACATTAGAAATCCATTACGGATAGTCAATAGGTAAGATGAAAGAAACAGAAAGAAGGCGTTGAAGCTCTTCTTTCACCAAGAGGGCAATGTGTGGATGCATTTTATCGAGTTTCTATTTAAGCTGGTTTAGAGTCTGGTTTTGAGTGATGTTATGGATAAGCAATGTCGGGATCGATTCTGTCATGTCAGCATAGGACCAAGCAAAAGCTTGATTATGAGCACAGAGGAAGGTATTGAAGGCGGCTTGTTCTAATGCGTCAAGAGATTGTCTGATCTTTAGAATGTGAGGATCGTCCTCCATATGGATATTGATTTCTATAGTTGATTCATTCAACATAGTTTGGGTGTCAGATGGTAAGGCACGTTGAATATAAGAGTCGTCCGCACCGAGGTAGGTGAGGATAGAGTCATCATCCTGGCACTCCACAACGTTAATTGAAGGTGAATCTTCTTCGATCATATCTGGATACAAAAGGGGAAGAGAAGATGGGTCCTCACTATCGCATTGATAAGTGAGAGGACCCAGGAAGATAGCATTCATGAAAAAAAAAAATTAGGAGGGATAGATTCCGGTCTATCGATTACAGGTGAAGATGGAAAAATGGCGATGATGGTTTTGAAGGGGTGACTTCGTTGTTTGCTGGATAATTGACATGAGGTTTCTTCGGTGTAGGTGGTTCAAAAAATCCAAGACCACGACGATCTTTGCGTTTGCGGGTAGTTACGGGAATGATCGTGTGTTGGCCTTGTTCATAAAGACCAAAACCAAAACCCTTTCAAGCACAGCGCGTCAGGAAGGTGAGGGTGAAATGACGTTTGGTTAGATATCAAAAATCAGATTGGAAGGGAACCACACCAAGGGGAGGTTTGGGAGTGACAAAGGATGTGTCGACACCCCCATACGTTAGGTTGGTACGACAATTAGGTGGTCCGTAGGAGATCACCTCCCCCACACGACGGTCGTAGGTAGGATGTGCATGTAACTGTCCGTACTCATGTGGGGTATGGAAGGTGCTAACGTTGTATAGGCGGTATTCCCCTAGCGTAAGGCATTGAAAAACATCTACCAAGGGATCTGAAGTTGGGATGTTGTCCGCGGGGAAAGAAGTGGTATTCGTGGCGGTGGATTCATTGGTCAAAGGTGTGAGTGTGGTTAAGGTGGATGGTTGAGGTGTGGTTGAAGTAGATGGTTGGGCTGGATCAATGGGTGCCTTGACTGGTACAAGCACATCATTAGGGCGATATAACATATTGTAGGTTTTGAAAGGGGAAGCGTCAGCTTTGACGGTGTAAGACTTCCCCTCATACTAGAATTTGATGCATTTATGTAAGGTGGAAGGAATGCATCCCATAGCCGGATCAAGGCGGCCTAAAAATATGTTATATTGGAATTCTCCTCAAGGACATAGAAGAGTTCGGGTAAGGTACGTGGCCCTACACAAATGTTAAGGATCACGATGCCTAAGGTAGAAGTAATAGCATCATTGAATGAAGCGCAACATGGTGGGGTTGGCACACATGCGGTAGGAGGGATATTCATCTGTTGGAAGGCTTTGGAAGAGACGATGTTTAGGTGGTGCCCCGTCGATCATAACACGGCGTACCGGATGTCCCCGGACGTAAGCCGAGATGAAAAGAGCTGGATCAAGATCTTACGCACAAAGACGACAATTTCTTCTTCGGAAAAGCGACAAGCGGCGGCTTGCATTTGTGCGAGGGGCGAAGTGGTTGTGGAGGTAGGTTGTTTGGTGAGAGAAGCAACGTGGTTGGGTGTTAAAATGGAGGTGACGGGCAAGGTTTCGTTAGGTAGGACCTCTATCCCTTGAAGGATCTCAATTAAATCTTGTCGATGCGATTCAGATGTTTGAATGAGATCATAGAGTGTCATTTTGATAGGAGATTGGTGAAGTTGTTTGATCATGGTGCGGTGGGAAACTCCATCAGAGACGGGATAGGCAGGTCCACGAATGACCACTTTAGGTGGTGGTGCGATCGGGATGGCAGAAGGAGAAAGAGAGGCCGCAGGTGTGCTTTCTTTAGCTTTTCCATTGTTTTTCTGACCTCGAGTAGCAATGTTAATCATGTTGATCTCGTGAATACGAGAGGAGGAAGATGGCGGGGATAAGTCATTGCTCTCGAGAGGCGGGGTTACAATGATGATAGATTTTGGTGAGGCGGGGACAGGTGGTATAGGAGAAGGGATCGAAGCTAAGGGCCTCTCTCTCCGTAAATTATCTTTCTTAGGCTATCTATCCGAGATAGGTGACTGGTGAAGGATGGCTTTCAAAGCTTTGCATCCTTCTACATCGTGTCCTGGTGTGCGATGGTAAGCACAAATTTTAGATTCATCATAACCTATAGGTCGAGGCTTAGATGGATCATAGACTCTGAGCGGGGGTAGGGAAATGGTCGCATCCCCTACCAACATATCAAGGATCTTGGAGTAAGATCCTTTGAGCGGGTCAAATTCAGATGAAGATGAGGCTGTTGATTGAGTAGGTGAGATTTTTGATTGTTTTGGTAATGGTTGGGTATGAGTGGTTCATATGGGTGGTGATTTAGGCAAGGGACTTTGATGATTGGTTTTAACGAGGCGTGGTTTCTTCTGTGTAGAAGTTATGTTTATTGGTTAGTTGATGAGGCCCAGTGATGTGGTGGCGAGGAAACAACCACGGGAGAGAGGAGCGGCAAAGCAAACAAGTCCTTCGATGGTCGAGTTTGCTTCGGGTTGGCAGGTAGGCAAGATACTTGGGGTGACGGTGTTGAGACGCCAATGAGTGTCTGTAGGGGTGCAAAAGGTATAGGTCGTGTTAAAGAAGATGTGGGAGGCAAGGTGTATTGAGGCAAGGTGGAGGGGTGAGGCCCTAATATAGAAGGTAAGTGTGATGGTGAAGGCTGAAGCCGAGCCTACTGTATCGGTGTGATTGGGGGCAAGGTTTTTAGTTGTGGAAGAGGCATAGATTGGACTTGAGGAGATTAGGTCTGTCTCTAGGTGGATTGATGGCGTATTTTTGGATAAATCTAAACGTTTAGGTGGGTGTGTCGGTGGGGTGGTGAAGTTCAAGCGTAAGGGAAGGTTTGGTTAGGTTGATAGAGGTGGTGAGGGATTCGATAGAGACGAGGGGGTGAAGGTGAGGACATAGGCATTTTGAGCTTTTGTAAACACCTCGGGTATATGGTAGAGGTGTCTGGATTAGTCACCTACATTTGAGTAGAGTATGGTGTACTCAAATGCTCCCATAAGGCTCGTCTATCTTCTGAGGGATGACACTCTTCACGTGTGAACAGGAACTTTGGTATGGAAGAGAGATGGGTTGTGATTCCGGTCCACTATGGGTGTGATACAGGGGGTAAATGAGGCGCTGTATCAATGGGTGTTAAGAGGTCAACCGGTCGCTGGAAAGATTTAGGTGATGAAGAACTAATAGGTAGGAGGGCATGCTCGAGGGGATCCATCATGATTGAGGAGTTTGGTGATGTAGGCTCAAGGGGTTTCTCCTCTAAGGGGGTGACAGAAAAAGTGGCAAGCCTTCTTACATTGCGGCAAGAGTGGTGGAAGGAGATGTTGGGGAACTAGATAAGTTAGATAACATCCGCTCACAATCTCTCGTGGATGTGGTGTAAGAAGGTTCATTTGTGAGAAGAGAACTGCAGGCGGTTAATTCCTTTATGGGTAAAGGAATAGCGGGACTATCCTCTTGTCCGATGAAGGAGAAGGGGCGAGAATCCCTACGTTGGTGAAGAAGCTTGATTCAGAATTTCCTCAATGGAAGCCCAGGTTGGGAGTTGAAAATCGCATGGATCTCATGCACACTCTTCTCCTCGGTGAGGTGTCTTGGTTTGTGTTCTTGTTAGATGCATGGTTTGGAAATGGTTTGTTGAAGATTTTTAAATTTTGATTAGCGGGGAATTAGGATTATCGAGAGTTATATCCCTGCATCAACCATTTCTGCACTTTGTGTTTTTCAACATCTTGCATTTTTCGTGACTGTGTCCCTTCACACGATGGAAGTTACAGAAGTCATTTTGTTTATACCAAGAAGGAATAGCGCGGGTGGAATCAAACCCAGAGTGAGGTTTAACAGGAGGCAAGGTGATAGCTCCTGCTTTAAGCAATTTGTCTAAGATCACACCATACATTTCTCCCAAGGAGTGTAGTTGATGGGCTCAGCTTTATACTTATAGGTGGCTTTCGGCTGGGTATTGGACAGTGCTTGAGATTTGACCGTCATTGCGTGTACTGCACCCTTTGATTTCGAAGTAGCCGATGTGTGAGAGTTGGTGGTGTTGGGTTTGGTGGTAGAGTCTTGAGTCAGGAAATTAGAGCTTTTGTTGCGTAACCTCAATTTCTCTTCCTCTAAGGCTCGAATCTCTAGTTTTGAGCCATAGTAAAGGCCTCATCAAAAGTGCGGAAAGTGTGAATTTGGAGGGGGAAATGTGTTTAGCGCAGCCCGCGTAAAGAGTTCGATGAGCTTGGCACGAGGTAAGGCGTAAGTAAGTTGGTTGATGAGGCCCCGCCATCGTCCAACGAAATCTGTGATAGACTCGTCTTCAAATTGTTGGATGGCATAGAGGTCGGTAATGGATACTTTCTTGGCAATATTGATGGAGAAGTGATCCAAGAAAGATTGGGCTAACTGGTTAAAGGAGAAGATTGAGTGTTGGGCTAAAGCGCTATACCACTCCAAGGCAGGTCTTGATAAGGACATGGGAAAGGTACGGAGTAGTAAGGCATCGTCATGAGCAATCGAGATAGCGAGGCATGTCTAAACGATCGCGTGAAGTGTTGTTGTGGGTCCTCCTTGCTATTAAAGCGAGTAAATTTCGGTAATTCCCATTGAGGAGGATATGTATGAAGGGGGACAAAAGGATGAATAGGCTCCTGAAAAACTTTCTCGTATGTCAGGGTGTTACGACTTCCTGAAATAGAAGCCTCAAGATTTTGCATCTTGTCCATCATCTGTTTGATTAAATCATTGGTTGGGTTAGATGATGGTGATGTCGTTGTAAACAGAGGAGGATTGGTCCAAGAGCCGCTACTAGACAATGGTGGGATTGAATGTTGATAAGATAATGGTGATGAATGTGTTGGGGCAGCCGAATAAGGGTGTCCTCTATAAGAGGTTGAGGCCACTGGATGAATTTGTGGAAATGAAAAGGTGGGCGGAGCTTGTGAGGGAAAGCTCGTGTGTATAGGTGGCGAGAGAGCAAGTTATAAAAGATACGATCTGTGAGAGAGATGAGGTAGGGTCGGTGGACGGTAGTGACATGGGGGCCCTAGATTAATGAAAGGAAATCCAATTGGTTCAAGTATGAACCACCAAAGCTCTTGAGTGGGAGGCGGGGCTAAGGGCGAAGACGGTGAAGCGGAGTTATTAGGTGGGGAAGGGGCTAAGTGAGCGGCGATACTAATAGGCATACCAACGAGGAGGTGACCGTCGGGTGTACGGTCAAGGGTATGAGACAAATAATATTATGCGGCACTAGGATTAGCATCCAAAAATTTAGCAAATTCCTTATCTCCTACGAGGATCGTGGGAAAATTACTGGTATCCGTAGGATTCCCATAGGATGCGAAGGGGTGACTCGGGAAAAGGCACGGAGCAGGCATGTAAAACCATGGTTGCTGCTTGTTTCCGAGTGATAATAACCATGGACAAGAGGACACAGTAGGGATTTAATCAATCTGGAACAAAAACAACAACAAAATGTTGGAATTGATAGGTTGTTGGTTTGTCAAGAACTGTTAAACACAGTAACCGATATCGGTCAGAAAACCGATGTTGGTCAAAATGTAGCCGGCGTCGGTCAGTTAACCGATGTCGGTAGTATGGGACCGGTGTCGGTCACTGTGAAAGCAAAGAGAGGATGTAAGAAGCTGCTGGTTTGGGGATAACAATGCTTAATATACCTACCAAGCTGTCTTGAAGTGATCACTAAAATGGTGTATGATAGAGAGAAACAGAACTAAAAAAATAAGCAAGATGCACAACCAAATCAAGAGACTAACCCTAGGATTAGTTTTAATCACTGCGGGATTATGCCTTAGACGCGAGATGATGTCAATCCTAAACAAAAGACCTAAGGGAGATGTCAAGTTTGTTTTGGCTCATAAGGCTACCTCAATCAAGCGGAGGAATCTTTGCGGGAAGGGGGATGTTTGAGCTGTTGTGTTGATTATGATGTGATTTGGTATGTGTTGTGCAGTGAGAGTAAGATTAATTTCTCATCAATACCGTGGATATCACCCCCACGTGTACGACCTATTACTTAATCTACGTTCACTAGAATTAAAAACAACAAGCAAGAATGTGATGCACGTGTTTTAAACCCAAATCGAAAATGATATTCGATGAAGCAAAGAAGATGACTTTCACTAATGCAAAGATGTGAAAGAAAAACAAATTCTTTTACCAAAATGACAAAATATTTTGTGAATATGTAGAAGAAAGAAACAGCAAGTGTGCTCCCTATATGAAAGCAAGCAAGAAAGAAAGAAACGAAAAGGGTCCCACCGGGCGTGCCAAAATGTTTCGCACAGAATTTGGTTCCGGAATAGAGTTGCTTCTATCCTTTCATTCTCTTGAGAAACAGATAAGGGTTAGGGCTAGGAGGAATACCTGTTGAGTGTTGGGAAGGTGTGCGCGTACCGTAGAGAGATCAGATCGATTGTGAAGAACTCCTTTTTGTCTAGGAAGGACTACTGGTTCCTGATGAAGATACAGGTCCAAGGAATGTGGTGGCGACAGTAAGGCTTAGTTAGGATGATCCGGTATTGGAAAGTGAGCTGATGAAGCTATCCTTAGTATTTTTCAATGCTTGAACGAGGGTGACAGCGATCCAGTTGCTCAGTTGCAGTCTTCGGCTCGATCCTCTTCTCCGTAACCTCTTCTGCTTTTGTTTCACTTCTCTTTCTTCTTTGCCAAAATGAATTCCGGATCTTTTCTTTTTGGTTGGGGGAGGTCATTAACAGGGAACCGATGGCGGTTACGTAACCGACGGTATCGAGTAGGAACCGATGTCGGTTAGGTCAAAGTGGCTATTTTTAGTAAAATAGCCATCTTTCCCTCCTTTTCTCCCGAGGGATCAGTTGTGGGCTTGGTCAAGTCATTATTAGGCTCGTTTTGGTGCGGGTGAGGGGTAATGAGTCATGGGTGTGGGTCTGGACCAAGTCATAGGTCTTAATTAGGTTGGTTTAGGGTTAGGGCTAGGTCACGGTGAGGTGGCGAGATGAGGTGGCGGGGTTGGAGATGTGGATTTATTAATTATAAGGTAATTAATAAATCATTAGGTGTGTAAGGTTTAGGTGGTGAGGTAGGGTTAGGTTGCGGGACGAGATACGAGTACAGGGCGTCGTAAGACCCAAATTTGGTGTCTACAAGTAGTGCAAGTTTGGGGCAACCCCTAAATGATTGAGTCTCGAACTTAGAGGTGGATATAATCCAAAGGCATACACATTGTCCTAAGAATCACTAGATCAAAATCAAAATAATCCTTGAAGTTATCCTCCATCAATCCCTTTCTTCATCATCCCTCTTCCCCTACAATGTTTCATCTTCAATCCTTAAAAATTTAACTTCTTCAATGACTCTATATCGATGTATCCATTATACTACTAAGGTGTGATTACTAGTTTATGGAAAATGAGTTGACGATGAAGTTGAGAAAAGATGTTGCTTTGAGAAGAAGTAATCTAGAATAGGCAGTGATTTCATTATATATTATTTTCATTATTATATATAATTCGCTAGATAATTATTATTATTTTGAAAGATCTAATGGAATACTCGGTGAATTTACACATATGTGGCAATTTTAATAAATATCAACCGATAGAAATATGCATATTATCTAGGATTCACCTGGGATATTATAGAATTTCCTAGGGGTTAATTCTTAAAATTATCTCTTTCCAAATAAGGAGTTCTCTTGTTCAAGCCCTTGGAGAGAGGGATTGGAACTAATCTATTAGATGATTAAGGGTGATCTATCCCCAATTTGGAGAAGTAGTCATAACCATGAAAGGAAATGAGTTCCCATGCACCAAATAATGGTGTCACATGTTGTCTAGCCACATCTTAAACCCTTCCCAATAAAAAGAGGAAGAGTGTCATGAGGCATCTAACTACCCCCGACATCTTCTAAAGAGAGTGAGAGAAAGAGTGTCACGAGGATTTTATTTGCCTCTTAAATATTCCACCTATGTAACCACACCATTGTAAATGAATATAGGTCTCGTGGTGTCACTCACACAAAGTTGTAAGGAAATGAAGTAGTCCCATGTCCCCGATGTGCATTATAATAATGTTGATGTACTAAATGTATAAGGTTTTGGGAATGAAGCAATTCTCTTTCCCTCACAACCCATATTATAAAATTTCTTATGATTCCAAGATGCGCGAGATGAAAAATGGAATGAAGTACTCATGCCCCACCATATATTATATTGTATCGAACTAGCAATAGAGACCATATATTATATTATATCTTATAGAAAATTTTAATTTTAGTGCCAAAATTAGCTAGGATGGTACCATCCATTTTCGACAATAATATCTAATGGTTTTGTCCTTGTTGGATGGTTTTATCTATGTATAAATTTTGTAAATTATTTTTGTCTATTTTTGTTCATGTTCATGTGTTCATATACTCCATTCCTCTATATTTTATTTTTTGTAATTTGTCTTTGTGTTCGAATTGTATTGATTCTCTTGTGATAACCCTAAATTCCCCCTCTTTTAAGGTGAGTCAGATGAATTTTAGATCACTTGCCTCAAAATAATAGATTTGTGTCCATGTCATATTGAGCATATAGGCATCATTTGATCACACATAATATATTTTTAGGTGACCACCATATACAAATAGGCCTTGTAAAATACCGCATGGTAGAACCCGCGGCATAAAGCAACAACATAGTTATCAAACATGCAAGAATACAAGCATAAAAACATAGAAACATATAAATATATCAATAAATATCATAAAGACAGACATAAATAAGGCTAAGAGCTGCATACTGAGGACATAATAATGCCACACACACAATCAAAGGTTGTATGGTTGCATAATAAAAGACAACTAAAGCGTCAAATAAAGCACACCTAATTGTCGTACACACATAGAGAAGGCCAAAATCCACATACATAAGATAAGTAAATGTATGACGATAAAAAGAAAATAGTAGCTTAAAGTATATACATAAAATAATATACATTAGTCCCGCTTGATACTGTATATATTAATCCCCAAAATATGAATAGATAACATACATCACAATGTATAATATAAACATAATGAGAATGTGAAATAACACTATGTGATGAAACAATAACATCTCATAGTGTAGGATATACCCTTGTACTTGCATGGACACGGGAAAGTGGAGAACTCCAACATTTATAAGCATTGTAGGGTCATTTTTGTATTACATCATGCCCATACACCTCGTGAAATGCATGTGTGTGTGTGTGTGTAACTAATAAAGTATGTTATTGATCAAACCATATGACAAACAACATATTTGAAGTAGATAAGCTAGTAGATCAAGCCATCTTTAGGTCATAATTTTGTATTTTTGAAATATTTGAATGTTTTTGGATTGTTATTCATATTTGAATGTTTTTGTATTTTTGGAATATTTTCAAAAGTGTCACTCTACGATGTGATCATTAGGGTAAGGAGAGGGGTCTACAAGTGTAAGAGGAGGATTTCACAAGATATATCTCATAGATATGACATGAGTAGGCTCAATAGGCATACATATAGAAACCATTGATATATTAGAAGAAGGAATTTATGGCATAGCATATGATAGTTTCCCCCACTTGAAGGGGTTAACAAAAATGTCATAGCATAAGATAATTTCCCCCACTTGAAGGGGTTAACAAAAATGTCCAACACATCAAGCAATAGTCTGAATATGCATTATGATCAAAATTGTATATTGAGGCCTACTTGCGTCAACCTCTATGGTGGGAAGGAGGGATGCAATCTTAAACTCAAATAACTATGCAAACATGATATGTGGTGGTGCTAGAAATATTTTGAAGAAGTGGTGTGGATAGGATATATTCGCTACACTTAAATAGGTAACATAATACATCCAATAGTTCTAAAAGTAGCTTGAGAAGTAGGTTGGAAATGTTTCTCATTGATGTGCAAGTCATAGTAGCCATTAAAATTAGAACTAGTATGCATGTGAGATTTGGCTCAAAAATGAATTTAAGTTTGAGGAAAGGGGTTAATTAATTTTATTTAATTAAATTTTAGAAACAAGCCATATATTTAGTTTGTTAACTAAGCCATCAGATCAAAAATATGTATAATAACAATTTTTAAGATAAAACAATTAGAACACTTGTTAAATAGAGGAAAACATCGAGAAAACATATGCACTTATCTATGTAATCGATTTGGAAGCTAATATAAGTATGATAGAATGATAAAGAGTATATAAATGTCTTGTAGATGCTTCATCTTTATTTTTGGTCCTAGCGTACTATATGTAAGGACTAAATCGCCAAACTCGGACTAAACCATCCAAACTTTGTCTAACACTTTTATCCCTAAGCTCGGTGGTTTGTGCAGGAGATGGTGATACTCGAAACTTTTTTGCCCTTTTGATTAACTCAAATATGCCTCACTATAATAAACTACGTCTCAAAAATGTGTGAAACCATTTGATATCAATTAAAAATATCCAAAACCCTAACCATGGGTGAAACACCCGCACAAAGGTTAGTGTGTTCAGTGAAGTGCAATATGTACACCACCTACATTAGCACTACTCCAAAGAGTCCAAAGAGACCTCAAATTGCATGTATTTATTCTCCTAGAGATGTGATATATGTATGGATGAAACTACATTTGATAATTTGATCACTTGATAATATTTATAATGGATTTCTTACTTAGTATTTGACTTGGCTTTGATGGCTTTTGGCTTATAAAGTTTGACCCTAAAACCTAGCCTGGAGTGTTTCAAACCTATTTAGGGGCTACTCAAAGTATGTGCTACTACTTTAGGGAGGTTTAAGAGAGCTTTGATTGCCTTTTGAGATATATTTGCTCGTGAGTACCATGGTGATTTCCAAGTGAGTAAACGAGTGCATTTGACTTACTTATATAGGGTTTTGTGGGTATGATTCCACATTAAGCTTGGCCCATGGGGAAAATAACAACCCATAAAAAATACCAAATTGAAGAGTTGATAATTGGAAAGCTTGGGAGGAAAACCGCCAAACAAGGACAAAAACGTTTTGACCTTATCAAGCCAATGAAGGGGATAATGATAATTAAGTAATAAATTGATTAAGCTCTCGTCAAGTAGATCGTAAATAATAGCATGTGGTATATCATTAATCTTTTTAAAATGTAAATTTTCTTTATTCTTAGGAATAAATTAATCTTACTTCATAAACCATGTTCAATATGAAGCTTTTAAGGCCCAAGACTATGTGTAGAGATATAGTTGACATGAGCATGATGTGGATTCCTTAGATGTGTAATCTCGACCTTGAGTGATTTAATCCGACACTTATTTCTTGAATATTATTTTTAAAATCATTTTGTAATGATTGAATAGATTCTAGGATATTCGCATAAGAGATGTCATTGCCATTATCATTTTTGTTGATGAAGGATGCATAAGAAACAATCAAAGAGGGCTTTTGAGTTATTATACATTATGAATTAATTCACACATGATATAACCATAAAGAATAATGTAAGGATAAATGTAATGAAATTACTTAGATGGATATGCATATCAACAACAATAAAATATAAAAGAACACCAAATTATAGAGAAATATCACAATATGCAAGTAAAATAGCTTAGCCACTTTGGGGGCTACCTCGCATCATGCAATAAGACTCAAGTGCTCAATATGGTGATAATATCCTCCTTCTAACTCCTTTACATACCCTATTATACTATCCAACTCCTTAGGGTTGTACTACTAATCATATGAAAGCATAAATAATTATGATATGACATGATAACATATTATGTTAGCCACAAGTCGGTTATCCATATCATAATATATAAATTAAGGTTAAAGACGTAGTATGTCCATCCCCTTCAAAGTAACATTGTCCCCAATCTTGGTAAGCTCTGGATGCTTCTCCCACAATGCTTCATCCTCCCATGTTGCATCTTTAATGTCCAAATTCTTCCATTTGATCATACACTTAGTGATGACCCTATCCTTGTATATGACTTGTTTCATCATCATTCAATGTCTTGTCCACCATAGATGGTTAGTCATCTCACTTAGTGAGTTCATAGGTCATTAGGGTTAGTTAGGGTTGTGTCTATGTGTCATGCACATGAGTTACACAACACTCCTATATGTACCTCTTATTTTTTATCTATGAGAATGAGAAGACCTATTCTTTCAAACTTGATTCTCATTTTGTGATTCAATCTCTTGCTTATTATGTGGACTATTCCCAACACCATTTTAAGTGTAACCTTTTTGATGTGCACGGGGTTCCGTATTGATCCTTGTAGAACAATCGATATGGTATCAGAGCTATTGTTTGGTAAACGTGTACTCGTTTGATTCTAGTTCTTATTACTTCATTTTTTTGGTTTTCATGTTTTTCTTGCAAGTTTTTATTATTTTGGAATCTTGTTAACAGGTTTAATAATCTCGGTTTTTGTCGAGTTTTTTTCCGGTTTGTAGTGTGTTTTTTGGTGCATATGCATGTACATGTTGCTTTTGGAGTTTCAGGTTTTTGGTATTTCCTCACTAAATCTAGTTGTTCTACGCCATTTTGGTGGAAATTTATTGGTTTGGACGTATTTATGGGTTTTTCATTAAAAAAATTAGTTTTTTTTGAAAAATCTCCTTTTTTGCTTTTTGTCCTCTCCTCTTGCTCTGTTGTGCACTTTACACCCCTTCACACTGGTTTATCTCCCACTGAACTCCTCTTGCCAGCTCAGTGAGTTGGCTCTACCCCCTGGTGAGTTGGTTGTTCCTCCCAACTCGGCGAGGTTAGTTGTCTCTACCCCTCGAGTTAGGTTTATGGTTTGCATTGGGTCTTTGATTGCATTGGTTTGCTTTGCTCAGCGTGTCTTGTCCTGGGTTAGGTTGACCGTGTTTGGATTTTTTTTCATTGGTGGCATGTTTTTTTTCTTTTTCTATCCTGGCAAGTTGAATGTTCTTAGTAGGCCGCGAGTTTATTTAGTTGTCTTTTCACCGCATTTTTCATTTGTGGCTTTGTCTGCTTGTACTTGATCGCTTTCCATGCTCATGGCTTTGTTTTCCTTGCTTGATTGATTGAATGTTTCACTCGCTACCTCCGCCTCGCCATATTGATGTGTTGGGCTCGCCCTTCCATGCTTGAGCTCTACCTCGACCTGCTTGTTATTGATCCACCTTGCTCTGCGAGCTCCTCCTTGACATGCAGATCTTCTCTATCGATCATTACATGTGTTGTGGATTTGCTGCGTGCATTACAAACTACCCCTCCAACCATGACACTCAATTGTCCCGCGACTCGCTCGCTTAACCTCCTCGCCCAAGTCACCCGACAACATCTTTAACTTGACCAAGTCTCCCTCAAGTCCCATGTCAGTTGGCTCCACGTTTCTTGTCAACTACTTCCACCATGCCCACTTGTCACCCCGTACTCCACGCCGAGTCCACTTAACTCGGGATCTTCACATGCCCCAATGAGCCAACTCATCTCCTCTACCTGACCCGACGTTTCGAGCCCCTCAAAATACCTCATCCTCCGAACCCAAACCGAGTCATTTTGTTTTCAAAACTTCAATTGCCACTTTTTCAATTATTAACATTGTTTATATTTTTTGATAAACAATGTTTTTTTCTTGTTTATGTGGGTAAGTTATGGTCAGTCTTTGATTAAAAAGAGTCGTGTTTTTTAGTTAGGCTTAGCATTGTTTATTTAGTGGGGATACCTTTTTAAAGTTGGGTGTTTAAAAGGTTAGGGGATTAGTTTTTTTATGAAAAAGATTTTATATTATATTAAATGGAACATGATACAAGATTTTTCCAACAAAAAAGTGGGCGGTATGAGAGCACGCCCCAAAGCCATGAGCACACTAGGCCATGCCTAGGAATACATCAAAACATCAAAACAACAAAAGGAGCAATGAAGTCAAGTCACTAAAGTGAAAATGTTTGCAAAGGGGAGATCATGGTCATCTGGCCAACCAGCACCATGGAGGTCCTTGCCAGTGTCTGACATGTCCCATCTCGAGTCTGGGAGGTCTTCTTCATTTTCAGCAACATCCCGTATGGGGGAAACGACCAAAGCCATCCGAGGGAACTTATCTGAAGGTGGTAGAGGCAAGGGGTGGTAGGCTCCATCCATCATGGTTGCATGGTTTGGGAGCCACAACCCATCCGAGTTGATGAGCATGTGGGGGAGCCACATCCCCGATGACGAGATGGTGGAGAAAGACTTCGTGGTCGACTACACAGAGACCAACGAACATGACTCTAAGAATGTCGTTGGGAGAAGCTCTAATGACCTCCACGGGGATGACCACCGCAAGGCGTAGAGTGTCGAGAAGGAGAGGGTGGCTCCCAAGAAACATTACATGGGGCATCACCCTAATGTCGTAAAAGATTTTAC
Source organism: Taxus wallichiana var. yunnanensis (assembly GCA_018340775.1). Classification (NCBI taxonomy): domain Eukaryota; kingdom Viridiplantae; phylum Streptophyta; class Pinopsida; order Cupressales; family Taxaceae; genus Taxus; species Taxus wallichiana. Next base: position 197,973,616 of record CM031238.1, on the reverse strand, counting down.
GGGTGCTCCACCTCCAAGGACACCTTTTTGGGATTTGTTTAATTATGGGGTGTTCTAATTTAATTAGGAGTTAATTTTTTAAACAGGTCTTACTTAAATTTAAATTAATGGTGGTTAATTTTTATTAGGATCCTTAATTCATCTCAATTAGTAGTTTATTTGAATTGTTGTTTATCTAGTGTTATTGTCGTTTTTTCTCCTTTTTGATCTCTATTAGACCAATTGGGCAATTTCAAAGTACGATATATAACGTTATTGGACGTTTTTACTATTTGTTTATTGGAGAGTGTTGCAGCCCCGCTTAGCATTTTTTTCCTTTCGGGAGCATTTTCAACGTATTGGAGGTCTGGGACCTATCTTGAGCACGGTTTTTGCATTGTAATCACCCTTGTTCCTTGCTTACGCCTTTTTGTGTTTCTTTATGTGTTGCTCGTTGCCTCCACTCGAGATTTATTGTGACCTCCACTCTTGTGTGACTCATCACCTACCGTAAGGTTAGTGGTCAATATCCCCATGTCACATGAACACACCTTATCAGAATCAATGCATTACTTTTAAAGTGTCACAAACAGGGGGTTATCATTGTTCTTAGGTGTTGTATTGCATGCAGACGCATTCTCAATTGAGTCCGACATCTTGCAACCTTATGTGTATTCTTGCACCCTTATTTTCTCACATTCTACACTATTTTCTCTTTTTACATTTGCACCATGGAGATTGTTTTCCCAAACCTACACTTCATAGGAAAATTTCTGCATTACAACCTCCACCTATTCTTCTTGTTAGGGCTAACTATGCACTGTGGCATTCGAGCATGGAATGTTTTCTTATTCACGTTAACCTTTATCTATTCATATATGGACAAGTACTTGCACATAGTGATTCGATAAACTTGAAGGATGGCTTGACATTTCTAGTCATCTCCACCATCATTTGGCACACGCATCATGTCCTCTCGCACTGTTTAGAGCATTCTTTAGTTCTTATTTGGATACCATTTAGATATTTTCGGTGTTGCTTCTCTCATTAATACAATTGTCTCTTTACCCTCTTCACATGATGATAGTTATGTTGACACATACTTGCTTGTTCCTATCCCTGGTGATGATGATCATTATTCTAGTTCTAATGATGAGAGTACAAATAAGGATTTCTCTCCTCCTCTCGGTCACCTTTCAGATAATGTTGACACTCCTCTCTTCTTGTCATACATTACAGCGAGACTTATTCCTAGCCTTATATTTTCATTGCATCGACTTCATTCCACTTCCATTATGTGAGGCCCTTTTGAATCCTCCTCCTTCATGTGTTGATGATTCATACCTATCCGACATTGCTCTTCTATTTTTCAAGCCATCCTTTTGGGACGAGTATCTCTGAGACCTTTTTCGTCTCTTCACAGTGCCTACTTGTGTTGCCATACATGGAGTTTCTCATCCTTCTATAGGTGTTTCGGAGGAGCCCTTCATCTCCTTTTTTGGGAGTTCCCTTTAGGGATTCTAATCACTTCCATTTTTTGGAGACCATTATTGATCCACCCTTTCTTGTGGATGCTCTTTCTATTGTTGTCGTGGTTGTTTCTTTACCTTCACTTCACTTTGGCATTCTTTCGGTAGATGTTCCTCTCTCATACTCTGATAGTTCTACATTCATGGCATTACCTTCAACTCTTATGCACTTACGTTCCATACCTTTTATCACATTTTCATGGACTAGATTCGAGTTCTTTGTATTTTTGCCTCCGATTCCTTCGTAGAGTGGTCGAGCTTTCAATATACCATTTTTGTCCTTCTTAAGGAAAAGAAAATTATTTGATGTAGATGTATTTTCTTTAGTATACATGTGGAAGACAACATCATTGACACTCTTCTTGGAGATTTCACGAGTTTCGTAATTCAGATCCGGTTGTAGGCTTCTTTATGAACCCTTCATTGAAGCCAAGTATCCTTACTTGTGCTCTCGTCTTGGGGTGAGGTCCACTATTATTTCCGCACATCTACTTTGGGCCTTCTCGTCTTCCTCTTCTCTTCAGGATTCTCTTCCACCTTTAGAGACACTTCATGTTCCTCCTCCCTCCACCACTGATTACAAACTTTCATATCTTTGATTTCATGGGAGTTCATCAGGAATCATCTTCTGGAGGAGCTGGCTAGTTCTCTTCTTCTCCTCATCTTATTCTTGTAGAAAGATTATAATTTATACATGGGTACCTTATTAGGCCTTTATTTGTCAAGACTCATTTGATACATATTTCTTAGGTTGTTTAGGGATTCTTTTATCTCTTGTAAGTGGATGTTTTTCCCTCGGGTTTTCCTCCATTACTTGAGATCCTTATTATATAAGGGTACCTCATCGGGCTTAGTTTTTGGGACCCATTTCCCTTTTCCTCTTCTTATTTTCCAGAAAGATTGTTATTTTTACATGGGTACCTTATCAAGTTTAATTTTCAGGCCCCATTGACACATCTTTCTTAGTTGTCAAGGAGTTCTCTTTTGTTTTGACTTTTCATGACCTCTACCTCAACTTCGATGAAGAGGGTGTTGGTGTATATGAATTTTTTGTCATCATTCTACATTTTGTCCACCATATATGGTTAGTCATCTCACTTAGTGAGGCCATAGATCATTAGGGTTAGTTAGGTTTGTGTCCACATGTCATGCATAGGAGTTACACAACACTCATATATGTACCTCTTTTTTGATTTATGAGAATGAGTAGACCTATTATTTCAAACTTGATTCTCATTATTCAATCTCTTACTTACTATGTGGAGTGTTAACGAAATCATTAGAAGTACAACATTTTTATGTGCATGGGGTTCTATATCGATCCTCACGGAAGAATCGATAGACCCTTGTCCGTAACTTCTTAGTGTATGTCTATAGGATTCCTTCATGTTCCAATATGATATGTCCGTCTTCATCAAGCTCTGGTAATACTGATTGAGAAGACACCTTCTATCCAGTGACCCTTCGAGAAAGACACGTGGAAATTGGATGTATATTACTTAACTAAGGAAGCTCCATTTTATATGCCACATTGCCAAAAAAATTCAACACTTGATAAGGCCCATAGTATTTTGGTGAAATCTTGTTATCTTTTTTTTTGTTTCAAAGATAACTACTTATATGGCTATAATTTCATGGAAACCAAGTCTCCAACTTCAAAAATTCATTCACTATGGTGTTGATCAACTTGTTGCTTCATGTGGTTTTTGGCATGACCAAATTATCTAGCATGATAGAGAGACCCTCTGTTGGTGTTGAATGTGATCCTCAACTAATCTTAATTTAGGCTAGACCCTTAAATTGGAAGTGAGGGATGGTGGATGGTAACCGTATAATGCTAGGAATGGGGACATTTTGGATGAAGTGTGAAATGAAGTGTTATACCACCATTCTGTAAGTGGTAGCCACTTAACCCATCTCTCTTACTTATTTGAAGTAAAGCATCATAGATACCCCTCCAAACATTTGTTTACTACCTTAGTCTATCCATCAGTTTAGGGATGATATGATGAACTATGATCTAATTGAGTACCCAAACATGAGAATAAATCAGTCTAAAAATTTCTAGTAAAGATAGGGTCACGATCACTAATTATAATCTTGGGTGTGCCATGTAGCTTTTGAATTGTATCCATAAAATATATGACAATTGTACTTGTTGTAAATGGATGTGAAAAAGCACAAAAATGAGCATACTTGGTGAGTCTATCCACCACCACCATAATTACACTTTTCCCTTCAGAATTTGGAAATCTTATGATGAAATCCATGGAAACCTCTTCCCACCACTCACTAAGAATAGATAGAGGTGAAAGTCTTGGAGACTTAACAGTTTCACCCTTGTTATATTGACACACCAAACATTCACCTAAAAAAATTGAACATCTACTTTCAACCCTTCCCAAAATAAATCTTGCTTAACTCTGTGATAAGTTTTAGGAATCTAGAATGGCCACCCACTAGAGAAGCATGGAGCTATGAGAGAACTTAATTTTTAAGGATAGAGTTTTTACATAAGTACAATCGGTCCTTATACCACAATACATCCCCCTTCCACACCAAATTTTCTAAAGTGTTTGGATCTTGTTGGAGATTTTGAATAAGAATTTGGATTTATGTGTCATTCTAATATTCAGATCTTTCCCAATCTACCCAATTTGTCCGTGAAAGCACCCTAAACTTTACAAAGAAAATTGCATGACTAAACAAGGAAAGCTAACACCATTGCCATACATCTAGTCAAGGTTCTAATTCTAGGAATGTAACATTAAGATAGAATCTTAAAAGAATGTTTAACTAGTATGAAAACAATGCAAAATCTAATTAAACATGCCTACTAATATGTCTCGAATTACGACATGGGCCTAAATAGACCTAAGAGGGCAATCAAATGGTTATGGTTGCTACTCCAAACAATGGTGAAATGACCTCTCCAAATGACTTGTTAAGTCACTTTAGATTATTCATCTACTAACCTTGTTGAAGGCTTTAGGCAAGGATTGAACTTGGCTATATATCATATTTATTATATGAGATGCAAATCAAAGCAAGGTGTAAAATATAAAGGAACGAGGTGCACTCTTTTTATAGTTTTCCTTTTGGGAGAAACTTGTATTTTGGTGCATGTGGGACTAAAAGCCGCAAATTATATTAGAATTGCTAATCATGAGTAGGCCTTGTTAATCACAATTAGTGAATTACCAAGTGATTAAGAGGTGTGGAGCCTTAATCAACCACTTAGGGTCAACTAGGAGGCTAGGATAAGATTTTGAAGCTTGTTGAGACATTATGGAGGTAAATGGGGTGATTTTGAGTGGTCATAAGAGGGGTTTGAGCCAATATTAGGGCATATTGACCAAATCAAGGGAAAAATAGGCTTAATTAGCTAATAATGCTAATTATTTCCCGGAAGAGGATAACAACTTACGATTTGACGTCGATTGGCATCCTAAATGTTGAATTGGCAAGAATGAGAGTGATTTGTGTGCATTTTGGCAATAAGATTGCAAAAGTGGAATTTAGGTGTCTACATTTTCCCCTGTTTGAGGTGGAGTTAGTAACTTCACTTCAAATATAGTAGTCAAGCTTAAACAAGCAAATTTTTGAAGAAAAATTAGCAGGATGAAGGATGCCCCTCGACTGTCGAGTGGGTTATAAAAGAAGTCAATCGGCGATCAAAAATATGATTGAAATGGATAGAAGAAAAAGGATCGAATGGGTGTGAAACCTTTAGGTATTGAGAATGAATAATGATAGGGATAAACATGGTTGTTTATTGCCCCAGGTGATTTGGAAGAAAAATTAGTAGTGGTAATAAATGATAAGTGATAAGAAATGATTAATGGAGAATATAGGATAAGCCCAATCTTTGCATCCAACCTTTCAATAAGAAACATGATTATATCATTTTGCCTCTAGATCTACATCATCGGCCTTTTTGAAATGAACAAAAATGTAAGATAACATGAAAAACTAAATTACTCATAGTTTTCCATTGTTAAATAACTCCATGCAACATTCATAATGCAATGCAATACAAGAAAGTAAAATGATATCTAACTCAAATGCAACATATACAATTCAATGCAATACGAGAAAGTAAACTAGCTAACCTAACAGAGAAACAAACACAGTCACATATACTCAAACAAACAACATTCAAGATAGTTGTACCAATGTTTTTGTTATCAAGTTGCAGTTCTTGAATGTTTGTGTTATAACGACAAGGGTTAAAAATGGTGCCCCAAGAAATAACACATGCGAGGGGAAAATGGAGGACATAAGTAGTCCCATGGAAAGCATTTGTGCATTATGACATAGTACTGCAAGCAACTCACCGTGTTATGCGGGAGTACCGACATAGTAAGCAGACCCAACTTTGTTAATGGAGGTAGATCACAATGATCCGCAAGTTGTTTGAGACCAGAACAAGCAAGAACCTGAGAAAGATGTTTTTGTAGGAAAAAATTCAATGTTCAAGGATAATGTAAGTGATACAAGTTTCAATTGTATGCATGTTGTTTACCAATTTTTGAAAAAAACAATTTTTGCAATTTTTTTGACTTTTAATGATTTTACCAAAAAAATGGTTTTTTGAATGTTTTGATTTTTCCAAATAACATATTTGAATGTTTTGGGAGTTTTGAAACATATTTGAATGTTTTTGATATTTGAAACATATTTGAATGTTTTGGATTTTTGAATTTTTTTATTTTTAGAAGTTTTTTGAAGCTATGTACAGGAAACGAAGAAATGTGGATGCCCCAACGACAGATGGGATGTACAAGGGCATAATGCCATGCATATGCACAAGAAAGTGAAGATGTGAAATTTCCCCCAGTGTTAGATGGGAATATTCAAAGGCAAACTCTTCATGCACAAAAGTTGGATCAGGGCCAATATAGATAGGTTCAATATGATGATGAACGTAACCCAATGACGTGCTAGAAAGGAGCAAGGATGCCCCAGTGTAATCTAGCCAAGAAGCACATGATAGAATGAAGTGGAAGATTAATTTTTAAAGGGGACAAAGGTGCCTGTAAACATGGAAAAAAGGCAATCTTATACACATGAATGTTCTAAACAAATTAGAAGAACGACATGAATGTTGTGAATATAGCATGGAAGTGATTAGTCAAAGACACAAATCGTTAGACAAGATACAAACTAGAGTAAGAGTTTGAACAAGGTCCAAAAAAAGACACTTGGTAAAATACTAATCATGTTTTTTCATCCGGATCTAATATGTGCGCATGGAAATTTATTACCTCTTGGAGGGAAGATTTGATAGACAACAAGTAAAGACACCGTACGTACCCAAAAATGTAGGTATCAGACTGCGAGTAAAGAGGTTACGGAAACCCCAATGATGATTTAGGTCTCTTCACAAGGTGTTCGAAATCCAGAAAAGGCTCACCAAGTGTATGTTTGCATCCCAAATGCTTTATCCAAGCTCCGTGTGCTTCATTCTATCCTCTGCCCCCTTTTTTCTTGGCATTTTGGTCTTAAGTGACAGGACCACCACCCTACCTAGGCGGCGGTCCCGTGACCGCCACCCAGAAAGGGCAACGGTCCTATAACCGCCACCCTGTGCGGGCGGCGGTCCTATGTGCGTTTTCCAAAACGCTCCGACGAATGCGTCAAACATAAAAATTCAACTTTCACCCGCATTCTTCAACCACTTTGGCTTACATTTATGTTTTGGCCGCTAGTAAATAGTGTTTTCCCTTTGTTTATAGTAAAAGAGATCAATTGGGAGTTACCCTCTAGTAAATGCAATTGCTATAAATAGCCAACTTGTTTTCAAACAAATGGCCCCTCTCTTTTCTCTGTTTAAATATTGGTTTGTTTGAAATTCTTTCTTAAAGTTCCAATAGTTTCATGTTTTGCATCAATTATCGCCTTCCTTTCTTGTTTAGAGATCATTTGATCTTCTTGTTTCATCTTACTTCATTGTTGTTCTATATAATTAGTTTAGAACAAGGTAGTTTCATTTTAGAATAGAATCCATTTAGAGTTGTAAGTTTTGTTTAGTCACAAAGGATAGTTCCCAGAATTCTCGGTTTATTTGTGTTGTATTCCCATGATAAATCTTGCTAGGAATTGTATAGTCAAGCTCTATTCACTTGCACTATCCCTCTCTTACTTGTATCGTATTCGGTCTATATCCAAAGTTGCCATTGTTCGAGTATCTTCTTCGTTGATGCTATCATATACATACTTTTTCGGATTCACGAGAACATAAGGGAATGAGGAGATCACACCGAGGGGAAAAAGTCACACACAAACTGACATTTACCACTGTGCTCAAACTCTAGGTTTGAGATATCAAAGTTCTAGTTACAATATATCAAATAGAGTAGTAAATTATTTCATTTCAGTTAAAATTCACTTTCAATATTGTCAGGGAAGCTGTGGGGATGATAGTTTCGAGAAACTATGATTCATTCCTCACTTCTGAGGTAGGGTTGAGAGTTTTTCGATTAAACTAGTTAGTTATTTAGATATTTAGGATAAACTCACAACTGCATAGGAAAATAGCTACATCGGGCTACTTTGCTTGTTTTGATTCTGTCATTAGATTAATTGTCCATTTTTTTGAATATATTAGAATAGCTACTCTTTTAATTTCATTAAAATACTTCATCGAAAATATAAAAATAAAAGAATATATGCATAGTGTAGATACATCTTTCATAATTAGTTTATTTGTTTTAGTTAAAATTGAATCATCTTTGCATGACAATCACGGGACCTAGAGAGCCTAGAGAATACATATTTGAACCGATAGTGCCTCAACCAAATCTCCCCACAACACTAGTTGATATAGATCAAGACCTTATGATCCAAGTTTTTTGAAGAACAATAAACCTACGAGCAGTTAGTGAACAATTGAGAGAGTTAAATATTGAGGATGACAAGGCATACACATTTTGGTCAAATCACCCTAACTATAGACTGCCTTGATAGGATATCTGCATGATTGTACAAGGACTCGAAAGAGAACAAATATTTGGTTGCGATCCTTTAGTTCCATAGCCCAACGCAAGAGACCTCCTCATCGACATAGATACTAGCTTACATATTCAAGTTGCAGGAAAACGTAAGGTATTCTAAAAAAATTACACAACTTCTAGTTCTAAACATAGAGGCTGAAAAAGATTACAACTATTGGATAGTCGGGAGAAGAGATTGACTCCCCATATGACCATAGAAGGTCCACCACAACCACGAACTTATGGTTGTGATCCATAGGTCCCACAACCTAACGGGCTTACTGATCAATCAGACATTGACACCGGTTTACGCACACTAATATTCAGATCCTCACCACTTCCAAAAGACATCATTACACACTTCTCCGTATTAAACATATGAACTAATCAACCAAAGCTAGGATTTCGGACTAGACCAGAGAATAGTCCATAAAACTCCGGAGGATCCACTACACCTCTCATCACCATCTTTCATGACCTTGTCTGGATATATACACGAAGCACCTATAGGTCACTTTCCATATATCCAACAACCAATAGATAGGATCTCGGCATTGCTCGACATTGATTGGAGCCTCCGAGCAGCTATTATATCCGAACAATCCATTACACCAATTCTAGGTTAGGAGGGCCTTCTTTGCCTTAAATTCACAGATTCCATTATTACGTGTCGAGGATATAAGATTACCCAACTAGTTTTCTTATATCCATATAAATTCCATTCTCACCGGCTGTCTCGGCATGACCTCGGGAGGTCGAGTACGAAGAAGAGTTGCTTGTAGATTCTCATGCTTGCATGTCACTTTTATATCATACGAGACACCCTAGCCAATGTGTAGGAATGATTTATTTTTCAAAGTTGATTTTTTTGTGAATGGATTTGTGGAAGGAGAGTCGTACATTACTCCCCCTACCAACCAGGCATCCATAGCCTTGACAAAGATGCATTTGATTCTAATCGCAACATTGCTCTCTTGCCGGTTAGGAGTCCATGGTCTCGGCAGAGATTATTAGAAATACCCCAATAGAGAGTTATATATCAATTTGCTTTTGCTTTGAGTGTTTTATTTTAGCTTTTATTTTTGATTTGATTGATTTCTTTTACTTTCGAAAACTTATTTCAGCTCTCTTGTTTTACAAGGGTTAAGAACCACTGATGGCTTGATGGAAGGAGGTGGAAGTGATTATGATGACGACATTGGCTAGTGTCAAAAAATATGTCTAAAAGTTCTTCGCAATAAGTTTTTTTAGATGTTGATTGTGATAGGATCTCTATGAGGTTAGTCGTTCTTTAATTTACCAAGGTGATGAAAGACCAAGGCCAAATGGATACCATAGAGGTAAATGTCACAAAATGCGTGCGAATAGGCTAACCAAAATATCATCGAAGGGATGAAAATGGTAGGAAGACTTGCAAAAGAAGAGCAAGAAAGGGAAGAAAGAACATCCATGTGTATGCAATACCTGATTGCAATGTGTGTTTGTTTACCTTTGATTTTTTTAATGAAATGTTTTCTCATTTTTTGTATTGATTTAAATTTTTTTTTGGGACCAATCAATATCAATTTGCGTGATAAGATCCAACAACAATGTTCATGATTTCCTTGATAAGGGAGATTAAGCGTGTTTTCTTATCAAGATTCATATTATCCCTAATCTCGATGATCATGGTGAGCTCATACTCAATAAATGATTTTGATTTATCATGAAACGTGGATTTTGTGTGTGGGAGCTTGAGGTCCCTATCCAGAGAGGTTTTGAACTTTACATCATACTTGATGGGTACGTTGATGTGCCTTTTTGAATCATGGTTGATTCTGAACTTTATGATTGTTTGAATTATTGGGAGCTTTGGAGCTCTTGGAATTTTTGATCTTAGCTTGATAAAGAAACTGTTTGGGTTTCCTATAAGCTAATATGTGACTTGTTTGATCCCGAGAAGTGGGAGAAGAAAGTGGAGGAATAGAATTAATGTGAAAAGTAATGGTGGACTTACCAAAATCATTTATAGAAGGATAATATGATGGACACGAAGGACACGATCTAATAATAGAAGAGGATGGGCAACCAGGAGGTGTCCCATAAAATGAAGATAAATGACTACCATGATGTGGCCCTAATATTAAAGATGAGGGACTACCTGGAGGTGTCCTATAGATAGAAGATGATGGGCTATTAGGATGTGGCCCAAGAATCAAAGATGAGGGATTTATAGGACGTACCCCTAGTATAAACGAAGAGGGGATACTTGAAGGTGAGCCACATATAAAAGAAAATGGGCTACTAGGAGGTGAGCCACACATAGATGATGAAGGGCCACTAGGAGGTGAGCCACACATAGATGATGAAGGGATACTTGGAGGTGCCCCACATATAGAAACAAATGATGGGCTACTAGTGGTGACCCAAGGTGAGATTGTGATTGAGGAATCATGCTATGCAAAGAAAGATGTGAAGAAAAGATAGGATCTTCCTCAATGGTCTTAGGATCTTCCTTAGTATTTCGACAAAAGGAATCAATTTCTTCTTCCCAATACGCAAGCATATCGAAGTCAAGATTAAATCCTTGATTGTAATCCTCTAGGGGAATGTCATCATGTGACCCCAAGAAAATCTGCGATCGTCTCCTCATCTCGAGGTGAATCAATCCAGGGGGTTTTTCCTTTGACCATAGGAGGTTAAATAGAAGAAATGGGTCCAACTGGCGTGGAATATTGAGAATATGATGACTCAAGAGGTGAAGTAGATTTGGATCTAGATGTCTCATGAGATAGCTGATTGTTATTGGCTTTCCTAGAAGACAACATATTGTTGGGAAACAATGAGGATCATGTAGAAAATCAACATATGATTGCGACATAGGAGTCATCTGAGGTGTTTGCGATGTATGCGTTGACTTAGATGATTGCGACATGGAAGTAGACTTAAATGAATTTGTGGTCACCCAGATCTTCAACAGAGGAGGAGGTTGTTAAGGCAACAAATAAGGGAGGTCCTGCAAAGCCAGAGAGGACCGCAACTTAAGAACCAAATTATATGTTTGAGTAGTGAGACTTGGGGCCACATAGATCTTCAAAGGAGGAATATGTCATTTAGGTGACTGATAAGGGGAGTCTTGTGAAGAAAGGGAGGACTGTGACTTAAGAGTTGAATTAGATGAATAACTTTGATGATAATTTTTAGAAGATCGAGGTGAATCTAAAGAATCAGAATAATAGTTTGGATTAGATTCAAAAGAAGAGTGGGAGGAACCCGAATAATAATTTGGATCAAAAGTGTCCAAACCATACCATTGACTATGAGATGAAGGTGGGGAACAGGGTACCTAAGCGGGTTCTCTAGCGTGAAGAACCAAACGAGGCTTAGTCATGATAGGCATCCTTTGATGAGAATGTAGAAACTTGGGTTCCCTATTGTTGTACGTATAAGGAGCCATGCGATAGTCAATCATTGTTGGCAAATTCCTAGACCTAGATAGCACAATTTTTCCAAAGAGAATCTAAGGAAAATAGGTATTGCAAAGACACAATTTTGACAAATCAACAAGGTTTAGAAAACAAGTTGTAGCTATAAATGTCAAAAAAATTGATCAAAATTGGGTGTAGACACCCTAATTTCACACCTTTTCACAATAAATTAATTTCCCCACTCCATTTCCCATAAAATCCCCCATAGAATTAATCAATGTTAATCGGTTAATTAATCCATTTCAACCCCCGAATTAAACCCAATCTTCCTCACATGCCAAATATTCCCTATGTCCCCCATTTGAGAATTAAAAATACAAGTTTAATCCTCACCCACTCTTTTTGTCCCCACTCACCTAATCATGCCCTCATTTTCAAACTGTGATTACTTAAAATCCCCTAAGTTAATCCAATTCCCAGGCTATAAATACAACCTTACCCCCACCCCCTCTAAAACACACAGAGAATAAGCTTGAATGCCCTATGTCGAACTCTTGCATCCTTTGAGCAAAGAGCATCCTTCCCACCTCGTCCTAATGCCCAAATAGCCTCATCTTGAAGCATCCCAAATCCATAATCCCTTTGTCCATTGGTGCAAAGTAAGTTGATCTTATTACGAGAAGGCCTTGCTCTCGGTTCGAGGAAAACACCTACATTTCATGCAATCAAGGCTCATCCATGTTTCTTGCCCATTCTGAGGTTTGCTAAGGAATTGTGAAGGAGGAGGTATCTGGCTAGTTGCTTTACTTTCTTGATTATCAATGTATTTTCCTAGCTCACATTGGGCAACACAAAGGACACAAGGTAAAACTCTTTTCCTATGTTCAATTCAATACAAGAGTTGTTTGATAAGGGATGTTTTTGCTAAGGTTTGACAAATGGACCCTAGGAAAAATTTTACAAAGTGTAACAACGCTTAAATGGTCTCAACAAATGGTGACTATAAAATAGCCATGAATATAACAAATCAACGTGAACCCTAGGATAATGAATAAAGAACGATCTATCCTAACAAGGCAATATATACCAAGCAATACTTAAGATACAACAATTAAGCACATGATTATAACCATAATCACGATGATAGTTTACTCCTTATGTTTGTTTAAGATAGGCTCAAGAACAAATAGTGACAATACAATATTACCACCTAGGTCAAGTTTAAAGATAAACAAGACCTAAATACTAAGAGAGCATTGACATGATCCTCCAACAAGGTGTACAAAAACTAGTTTTGGACACAAACAATGTCTAAGTCTCGAAAATGGAAGTTACCAATGTGAGCGTGAGCAACAACACTATTTGGGCACATCAATCAAGCCTTGTAAGAAAATCAAGATTCTAGTACCAAAATGATGCTACCATGATGCTAACAATGCAACGTCAACACCCTCAAAATCTCAAGACAATGTTGGAATAAAAAACTAAGCCTAAGTATACCAAGGAACTATTACTCATGCGAGCAACGTAACACTACAATATGGAGACTTAAACCAAGTTTCACAAATGGAAACAAGATGTAAGTATCACAATTGTAGGGCTATAATGTGGGAAGCATAACAACTCAAGGGAGAACAATGATGAAATCACCTAACTACGATGATAATAAGTCTCAAATATGGGTTTTGAGACAAGGGGGCCTACTAGATCATGACTACGTACCATGCACACTTTCAACACTTACGCTCCAGCATTGCAACCTAGTCGCGCAAGTAGAATACAAAAGTGGTGGACACGTGATATCTAGCGGTATCCATATATGTTGTTTGCTTTTTTCCAAAAATGGGCAACAAGAAAACAAGTGTGTAGACCAAGTGGTGTTGAAATAAACTTGGTTTTATTTTGGCAAAGTTTTGCCTTGTCTTAGGACAAGTGAAAAACTAGGACAAAATGACACTAAGTAGATTTCATGATGAAAATCATGCGGTTTTAATTTTAAGAGATTATTTCCCTTGTTTTAAAAAACAAGACTTTGAATCTAACAAATTTGTCACTTTGTCAAAGATCTCAAGTATAAAAACTAAGAAAAAAATGGCTCCAAGCCGACAAATTTCCTAGGTGGTTCTCTCTCTAGGTGTCACAAGATATCTAGGAGCGAGCTCGATTTACCAAAGTTTCCCAAGAGTATCTCGGCTTACTTTACCCCCTTCAGTATAATGAGCACATAAGTGCATTCAGTTATACTTTCACTAGGGTCGCAATACAGATATCTTTGACTCTAATCTCACCATGGTGTACTAGTCAAGTTGGTAGTGTGGAACACTTTCTGTTTCGTTCACAAGATTCCCTCTTGCATGAACTACTTTATGGTTCTTGGGACCACCCCATTTTTGTAGCTTAAGGCTTATGCCAAAGGGGTTATGTCCTAGTTGAGTGGACAAGTCATAGCTCTTAATCGAAACCTACAATACGGTGTTTTGAATGGTGTGTTGGTGTATTTTTTATCTTTTGGATTAAGCAATTTGGTTTAGACCACCAATGGAAACCTACAACACACGTGAATGTTATATTTTTGTTTTAAAGAGAGCCCTTCTTTCTTTGACAAGCATTTTAGGTCCTTCACACAAATGATTAGTAGTTTAAAAAGGTTCACAATATCATAGAAAGAGAATTAAGTGTTGTTTTTGTTTCTCAAGATCACACTAGGTGCAAGAGAAGAGCATACATAACAAATAATCCAACTAAATAGAAATGCAAATCTTGTAAATCAACTAACTACCATAAACATTTGCAAAAGTAAGGTTTATTCCCAATTAATCCAAGTGCTTCTTAATGAGAGACTAAAAATTGCTTTTGGTTCCCAAGATCACACTAGGTGTAAGGGAAGAGCATACACAAATTTTTAGCCTTGATTCTTTATTAAGTGAAAAATCTCTTTAAACTAAAAGATCAAGCATATTAATGAATGATTATTTTTCTTACTTACTCTAAAATAGCAAAAGTGGTCTAGAAGTGCTTTTGATTCCCAAGATCACACTAAGTGCAAGGGAAGAGCATACACACCCTATTCCAAACTCAAATAAAGCATGAAAAATTACTTATCAAACCCTAAGCAAATTTTGTTAGGAACATTGCTCTAAAATTAGGAAATTGACAAAAACAACAACTAAAAACCTTAAACAAAAATGACAGAAACCCTAAAAACTAAAAAAAAAAAAAAACTTTTGAAAAAAATTACCGAATGCATAGGCGCAGGCCTCGGTGCTGTGCACAAGTTTTGAAGCATAGGCACACCCCTGGAAGCACATGCACAAGTTTTGGCGTATAGGCACAACTCGCCAAATTTACACAATCGTCTTGCACCTGAGTGCGGCGAGAGAGGCGTATGCATAACCTTTAATGCACATGCGCAAGCTTTACTTAGAGACCAAAATTTGTAGTGTTGCAGAGGCGCAACAGAGAGGCATAAACACACTTCCCGATGCACAAGAGCAAGTTTTAATACACAGGCACACCTCTAGATGCACATGCGCACTCTTCAATGCATATGCGCAAGCTTTTCCTGTAGGTGGCCAAAATCTGAATTTTGAAAAAAATCTTCAAAAAGCTCCAATCTTTGATATTTTGAGGCAATTTTGACAGGGCTTTGCCTCCTTATATCTTGTAAAAGCATAAAAACACAACGTCTACCACTAATCTAGTTGAAACAACTTTTAGAAAATGGAAATTGATCTATAAAACTTTAAAAATTACTCTAAAGCTTTGAAATTAATCTAAAAATCTTGAGAAACTAATCTAAAAAGCTTGAAATTACTCTAGAAAGCTTGAAAGTAAACTATAAAACTTGAAATTAATCTAGGAAACTTGAAACTAATCTAAAACTTGAAATGAAAAACTTTGAAACTAAGTTAAAAAAACTTTAAAATTTGAATGCAATGGGGTATTGTCCCACCGGGCATGCCAAATGAAAGCACCCTAAAATTTACAAAGCAAATTGCATGACTAAACAAGGAAAGCTAACACCATTGCCATCCATCTAGTCAAGGTTCTAAGTATAGGAAACTAACATTAAGATAGAAGTTTAAAATAATGTTTAACTAGTATGAAAACAATGCAATATCTAATTAAACATGCCTACTAATATGCTTGAATTACCTAACATGGGCTGAATAGACCTAAGAGGCAAATCAAATGGTTATGGTTACTACTCCAAACAATGGTGGAGGTCTTGTTAAGTCACTTTAGATTATTCATTTACTAACCTTGTTGAAGGCTTTAGGCAAGGATTGAACTTGGCTATATATCATATTTATTATATGAGATGAAAATCAAAGCATGGTGTAAAATATAAAGGAATGAGGTGCACTCTTTTTATAGTTTTTCTTTTGGGAGAAACTTGTATTTTGGTGCATGTGGGACTAAAAGCCCCAAATTAGATTAAAATTTCTAATCATGGGTAGGCCTTGTTAATCATAATTAGTGAATTACTAAGTGATTAAGAGGTGTAGAGCCTTAATCAACCACTTAGGGTCAACTAGGAGGCTAGGATAAGCTTTTGAAGCTTGTTGAGACGTTGTGGAGGTAAATGGGGTGATTTTGAGTGGTCACAAGAGGGGTCTGAGCCAATATTAGGGCATATTGACCAAATCAAGGGAAAAATAGGCTTAATTAGCTAATAATGCTAATTGTTGCCCGAAAGATGATAACAACTTAAAATTTGATGTCAATTGGCATCCTGAATGTGGAATTGGCAAGAATGAGAGTGATTTGTGAGTGTTTTGGCAATAAGATTGCAAAAGCAGAATTTAGGTGTCTACTGATCTGTAGTATGGACATGACATTTAATAATGCCTCTATGGACTAATCTCTCCTAAATAATACATTAGCTACCGTATTTTATTTTCCTTTTTTGTACATGATCTCAAATTCATATCCCAACATCTTAGTGACCCATTTTTTTGTTCTTCAGATGAGATTATTTTCTCTAAGAAGTATTTTAAGTTGTCATGATCTATTTTTACCTTAAAGTGATGACCCATGAGATACAATCTCCATTATTTGAATACATGAAGAATAACCATCATTTCCTTCTCATAAGTTGGTTTTGAGAGGTTCTTACCTTTCAGTTGATGAATCTCAAATGCAATGGGGTGGCCCTCTTGCATAAAGATTGTGCTTATGCCACATCATAAAGCATCACAATAAACAATAAAGGTTGTGGAGAAGTAGGGGTAGCCCGAGAAGGGAGCGGTACACATGGCTTTATTTATTGATTCAAATTCCTAGGTTGTGTCTTCATTCTAATGAAAATAGTCTTTCTTCAATAAGGATGTGAGTGGTGTTGTAATTCTACCATAATTCTTCACAAACTTGTGATAATAACTCATAATCCCTAAGAATCCCCTAAGGTTTTTGAGGATTTTAGGAACTAACCAATCCACCATAGCTTGGATCTTATGAGGATCCACTTTTACACCTTCATGAGACATGATATGACCCAAGTATTCTACCTCTCTTACCCCAAAATCACATTTGGAGGGATTGGCATAAAGGTGGTGTTGTTCAAGAGTGTCCAATACTTTATTAACATGTTGTAAATGTTCCTCCCAAGTCTTCTTTGTAGATTAATATATCATCAAAGAATACCAAGACAAACTTCCACAAAAATGGCTGGAATATTGAATTCATCAAACTTTGGAAAGTAGATGGCACATTTGTAAGGCCAAATGACATTACAAGAAATTCATAGTGGCCCTCATGTGTCTTAAATGTTGTTTTATGAATATCTTCATCATAAATTCTTATTTGATGGTATCCTGATCAAAGATATAATTTTGTAAAATAAATAACACCATGTAATTCATATAACAAATATTCAATGACAGGAATAAGATACTTATCTTTCACTATGTATTTGTTGAGCTCCCTATATTCTGGACACATGCACCAACCTTCATCATTATATTTTACCATAACCACTAGGGAAGAGTAACAACTTTAACTATGGTAAATAATACATGCTTCCAACATATCTTATACTATATTCTCAATCTCACTCTTTTGGAGATAAGGGTACCTATAAGGTTGGATTTTTGTGGTTGGTTTGCCGATACTAGCTGAATAAAATGATCATGATCTCTTTTAGGTGGTAACCCTTTCAGTATATCCCCAAACACAACTGAGTGCTCATTAATAATGGCCTACATATCTAATGGTATAGGGAATTTTGATGGTTGAGCTTCCATTGAGAATAATTGTGCCACGAACCCATTTACACCCTTCTAATAATTTTCTACATTTGATGAGAACTTACCAAATATGGAGCTTTAGCCTTCATCCCATGCAACTCAAAAGTCCTTCCTTCAGAATGGAACCACATGAACAAATCCTAAAAGTTCATCTCCATTGTTCCCAAAGTAGTAAGCCATTAGACCCCCAATACAATGTTTGCTCCTCCCATTAAAATGGCATACATGGGGCCCTCTAGTAGGTAATCTCCCATAGATAGCTTAATCTTATGGAATTTTCTGAACAACTAACTTTAACTCCATCTGCAACCACAACTTGAAATTGCAGTGCTAGATAAGCGAAGTAATTTAAGCGTCTAACCAATTTATGATTGATGAAATTATGAATACTTCCTAAGTCAATTAATGTTGTCGCCCTTTGTTTCTTCATGAACCCAAAAAATTTGAGTGTTTGTGAGGTGTTGATTCTTGAAATGGCATGACAAGAAATAGTTGGTTGAGATTCTTCCACCTCGATCTCAGAGCCTCTTCCTCTGCATTAATGACTTCCTACTCATCTTGTTCCTCACCGGGACCATCAACATAAAATAACTTCTCAAGATATTTATGTCCTTTGCTCCACTTGCTATCACAATTGTAACATAGGCCTTTTACTTGTTTCTCTACAATTTGTTGAGGAGTCAATCGTGTCAGTTGGGGAAAAGATGGTGCTATATTTGTGTGTTCCTTGTGATTAGTGAAGCTCCTTTATTTTACCATATCTCTTTCCTCCATACGTCGAGCAATGATCATGGATTTTGATATCAAACCTAGATTAAGAAGGCGGAAATAAAGTTGGATGCTAGCCTCGAGTCCACCTAAGAAGATATCATTTAGATAATCCTCTAAGATGTCATTCACTTGTAAGGATAGATTTTGGAACTGTTGGATATAATCCTTAATTTAACTTGTTTTTCGTATCTTGTAGATATAACGAAAATAGTTCTATTTAACATTATTATTATAGTGTATTTGGAGCACATCAATGAACATATACCGGTGTAACAAAGATACCCTTCATCTTATTTTGCTCACGCATTAATCTATACCAAATGAATTTTTCTTGTTCCAAGTACAAGGATTACATTACCACCTTCTTTCCATTTCGGACTTGATGTAAATAAAAGAAATTCTCCATTTGGTTGATCCAAGTGATCAGATCATTCCCATTGAACTTGTACATCTCCACTTTAGGAATAATGTTATGTCATTGGTTAGAAGATCTAGTGGTGTGTGCAAAGGATCCACCCTGGTTGGTGTGGTTTGAATTGAAGTGTGCATTGCTTGAGGAGCCCATGTAACTCGAATGGACATTATTGTTAAATTTTAGGCATGAGATTAGTTGTAGTAAACTCGTTCTTCAATGACTCAAATTCCATTTTAATGTCACCCTTCACTATTTTCAATCCATTGTCCAATTCTGACATCATTTCACCCTTCATTACAATCAAGTCATGATCATAATCAACTTACACATTATTCATTTGGTTGTTTAGCATTTCCTCAAGTTAGGAAACTATATTTGACTCCCCTAGTTTAAGATTCAAAATCCACATCTTCCTTACTAGGAATTTGACCCTTCTCTTAACCTCTAATTGATTTCCTATCATGATGTAGGGTGTGTGTCTTAGTATACTACATAATTTTTGGCAAGCTTTCCAAAATTATAATAAATTTAGAAAAAATACTCAAATTGTAGCCTAGGTAGCGAATTTATGAAAAAACCTTAAACTCATATAATTTTTGCAAATCAAATAAAAAATTCATGAAAATTAGAGAGGATCTTACTTGACTAATTTTGCAACACCACAATAAAATTGCAAAAAAAAAATCACTATTGATTTTAATATATAGCCAAACCTTCATAATTAGGGTTTTGGCATAGTTCTACTTTGAGATCAAGCCTTAATACCACTTGTAATGAAATTACATAGATATATCTAAATACTAGTAGTATGATGGAACACAAAAGAACACCAAATTATAAAGAAATAATCACAATGTGCAAGTAGAATAGCTTAGCCACTTTGAGGGGGCTACCTCCAAACCATACAATAAGACTCAAGTGCTTAATATGATGATAATATCCTACTCTAACTCTATATATACCCCACTATACTATCCAAAGCCCTAAGGCCGACCCAATTAGCATATGAAAGCATAACTAATTATGATACGACATGATAAGAGATTATGTTAGCCACATGTTGGCTATCTATATCTTGATATATGAATTAGGGTTAAAGGCATACAAATAAAGCTCATAGGATATATTGAAAAAATGGATGCTTGAATATGCATAAGAGTAATCCTAGTGTTAATAAGATATGTAGGCCTAAAAGTGATTTTTAGGAAAAAACTAGATTTTTCAAATTAATCAAATGATTATTTCTAACAATAGATGATGAATGGTATAAAACCGAGAAGAAGTTTTAAGGACCCCAATATGATGGGGAAAAAACCTCAAAGGGAATTTCAAATAATTGTATATTTATGTAGTTATGCCCATGTTAAGGAAAATAATGAAATATCCCTTATGGGATATTTCTTAAAAATGCACAAAATATGGGAAAATTACAGCAGAGTAAAATTTATGATTTTCTTGAAAATATCCCGATTAGGACAGCGAATGGTATTAAAGCTGATATCACACAAAATATTTTCCCATGAGTACATGAAATTTTGAGGGAATCTTGCAAGAGTAATAATAAACACTATCAAAACATTTTTGGAATAATATATTGTTGCGGAAAAATTACTGAGAATGCCCTAGCGGTGGAAAACTTACGAGGTTTGTTACTCTCTAAATACAAGCACAAAAATAAGGGTCTCTGGAAATAACATTGATAGATATAGGAAATAATATTTCCACCTTCAGATCTGACAACGACCGATTGGAAAACCCCCAAATAAAGGCTACAAGTCACCTCGCTTGGAATGGGGTCAGAAAATGATGGAGGCACCTTCAACGTCTTTGTCATGCATGCGTAGCCCAAATGGCTTTCGTGAATCAGATATGGATCCCCTCTGATTATCTTCCCCAAATGCCCCCAAAACCCTCAAAATCCTTCCTTTGAAACCTCTATTATTATCTCTGCGTGACACTGACCCTGAAAATGGCTCCAAAAATGACGGACGGGGTAGATCTCTCACTACCAAAGAATGCCCTGCTAGCTAGGGATGGGTATCTCACCACTAAAGCTAGGGTCCCTGTGGGATTTGACTCCACAAGTTGTAGATGCGCAAGAACAACATTTGCATGTGAAGGAGGCTAAAAATGTATATGACAAAAGGTTTATTTTCATTTCTCCCTTGGCTCCTTATATTCTTCTACAAGGCAAAAGAGCCCCAATAGACCCTATATGCATTTCTTTCTACGGAGGGGCCAATAAAATAAAATTAACTAAAGTTACTTTTTCCTGTTTAAGTCGTCATGGTCCAAAGTGACCCCCAAATGCCAAACATGAATATTAGTAGTATGTGGCCCCTTCTCAATAACCCCCAGCATCCATAGCCCCTTGGGTATGACCCGACTTGGACTCGACTTGACCCTAAGGCCTCGGCGTAGAAAAGGGGACATTACAGTCCTCCCTTCCCGAGAAATGCTTGACCCCAAACATTATCCTGTCATGCTACAGAGGCTGAATACCACACCGTAAGTTTCTCCACCTCACCCTGCAGTCAATTGATGATCGGTGTGATGTGAAGTAACCAAGACACCCCATGTAGTGATCACGTTCTCCATGTCATGTAGAGAACAATGTTGCTCCTAAAGTGGTATGATTCCCACACCGACTCTCCCCTGGTACCCACACCAAAATTACCAATCTGTCCAATCCTTGCCAATGTAAGGCTATCATCATGTGATCACTCACCACCTCTCCAGTTGACTCCTGGGTATGAAAGTTCACTCTGGATCCCGTAGAATCCCTTGAATTCACCTATGAAACAACATGTATATGCACAAATGGTGCTAACTCTCCCACATGACCTACACTCATGTGAGAGCAAGGCTCCTCATAATGTATCTCAATGTGTCACGTGGAGGAAAAGTCCCAAGACTCCAATAGACAGTCAACTAACAATATCAGCTCCACATAGTCCACCTCCTATGCTGAATGTGAACCTATTGAATAACCATGAGTCAATTTCATCTCTCCACTGACTAACACGTGGGTGAAGTGCTCCGAGCATAGAAGCAATAAAATACATAGGAGTGTTATCTAATGTCGATTCAAAAAATGATGACCCTATAGGCTTTGACTTGTCACAGTGACAAATCATATATGTTTGTATAAAGTTGGGGATATCCTCCCTCGATCTATGCCATACGAACCTCTCGACATGAACCTGTAGGTCTCATCGAAGCTCAAATGCCCAATCACGGAAGGACAATGCACATGTCGTAATATCTCCATCCTCAACCATGAATCTGACACAAGGCTCAATCTTCCTTGATAGAAGATCATCTCATCCTCCAATCTGTAGCTTTCATCTTGTATGTGACCATCCAGAATCTCACAAGTGTGTCGGCTCTTGGAGTACTCAACAAGAAAATGAGGTCTCAGTCTACCAAAACTTTAGATAACCAACATAATGATAAACTCGGATGATCTAAACCTGTAATCCCAATCTCAGTAACAGTCTCATGTGTAACATTGCTGGCCACACCCACATCCATCATACTCCACATTGATCCGCAATAATAAAACTCCTCACCATGCCAGATCATCCTCTCCATCCCCTTAGCTATAACCACCCTTGGTGCTCCTGTAGATACTCCCCTCAAAATCACATTCTTGCCCTCGGACTTAAACTTCAGCTCTATCGTCTGAAAGTTAGTCCGAAACTCACCAAGAGAGTGAAGCCACTACACTCCCAACACTATGTTGGTCACTCCCATACCAAAAATGTGGAAATCATTGGTAACTGTATAGTTACCCATCATGATGCTCACTTGGGGAACCCGTCGTGTGCACCTCATAGACTCTCCATTGGCTACAACCCCATTGAAGCCCTCAAAATCCTCTGTCTATAATCCTTGCCTCTCAACCAATGAGGCATCAATACAGTTGTGGGTTGCCCCATTATCAATGAGTACCCCAACTCATTGACCCTGCATAACTCCTCTAATCCTAAATGCCTTGTACATCAAAGTACTAGACAATGTGGCTATAATCTCCCAGGAAAAGTCTCCTCCTCCTGCCCCGCATCAGCACTATCCAACAACCCCATCTCCATCATCCATCTCGCGAGTCTCAAAATCCTCACCTCTTTCACCCTCACTCTCCTTGAAGACCCCATTGAATTGGGCATTCCCTCTACCTCTGCAATCGTGCCCTGGAACCCAAGGTGTGTGGTAATCGAAACATAGTCTCTTTCGCCTCAACTCATCTTTGTCCTCTCGGGAAATGATTAGCTTCTTAGCCACCTCCTACCTTGGTGGAGGCTCCCTCTGCTGAAGTTTGTCTGATCTAGATGGAGGTTCCCTTTGCTGAGCATGAGGTGGAGCCCTTGTCTTTGGAGTGGATAACTCCAAGTCCTGACTTTCCTAATAGCCTCATGCAAAGAAGAAGGCTCAAATGCCTTTATAAACCTAGTGAGAGCATCTTTCAAACCTATTGCGAACAGTGAAATTAACCTAATCTCTGTGACATTAGGTACCATGACTGATAATCTCTAAAAATCTGCGACATCTTGATCCGAGGGACCGATTTTCTCAAAGGAGTCAACTCCTGAAATACTGTTAGGGTCCCTCTATCAAATCTACTCCCGACCTCTGCGTGAACTCTGCATAAGTAGTAATGTGTATGTGTCCCTCTGTAATCAACCCATGATGCCACCAATCACGAGCATTTCCCTCAAGATGTAATATTGAAAATTTAATTACATCTTCCTCACGCATAGGATTTAAGTCGGAGTATGTCTTGACTCCTAAGCCCAAGCATGCGAGTACACTTATTAGATACAACAAAGTGTGGAATGGAAATCTGTCCCAATCTCCTTTATAACTCTACTACCTATTTCTGATGATCTCTCTTGGGTCTACTGACATTCTTCATTTTTCCATATTCTTGGGATGGCATGTTGTTACAAACTTCCTCACTCAAGGTCTGGTTCCTCTCCCAACAAGACTCCTCATCCAAAATATCTACTAGTTGTTGTACCTGTGAAACTTTTGGATCCTTCAAGAAAGAAGGTTCGTGAAGCCCCAAAGGCTTGGCAGAAGAATGGGGAGGTTGCTGCCTTGAATGTCCACTCTCACCTCTTTGACCCTGTTGTCCCATATTGCTATTTTCTCCTCTCATTATGACTGTTGTTATACACAGTCCAACAGTGCTGAAGATGATTAAAAAATATTCTCTTACCCTTTTTAGAAATCATAGAACCAACACTAGTACCTTGAGAGGTACTCTCCCTTCTTGCACCGGAGTCTCCAATGAAGAAATCATGCTTGCCAACACTTGTAATCCCAAAAGACACATTTGAATTCCTTCTTTTTCTTATGAAATCAGTCACAAAGTTTTCAAAATCAGAATTGATAGTTTTGGATAATTGTAACATATTACTAGGATCCCATAGCTTGTAATTCCCATGAGCCCTTGTATCAGTAAGCGAGCTAAAAATTGCCACCATATATCATCCACAAGATGCTCATATACATATAGTTGGAGCAAGGGTCTAACATAAACTCCATGATGAAGACTTCATCATCTACCATACCATGCATCTCATGATGGAAATAAATTGGAATAAACAACAATAAATAAGACACATTAGTGTGCTCTTCATACCTTTCAAGGCCATCAATGTCCTTTGTGTGTTCAAGATAGACATATGTTGAGCTGCCCCCAACATTGTTGCTGAGTGCTGTTGAAAGTATCTGAAAGCTGATCAAAAGTTGTTGGTTTGGAAATTACAGTAGGCTGCAATTTTACACAAGTGTCCATGTGAGGCTCCTCCTCATGTGCCAAGCTGCTCCATAGAGTCTTCTTTTGTGGGTGTAGACTTCCTTGCATCAATTGCCCTCATCATTTCCTTGAACTCTTGTATGTGTTTTCTTGCTTGAGTCGCTATCAACCTAGCAGCTCTAGCTCTGCTATTCCATTCCTCACACTTTTTAAGAGTTTCCATTACATCCTCCTTGCTTGCATAAACAAGTTTCTTCTCCTGAGCTAGAATAATTTCTCTAACAAGAAAAGTTTCACTAATGCAATTATTTTCTCAATGGAAATCATACCCTTTTGTCTAGAAGCTTCTTCTACAAATGAGTTCTTTTGTAATTCAGGTACCAACATATGATGACCTCGCTTGGGCTTGCTACCAATCTTCATCATGCAATAACTGAAATGACATATTATCTCTGAAACCCCTACTCAAAGATTGGTATTTCCTCCAATAAGAATCCTCATCAATCACCTCTATTGGCCGCCCTCTATCACTATTCTCACCATGTTCCTTATTGTCCCTAGATCTGCTTTGATTCACATTATGAGTGAGCTGGCTCAAATAAAGGTTAGTGGCTTCCTGTTGTTTCACCATGTTGGTGAACATTTCCTTCATAAAACCCACATTGAGATCTTTCCAAACTACCATATTTAACCCACACAGGCTGGAGGAACAACAAATTTGATACCACTGAAATATCCCTTATGGGATATTTCTTAAAAATGCACAAAATATGGGAAAATTGCAGCGAGTAAAAAAATTTATTTTTACTAAAAATGTCCAGCTAGGACGCGTAATGGTATTAAATTGATATCACACAAAATATTTTCCCAGGTGCATGAAATTTTGAGGGAATCTTGCAACAATAATAATAAACACTATCAAAACATTTTGGAATAATATAT
The DNA here is from genome assembly GCA_018340775.1 of Taxus wallichiana var. yunnanensis. Lineage (NCBI taxonomy): Eukaryota > Viridiplantae > Streptophyta > Pinopsida > Cupressales > Taxaceae > Taxus > Taxus wallichiana. The sequence goes on along the minus strand of CM031238.1, from coordinate 197,947,566 downwards.
TGTTGCGAGAAAAATTACTGAGAATGCCCTAGGTAGCTGGAAAACTTCCGAGGTTCGTTACTCTCTAAATACTGAGAGCAAAAATAAGGGTCCTGTGGGATTTGACTCCAAGTTTGTAGATGCGCAACAACAAAGAATCGCACGTGAAGGAGGATAAAAATGTATATGACAAAAGGTTTATTTTCCTTTCTCCCCAACTCCTTATATACTTCTCAAGGAAAAAGAGCCCCAATAGACCCTAGACACATTTCTTTCCACGGAGGGGCCAATAAAATAAAAGTAACTAAAGTTACTTTTTCTGTTTAAGTCACCATGGTCCAAAGTGACCCCCAAATGCCAAACATGAATATTAGTACCATGCGGCCCCTTCTCAATAGCCCCCAGCATCCACAGCCCCTTGGGTATGACCCGGCTTGGACTCGACTTGACCCTTAGGCCTTTGGCGTAGAAAAGGGGACATTACAAATAAAGATTTTTGAATTCTAGAAATAGTGCTAAAATTTATGAAAGTAAAATTAAGTTTTTGTTTAATTTTTGCAACAAAAGAATCAGTTAAGGGATTTATAAATATATTCATTATTTTTTATAGATGTCTCAAAAGGTGTTTTCGTGAGAAGAGAACCCTAAAAAGAGGCGCTAAGAAGAGGACCAAACACAAAATCTTAAGGAAAATTTTGAAAATTAGATTTGGGTCATGAAATAGATATAAATTAGATTTAAATCTGAATAAAAACATTGAAATATCTAAAAACCTAGAAACCAGGCTTGGAACAAGAGGCGTATTTGGAATAGGTTAAAGATTCGATCGATAAGCGGGTTCACCAAATGATTTGGTTTGAAAATGAATTTAAGTGTAAGGAAATAGGTTTAATTCCTTTTACTTGATTGAATTATAGATTATGATTAGAAATCATATGTATATCGAGCTTATTAATTAAGCATTTAGATCATAATATATTGTAGACACTAGAAAACATACCTTGCGCATAAGGTCTCCTAATTCAAAAATCACAAAAACAATATAAAACCTAATAACCCAAAAAAATCAAATAATCCCATAAAAGTAAATAAAAAATATAAAACCCCACTCAAAGGTGATAAAAGACACCTCATCACTCATTAAAGTATCTACTTTGAAGCAATGTCGGTCTGATAATTTGATGTCAAGTTGATTTAACAAATATAGGACTTTTGTGAAATCCTAATTACAGAAGTCACTGATGAAATAATAAGCAATGAGGTACAAATTTGACCTAAGAAATAAGATAAATGAAATTTAAAACCCTAAGTGCAAGAAAAGGATAAAATACTTAGTTGATTTCCTAATAAACCTTGAAGAATGCTAAGATGGAAACTTGTTGAATATGTCGCAAAAACACACAAAAATTTACTGAGAACTACGAAATAATTTGGATAGGGGCACTGGATCAGTCGGGGGCACTGGGTGTTATAGACCATTGGTGGGCACCGTGAATGTGAAAATGGTTAGAAATTGATTTCTTCTGTGTCACTTTAATGTCACTAACCCTCGTTGTTTGTCACTGTGTGTCACATTATGCCCGCATAATTCACTTATAACCTACAAAGAGAAAGAGCACTGCAAAACCCCAAAACACATCAAATCTTAAAAATAAAATGATACAGATGGGGAGTTGCACTAACCCCTCGGGGTCACTGACAAAGTGAACTTACGACCAAGTGTTGCACTACATCTTAGAATCCATGTAGTTTTGTGCATGTGTGAAGAATCGTGGCCTATGTGGCTCTTGTGTAAGATACATTGAATAACGAGCAATAACTAGATGTAGTAATGTAAATAGATGCGTGGATGTCAAAATGAACTTCCCCTCATATGTATGTGTGCAGAATTAGCGATGTATCTTGTCCCTTGAATGTAACTATATGGATGTTTTGATGCTCTTAAAATGCCTTTAGATGCAACCTTAGGTGATAGTAGTAGATTCTTAGAGATTGGTCCTTTATTTTGATCACATAGCTTTGTATTTATATGTTTCCCTTGTTTGAATTTCATTATTGACAACTAAAAGGTGACCCATAAGAAAACAAGATTCTTAAAAGATGAAAGAGGCACTGAAATGGGTGAGTAATATACAAAGAGGTTTGGGTGCTTGGCGTTGGCATCTGGCTGTAGGCTTTGGCGTCAGAGCAAGAAAGATAAAGGAGTGAAATTAAAACTAGGAAGTGAGGGTGTAAGACCACGAGATAAAGTAAGAAAGAAATAAAAAATTCCAAAAACAAATGTCAATTACTAGTTTTATCACTTAGGAATCATATGAATAGTGGTATGTGATTGATTAACCAAAATGTGGAATAATAATAGTTAATCTAATCTAGAAAAACATGTAAATATAGTAAATAAATGTAATAAATAAATATGGAAATGACCCAAACAACTATGAAAATGGAAATACTAAACCCTAGAGTACTAAGAGAGTTAGAATTAACTTAGCTGATTAGAGGAGCTCGGTGGATTGTGTCGCAGAGGTGGCTGGAGGAACATGAAACAAGAACGATTGTGCAAAGACCCGAAAAGGATGGATCTAAGCTATCTAGTTGGACTAGAGTTCCTAGAGAGGTATTGCGGCACCTACGGGTGCTCTAGTGTGTAGAATAGACACCTAGTCTATGTTAAAGGTTCGGAACTAAGTTTCATGATTCGGCGAGGTGGTGCAAAACCCTCATTATGCAGTCGCATTAGATTCTTGCATTGCGTCGGGTGTCATTGTTAAGCCAAGATGAGTAGAAGACCTCAAAAAGACCAAAATAAGTATCAAAACCCAAAAAAAAAGAATGCATATGAATAGGTTGGACTAACCTCATCTGTCACAATAGTGGGCTTACTAACTGAGAATTGCGCTACATTCAGACCCAAATGTAGTTCTAGTGTGTGTGTGTGAATCATGTTCCCTAGGTGCTCTTGTGCTCAGCACACTTTGTGAAGTAGCGAGCAATAACTAGATGTAAAAATGTAGTAGAATGGTGGATGAAATAGAATAGAATCCCCTCCTATGCTTGTGTGATGTAGATGAACCAACCTTGTCCTTTGTGATGGAGCTAAGTGACTGCAAATGATCTCCAAATGCCTTAGATGAATGCAACCCAAGGTGGATGATAATGGTGACTAGTGTTTGGTCCCTCAAGTTTCATAACTTTATATTTATAGGGTTCTCTTGATCTAATTTTGTAATTAACCCCGAAATGGCTTACCATTAAAAAGATAAGAAGTTGAAACAACGAGAAAGTGCCCAAAAGTGGTGGGAAAGTTCAAAAAGGATCGGGGCGCCCCTGGTGGGACCAGGGGCACCCGGGCGCCCCAGTACTATCCTAAGTGCCCCAGTCAAAGCTAAAATGACACAAAATGACGAAAGTTGACTGGGCATGCGAGTGTAAGAGGTCAGGAATGAAAAAAGAAAACAAAGTAAGATGGCCAAAAGATAGGGGTTAATTAGTACTTTCTTCACTCAAAAACCTTCTAAATAGTAGTATGAGACCGGGACTAAATAATGTCTAAAGTGCATGATTTTGTGTCTACATTTCCCCCACTTTATTTTGGTGAGTGGAAAGCTTGATAACATAAAGTTGATAGATATTTGTACTTGATAATTCATGTAAAGTGATGTAGAAATTATTTGAAAGACTAGACATAGTGTGGAATGACAAAAAGATTATGGAGCATGGAAACTAAAGATTCAAAAGCACAAAAAATTGATGAGAGTGAACCTAGGGTGGAATCACGTGTGTAGTTGCCGATATGTATAATGCACTTGCATGGTTAGTATGGTGTGTGCTTCCGCGAAATGTTTTTGTTGACGTTGTTGTTGTTGTTACCCCTATTTGACTACTTGTTTCCCATATGACTGAACCTACAAGGAGAAAATGATCAAGTAGTCAAATATGTATATGTGTAAAAATGCAATGTAAAAGACACATGTATATGAATGTAAAAATCATGTGAATGTAAAATACGCAAATGAAAAGTGTAAATGGAACATATGCACCTGATCCATGTTGAGAAAGAGAGTATAGAAGGATATCTTATACTGCCAGGGTTTTTTGGGCAATCCAACACCATAGGCTAAAGAATTATAGGGAGGAATTGCATTGTATCCTCCAACCTTTAACTACTTCCCTGAACATGTGTGAAAAGATGTTTGTACGTCCAACTTTTTGGGTGATCCGACGCCATTGGCCGAAGAAGTACAAGGAGGAATTATATTGTATCCTCCAACCTTTAACTACTTCCCAGAATGTTAAGGACTACCATGTTCTATAAAATCCACTATGTCTGAAGGTAGTAGACTGGTCTAAACCCACTCATTGTATGTAACCCATAATTTTGAGGCGGAAATTGCATTGGCTGAATCGGTGTAGATGCGTTGTGTAGTATGTAAAACCCCAAATGATGCCCCCTCTTTGGGGGTGCATGCAATGTCATTGATAGGAGAATGCGGCCCCAAAAGAGGACCAACCGCATGAACTTTGAAACTCTACCTGCATGGGGAAGGGAATGTGCTTGGTAAAAACCAAGGCACACACAAACAAGAAAGCTATCCAAAGACAAGTGTTAGTATAAACAAACATGCATGTAGAAAGCAATGTATAATCTATGCAAACAATGTATAATCTACCAAACAATGTAGTAATGTAAACACACAAGAAGACAAAGTAATCCACACAAAGCGAGGCTACAAAAATGGGACATTACTCACGATGTTGTAAGACACGTAAGGAAATCATGGCTGTATAAAAATAAACAAGTGTTCACACCAAACATAGGGAAAGGCCTGCAAACAAGAGCAAACAATAGATAAGCAATGTAACAAAAAAGTATGGAAGTAGATAATCCTGTAAACAAATTCTGCACATGAAGCACCCATTAACATGTTAGAAAGATAACTAGTATGTCAAAAGCATGTATAACCAAGTAATGTAAAGTGTTAGTACAAAATGAAACAATAACACCTGGAAGAGATGAATGTGCATGCCTCCAGCAACTAATGTAGGAAGGGTAGAAGGCGAGCATCTATGTTGCGTGTAAGAGACATGTATATGTGATCACAACTAGAGAAAGACGCAAACGTGCATGTGGGGATGATATAGATAAACTACATACAAGTAATCTAACTAGCATGTGTAATAAAAAACCATGAATAAAAAAAGAAGCAAGAGTAAAAGCAACCATAATATGGATTATGTTGTGGATGGATGGAATGGAATCAATATGGATGGTAGGAGTCGTTTTCCCCCTGAGTGAATGAAATGTATGTAATTAGGTTCATTTATTTTTTCCCCTCAATAGTCAAGAATGAACCGTAAGCAAGAGTGCATCATCGGGAAATGGTTGAATAATGTGTCTCGTGTCTAGTGCGATGTGATGAGTATGTATGCGTAGTGATGAGGATATGCGACATATAGAAGAGATGTACATGAACCTTATAGCCTAAGTGTATATCACGAAAAAATGAAAGTGTCATTGATGATTTAGCCCTAAAACATGTATCACTGCAAGATGAATAGTAAGGAGTGGTGATTTAACCTAAAGTGTAAACCACTACAGAAAGTGATGATTTAGCTTATAGCGTGTGTCACTACAAGATGAATAATAACGAGTAGTGATGTATCATAAAGCGTATATCGCTACAAGATGATAGAGTAAGTGACAATTTATCCTATAACGTGTGTCACTATCCTAAAAATGTTGCATGATGAAAGGTCGAATGATAAACGTGTGATTAATGTAAGTTCTATTTGATTTGTAAACCCTCGTGATCAGTATAGGCGAGGAACTAAAGTGCGTAATAGGGTAGTGATTGCATCACATAGAAGATGATGTAGTATATGTAATGAAGATGATAAATGACCATGTGATGTGTATGTAGTGTATAGTATTGAATGCAATATGTGTAGTGTGCCTAAGGGCGTATAGTATGTAGGATGCAATGTTAGGTGAGTATGATGAAGACTAGTATGATGTATAGATATGCAAATATTGAAATGATATGGACTAAATATAGAATGTATGACACAAGACATGAAATGCGATGTGTGGTGTCTATAGTGCAGTGTGTGGGGTTCATGTGTAGTAATCCCTCAATAGTCAAGTGTGAACAAAGCACAAGAGTGTGTCATTGGGTAATGATGACGCTATAACGTATGTATGACTATGCAAGATGAGATGATGCTAAGATAAGGTATGCGTAAATGCTAAGAGCGTGATGTAGTATTATGTAAGGATGCTTTAGAATGGGGGTGTTAAATGTTATGTCCCTAAGTTTCTGATAGAGAAGATGACTATGCGTCGTTATGTAGGAGATCATTGTTTTCATGATCAAAACCTACTAGGGCGAAGCAACGGAAACCTGATAAAATATAGAGTGAGAAGGGTCATAAAGGGACCCATTGCGGCGAGAGTGTGTACACATTCATTGCATATTCTTCATTAGTAAAGGTAATTGGTGGACAACCGTGAGCATGCCAATGAGAGATATTTGGAGTGTAAGTGGGAGAAAAATCATTTTGAATATCGATATTACCAAAGGCATAGGAAATGTAAGCAAAGAATGATGCACATATATTGTACTTGACAATATAGTCAATACATGATTGTCAAATGTGAGTGGAGAGGCACGATGGGTACATCTGACAAATACTAGTCAAATGAAAGACACACAATCCATAAGCTTCGTAATGTGAAAATATTCATGATAAAGATGTGGCAAATGGAGAGGTGGTAAGATGTCATTAAGTGTCATGCCAAACCTAACCAAATTGTCACGTGTACAAATAGTGTCTAAGCAAGTAGAATCAATAGGGATGTGTTTCCAAAAGGACTTGTTGATAAATAGTGTGCATGTAAAAGGAGGTAGTGAAGCTGTAACCTATGGAGGAGAAGATGAAATAGTGTCTACACTATTTATAGACCCCCGATATAATACCATAACATTAGTAGAGGGAGGGGTCTTGAACCTATATTCACTTGGGCCATCGGCCACAAAGGTTTCTTGAAAATAAGAGTCATCTATGCCAAGAGGAGTAAAATCGAGTTGTCTTAATGCTTCATTTGTAAGTTGATAGCGTCAACTTCGTCATCAGAATCCTCAGAACCATTAGTGTGAGCATCATCATGTTATATCGCACTATCAAGTATGTTGGTAGGTGGCACCATAGATGGAGTAATAGAGGGTTCATTGCAACGGGTGGAGAAGGGACATTAATAGGAGCTGATACCATAGGTGAAATAATAGTTGTAGTGTGAGTAGAGATAGCTGGAGCATTTATAGTGGTAGTAGGAGATTGTGAAGTGCTTGACCAATGTCATATGTGTCAAGGCTACTATATGGAATACATTGTGAAGGTGGTATGGGCATATAAGTAATGGGATCTATGCGACAATATTTGAATGGATCTGGATCGGCGGTGATAGTATGTTCATAGCCATCATGCAAGAACTTGACACATTGGTGAAGAGTAGATAGAACCGCATGCATTTCCTAAATCAATGCCTATCTAACAAGAGATTAAAGCGAAAGGAGGCGTGATAAAATAGAAACCGGTGAGAACAGTCTTAGGCCTAACCCGAATATGTAATGAGATAGTCCTTAGGCATGAGTGAGTGGTAGAATCATAACCACAAATGAGGGTAGAATTCTTAGAAATTAAATTATTGTTAATACCTAGTTGCTTTAAAAGAGAATGAGCACATAAATTGATAGTTGATCCATTATCAATAAGGACTCGTTTAATGCAAGTAGTGCTAATAACAATAGTAATGAGAAAAGGATCATACAATTTTTTTTAAGCAAAAGGTGACATATCCTCGTCAATGAAAGATATAAGATGTGGTAAATTCTAAAGATCTTGTACGAGATGTGCAAAGGCCACCATGGAATTATAACTTTCAATATGAATGGAAAGAAGGGAAACTTCTAGAGTGTTAGAACAATCTGGTGCATTACGCAAAAATTCATAAAAAGAGATCTTAGTGGGCATATTTTTAAGTTGTTCAATGATGTCATGGCCCTTAGAAGCAGCAGGAGGAGATGTTGGAGTAATGGGTGGAGGAATAGATGTGGGTGGGGCCGTAAGCGGATTAGTATGTGTGTACGATAAGTAGTAACTACATTGATGGATGGATCAGTTGTGGGTGTGACAAATTTATGAGGATGTTGGGTGCGCACGCGCATGAAATCAACATCAATAATAACTATGCCGCAAACCTTAGTTGGTGCAAAGGTAGGATAAGAATATTGAGCCATAACCTAATAAGGAGATGACATGGTCTACGAGGAAGTGTTAAAGCGTTGGGTTCACCAAAATGATTAACCCAAATGTGGAATAATAGTAGTTAATATAATCTAGAACATCATGTAAATACAATAAATAAATATGAAAATGACCCAAACAACTATGAAAATGGAAATGTCAAACCCTGGAGTACTAAGAGAGTTAGAATGAAATCAACATATTAGAGGAGCTTGTTGGACTATGTCGTAGAGGTGGTTGGAGGAACAAGATGTAGGAATGATTGCAGAGACCCGAAAATGATGGATCTAAGCTATCTAGCTAGATTGGAGCATACGGAGAGGGATCTGAGGCACTTACGTGTGCTTTGTTATGTAAAATGGACTCCTTGGTCTATCAAAGTTTAGGAATTGAGTTTCACGGAGTTCGGTAGGTGGTCGAAACCCCATTTTCTGTCGCATCAGATTCACTTGCACTACGCTCGCCAGAGTCACTTTGCTAATCCAAGATGACTAGAAGACTTGTAAAATACCAAAAGAAGTATCAAAACCCAAAAAAAAAGAATACATATCAATAGGTCAGGCTGACCTCAACTACCACAACAATGGGCTTATTAACTAAGCGTTGCACTACATTTAGACCCAAATGTAGCTCTAGTGTGTATGTGTGAATCATGTGCCCTAGGTGCTCTTGTGTCAATTTCACTTTGTGAAGTAGTAAGCAATAACTACATGTAAAAATGTAGTAGAATGGTAGATGGAATAGAATATAATCCCCTCTTATGCTTGTGTGATGCAAATGAACCAACCTTGTCCTTTGTGATGGAGCTAAGTGAATGTAAATGATCTCCAAATGCCTTAGATGAATGCAACCCTAGGTGGATGATAGTAGTGACTAGTGCTTGGTCCCTCATTATGGTCTCATAACTTTATATTTATAGGGTTCTCTTGATCTAATTTTGTAATTAACCCCAAAATGGCCAACCACCAAAAAGATAAGAAGCTGAAATGGCTAGAAAGTTCCCAAAAAGTGGCGGGAAAGTTTAAAAGGATCGGGGCACCCCTAGTGGGACCAGGGCGCCCATGGGTGCCCCAATACTAGCATGGGTACCCCAATCAAAGATAAAATGATGCAAAATGATGAAAGCTGACTTGGCATGCGAGTGCAAGAGGTCAGGAAAGATGAAAGAAAACAAAGTAAGATGTCCAAAAGACATGGATTAATTAGTACTTTCTTCACTCAAAAACCTTTTGAATAGTAGTATGACACTAGGAGTAAATAATGTCTAAAGTGCATGATTTTGTGTCTACAGTGATCAAGACCTAGAAATGTACCCAAAATGCGTGATTTAGTGTCTACATTTACCCCCACTTTATGTTATTGAGTGAATACTCGATAACATAAAGAAAATAAGAGATGCGTATCTAATAACCATGTAGATCAATGGTGAAAGTGTTTGTGGAGATAAGAAAAAACGTGGAATGATAAAAAAGAAGCATGAAAGCTAGAGAAGAGGAAGGGACCCTCGGGGTGAAAGTGTATGTGTTTGTGTCATGTTGTACCTATTATCGTTGTTGCTTTATGTGTTCGATGATGTGACTGTTGCTTCCCATAAGGATGAACCTGTAAAAGAAAAGAGAAAAATGGTAGTCAAATATGTGTATATGAAAAAATTGATCCAAATATGTAAAAGTGTGTAAAAATGTGGAAAAGTAGTAAAAGGAACATGCGCACCTGATCCAAGATGAGTGAAAAGATTAGAAAGTTTCCTGAAACGCTGTAGGAGAATGAGTTTTTTGGGCGATCTCACGCCAATAATGAGTTTTTTGGGTGATCTCGCGCTAAGTGCAAGTTTTTTGGGTGATCTCACGTCACACGAAGAAGAAGTGTTGGAGAGAAAGGTCTAATGTTATTCTCCACCACTGATTTGCTTCCCCATGATTTATACACCATTGTAAATGGTGTGATCCTGCTTTGTTCAAGTTTGATCCATTTCGATTCAACAAAAATAGAAAAATGGAGATAAAATGCATGTTGATTCTTTGGAGGACTGTCCTTGATATATGAAAACGGTTGTGTAAGCTGCTAAAAACTATGTTGATCTAAGGAAAACTCTATAACTTCCCCCTAGTCATAGGTGCACAGGAAAGGTCGGGGGTGCCCGGTGCTCATGTCATATGCAGGTTCTAGCATTCATGATGTGTTGAAGACCCAAGTCAGATTTTGTGTTGTTTCATGTAACTATAGACTCTGTGTTGTTCTTGTAATGTGCATGTACGAACGGTGACTATGTATTTTTGAATGGGGTGACTAATTCACCTAATGTATGCCCCCCTCATTTGGGGTGCATGTGATGTCGCTAGGAGGATGCAACTCAAAGGAGAGGATCAAAGCTGATATATGAAGTTGATGCTCTACGGGGAGGGAATGTGCTTGGTAAAAACCAAGGCACACACAAACAAAGTGGCTAGAAACATGTGTTAGTGAAAACAAGACAAACACATAGAAGATAATGTGTAATCTAGCAAGCAAGAAGACAATGTAGACCATGAAAAGTGGGTTTCAAATATGGGACATCGCTCATAATGTTGTAAGACAATCAGGGCCGAAGCGACCAAAAGCATATAATGTGCACACAAGACAAAGGGAAAAGCCCACAAATAATGACATACAATGGAAAACAATGACAAACAAGATAGCAAACAAAGTACAAACAACCATGGTGGAAAATAGTTCTTGTAAAGAAAATGTTGCACATAAAGCACCCATTAACATGTTAGAAAGATATAAAGTATGTCAAGATGTGTATATATTGATAGAGTAGTGTGCTAGTAAGAATATGAAATAATATAAAACAAAATAATAACACATGTGATGAGTACAAAAGTAGATGCCCCAGGAGCCGTTGTGGGATTGGTAAGAGGTACTGAGATCCAAACATCCATGTTGCGTGTAAAGATCTGGAGGAAGTTTTCATTCACAACTAAATGGAAAGTGAACACGCATGTGTGTCTAGAAAATATAATGACATATGAAATAGTCATCTAACACGATAAGCAAAGTGTAACATGCGAGCATACGTAAACAAGAACAATGTGCAACCAATCTATGCAATATGCTTTGAATGAGTGAGATGGAATGATATGCGGTGTGATTGTGATAGGAGTCATGTGCCCCATGAGCATATGTGAATGAGTATGCATGAGATGAGGTTCATTTATAAATTCCCCCTCAGTAGTCTAGAATGCACCATAAAACAAGAGCGCGTCATTGGGAAATGGTTTGGATTGTCGCTAGAAATATATGATTGAACAAAGCGTAGAGCATGGAGAGAGAGTGAGTGTGATGAGTTTCATTTCAGATTTATACCTCGTAGTCGAGTATGAACTGTGGAACTAGAGTGTTTCATCGAGTAGTAATGATGTGTGAGAAAATGATTCTAAAAAGATATGTCGTGGATGCGTAGAGTGTGAAATGTGTCATGTGTATGATGTGAGGTTCATGGATTTAGTATGCACTCAACAGTCAAGTGTGAACCATAACACAAGAGTGTGACATAGGGTAATGATGATACAAGTGTATCAATATGTGTATAATGCATGAGGTAGACTAAATGTGAAGTACAAAGCGTAATAGTAAAAATGTGAGTCACCTGATAATGCTAGAAGGGGGGGAATAAACATGACGCCCCAAGTGTATGATGATGAAGATCTATGTGATGACGTGAGAGATACCATGCCATTGTGGGAGAGTGTTTTTCTGTGTCATGATAGAGAGAGAGCCAACACAATGGTAGGTAGAAGCAACAATAGGACCATGCGATGGTGGTGGAGTTTGAAATGTGTCTTGGCCATCAATAGAAGGAGCAATTTCTTTGACAAAACGAATCAGGAACAAAAGTGGAGTAGGATGGGGAGGAATCTTGAATGGTGGTAGCTTATGTGGGATTGATAATGTTGTAGAAGACTCGAGAGGAGAAGATGATGGATTGATGTTGAGAGGAAGTTGCTTAGGTGACTCTTGAATTTCTGTAGAATGAACATTAGTAATGCAATGGCATGATGCTCATTAGACATAGATGAATTAGATTTAGGAACCTAGTGAGATTTAACAATTGGAGATGGGCATGTATTAGAATGTTGTGTAGTAAATGAGATAAAACCTAACGCTCAAGGTGCTTGATTCTTCATTGTAAAGCATAACAATCATTGTCATTATGTCCATTGATTCGATGATAATTGTAATATGGACAACCTTGATATTTTGCAAGCTGATAAGGAGGATAGAAATGAGTAGATGGAAAGCTGATCAATTGATGAGTAAGGAGTTGAGGAAGAATATCATGTTGCTTAGTATTGTGATCAAACTTTAGAGGCATGGGGAGTGGTAAGACTTGGGGTTCACTGATATGAGCACATGTAGAAGACATAAAATGAGGATGAGAAGAAGAACTAGTGTGAGCCTAAGAAGTGTCCTTAAGATGTTGGATTTTAGATTGAAGAGATGTAATCATGGATTCCATAGCTTGAAATTTATCTTGAAATAAAGAATGTAAAGCTTGAATAGACTTGCAGATTGATTGATTGACATTAGAACTAATAGAGTCATCGGAGAGACAATCGAAAGATGGCACTAACTTGTGAAGGCGACATGTTGATAGGGAGATACATAGTGTCTAGGGTTTTGTGGAGAGCATATTTACAATATGGGTGTATTTGAAGCAATTGAAGTAAGGAGACTTGAGAGACCTTATGAGCCATGAGAGAAGAAAAATGAGGATCTAAGAGTGTCCAAATGAGATGGGTTCACCAAATGATTTAACAAATATAGGAATTTTGTGAAATCCTTATTATAGAGTCGCAACAAAATAATAAGTGACGAAGTAAATATCTAACCTAAGCAATAAGCTATATGAAATTAAAATCCTAAGTGCGAGAGAAGGATAGAATACTTAGCTGATTTGGTAATAACCTCGAAGTATCTTTGAGATGGAAAACTTCGAACAAGAGGAGGAATATGTCACAACTACACACATAAATTTGCGAGAACTACGAGAATAAGCTAGATTGGGGTGCTCGAATTAGGTCAAGGGCACCATATACTACACTGTTGTGCACCCATGATTGCAAAAATGGTTGAAAAGTGATTTCTTCTATGTCACTTCAATGTCGCTAACCCTCATTTTTTTTTCTCTGTGTGTCACACTATGCCTACAAAATTCACCTGTAACTTCCAAAGAGAAAGAAAACATGTAAAACCCCAAAACACATCAAATCTTAAAAAGAAAACTATGCAAATGGGGAGTCAGTTTGTCTCCCGATGGTCACTTGAAAGAGTGAACTTACGATCGAGTACTACACTACATCTCAGACTCCATGTTGTTCTGTGTGTGTGTGAAGAATCGTTCCCTAGGTGGTTCTTTTGCAAGATGCACTAAATAACGAGTAATAGCTAGATGTAACAATGTAAATAGATGTGTGGATGTCAAAATGAACTTCCCCTCCAATGAGTGTATGCAGATTAGCAGTCCCTTGTCCCTTGAATGTAACTAGATGATTGCTTTGATGCTCTTGTAATGCATTTAGATGCAACCTTAGGTGATAGTAGTAGATGTTTAGAGTTTGGTACTTTATTTTGATCACATATATTTGTATGTATATGATTCCCTTGTTTGAATTTTGTAGTTGACAACTAAAAGGCCGACCCATAAGAAAACAAGATGCCCAAAAGATGAAAGAGGCCTAAAAGGGGTTAGTAATATACAAAGTGGTCGGGGGTGCCCGAGGGGACGAGGGAACCTAGGCGTAGGTGTCGGAGCCAAGAAAGATAAAGTAGTGAAATTCAAATTGGGTAGTGAGGTGTGCAAGACCACAAATAAAGTAAGTAAGAAATAAAAAAGGCCAAAACAAATGTCAATTACTAGTTTTCTCGCTTAGGAATCATATGAATAATGGTATCGATCAAGACCTATAAATGTACCCAAAGTGCATGATTTAGTGTTGACACAAGCTTTAAACATAATTGACTATCCATCTTATCACGAGGAAGAACCTACTATTTTATCTACCATTTCCCTCATACCTTATTCCCCTTCTTCCATTTCCCTCGCAGAGTGCAAAACATGGGATGTCAACCTCTCTTCTGTTATGCCCATGCCATTAATAACAAGGATGATTATGGAGGTAAGGCCATCTATATCTCGCATATTGGGGTCATCATTGTTGTCTTCTAAATCATATTCCTCTTTTGTTTGTAGAGCTCATTCCTCATCCAAGAGGAAGAAGCCTCAATCTTTCATTAAATTACTTACAACAGAGGAAGAGCCTTCCCAAACTGTTGACCCTTTCCTAATCTCTTCTTGTCTTCCACCTTCCTTTTCTTCCACTTCTACTAGTCTCCCTTACAAAGTAACTCCTCCAGACCCTTCCTCTCATAGTTCACAAACTTCCTCTCAAGTTCCTCCTAATGGTGTTATTGTGGTTAGTGATCCATTAATTAAATATGCTTGGATCTAAAAGTAAATAATGAAGGTTGCAACTCAGCCTTCAAAGTATCTACCCACATTTGACCTAAATTTTGACAGGTGAGTAAAAATTGAAGAAGGTAATAACTCACCATGTCAGGTTTACAAAGCCAACCAACTACTATAAGGATAGAGGAAGGCCTCCTCTCAATAAGGCTAGATCAAAGCAATCTCATGGTTGATCTCTTGCATAAGACCGAAACACTTATGAAACTTTTCATGAGGCAATTAAGGCCTCTCCCTACAAATGAATGAAAGAGGAAGCCGTCAAACAAGTATGGAAAAATAACCATTCCTTCGACATTAATCAATGATGTGAAATTGAATTTAGAATGATTATTTAATAATTTCATCACATCGGCAAGTTTGAGAGAAAAGGGATACCAACTCTATAATTTTTGAACTCTTTTATTTAGGGTTTAGACAATGCAAATGCCAAGGTAAATGCATTAATTGAAACTTGATGAGGAAAATTTCCTACCAAATGTAGCTTTGATGACTTTCTTTGAGCTATAATGATAGAGGACTTGATTTCCAAGTCTAGGAATAAATCAAATGATGCATTATCCTTGTTAAAAACAATTATTACACAATTAGATGCATTCTACAATAAAATAGCTCAGATTTTGGTTGAATTTGGAATTCCTATAGTGGATGACCAATCTAGGAATCTATTCTTAGTAGCTCAGTTATCTGATATCCTTGAACAAACCATGCAAAACTTCTTACAACAAATTAAGTCACAAAAGGAGGAGGGAACATTGTGGCACATCAAATAATTTTGGATGCCTCAAAAGGGATATAGAGAGTTCGATTAATAGATGATTTTTTTAATATAATGATCAATGACTTCATTTAGAAGCTAGATGTTAGGAGGAAAAATTGTGTGCCTCCCATAATAGATGTCAACCAGATCAACCAAGATTATCAATTGTGTAGAAGTGCTAAATAGGGATCCTCTTCTTATCTTCTTATCTTCTCATCAATTGCATGCACTCTATTTTTAGAGGTGCCAATTTTGTAAAAGATATTAGATCAATGAAGATGGAGATTTGTCTCTTTCACTTTTTTAGAATTTGCATGGTTATTTCATTTTGATGCAGATTTGTCTCTTTCCCTCGTGGATGATTGATGTATGATATACTCTCTCAACCTCAAACTCATTGAGCCTAATTAATCCTACTAAAAATATAGTCCTCTATATCTCAAAATTTGAAGGCCCTAAAGACTTAAAACCACTTCGATCATGTGAAGGAGGTATTTCTAACTAACTACTAATTTTGATTTATAAGATTTACTTAAAACTATGCTTGAAAATACCATGCTACAATTGTGTATTCATGAAAAATAACTAATGTGTTGGTTCCCAGTTTTACACCCTAAAGAATCAGTTGCACTTTAGAGAAGAAACAAAAAGAAGAATGGTAGATGCTTGGGATATGTCGTTTTGAGCATGGGATGGATCTAGCATTCTTCCATGAATAAGTATTAGAAATGACTGAGAGGCACATATGAAGGAAGTGACTAACTCCTGCTACTTTTGGCTCTACCTAAACTAGGGTGAGAGGAACCAAATGGTAGTTTGAGGGGAGATGAGTATTATGTTTCAATCTCCTAGAGTTATTGGTAAACCAATCTGAATGAATTATAGTAATGGATGTAATTCTTACTCAAAGGAGTTGTCACACAAGCAATGCACATGCTTAACATGTCATATGTAAGTTACTAAAGACAAATGGGATATGATTATGAACATCATTCAAAAGGATGTTGTTAACAACTTAGAGCTTAAAAAAATTAGAATGCTAAGCTTTAAGATCAGAGGAAAACCCACTCAAGATATGTGAAGATAATATGGTCTACATGAAAATACATGTTGGATATTGCATAGTATAACTAGATGGTGTGATATAAGTGTACATGAAATGGGATGGAGATATAATGGGGAGAAACAAAAATATTCACCATGTTATCCTTGTGCTCTTGTGATGCTTTAGAGATTGAAATCAAAGCAAGATAAACTTTCACGGGTTATTTGCATTTATGGATATTCAATTTGTGCAAACACTACCATGTAATCTCTAAATAATTAAACAAAAACACTTTTGATTAAAAATTTCATGTATCTATTATACCAAGACTATAAAACCTAGGACACCCTTGAAGGTAACAAATATTCACTCCCAGATTTCAATTACAAAAAGAAATTTTATAATCTGAAACAAATATTGTTAAGTAACACTACCAAACAACATTCATTCAATGACCAATCTGAACCATGATCTAAAATGTGCTCCTTCATATTTCATTGATATAACAGATACAAAATTACAACAGAAAAAAAAAATCTCTTTATTTTATCTCTATTTACATTTATGAATGTCAAACTTAATCATGGAAAAATGGTTGTGTGTGTTTAATTGACAAGGGAGACGTAAAAATGCTCTTTATACATGTTAGTGACTATACAAACACAATCACGCTAGCTAAAAACACTAAATTAGAACCCCTTTTAATGAAGACAAACATTCACTTTTATATTAAATATCTGAAAAGAGAAACCCCATATACCCAATGGAATGCTAAAAATAAGGTACATGTTTACTGACGGTCCTTGCTCTATAATTTGGATGGGAGAGGCACCTAAACTAAAAATGATATCACCTTGATGTTTTTGGTTGGAACAATTTTGTTTCATGATGAAACCCGTGAAGGAGTGGAGAATATTCTTTCTTCCCAACAAACTCTTTTGTCTTCTTCTTCAATCATCATCATTCCTTGTACACCTTAGGAAAGAGTTGGTTACACATTATAATAAAGTCATTTGTTTCTCCTTGGAAAATAATGGAAATAATAAAGAATACAAAATTAAGGAATAGGGAAAAATAATTTTGCACCCCACTTTTCTCGTTATGTTTTGTCATAAATGAGCTTCGATAATGGGCAACTCGCAGACACGGGACTGGTTTTGGTATGCTTCTTGTAAACATGTCATCGTGTCCTGCAAGTTATCGAGTATCACAATTCGTTCTACATACTTTGAATCTTGTGATTAATTCATTCTTGTTGTAGATGATAATTTGACCCGTAGTCATACCTTTGCAAGTTGTTAAGTTATAATTAATTTTACGTTTTTTTCATATTTGAATTTGTTGGATGTTGATATTGATAATTTTGAACTTTGTTATGATTGTGATGTTTGGATGATCGTATTTGCCTTATGTGCACTCACCGAGTTGATACTATACTACTATCATTTATGGTTTAATACAACTTACTAGAGTATAAACGTATGATGATTTAACTTGATTTCATCATTAATGAAATTTCAATTTATCACCAACTTGTGGGTAAGAGGTTGTGGATCTAATGGACATCTAAGCCTTTTTTTAGTATAAAAACAAGGTATCATGAGCTAGAATGGGTAACAAAATAATGGTAAGTTATTGGTATGTTGTATGTGGCATTAATCATGCTAGGAAAATATATGCCACCGTTATAAATGTTAGAATAGATGGAAGAATGATATTTTAAGCATATTAACAAGACTAATTGGTTTATGCGTATAAGACTAGAGGTTAAACCTCTTATGGTCCCGATCATATCTTGGGTATAAAAATGATCACCATTGTTATTGACCATGTCAATAGCCTTATAATTCTTTGGGAGCTTAATTTTTTTAAAAGGGGCTTGGTGGTGACCAACCCAAACAACAATGGCTATTGTGAATTAAACTTTATCTTGTTTAAATTATGCCGACACATGTGAATGCATCGGTATAAGCTAAGGTTTTGACCATGAGTTTAAATTAATGTTATAAAAATTGCTATTAGCTTGGTCGATTATCGACCCAACCTATATTGTTAATGAAATTTATTGTGTTGTCAATTGGCCATCGAGCAACCCAAGAAAAATTAAAGTTTTAATAAATCTTGGACTAATTAAAGAGGACCTCCATGCAAGTTTGGAAATGTGGTGGTTATTGTTGAGTTTATCCAGGAAAATTGGGAGGGAAAATCTGGCGGTGGAATTAGTAGTAGTACCAGCATGCATTAAATGATATTTACTCACCTTGGTAGAAGTGAGAAGCTTCGAAGGAAACTATTAGGGGTTAAGGTTATTTTTGTCTTTCATTTTTGGTTTGTTATATTTTTCTCATCTAGAGATTTGCATGAAGAAGGAATGTATTAATGGAATTTTTAGTATGAAATTTGTTATTCTTGAGGGAAACTCATCGTTTCTTCACTCAATATTTATTATAAATTACGACAATATCAATAGGAAATCTAGAATATATTGGAGAGTATTTTAGGTCAAACCATTTGGGTTTATGGCAGAAAGATTTGAGACAATGTTGTGGAAGTTTAAAGGAAAACTTGAAAGAAGACTTTGGCACTAGGCATGAATCGCTATATATATATAGTATTTTGTGGAACTATGTGATTTGTATAAAGATATAGCTAAGGTTTGTTTTATTATGTACCATGAATGGTTAAACGACTTGGATGTTTATTCTTGGTTTGACAAGACATGTGTATTTGCCTTTGTTTATTTTTTTGAAAACCCATTACGGGTGTAGTATAAATATGGATGTATAAAAAAATTTTGTGTCTTTGATTTATATATTTTGAATATCCAATAAAATAATATGTGTGTGTGTGTGTATGCATATACCCGCCTCACATGCATGAAGATTTTTGTTTGTTGGGTTGGTTCTAGGTTGACTTAGTCGTTATCTCGGTTCAAAAGGAATCTTATCTTTTATTAAACCCATCTAAATTATATGACTTATTGTGTATACTCTATAGGTCTAAGTGTATATATATACACATATATACATACAATCGACACATACAATTTAATTCTTCCCTTTTTCTAGGTGCATTAGTGAAAGATCATGGATATATTATTTTTAAGTCCCAAGCATGAGTCGGAAACTTATGGGTTTAATTCGTTTTGGGTAAATGAAAATAGAAACTGTTTATATTTTTTTATATGATTTGGGTTTTGAAGGGGATGTAAGATTGGTTGTGGGGTATTGTTTTTGAGCCTTCTTAGGACTTTAGGGATAAAATCCACGAATGAATAGATTAAAATTGTTATGTTAACAAATATGAATGCGTGGAATCATGTTACATTATGGGGTATGGTTGAAACTATGGGCATTCGAATTGGTCAAAGGTATTAACATAGATCTTTTGATGAAGATAAGGAACATTTGGTACAATTTTAGAAGTTTAAGGTAATTTGATTTGTATAAGGTAATTGATACTTCCCTTGATTTGGTCGATTTACTATTTTCCTATCTCTATCTAAAAGATGATTGTTTTATTTCCAATTTTTTTGGATAGTATTACCACGTCTTAGTATGATAAGGCAAAAATATATAGTGGCATAAGTATTATTGATGATGATTATAATGAAAATGATGTATGGTTCTTTGAAGTATAATATTAACATTATCAATGCATAGCTTTAATAAGGGATTGTGTGATGTAAAGCATAGCTAAATGTATAATACTTGTAAGGTTATGAGACTACTTATTAATATTGTCAAGTTTTCGACCATTGATTTATTGTTGTTCTTAATCAATATAATGTCTCATAGAATGCATAATTACTTATGTGGAAGTATTAACAATGTATGAGATAGGAAATATTATATTGGTCTCATTATCTTAGTTATAGATATTTTGATCATGTTGTTGCTGAAATTTATTCATTTGAATATTATAGCGAAATAAATTGTAAAGATGTTGAGAACAACACTTTGTTATCCATATTTCGCCCCCCGGGCAAAATATTGGATCAACCATGACCCCGCACGGAAAGAATTAGAGAAAACACGTTTAAATCTTGCAAATTAGTTGCAGATGGACTCTACAATGAAACAAAAGGGTCGAAATGAAGGAGCGTGTGTCGCAGAGAAGCTAGGAGCAAGAAGGGGAAGAAACGGCGATCGAAGCCCTCGGGCTCAAAACGCGTTCGGAAAGAATCCATAATCGACTAAGTATGGAAGAGCTAATGAGAGGGAATGTCGACACTAAAATTTTCCTCCGTAATTTCTATTTCATTAATGTATGTATTAGGAATATGATGTTGTTAAGTATAATTAGTAGTAGCATCGATAGAAGATACAATGCGCCACACGATGTGCCAATAATAATGTGGAGTGCAGTACTGGTGAATACCAAAGTACAATAAGAATGTTGTAAAAAGTAAATATTTGTCGTAAGTGGTAGGTAATGTTAAAATGTCAAAGTTTGGGTAATTAGAGAAGTAGGGTCTACATGATTAGGAATTAGAAATATTATATTGGTAATAAGACAAGGAGTGAGGTCATAAATATTTTGTGTATTTTATTTGTAAAAAGTCTAAAAATGTGGAACCCATGTAAAATGATAAGGTTTATCTTATCTTTACTGAGATAAGCTTACATGTACATATAAGAGTTAAGGTATGGAATATGATTCGTCAGAGTGGATTTCTTATCCTATCTTAGAGATAAGATGGATAAGCTCGGAAGTTCTATAAATAGATAGGCCACCCCCTCATTTAACATAGAAGGAAGTAGTGAGAAATATTGTAGGAAGTGTGCGAAGGAAGCCATCAATTTAAAGGTGTGTTGAAGAAGCCATTAAGAGGTGTAATTGTAAAGTTTCTCCCATAGCCTTGGTGAAAGGCAAGTGAAGTCAATAACACTTGAAGTACCTCATGGGTGAGATTAACAGATTTCATGTTAATATTATAATTTACTTTGATATTTCAGATTTGTTATCATTTCGTCTTATCATAGTCAATGGTATTCTTGTGTTATGTTGTTGTTTTGTTTCAGATTACATCCACCAAACTAAAGTCTATGCATTAGTAAATAATCATAGACGAGGAGTTCCGTGAAGAATTATCATAGTGCCGGATTGGTGATGACATTTTGGTTCCGTTCTTTGGGACCATTCCTCGTTGGTGGATTTTACGGAGAGATATTCCCACTTAGTCAAAAATCAATGGAGGGTAACCTTGTTTTTACTATGCATAGTAGTTACCATGGTAAAGTCATTTTTGCCATAAATAGTAGTTACCATGGTAAAGTCATTTTTTGGGAATAGTATTTACCGCAAAGAAAGTCACTTTTTACCGTGAATAGTATTTACCACAAAGAACTTCACTTTTACCGTGAATAGTGTTTACCACAGTAAAGTCAGTTTTTACCGCAGTAAGTCAAGTTTTACCATAGTTTACCGTGGTCATTTCTATTTTATTGTAGAAAGGTGTAAAGTCACTTTCTAGTATAGTGATTCCAATTATTTGTGCACATAAGTCTTGTTGATTGTACTTGTGGGTTGGTATTTCACGATGGTTACTTTTGAAAATGGGAAAGATTCCTATTTTTTCAACTCAATCTAATGAAGATGCTTCTTCTTTCATTCAAGAGTTTAAGCGATCTTGTATTTGTAATGGCCTTATAAGAAGGGAACAATGGACTGAATTTTTTCCTACCTTTTTGGATGGTTCAACACTTAGGTGGTTTGAAACACTAGGTGATAATGTGAAAAATTCATGGGATTTATTAACTGAAAGTTTTCTTGAAGAATTTGGTGAACAATAGAAATATGTAGATCTCATGATCGAGATCACAAAGCTATCCCAAGGAGAGAAGGAGAAGATAAGGGATTATCATGCTCGTGTTCTAGAGCTAAGGAGGAAGCTCGATGCCCAGATCCAGAAGGAAGGATTAGCGGATGGGTTGATGAATGGCGTGGATAATCTCCTCTGTAAGCACTTCATTCTTAGGATGAAGCTAGAGATCAAACAACGAGTGAAGTATGACCGCCCAGCTACCATTGAACAAGCAAAGGAGATTGCAAGAAGGCAAGAAGAAAGCATGGAAGAGGAGCCCAAAGAAATTGTTGCTAAAGTAGAGCCTACACCAAAGACATTTGGTCCGTAATCCACAACCACTCCCGGTGAGCACAAATATTTCTCCTAGTACATCTACTGAGTATGAAGATTTGCTCAAAAAGATGGGTCAGTTAACTATTAATCTTCTTCAAGGAAAGGAATTTAGTTCTCAGGGAGGAGATAGAGGTCCAAAAAGAAATATTTCTGAAGTTGTATGTTATGGTTGTTATAAAAAGGGTCATTATAAGTATAATTGTCCAGATAGAGCTTCTACATCTGGTAAAGGATATAATGATAAAGGAAAAGCACCTGTGAATTCTTTTGATGTAGTAGATAAGAGCAGAAATAATGAAGTAGATGTGTTTGTAATAAAAAGAAAGAAAGAAAAAGATAATCAAGATGGAAATGATCCTAAGAAGATGAAAGAAGAAAGCGGTAAGAAACATAGGAGAAGAAAGTTGGGTGTGCAGGATTTTCTCGATTTCACGGGGCAAGGACCATACTCCATCTTGGAAGATCTGTCCAAAAGGCTCGCAAATATTACATATGGTCAACTCTTGGCTATGTCTTCGAGAAGAGGCGGGAGTTGCGAAGTGGACTCAATGCTCGGCGAAGGAAGGAGGTCGAGGTCGTTGTTTTGGAGGCAGAGGCGGATCCCTATTCTCCACAAGCCGAGGTATTATGTAATGGTATTTCAATTCATGATGTCTTAGTTGATGGAGGTGCTGCAGTTAATGTAATGACCAAGTCTGTAATGAATATGTTGGGTTTAAAAATTGATCGCCCTTCAACACTTATGTTAAGGTCATTAAATAAGGGAAAAACTAAACCTGAAGGTGTAGTTTCAAATGTGGCAATATATGTTATGGTGTTGTATGTGTGGTAGAATTTTGGTGATGAAAAATGGTAATGCACATGCACCCAATGTCTGCTGGGAAGACCATGGCTAAGGAGAGTTCATGCAAGAAACTACTGGAATGAAGGTTTCATGACACTTGGACATGGTAGAGAGAGGGTGAAGATAAACATGATCCCTCAACATCATAAAGCAGAACCTGTGGATTCAAGTGATGAAACCGATGATTGGACATCCTCTCGATTACTCTAGTACCAAAGTGAAGTGGACACCGAAGATGAAGAAAGCGAGGTGGATGTTTCAATCATGGATGTCCTTCCAATCACACCAACTCATGACCCCATAAAATTATCTCAAGAAGAAGTTGATGATCGTCTCCAACAAATAAAGATTGGTGATCTTTGTGATGGAGAGTGAGAAGGAATCCTACCTCCAGCTCTTTCAAGGTACATACACCTATTCACTTTTGATTACAAGGAACTTCGTCAAGTAAGTTGGGTAGAACATTCTATTGTTTTGGTAGATGGTGCTAAGCCCATAAAGCAAATGCCATATAGAATGAATCCTAATTTTTCAAAGACTCGTAAAAGAAGAAATAGATATGTTGCTTGATGCAGATTCATATTTGCTATGGAGAATTCAGAATGGGTTTCTCCCATTGTGATCTCAATAAAAAGAATGGGAAGCTACACATTTGTGTTGATTACATGAAGCTCAATAAGGCAACAAAGAAGGATCATTACCCTCTTCCATTTTCAGATCGGATCTGGACGAAGAAAGGCCAGAGTGCTATAGTTTTGCTGATGGATATAGCGGCTACAACCAAGTTCGTATAGCAGAGAAAGATCAGCTGAAGACCATGTTCACCACTCCTTAGGGAACGTTTGCTTATAGAGTTATGCCTTTTGGGTTGTGTAATGCTCCAACAACATTCCAGCGTTTGATGAATAGGGTGTTCGAACCCTACATTGGGACCTTCATCAAAGTATTTTTGGATGATTTTTGCATCTATGGGAGCAAGTTGGACCACCTGCACCAGATGGAGACAACATTTCAAAGGTTAGATGAAGCACAAGCCTCACTAAACCCTACAAAGTGTGTCTTTGGATGTTCTAAAGGTGTTTTGTTAAGACATATCAGATCCAGAGATGGTATGGTACGATCCCGATAAAGTTTCAAAAATCAAAGATTTACCATTTCCTCTTAATAGAAGTAAGTTGAGATCATTTTTAGGCCATGTGGGTTACTATAGAAGGTTCATCAAGAATTTCTCAAAGATTGCATACCACTAACTTGATTCTTGAAGAAGGATGTTACTTATGAACCAGAAATAAGGCGCATGAAGCTTTTGGACAATCAAGGAAGCCCCGGTGTCTTCACCTGTTTTGAAGAATCCAGATTGGAGCAAGCCATTCATTGTGTACACGATGCCTCGGATGCAAAGACTAGGAAGTACTTTGAGCCAAAAGGATGAAAATGGGAATGAACATCCAATTTACTTTGGGAGGTGCACAAATGAGCAATCTTGAGGTAAATTATACGTCAGAATCGAAAAAGAGGCTCGCTATCATTTTTGTCAGAAAGAAGTTTAGAAATTACTTGCTAGGGTAAAAATTTCTAGTTGTAATGATCATCGTGCTCTAAAATATATTATAAATAAGCCTAACCCATCGT
Organism: Taxus wallichiana var. yunnanensis; assembly: GCA_018340775.1. Taxonomy (NCBI): domain Eukaryota; kingdom Viridiplantae; phylum Streptophyta; class Pinopsida; order Cupressales; family Taxaceae; genus Taxus; species Taxus wallichiana. The sequence continues at coordinate 197,922,352 of CM031238.1, read as the reverse complement.
GGAGGATAACAAGATGGATAATTTTGCTACAAGAATTTGAATTTGATATTATAGATAGGCCAGAAAGAAGCATGTTAATGCAGATGCACTCTCTCGAGCCTATGATGGTTTAGGATCATCTTGTGATGATGATGATTTCCCGATGTAAGCATTGTTATCCTCGACACAATCCCTAGTGAATACATAGATATTTGGAATTATCCGAATGAATTCAAGTTTCTGATGGTGCCAATGCAAAGACTAAGAGAAAGATTACTCAAGCGCCATCGTCCATATTCTATTTTGCATGGAGTATTATTTCGAATAGGACTCGATGGACGATGACAAGAGGGCGCATTGGACGTGATCAAGGGAAGGAACTGCTAGAAGAATTCCATAATGGTACATGTGGAGGGCACTTCTCTGGACAACTTACAAAGCAAGAAGGATCTTGGACGCAGTTATCACCGCCCACTCTTTTTAAAGATTGTTATAATTATTGTAAGACATGTGATATTTTCAAACACATGGTAACCATAAGACTTCATCAACTCCATTATGTCTTATTCTTCTCCTTGGTCCCTTTGAAAAGTGGGGAATAGACATTGTAGGTCCACTTCCAACTACATCACGCCAAAATAAGTATATTGTAGTTGCCACATGCATTATTTAACTAAGTGGGTTCAAGCTAGGCCATTCAAAACAACTTCCATGGATGAAGTGGCAAGGTTCATGTATGAACGCATTGTCACCAGATTTGGTTGCCCATTAGAAATTGTAATGTATCAAGGAAGCCACTTCATTAATGAGGTGGTAGAAGCCCTAGTCAATAAGTTTTCTATTAAGCACATGGAAGGCAACAACATACAAGCCAAGCACAAATGGACAGTGGAACGAACAAATTTTGTGTTGTGTCAAATTCTAGCAAAAGATGCAGCCTTTCAGTACATAAATGGGATAAAAGGATTCATGCAACATTGTGGGCATATAGGGCAACATCAAAGTCAAAGCAACATGATACTCCCCATTTCAGGTTGGCCTATGGCATTGATCCAGCTTCTTTCTATTGAGTTTGATATTCCCACTTGTGAGAGTTATGAAAAATGAAAGGATGGATGAAAGTGATTCAAGAAAAGAAAGGTTGGTACATCTTCATTTCTTTGGAGGAAATGAGAGAAATAGCAAAAGATACAAGCCATAAGAAGAAAATGAAGCAGAAGGAATACTTTGATCAAAAGATCCGGTGGTCTCCATTTCATGTGAATGACTTGGTTCTAGTATATGATTCCAGATACAAAAAAAGAAGACAGAAAATTTCTTCCAAAATGGATGGGGCCTTACAAAATAGCAGTTGTGCATGAAAATGGTACGTACCGACTGGAGGAATTGGATGGCACTCCCATTATGAAATGGGTCAACCACGACAAGTTGAAGATTTTCCAAGCACTGAATAGTCTACTCCAAGGATGGAGTAGAAGCTAGGAAGGGGGAAGATGTCGACACTAAATTTTTCCTCCGTAATTTATATTTCATTAATGTATGTATTAGGAATATGATGTTGTTAAGTATAATTAGTAGTAGCGTCGATAGAAGATAACGGGAGTCGACGGTGCCACCAATAATGTGGAGTACGGTAGAATAGTCAAAGTACAATAGGAATGTTGTAAAAAGTAAATATTTGTCGTAAGTGGTCCGGTAATGTTAAAATGTCAAAGTTTGGGTAATTAGAGAAGTAGGGTCTACATGATTAGGAATTAGAAATATTATATTGGTAATAAAGACAAGGAGTGAGGTCATAAATATTTTGTGTATTTTATTTGTAAAAAGTCTAAAAATGTGGAACCCATGTAAAATGATAAGGTTTATCTTATCTTTACGAGATAAGCTTACATGTACGAGATAAGAGTTAAGGTATGGAATATGATTCGTCATAGTGGATTTCTTAGCCTATCTTAGAGATAAGATGGATAAGCCTGGAAGTTCTATAAATAGAGAGGCCACCCCCCTCATTTAGCATAGAAAGAAGTAGTGAGAAATATTGTAGGAAGTGTGCGAAGGAAGCCATCAGTTTAAAGGTGTGTTGAAGAAGCCATTAAGAGGTGTAATTGTAAAGTTTCTCCCATAGCCTGGGTGAAAGGCAAGTGAAGTCAATAACACTTGAAGTACCTCATGGGTGAGATTGTAATGCTTTCATGTTAATATTATAATTTACTTTGATATTTCAAATTTGTTATCATTCCGTCTTATCATAGTCAATGGTATTCTTGTGTTATGTTGTTGTTTTGTTTCTAGATTACATCCACCAAACTAAAGGCTGTGCATTAGTAAATAATCATAGCACGAGGAGTTCCCGGTGAAGAATTATCATAGTGCCGGATTGGTGATGACAGTCCCACTTGATTTTAATTTTCTTCTTGTGATTTAAACATCAGGAAAAACAAACCCTGCTCTCATACAACTGTTAGTAAACCACTAATAAAACCATGAAGCAAACCCTTGCTCTAACAACTAAAGCCATCACTCGATACCAGTTGTTGTGAATCCCGACTTTGGAATAGTGTTATGATTCAATAACAAACCAAATCATGCAAATACTGATCTATACAATTCCCCAAAATCTACAACAATGGAAGTATAAACTAGAATAATCCAAATCAAAACAAAGTACACACACATAACACAACATGTACTGCAGGTTCACCCAATGCAAGCTACGTCCACCAAAGATAGAGATCTCAATATATATAATAAACAAGAGTACAAACCGACTCTTCCATACAAGAGTACAATGCATCTCTCCAAGAGTATCTCCTCCTCTCCTCTAGATATCTAAATGGATCTCCATGAGTGCACTACAACCATGCCTCCAAACACCACCAGATCTCACATACTAGGAACTACTGCATCTCCCACTATGCAACCAAGCTCTCCTATGAATATGCAAACAAGACCTCTCACAAGGGTCTACCAATGTGCAACCATATATGTGCACCAAGAAGTAAGTCTCTCCTCCATCTCACTGCATCAACCTATGCATACAAGAAGACTTCCTCTACAATATCTGGATACTATTTATACCCACAAGCTCTCCTCCGAGCTACAATACTAGATCTATAATGGACCAACAATATAACATGATCTCATGGATCTACAATACAAGATCTCACAACAACCTATGGATCTACAAGATGAAATATTATGTGCTTTACATACTATGCAAGCCATTACATTGAGACAAGACAATACAAAAGAAATACAGTAGAATACATAACACTCTTCTCACCATTCAGATGTACCTGTTATTTCCTTCTGTCTAGCTTCTCTCCATTGAATATTTGTCTTCATGCAACATTCTTCTTCTTCATCTTCAACCAAGGATAATTATCATTCTTCCTCTATCCTTATGTTCTAACCTTATTTTTCTAGCTTATATAAGCTTATACAAACTTATGACACCTTACCTGTGCATTTACAACCTTTAGATCACCTTCTAATCAAAGGTTGGATCTAATCCCATGTCTAAAATACAAACTTAAACCCACAGTAATCGGTGTCGGCTCCTTACTGCAAGGTCCGGGTTCCATGTTTCACGACCGGGTGTTGATTCCCTAACCAATGTCCTTCCTCCCGTGTGACCGACGTCGCCTACTATGTAAACCAATAAACCTCAAATGCATTCCTTTTTGAATCAATTCAACTCCACAACCTAACATGCATGTTGTGCCCTATGTGCTCTCGTGTCGGTCACACTTTGTGTAACTATAGAAAATGTAAATAACATGTGTGCATGGAATAGAATAGAATCTCTCCCCCTATGAAGTGTGTGTAATGCAAATATCCTAGCCTTGATGCATGACACTATATGGATGCAAGTAAAAGCAATGGATGCAACTCTAGATGGGGTAGTAGTAGTATGTGACACTATGACCTATGACCCTCATTATGGTCTTATAAGCTTTGTATTTATAGGGCTCTCAAGCTTAATTTCGTAATTAATCTTGACAAGGCCGACTGAGAAAAGGATAATGATGAAAAATGGCTAGAAAGGCCCCAAAGAGAAGCAAAAAAGTATGTGCATAGATCGGGCGCCTATAGTGGGACCGAGGCGCCTGGGGTGCCCCAAAGATGAGCTAGGGAACCCGATTTTGGGCTAGAATGATGGGGTAGTTGCGAAATGGGCGGATAAGTGCTAGAAAATACACAAGAATTACGAAATAAAATATAAAATAAAGATGGCCAAAAGGTGGGATTAATTAGTACTTTGTACACTTGAGAACCTTCTAAATAGTAGTATAAGATCGGGCTAAATTATGTGTAAAGTGCATAATTTTGTGTCTACATTTTCCCCCACTTTATGTTGGTGAGCGAAAATCTTGGTAACATAAAGTAGATAGAGATGTGTACCTGATATCCATGTAGAGTGTAGAAGAAGACGTGTTGATGGACTAGACTTAATCGTGGAATGACAAAAAGAAAAATGTGGAGGAGCGTGGATTCTAAAGATGAAAAATGTGCATAAAAAGTGATGAGAGTGAACCTAGGGCGGAACGCATGTGTAGTTGTTGTTGTGTGTAGTGTACCTACATGGTTAGTAAAGGAAAGTGCCTATAGCGGTGTGTTGTCGTTGTCATTATTGTCATTGTCGTTATTGTTGCCCCCAATTTGACTGCTTGTTTCTCATACAATGGACCTGCAAGGATAAAATAATCAAGTAGTCAAATATATATGTATGTATGTAAAAATGCTATGAAAAATACGCATGTGTAAAGTATGCAAATGTAAACACTAGAAAAAGTGTAAATGGAACATGTGCACCTGATCCATGTTGAGAAAAAGGGTGTAGAAGGATATCTTGTACTGTTGTGATTTTTTTGGGTGATCTCACACCACCCTGGTTGAAGAAGTGTAGGGAGGAAATGCTTTGTGTCCTCCAACTCTAACTGCTTTTGCTAAAATTTGTTGAAGAGATATATGTATTGTCTTAGTTTTTGGGTGATCGACACCACTAGATGAAGAAGTGTAGAGAGACACACCCATTGTAACCCCTAAGCTTGTAACCGCTCCGTAGAATTACCGAAGGACACCATGTCCTGTTAAGGCCGTTGTGTATGGAGTTCATAGACTGGTCTGAACTCACTCACTATGTCTGAACCGGTGTAAATACAATGTGTTAGTAGAAAACCCTCAATGATGCTCCCCCTCTTTGGGGTCACATGCGATGACCTGGAAGGAGAATGTGGCCCCAAAAGAGGACCAACCGCACTCTGACCTGTAGAACTCTACCTTGTAGGGGAAAGGGAAGCATTTGGTAGATACCAAGGCACGCATAAAAGGAGATGACTAGCCAATACAAGTGTTAGTCGAAAAAAACACATGCATGCAATAAGTGTAAAATACGTAGACAATGTAGAAAATACTAAACAAAGTAGTGTAAACACGCAAGAAAACAAGTAGACCACACAAAGTGGGTTTCAAACATGGGACATCACTCACGATGTGCAAGACATGTAAGGCCATCAAGGCCGTAAATAGTAGACAAGTGTGCACACAAGCAAAGGGCAAAGCCCGCATACAATGGCAAACAAAGAAGACAAGTAGAAACAAACAAGTAGTCATGGGAACATGTAATCTTGCAAAAACAAGTGTTGCACATGGAACACCCGTTAGCATGTTAGAGTGATAACCAATATGTCAAAGCATGTATGAGCAAATAGTATAAGATGCTAAGTACAAAATGAAACAATAACACTGCATGAGACATGTGGATGACCCCATCAACCAATATAGTAAGGGTAGAAGGCGAGCATCCATGCCACGTGTAAATGTCCTATATCTGCGATCACACTAGACAAAGGCGTGAATACACATGTGTGTATGATAATGACATAGAAGAAAGCAATCTAACATGTGTAGTAAAGTGATCATGTAAAACACTAGTAAGCAAGAGTAAATTCCCCAAGACAATGCAAGTATGTTGTGGATGGATGGAATGGAATGCAAAATGGAATGATAAGAGCAACGTGCCCCCGAGTGGATGGAATGTGTATGTAGTGAGGTTCATTTTGTTTTCCCCCTCATCATTTAAGAATGAACCATAAACAAGAGTGTGTCATCGGGAAATGGTCGAGTAGTGTAGGTTGTGTCTAGCGCGTTGTGATGAATATGTATGTGTAGTGGTGATGAAATGCGACATATGTGGAGAGATGTGTGTGAACCCTATAGCTGAAGTGTACATCATGACTTTGTTGAACAGAGGAGTGATGATTTATCCCTAAGCATATATCACTATAGAATGAGTGTATGGGAATGAGATATATGGAAATATGTGCATGGACCCTATAGCCTAAGCGTATACCACGACTTGTTGAATGTATGAGTGATGATTTATCCCTAAGCGTATATCACTATAAGATGAAAGGATGAAGATGTGTGACGATTTAGCCTAAAGCATATGTCACTATGGGATGGATAATAAGGGTGTATGAAGCATATATGAGTATGCGGTGGATAATGGAAGGTGGTGATTTAACACTAAGCGTAGACCACTACGTGATGAATAAGAATGAGGTGGTGATTTAGCCTAAAGCGTATACCACTAAGTGATGAGTAGGATAAATGATGATGTAATAGAATGACGTAGAATAGGATAATAGAATATGTGATGATAGGATGTAAGAGGATAATGAGAAATTGATGAAGAGAGTGGTGATTTAACCTAAGGTGTATACCACTACATGATGATTGAAGGCATGATAATGTAATGGAATAATTTTGGAATTGGAAAAAAGTATAATGTAAGAGGATGATATAAGAGGAGATGATAGAATGTAATAGGATGATGTAGAATTGATGAAAAGAGTGGTGATTTAACCTAAGGTGTATACCACTATGGTATGTGATGATGAGTGTGGGTGATGATATAGTCTAGAGCATTGGTCACTAGTTTGATGAATGTGGTATGATGACGTGTCGCATGTATGTAAGGTCCATTTGATTGGTAAACCCTCAACAATCGAGTATGGACCGAGGAACTAGAGTGTATCATAGGGTAATGAGTGCAGCGCGTAGAAGACAACGTAGTATAAATGACCAAGGTATGTAAATGTGTGGTGTAGGAAATGTAATGTAGAATGTGTAGTGGGTATGGAACGTGTAATGTGTGAAATGTAATAAGTGTGTAGATAGAAATAAAATGTGTAATGATGATAGGTAAAACTAGACCCATGTATAATGAAATCTAGTGTAGCATGTAGAATGTATAGGATGTATGGATGCGGTGTGGGTGTGTAATATGTAGTAATAAGCGTAGATAGAAAATGGAATGTGTAGTGGTAAGATATAAAGCTAGACTCAGATATAATGTACTCTAGCGTAAATGTAGAATGTAGAGATGGAATAGAAAACTAGACTCATATGTAATGACAACTAGTGTAGTATATGGATGATGAACGCTATGAAGATATGTGATGTATAGGTGTAGGATGGTAGAATGTAAATGTGTAGGTCCTATAGTGTAGTGTGGGGTTCAATGTAATGGTAATCCCTCAACAATCAAGTGTGAACCGAAGCACAAGAGTGCGTCATTGGGTAATGACGGTGCTAAAACGTGTGATGAAATTGCCTATATGAAAATGTGAAGATGAAAGATGTGCCTATGCTAAGATGATAAGGGGGGAATTGTGTTAGTGTTATGCCCCCAAGTATGTATGTGATGAAGGTCAAATCAAAAGACACTAAGTGGATCAATATATGGAGTATTTTCCTTAACAAAAGCGATGGGATGTGAAAGAGAAGTATGACCATCACATGGTTCTTCATCATAGTAAAACATCGTGAGTCCCAATTATCAATGTATGTAGGGTCTATAGTGGATGTTGGAATAAATATATTAACTTTAGGAGGTGGTTTGAGCATGGCCTGATGATGTTGTAGATACCTTTGATGAAGGAGGAATGAGATCATCCTTAAGAGGAGGTTGCTTAACTTGACTTGGTAATACAATAGACAACTTAGTAATAGGACGTGATGTAGAGAAAAACTTAAGAAGTGATGAGTTGTTTTGATTTGATAATGTTGTAGAGGATGGAGTAGGAGGAGATGGTGAACTAATTGGGAGAGGTTTATACTTAGGTGGCTCTTGAATAACCAAAGAAGGTGCATGAGAAGCGGTAGGGTGATGTTCCTTAGAGGTAGAGGAACAATTTTTGGAGCCCATTTAGGGGTAGTATTTGTAGGTGGGTGTTCAATAGGATGTTTTCTAGTGAATGAAATAAAGCCCTGACGCTCAAGATGTTTGAATCTACATTGTAAAGCATAGAAATCGTGGTCATTATGCCCATTGATTTGATGATAATGACAATATGGATGATCTTGGTGTTTTTCTTGCCGATAAGGAGGATAAAAATGAGTAGGTGGTAGAAGAATCAATTGATGACTAAGAATTTGGGCTAGAATGTCATGTGGCTTAGCATTGCGATCAAGTATGAGAGGTTTTGGTGATGGCGTGACTTGAGGTTTAACTATATGACATGTAGTGGACATAGATTGAATAGGAGATGTGAAGAAGAACAAACATGTGATTGAGAAGCATCCTTAAGCTATTGAATTTCAGATCTAAGGGATGTGATGGTGGATTCCATAGATTGAATAGAGGATGTATGTAATTGAGAAGCATCTTTAAGTTGTTGGATCTCATATCTAAGAGATGTGATCGTTGATTCCATAGATTGCATAGAGGATGTATATGAGTGAGAAACATCCTTAGACTGTTGACCTTCAGATCTAAGAGATGTGATTGTGGATTCCATGACAACAAATTTTGCATGTAAGGCTTGAATCAAATCTAAGATGGGTTGGTTAGATGGAGGGTCGTCAAGATCAGGGTTGACAAAGAAACAATGAAGCATAACACTTAATTCGTGTGGTGGCGTATTGTCATCAAAATACTTGGTGTCTAGGATTTTGGAAAATAGCCTAACAAGTGGGATATCTCTTAAGTAAATCAGATAAAGAAGCTTGACCCATGATATAAGAATAATAAGGATCCTAAGCGTGAAAGACGTCGGGTTCACCAAAATGATTAACTAAAATAGACTAAGTGCAAGGAAATAGTAATCCTAGTTAATCTAATTAGGAGGACTAAAACATTGTATAAATGTAGTAAATAACATAAAGTAGATGCAAATAAATATGCTAAGTAAAATAAAACCCTAGATGTGTAAGAGAGTAGAGAGAAATGGCTTAGTTGATTGTTGTAGATGGTCACACAGTGTCGCAGGTCTGAGAATAAAATCAGGAAGTGTAGACAAACACTCAAGGACCCTGTGAAGGGTAGATCTGGAAGATCTGAAGTGATTGGGGCACCTGGGAGTGTACTGGGGCACCCTGGGGCACCTTGGTCTCAGTAATCTAAGTGCTTTGATCATTGTAAATGCTCAAAACCTACAACTAGTATGGTCGCAAGTTGGTTCCGAACCTTCCCTGTTTGTCACACTGGATCTGTCAGATGAGCTGGAAAATGACCTGCCAAACAAAAGAAGTATCAAACCCTAGAAAAATAAAAGATGCATATGAATGGGTCAGACTAACCTCATCCACCAAACTAGTGGTCTTATCATTGAGCGTTATACTACATTTCGGACCCGGATGTAGTTCGTGTGTGTGTGTACATGTCATGCCCTAGGTGCTCTTGTGTTAATTGCACTTTGTGAAGCAACAAGCAATAGTAACTATAGAAAATGTAAATAACATGTGTGCATGGAATATAATAGAATCCCCCCCCTATGAAGTGTGTGTGATGCATATATCCTAGCCTTGATGCATGACACTATGTGGATGCAAGTGATGCAATGGATGCAACTCTAGATGGAGTGATAGTAGTATGTGACGCTATGACCTAGGACCCTCATTATGGTCTTATAAGATTTGTATTTATAGGGCTCTCAAGATTAATTTCGTAATTAATCGACAAGGCCGAATGAGAAAAGGATAAGGATGAAAAACAACTAAAAGGCCCTAAAGAGAAGTGAAAAAGGATGTGCATAGATCGGGGCACCCAGAGTGGGATTAGGGTGCCCTAGAAGACAGTGGGGTGCCCTAATTTTGGGCTAGAATGACGGGGAAGTTGTGAAATGGGTGGATAAGTGCGGTGGAAAATACATGGGAATTATGAAATAAAATATAAAATAAAGATGGCCAAAATGTGGGATTAATTAGTACTTTATACACTTGAGAACCTTCTAAATAGTAGTATAAGACCGGGCTAAATTATGTGTAAAGTGCATAATTTTGTATCTACACAACCCATAGATCTATATGAGGTTCTCCAACTATCTTGTGAGGTGGTATCTTCATGCGGGATGTTTTGTAACAATGGCGGGTTTGTTTGGGGTTCTTTGTGGTTTAGGGTTTACTACAATTTTTTTTGGAAGCGGTTTGTTTTCTCCTATTACTTTTAATTTGTCATGGTTAGGTTTCCAACTAAGGCTTGGAAGAGTATTTTTATGACATTCCTTATAGATATGATTGTGGGTTTGTGGCGACTTAGCTAAATGCAATTGTTCCTACATTTACTCAACTTCATAGTGGTGAAAATTCATTCATGTTTTGATGTGTGAGATGAGATGGGAAATGACATAGGGGAGAGGGATTCAAACATCTACAAACTTCTCTACTAAAGTAGGCAGCGGTAAAGAATCACCGCGAATAAAACCACTTGGTCCACTCCTCTCATGGGTCCGCCTCTACACCGAGGACACATGTTTAAAGTTATCCTATGTTTTACATTTTTCTTATATTAGGAAGAACACATACACACACACACACATCCCTTTAGTGCTTGTTTACAATAATATTTTCATAAGTTCTTATGATTTGTGAATATGCGTACACATGTTTTGTCTTTGAATCTATGAGCAATGTCAAGATTCAATTTTGTAAATATTGCTATGGTATCTTTGCTCCTGCAACGACGAGAGTAATTTTTTTCCTTGGTTATGTGTTGGGATTTAATATTTTAAGTTATCTAGGTTGTTGTGACCTTTACAATATGTGTTGAAATTTATTCTTAATATACCATGTTTCTTGTTTTGAAGTATTTTCTATTTTCATTGTGTTTACAATTTTTTTGTATTAATTCGATGTTTGTTATTAAACCATATAATAATGTAATCACAATAATCCTAAAAGTTAGAAAGCCATTAAAACAAGGCTTTTTAGGATGGCACTTATTAAGACATATTTAATACTCTAAAATCATATGTATCAAAATTATTAATATCTAAGTTTGTAATGGCCAAATACGATTTAATTTTAATCTAAATACTAGTCTCGCACAAAAGGCCAAGAATGGTTGATTGGAATGGAACTAAATAAAATGGAAATGTTAAAAGGGGAATAAATAAACCCCCTTTGAATTCATTCATCTTTTTTCGCCTCTTGCCATGCATGATAGGTTCCATTGGGAATATAATTGAAGGTGAAAAGATGGGTTTTCGAGCTAGTCGTGTTCTCGCGCACCTTGAGAAGTTGACCAAACATTCTTTTCAATGAAATTTAGAGAAAACATTACTTTCCCCAAACAAATTTGTTTTATAATTTGAGGGCCCACACTAGAATGCCAACTTCATATAATTTCAAGTCCCTTACAAAAATTGCTCCAAATGATTTTAGGTCCCATGTTTGAACGAAAATTGGTATCATGCATACTCACATGAATAATGAATACATTTTTTCATTCATGGTTGGAAGGAAAAATGACAATATATATGACATGGATTGTTGATCTCAACACCAACAACTTTAGCCTTATGTACTTCATGTAGTATGTACCCTCTTTCTTCTTCAAGCGATTCACACGAATGACACATAGTCCATATGCGATAATCTCTGGAAGAAAGAAGAGGATCATAGATGACTGAGTTGGAATTTGAGTTGTTAAAGGCTTTCAACTGGGTTGACCATCTCCATTTGTTTCATTGGTTATATCCCCTTTGAATCCATTTGCATTGTGTACTCCTCCCGCCACATGTGGCATGCTTCGTTTAAAATACAAATTCCCAAGCTTTTCGCTAATGAATTTGTTACCCTCTATTGTCAAATGCCCCAAAATATTGTTACTTATTTCTTTGACGAATTGACATAATCGCGAGAAACAAAAACAACATGAAAACAAAGAATTACATAAATATTTCTTCTAAAACCTCTTATTCTTCTATTTCACACGAAAACCATCCATTAGTGGCATTTTAAACTGCCAGGAAAAAATGCTCGGTTAGGAAGAAGGTGAACAAAGTCGCGAGTTTCATCAAGAAATGAGAAAATAATAAAAACAATGTCGAGTTGCGTGTTCAAATGATAGCGATAACAACACTATCAACATAAAAGTTCACTTATGTATTGAGAGTATTGGGCTTACTTTCATAACTATCTCAAAAGTATGTTGCCTTAAGAATTTAGGCCTCACACCCTCTTTCTCCTTTAAGCAATTCACACAAATGACACATGGTCTATATGTGACTTCACGAAACAAATAAGAGAATTGTCTAATTTCCTCCAACATTTTCCCTTCTCCCATAATTCTCCTCCTCTACAATATGGGTTGAAATTTATTCTTAATATACCATGTTTCTTGTTTTGAAGTATTTTCTATTGTCGCCATGTTTAGTTTTTTTTTTTTGTATGAATTCGATGTTTGTTATTAAACCATATAATAATGTAATCACAATAATCCTAAAAGTTAGAAAGCCTTTAAAACAAGGATTTTTAGGTTGTCGGTTATTAAGACATTTAATACTCAAAAATCATGTGTATCAATTATTAATATATGAGTTTGTAATGGTCAAATATGATTTAATTTTAATCTAAATACTAATGTGCACAAAAGGCCAAGAATGGTTGATTGGAATAAAATTAACAAAATGGAAATGTTAAAAGGGGAATAAATAAACCCCCTTTGAATTCATTCATCTTTTGCTTGCCTTTTGCCACACATGATAGATTCCGTTGGGAATATAATCGAAGGTGCAAAGATGGGTTTTTGAGCTAGTTGTGTTCTCGCATACCTTGAGAAGTTGACCAAACATTCTTGTCAACGAAATTTAGAGCAAACATTACTTTCCCCGAACCAATCATTGTATAATTTGAGGGCCCACACTAAAATGCCAACTTCATATAATTTCAAGTCCCTTACAAAAATTGCTCCGAATGATTTCAGTCCCATGTTTGAATGACAATTGGTATCATGAATAGTCACAAGTAATAATGAATACATTTTTTTCGTTTATGGTTGGAAGGAAAAATGACGGTGTATATGACATGGATTGTTGATCTCAAAGTGTACAACAACTTTAGCCTTATGTACTTCATGTAGTATGTACCCCTCTTTCTTCTTCGAGCGATTCACACGAATGACACATAGTCCATATGTGATCTTGGAAGAAAGAAAGAGGATCATAGATGACAAAGGAGGAATTTGAGTTATTGGAGGCTTTCAATTGGGTCGACTGTCTCCCTTTGTTTCATCGGTTGTATCCCCTTTGAATCCATTTGCATTATGTGCTCCTCCTATCGCATGTGGCATGCTTCATTTAAAATACAATTTCCCAAGCCTTTCGCCAATGAATTTGTTGCCCTCTATTGTGAAATGCCCCCAAAAATTGTTACTTATTTCTTTGATGAATCGACATAATCACTAGAAACATTTAAGCAATGTGAAAACAAAGAATTGCATAAATCTTTCTTCTAAATCCCCTTTTCTTCTATTTCACACGAAAACCATCCATTAGTGGCATTTTAAGCTACCAGAAAAATGCTCTGGTTAACAAAGTCGCGAGTTTCATCAAGAAATGAGAAAATAATAAAAACAATGTCAAGTTGCGTGTTCAAACGATAACAATAGCAACCCTATCAACATAAAAGTTCGCTTATGTATTAAGAGTATTGAACTAGAAGGACTTGTTTTCATAGCTATCTCAAAAGTATGTTGCCTCAAGAATTTATGCCTCACACCCTCTTTCTCCTTCAAGCAATTCACATAAATGACACATGGTCCATATGTGACTTCCCAAAACAAAGAAGAGAATTGTCTAATTTCCCTCCAACATTTTCCCTTCTCTTACAATTCTCCTTCCTCTGTCCCCTTCTTCATCACCTTTGCTTCCTTGTGTACAATGTTTCTCCTTTTCTATCCACACATCCATTACACCACTTGCACACCTCCAACCCAATCTCAACCTGCTTAGGAGAAGCCACTTAAAACTACGTCTTAGCCAAAAGTACTTCGCCCGCGAAATCCTAATGGAGCGCGAAGAGGAAGAAGAAGAAATAGTTTACTTGCTGGGAAACAAACAAGGCAGCGACGTACTCCTCCATTTACTCTCGAAGACTACGTCTGAAGAGGTCACAGGTTCGACACTCTGCATAGGTCTACACTCAGAAGTCGTCCAAAAGAAATCTGAGTATTTGAAAGCAATTCTCTCAGACAGATGGACAGCAAACATCAACCCAGGTTCAAACACCAGCAAAACAATCCTCCGCATAGAAGACTGCCAAGAAGACATGGCGGCCTGGCAAGAATGCCTGCGCCTAATGTACTCAGACACGCTGGCTTTGAAAACATTCGGCAGCGTTCGTGAAGCCCTACATCTTTTGGCCGTCTCGGCCAGGCTAGTCTTCACGGAGTGCACAGAAGCCTGCTTAAAGTTCCTCACAAATGTTGCATGGAACCCTACGGAAGAACGCGAGATAAGGGAGCTTCTCGAAACCCTAAATGTCCCAGCTCCATCCGACCTGCAGGTAGGCTACATTTTTAATGAGTTATTTCCGGTCAATTTAGTAAATTTCCTTTTCGAATTGGTAAGGAAAGGAAAGGCAAGGCTTTTTATAGTTCACGATGAGGGGCGGCTTGTTTTTGGGTTTACTGGTGATTTATGGCATATGGGATTACCTCGAATTCCAGTATGCCAGAAGATAAAGGGGAAAGAAACTCCCTTTACAAAAAAATATGTTTATGCTATCAAATTCACCTAGAACTTGCACCCGGCCACATCGATACACCGGTCTTGCCCTGGTCACATGGGTTCGCTTCAATCCCGTTCCCAGGTTTGAACCCAGGCGATAAGTGTTTATGCAAATCAAGGATCATGTGGGTTATTTTTCCCCAATTGACTAATGTTTCACAAAATTTTGAAATGAGATATATGTCAATTAGCAAAAATTTCAAAGAACTGTGCAGGTTTCATTTAATGTACAAACCAGGCGAAGAGGTTTGATTTTGGGGGCTTTTATTTTCTGGAAATGTAATATATAGCTGTCTCTAGGCTAAGCAGCTGTATTATGAGTGGTGCATTTATGCCATCAAATTCACTGAGGACTTGCACCCAGGAATATCCGTACTCTTTTTAGGAATTTATATACAATGTAGGTGAAGGCTCCTCTCCTTGGGCTTTTGTTTTCTATTTGTTTTGAGAAATGCAACCTATAGATATCCTTGGGCTAAGCAGCTGTCCCATGAGTGGGGTATCCATGCTATCAAATTTGTTCAAGACTTGCACCTGGCCACATCAATACTCATTTAGGGGATTTTGAATCAGGGTCTCAAGTGTCAATGTAAGTTAATAGCATTTTATGGGCCATTTTTTCCCGCCAATTGTCTAATTTTTCAAAAAAAATCAAAACATTATCTGCTTATCAGCAAAATTTTAAAATTTCTTTTTGCCGAGCCTTTTATATAAAATTTCCATTAAGTTAATAGCTACAGCGAAGTATTTTTCATGTGCTTTTTCTTGAAATGCCACATACAGTTGTTCTTTATAAAGCAGTGGCACTATGAGGGGCATGTCTATGTTGTCAGATTTACCTAGGACTTGCATCTGGCCTCATCCGTTATGTCAAATTCACCCAAGACTTGCAACTGGTCCATCCACATTTGCTTGGTAAGTTTTGAATCTTGAGTGTCGATGCAAAGTCTGTCAACTCTGGGAGATTTCCCAGTATGAGCTGTTTTTTCCCAATTAACTTATTGTTCACAAAATTTTAAAACCATTATTTGGCAATCAGAAAAAGTGTCAATGAACTTTTCGCTAGTTTTTATATAAAATGTACATTAAGTTAATAGGTTTGGGTAGAGTTTTTGTATTTTTGGGGGAATGCTTCATATAGCTAGCTGTCTTTAGGCTAACAGTCTCACTATGAGGAGCATATCTATGCCGTCAAATTCACCCAGGATTCAAACCTGATCACATTGTCATACGCGCAGGAGTTTTGAACACGGGTCTTGAGTGTTAATTCAGGTCTGAGGGATTTTAATTCTTCAGGGCTTTACTTTATGACAATTGACTAATTTCTGTCAAAACTACAAAAAAATGTTTTTCCAATTAGCAAAGCTTTCAAAGAACTGTAGTTGAGTTTTATATAAAATGCACTCAAAGTGAAGCTAAGGAATTTTTATGGAATTTTTCATCTGCCTTTTTGGGAAATGCAACATATGGTTGTCCTTAGGCTAAGCCACTATACTATGAGCAGCATATATATGCCATCAAATTCACTCAGGACTTTCATGTGGCTTTTTGGCACCGCTGGAGCATGAAATCAAGTCTATGTTAATGTTAGTCTGTAGCCACAACATGCCACTTGTTCAGTCCTAAGGGGATTTTATGGGCAGTATTTTTGCCAATTAGCTAATTTGTATAAGGGCAATTTTTATGTGCTATTTTTCACCAATCTGGGGGTTTGAACCCAAGTCTGTGTTAATGCTAGTCCGCAGCCACGACTTGCTATTAAACCAATCCTAGAGGGGATTTTATGGGCTTGTTTTTTTCATGATTGGCTAATTTGTATCAGGCATTTTTTATGATCTACATTTTACCAATTGGTTAATTGTTTTGGAAAAGTAACATGCGCCTGTGCTGAGGTGTAGTAGTAGCACTACTACGGGCATATCTGTGCTGTCAAATTCAATCTTGCACCGATCCTTATCAGCTCCGACTTGGAGATATTGAACTCGAATCTATGTCAATGCAAGTCTGTTGCTGCAGCAACTTGCCCTGAAACCACACCTTGCTGGTTTTTATAGGCTGTTTTTAGCTAGTTAAATATTTTTCACAAAAATTGAAAAACAAAATTTGCAAAATGTATGAAGATCTGTGGTCAAGTCTTCGTATAAAATATACATAAAGTTAATAGAGCTGCCAACATTTACACATATAATTGTAAATTGTTATGTTTTACTTTTTCCTCAAATATTAATCTCTAACACATGTATGGCTTCTATTACTGTTTTTAAGCTTCCACAGTCCGTTAACTATAGAAAGAATGCTTCTGGAAAACTTGTGATAGAAATAGATATATTGTCATCTATTTGTATCATAGATTTTCCATAAGCATTCTTTCTAAATATTACTTATTTTCTAATAAATGTGACATATAATTTCAAAAATGAAAGAATGCAGTAGAAGCTCAGGTCATTGCAGGAAAAAGTGCAATGACATCTGAGTGCTGAAAAATAACCACGTGCAGCTTTGGTTCTAGCAGCTAAGGCAACGTCCTTATGTTTTGGCTCTGACCATTGTCGAATGTCAGATTTTATCTTTTAATGGCAGTGTGTTAGAATAGTTTGGATTGTGGATGTGATTCTGGGTCTATACATGAATTGTTTTTTCTGAAATGAAACAATTGCCTTCTATTCTACACTTGTGAAATATTTTTCATACCTTAAAAATTTTCCATCCTGCAGGAGAGACTTAGTTCGTCCGAAACACAGGAGGAGATCGAAAGTAGCCTAAAACAAGCACTGCTAATTGTTCTCTCTTCATCACATAGTTCACGTGAGAGCTTTTTGATATTGAGATCAGCAATCGAGTCTCTGCAGCCTGGGAAGAGGGTTTATCTGCTTAATGATCCTGTGATAATATCAGCGTGGAGGGATACTTTGATGAATTGTTTGAAGGTTATTGAATCCATTTTGCAGGGGCTTAAACAGAGTTTTTTTGGCTCTAGAGGTAGGCAGGTTTTTATGATTGAGGAGGTTATGCATTGGATATTGGATAAGGGTCTGAGGTTCCAGGCTGGGGATCACCTGCTTAGGGTTTTGGCAGGTGCTAAGGGCTTAGTGCAGGTGACCATCGAGCTCTCCACTAGGTAGGGAATGTATTTTTTCTTCTAATTGTTAATTATAAAGCTGGATAAGTGGGGGTTAAAAATGGGCTTAAAATTGAAACAACTAGAGCAAACCAGCAAAGACTGTAAGTTCCATAGTCTTACAGCCATAACAACATCTGTTAGCATATCATTACATACGATCTGATGCAAACCAATAATTATGTCTGGGCATAATACAAAACTTTCACACTCATGAACCTTGAGCCAATAGAAGTTTTATTTTTTATTTTAATTTTGCTGAAAGGGTACGTTGCAAGGATTTCTGGGCATACCCGTCAGGTTTTGGACCTAGATCGTTGTCACGGCAAGGGCTGGCTGCCAGGTTGTGAGCCTAGGTCATTGTCACAGTAAGGGCTGGCCCTTACTGCTAGACCGCTGCAAGGTTTACAGTTACTGAAAAATTTAGTTTCCAATTTTTTGTTTAAAAATTGCCTATTTGATGCAAGGATTCTCCCCAATTTCTATTGATTTTTTTCCTTAGATAATTTGACCACTTTTTGTATAAAACGATTGGACAAGATTTCTAAACTTGTAAAAATGCATGTTTTGGGGAAATTTTTATTGTCAATGGACTATTTTTTCATTTTTTTAGAAAATATATTTGCCGATTGAAATGAAATTTCTCTCATCTTCTATGGAACAATATTCACTCTATTTCTACAGAACAATTTTTGCACTATTTCTACAGAACATTTTTAATTCTTTAAGAATTTACCAACTTTTTGTATAAGAGAATTTGCCAGGATTTCTAAATTTCTCAAAATGTGTATTTTCTT
Source organism: Taxus wallichiana var. yunnanensis (assembly GCA_018340775.1). Classification (NCBI taxonomy): domain Eukaryota; kingdom Viridiplantae; phylum Streptophyta; class Pinopsida; order Cupressales; family Taxaceae; genus Taxus; species Taxus wallichiana. The sequence goes on along the minus strand of CM031238.1, from coordinate 197,903,441 downwards.
TATAATCTTTTCCTGTCACCACGTAGAGGAAAGTCTAGTCACCAATTTACCATTTCTGTCATTGAAACAAAATTATTAACTATTTGAAATTAAGGTTTGTTTCAAGTTCTATAGAATGATTCCTTTTCTCTGAGAGTTCGTTGTATAAAGATATTGGTCAGGATTTCTAAACTTTTAAAAAAGTTTGCTTCCTTGAAATTGTTTGTTGCCATCAGGCTGGAGACTGAGATGGTGTTTGAGATGTTGAAGAGGGTATTTTTGATAATTGGGAATGGGGAGGCAGTGTGCTCGAGATTGGCAAGGCAGGCGATGCTTTTGATGTGGATTCCTGTTGTAGTGGATTATTGTCCGCATAATATGGCAGATGATCTGGATAAGTCCTTGGCCAGGGCCTTGGCTACTCTTCCCAGGAAGGATCAGAATCCTCTGTTTGAGCTTTTTCTCCGGCATGTTGGGAAGGCGTCGATGGTCTCTCCACAAGCCAGGTGGAGTAGAACATCCAAAGTATTCTTGGTCTGGTTCACCAAAGGAGCCCTAAATGTCAAAAATTGATGGTCTTGTGATGATAAGGTTGTAAGCTGACGGATTTATTTGGCTTTTGGTTCCGTCAAAACATGATAGTTTGCCTGTGTTCAAACTTTTCAGTGCGAAATATCGTCATTCACTTCTTTGAGCAATTTTGGATTCACCATGTACTTTCTAGAACTATTTTTTCTGGTTTTGTGATAGGAAGGATGCAGGCTGCGGTGTGGCAAAGGTTATGTGCGCTTATTATGTTTTGTTACAATGCCAAATTGCAACCTATTTGGTAGCATGAATATTTTTATGATTGATCAGGCCAAGCAAGTCAGACTCTGGGTTCAGGAGAAGATCCCCAATAAGCTATATCTCATATCATTTGGTGTCCTCTAATATGTGTGCATGGAAATATCAACGAAAAAAAAAAATTTGAATTTGGCTCCACTTCATGGGAAACTCTGGATTCTTGAAGCAACTATTTGCACAGTAATAAAGGTGGGTACCTTGCCAAAGGTTTGGTCCTTTGGTTAAGGATGCATATCTGTGACTAAAAAGGCTCGGGGTCATGTTGTCCTTAATGTTGCAAAATGAAATTACTCATTGTGTACTTTTTCGTTTGCCTCCTTTGAATGCCTGACACAGCATGAGTGGAATTTTAACTCTGATCATAGGCTGAGTTGCACATTATGGCTGCAAAATATATATATAAAAATATATATATATATATATCATCTTTTTCCGAGTAATTGATATTTTCCACAATCTATTGATCGAGATGCTCCACATTGTTGCATGGTTAGTTTACTTTTAATGCCATGGTAAGTTACTTTGATCCACACACTATCAATCTACAAAAAAACAAAAAGTGAAAAATGGAGCAGAATAACCATGAAAGACTTTTTTATGAATGTGTTTTGATCTTCATGAAGTTATTTGGAGCACCCTCCATAGGAGCTTTGACCTGTAGAATCCCTAGTTTCTTTGACTAATATGTTTTTTCATTACAAATATCATAATATCAAATTGCAAAATTGAACATAGACCCTCGAATTGAATGCCAAGGATGTCATTCTCTGTTGCTTTGAAATTCCTCGTTAATTTTGTGATTAATGCATGTAGTGTAAATGCCTTGTGAATCTAAAACATTAATTTTCATGACATGTATATTTTGCTATTTGAAATATGTTCGAATCATTAAATTATGAAATCTAATCATGCTGATCAAGTTGGGAAAGAATGCGTTACTAAATGGGACACGAAAAAGAATGTATAAGAACCTTTTTCTTGAATCCCCCTTCTTTTGCCACAATGTTTCAATCAATATTAGTCATTCCATAGATTTTGCATGGTTAATTAGTTAATGCCGAAGGCGTTATATAGTGGATGTGGACGACCTGCATTTATTACATTTAGGCGACCATCTTATGGCTTTGTGTGATGCACGACAACCATTTCGGGCATGTCTCGGGCGCACATGTGGCACAATAGTGATTTGCACCGCATCATCGTACAACGACGACCATATGCTAGTTCTCTTCCGTTTGTGTTAAAATGAGATGAATAGTGTAGATATGTGACAATAGCCTTCACCCTAACTCACTGTTCTCTATACCCAAGCTCGTCCATGTGGGTTTACTGTGCACCTTGTTTAGCGGGTATGGGCGACCATCTTATGGCTCGTGTGATGCACAACTATTTTTGCACAGATCTCAAGGGCACGCGTGGCACAACAGTGATTTGCACCCCATTTGTACAACGACCATACACCAGATCTCTATCATTTGTGTAAAAATGAGATGAATAGTGTAGAGATGTGACAATAGCCTTCACCCTAACTCTCTGTTCTCTATACCCAAGCTTAACCTTGTGGGTTTATTGTGCATCTTGTTTAACGTGTATGGCACGCCTCGGGTTTTATTGTGACAAGAGTATTAGAAGACACATTAAATATTACCAATGCACATGAAAAGAGAACAAACTACAAGGTTTTTCCGCATGAAAAGAAAACAAACTTGATGCAGAAGCATCATAATTTGCTTTACTTCAACTTTGTAAATATTATAGTTTGTACTTGTTCATGATGTAAGTGAGTTTTATGAGTCCTTAAGAAGTGTTATTTGGCCTTCAAGTGTGCTCTAGAAGTCTGTTAGTAATAAATATTGAGGTTCTCTCCAAAAGTGAAAAATTGAAATTAGGCTATCTAGGAAGCTTTGTGAAGGGTTTATAACCATTTGTGAAGAGTGCATCTCATGGAATGGTTTTAAGAGGTTTTCATGATATATTGTAAATTTAAACATCAAAATGAAAGGTAAAATACACCTCATATCATCTAGAAAGAGATTGATACCTTGGAAAAGTGAAAAATGAAGAATGTTGGTTGAAAACAAGAGATAAGAGAGATTTTTGGGATTAGAGCCAAACAAGACCTATTCTTATGTAGAGATGGGCTTGAAAGCATAAGAATAGGATCTAAACAAAGTCAATAAACAATTAAGAGGTTGAATTAGGGGAAATAACTAGAGTGTGAACGGTTGAAGAAGACATTTATTTTAGGCTTGTGTTTGTAAGTAGGGTTGTGTAGGAGAGGAATAAAGTTAATCATTTGATGAAAAAGGCATGTTTTGTTGTATAATCGTATGTGTAAGCTTCATTGTGGTGTTTATTAATGTTCATCAATACTTGATGTCAAGGTTTCAAGGAATTGAAGCTTGGATTTAGTATGTTTCTCTATGTATTTGATTGTACCTTGTCTTATTGCACACTATCTCAATACAAAGCTTATTGGTGGAAACATTTGGTGTATTTTTGGCACGTGCCTCCAAAAGATGAAAATTGTGTCAGTCATAACAGAGCTTGAGTGCTTGATTTCGAGGTCTTGAAATGTTTTTAGAAGCAAGTTATTGAATTTTCTTCCTCTCGGGTTCTTGGAAACCCTCCTCTAGGGTTTAGATTGTAAAATCTTCATATCTTTCACAATTTTTGGAGTTAAGAGGTAAAATTTGATTTGGGGGCGGGGGGGTTGGGGGTGGCGGAGATGGGGTTGACAAGGATTATTTAAAGGATGCGGGTGGTTTGGAGTGATTTCATTGAGTTTTGCGAAGTTATTAATGACAAAGTTGATTGTCCTATCAAAGAAGCCCTTAAAAGACATAATTTGTAGGTGTTTCCTTACGAAAAGTCATAATCTATACAAAGTAATGATCATTGATCTTAACATATGTTGTAAAGTGGCCAAATGGGTATTTGAAACTACTTTTATTTTTCCCAGAAACTCCATATTTTGCATTTGATAGCTAAAATTGGACATTTTTTTATAAAGGGTATCTTAAAATGTTTGGATCCAAGCTTAATAACCTCTATATGAAAATTTAACCTCGAAAACCCTCTAGGCGGAGGCTACAAGGCCTATATGGTAGAATTGTACATTTAAGCATAATCATGCATGATTGATCAAACTAATGATAACTTCTCTTGTTCAAAGGCATGATAGACAGTTTAATGTCAATTTGAAGGTGGATTTAATCCTAAATCGTAGTTTCCATGTTTGGTGTATAGTAGTCTTATCACATTCTCAAGAGATCAAGAACGTTGTTGCGAGATATAACGCGAGATTAATTTGTATATCATCTTTTTGAAGAGGTGTTTGGAATGTAAGCTCCATACCATTTATACTACTAGTTCCGGGCTATTTATACTACCATCTCGGACCATTTTGTAACGTTCACAAAATTTCGCACACGAAACCCAAAACCAAACAATGTTTATAATAGAAAAATTATGGAATAATTTTTTTTTGTTAAAGGAAACAAAAGCGGCGATACGCTTAACCTTAGGTTTCAAATGGTCATCACAAAATAACTTAAATAATATTATTAAATAAATGAATGAATTTAATCTATGATTAAGTTTAAAATATTTTATTCAATTAATCCTAAATTAATTTAATACATAGGTTTCTAAGGTCATGCAATAATTTAATAATTAAGTCCAACTCTAAAACAATCCTTCCATTTACACAAAGCCAATTATTTAATTCTCTAATATAAAAGTGGGTCTAAATTATTAAGGAAGGGAGTTTATTTAAATTAAATCAAAACAAAAGCAATAAGTTATTTAACTTTCAAACCACACAAGTGGCCCCATTCAAAAAGACTCATGTGATCAAATGATCACCTCACCTACCTCCACCTAACTTTTGTAGGAGACAATTTGGGTCATTGGATGAATCCAATCTAGGCCATTGGATGAAGAAATTTCAAATCAACCCTAAAATCTCTAAGGAAGGCTTTTATTCATTTTTTTGCCCATTTCATTCATTTTTGGTTTTGCAGGTTAAGGGAAGATGGAAGAGGAGGAAGCCATGGATGAGGAGGAAGGAGCTTGGGGATGGATACACACATCCCCCAATATTATTTATTTTAAATTTTAGATCTCTAATCTACCCTACTCAAGGGATTTGTTGAAATTTCTATTATTCATTTGTTGAAAGCAATTTTTTTATCCAAAAATACCCATTTGGGTATTCTTCATTTTTCCAAAAAACCATTTTCTTTCTATTTAAAGTTACATCTCTTCTCTTTTCTTATATAAGTAGATATAGACAAATAAAGTTCCCTTTATATCTATACAAATATATTTATATATATACACATATACACACAAGTGCGTATATATGTATAAATACTTAAATACCTAAAAAGTTTTTATAAAAATAAATATACCCGAAATCTAAATTTTGCTTGTATTCAAAAAATGTATGTATATATATATATATATATACCCCTCTGCGTTTAACCTAAAATGTGATGTCATGATAGTAGTTAAGCCGTGACCTCCTTGGTTGGATATATATATTAGAAGCTGTGTATAAATATCCAACCAGGGGAGGTCACGGCAAAGCTACGATCATAGACGTATTTTAGGTTAAATGCAGAGGGGGTTAAAAGAAAATATATATATATATATAAAATAGGAAGCTGTGTATAAATATCTAATCGGGAGGCGGCCAACCACGATCACTGACTTGTATTTTAGGTTAAACGCAGAGGGGGAGTTAAAAGAAAATGATTTGGTTGGTTGGTGGGGGCCTCGCCCCCACCCGTATTTCTTTACATTAAAAAAGAATCGAGGGGATGCGGATGCGGGGTTGGGGCGGGGGTGCCGCCCTACCCCACCCCACATTTAACAAAGAAATGTGGGTTGGGTGGGGGGTGGGCCGCACCCCCGCACCCCGCTCCCACCCAACTCCACACAAAACAAACAAAGAACCAATACTAACTTTCCCCAATAAACTTTATAACATTAATAATTATTATTATTAATAAGAATAATAATAATATCTTAGTATTAACAATACTAACTTTCATTAATAAAATTATTACATGATAGTATATATATTTATTAACAACAAATGATAACTAATCAAATATTTCTATTTTAATATTTTGGTTATGTGAAAAAATAGTAATATATTAATATCATTAATATATTAATAATGTTAGAACCAAGTGTATTCCTTCATAATGAATTAAAATAGGTATAAGTTTAGTAACAAGTTTATAAAACAAATACAATTTAAATTATAAGTGGATACTTACATTCTTACAATTGGGTTGAATTAATTGATTAAACAAGTCATTTGGGCATGGCAAGAATAAGCAAGAACAATAAGGATTTTTTTTTAACTACCCAATGGATAATGGTAATAGGACCTCTAAGAAGATTGTTTATTCTAAGAAGCTTAACAATTATTTTCCTTCTTACCAATTAGTAGGAATGTAATAAACTTCTATATGCTCCAACACACAATCCTTTCAAAGGAGAAAAATAAACTATGATTTATCTTTTTTTTTTGTGACTATTCAAATAACAACCATTTCACAAGTAAATGTAATCCAACAAGATGGTCATTTCTTTCAAAATAACCATATCACATTTTAATGCAATGAAACAACTTAAGAATGAAGGGAGAGACACATTCTCATTTTCACTTATTTCACATTTTTTTAACTTCTTCACACAAAGAGAAATGGGTGGATTCCCTTCATAATGTTAATATATCTAAAATGCACATTCCCATACCATACTCTTAAGGAAGTTACAATCTAAGAAGGTTTCCCAAATGAAGATACAATCTTTCTTTCAAGCTTGCAATTTTACAATCATCCACACAAGTGGGAAGTATAAATTTGAATAATGTACAACAAAAAGGCTTGCCACAAGGCCAATTTACAAGTCTTCAATATGCATGTCTTCATCCCAATGGTAGCTCCAACTCTAGCTTTCTTCAAACTTCACAATGGGATCACAAAACAAGGAAGGGGGAGTAGGCAACGCTCTCGCCCAACCTTAAATCCATTAAGGGGAGAAGTCATCCCTAAATGGCCCCGAGCCCCAACCAAGGAACCATGAGGAGCATTGAGCAACAATGACAACTTCCAACAAAGTGGCTTCACAACAAACATGCATACAAGACATTCAACTCAACCAAAACAACATATCCAACAAATTTGCACATTCACAACAATACAAAGGTTTGAAGATCAAACCAAATAGAGCAAGGGTTATGGGAGACCACCTCCTTATGCCTCCCAAGTGAAGTGGGAGTCTTACCCTAAGCCTCCAAGTGCACAAAATAATCACACAAACTCCTTATCTCTCCCTTGCAAGCATGCAACAAAACCATGATTTCCTTTTCACTCCCCATAGGTAAGACTCCCATTCACACTCCCACCAATTGCATGCCTCACATAAACTCTATTTTCCCTCCCCAATGGTCCCATAAACCCTTCTCCCACACCCAACTAAGGCCTACTACCCAACCAACACACAAACATCTTCACAAGACAAAACAAATTTTTTTACAAGTACAACATTTCATACAAATAAACATAATAACATAACGACAAAAGTGGAGAGCCTACCTCTCCATTGAGTTCCAAGAAAATCCCACAAGCCTCTTCAAATCCAAGCGAAGCAATTTTCAAGCACTCCAAAAGCTCCAATTCCAAAAGTGTACAAGAAGATAAAAGAACAAGTAACCCCCATTCCAACCAAAAATCACGAGTAAATAGAAAAGGAATGTGATGGTGCTGAGGTGGCTTCATGTAGGATTCCACTTCATTATTCCTTCATCCCTACACTCAAGTCAACACACCAAGACCAAGAAAATCAATGCACATGCAAAGGACTATGACAACTCACATGGTTCAAAACTTGCACACCATGCTTTCAAAGGACCTAATAAATTAGAGTAGAAAGAAAGTGCAATAATTTTCCTTCTTTTACACTCAAAATTGACAAAGAAGTCAAAAATAAGCTTCCCAACCCATATGTGGCATTGATGGGTAAATTTAAGAGGCATGAGACAAGCTTTGCTTGTCCCACAAGCCTCCAAAAATGCCCCCAAATCAAAATCCGAATTTTGAACTTGGGGTGGAGTAAAACACTCCTAATCAACATAAATTTTACTTACACAAGGACTACCAAATCTCATCATAACTATTTGTCACATCTCTAATTTGGTTAACTAAAATAAGAAGGTTTAAACTTAATTAACACACATTTACAACATGCTAATAAAGTGACCAAATTTCTAAATTTTAAATACACAAAACATAAATAAAACACATACAAAAATTAAAGAAAAGGGACACAATTCACCCCATGGCCACATATGTGAAATCACCCCCATGGGAGACTTCCAAACTAGACATGCAAAACACACATTAAACAACATTACACAAGTTGTCAAATTTGGCCTTGTTGCTTAACACTCAACATCCTTCCGTGGTTGGTCCCCTATCCCCTTCGATGTATGTGATAGAAGTCATGCACACAACAAAATACCTCTCGGCCTTCCAAATTAATTAACAACATCGAGATATATATATATATATATATATATATATATTCAATATTCATCATTCAACATTAGCAATTCTATTATCCATCAATATATCAAAATCTAACCCTAACATCCATGAGATTACAATTATACTCCAACATCCCAAAACATAACATGTCAGTATAAAATCCACATCATGAAAATCAACATATATCAAATTGTCTAACATCACTATCTAGTGCATCATAATAAAACGTAAACATCATAATGTCAATAGTCCAAATATCAGTATAATCTATCATCTACTTGATCAATGTATCATAATCAAAATGTCTGAATATCAATCCAATAATATCAATATCAAGATGAAACAATGTCAAAGAGGAGTGGGCACTACACATTTATACTTCAATACTTGAACCATTAATACTAGGTAGATACCTAGGGAATACATGAACATTAGAGATCAATAAGGGTAGTCAAAAAGGAGAAATCAATCACTCTATATCTATTTGTATGAAGGTAATAATTGTTAACACAAGAAGTTAGATGTCTTTGTTTAGGAATGTTGATTATCACAAGTATAAGAATAGTTTGACAAGTGCTTGAAGATCTTAAGCTTGATATACTCTTAGGATGCTTACGGTGAAAGTTTGGTATACATTATGGGATGCTACAAGTTTTAAGGTATAATAGTGGTATGATACATGAAGAGAATAAGGTTGGATATTCTTATTTTGAATATTGATTTTTCATTCTTTGCATAAATAAGTTGGTCTAGCAAAGAAGCAATATTTTATATATATATATATATATCTTGACAAATTTTTGAAGTCCATACATTACATCGATTATTGTTTATATCAGCTTATACATTGTAAGGTGCATGTGTGGCATCAAGTTTTGGTTTCAGAGCAAGGATTAGCTCTTAAGAATTTGAAATATGTAATATTTATGATCAAATTTAAGTTTGAATGAGTTTATTGATATGGTTCACAGTTAATTGTTTAACAAAACAAGGTTGAGTCAGTTCTTTGGATATAGGTATTCCATCAAGAAACTCCAAAATAGTCAAGACAAGAGATGTTAAGATTAAGTGTAGAGAAGTTTCCCTTAAGGAAAGCTTCAGTAGTAGCGTATAGAAGAGAAGCTCGTTGAAGCTTGTGTAAAGAGAGTTCATTGGAACTCAAGAAGAAGGCTTGATCAACATATGTGGAGTTCCAAACGATTAGGTGAAAAATACCTAGGTGAGGCATTGAGAAGAAGATAGAGTGAGAGAGTATAGGGCGGGAAAAATGAAAACTAAGAAAGAAGAGTTGGAGTTAGAAAAAGAAAAATTAAGTTAAGATAAATGTTAGAGAAATTCATGCTATTGTAGAACAAATGGGAGAATATATGTGGTATGGATGGAAGCTAAGGAGAAGAGTAAAATGGCCAATTGGGCTACTTATTAAAATAAGGAAAATACAAAAATTGATTGCTTTGATGAAGAGAGAACAAAATACATATGAGGTCATGAGAAAGAAGGAGATATCAAATGAGGAAGAAGTAGTGGAGGAAGTTCTCTTAATGGAGGATAAGAATGAATATGATGAGGTCGTTGAAATATTTCTAGCATCTCTCAAAGATAAAGGAGAGGTGGAGAAATCAAAAGAAGCACCAAAAGGGGCAATTTTGCCTCAAGTTTTTAAATCTAACATTGTTCTCAAGTGTATGAATGCAGGTATGGACGTTGATGAAGAAGAGGTCCAAATTGAGACCTTAATGTATGAAGATCATCATGAAGAGTAGGTAATCCTCAAACAAGAAAATGAAAATGATGGAGGTGACCAAGAACAAGGTCAGAATAATGAGAAAGAGGCAGAATTCAGGTTGCATGAAGCAATCAAGAAAGGGGAAGGTTATAAACTTGATAAGAATTTGCTAAGAAGAGAGATATTTCTTTGTTCCATGAAGGAGAAAACACAAAATGAAACAAAGGAGAGGAAATTATTGCAATTCCTCATGAAGAAGACTTTATAAAGGAGATTGCAGAATTGGAGAAGTGCTTAGGAATGTCTATTTTTCAATCAAATGATTCTTTTGTCTATATTAGTGTAGAGCAATTAGAGGATGAGTTGGCATTCTTGGAGCATGCCATACACAAGAAATAACCATTAAAGAAGAATGATTTCCTAAAACATGAATGAAAGACTCGTGGAGGTTCACAAGGAGACTAATTAGAAAATATGGTGGCAAGAAAAGCATGAAGAGACTTGTAAGTCTCAAATTTTTATATCTAATTATTTGTTGAGCTATGTTAGTGCAAGTTTATTTGAAGAAAAAGAGGAGGAGATTGATTCATTTGGGCTCATGAATCATGAAGAAATATGGAAGAAGGAAATATATAAGGACAAGAAAACAAGTGCTAGAAGGAATGAAGACAAGAAAATGTAAAATTGGAAGAGCATGAAGAAGAATATAACATTGCAATTGAGCAGGAGTTCAAATATTTTTCCACTAAGGAGTCTTATGCACGGGCATCAAACTTTGCTTTACTTCAACTTTGTAAATATTATAGTATGTACTTGTTCATGATGTAAGAGAGTCTAGGAGTCCTTAAGAAGTGTTACTTGACCTTTAGGTGTGCTCTAGAAGTCATCCAGTAATAATATCGAGTTTCCCTCCAAAAGTGGAAAATTGGAATTAGGTTGTCTAAAAAGCTTTGTAAAGGGTTTATAACCATTTGTGAAGAGTGTGAATCTCATGGAAGGTTTTAATAGGTTTTAATGATATATTGTAAATTTAAACATCAAAATGAAAGGTAAAATACGCCTCATATCATCTAGAAAGAGATTGATAAGTTAGAAAGGAGAAAAAGGAGTGTTGGTTGAGAACAAGAGATAAGAGAGAGATTTTTGGGATTAGAACCAAACAAGACCTATTCTTATGAAGAGATGAGCTGGAAAACACAAGAATAGGAGCTAAACAAAGTCAATAAATAAGTATGAGGTCGAATTAGGGAAATAATTGAGTGTGAAGGGTTGAAGAAGGCATTTTAGGCCTGTGTTTGTAAGTAGGATTGTGTAGGAGAGGAATAAAGTTAATCATTTGATGAAAAAAGGTATGTTTTGTTTTATAATCTTATGCATAAGATTCATTATGGTGTTTATTAATGTTCATTGATGTTTGATGTCAAGGTTTCCAGGAATTAAAGCTTGGATTTAGTATGTTTCTCTATGTATTTGATGTACCATGTCTTATGCACACTATCTCAATACAAAGCTTATTGTTGGAAACTTTTGGTGTATTTTTGGCACGTGCATCCAAAAGATGAAAATTGCGTCAGGTCATAACAATGCTTTAGATATTGGATTCAGGTCTTGAAACATTTTTAGAAGCAAGTTATTCAATTTTCTTCCTCTCGAGTTCTGGAGAAACCCCCTCTAGGGTTTAGATTATAAAATCTTCATATCTTTCACAATTTTTGGAGTTAAGAGGTAAAATTTGATTTGGGAGGACTGGTAAATATTATTTAAAGGATATAGGTGGTTTGGAGTGATTTCATTGAGTTTTGTAGAAGTTATTAATGACAAAGTTGTCACGTCAAAGAAGTCTAGAAGAGACCTAATTTGCAGTGTTTCCTTACGAAAAGTCATAATCAGACAAAGTAAAGATCCTGATCTTAACATATGTTGTAAAATGGACAAATGGGTATTTGTAACCGATTTTATTTTTCGAGGAACTCCATATTTTGTATTTTATAGCCAAAACTCAATCATTTTCTAATTTTGGGCAAATTGGAAAACACTATTTTGTGAAGCTGGGTATATTTTCCAAAGAAATATCTCACAAGATTTTTCATACTAATAAAACTATCAAAAGGATATCTTAAATTTTTTTGGATCCAAGATTAATGACCCCTATATGAAAATTTAACCTCGAGAAAACCCTCCGGGAAGGGCTACAAGGCCTATAGGGTAGAATTGTACATTTAAGCATAATCATGCATGATTGATCAAACTAATAATAGCTTCTTTTATTCAAAGGCATGATAAACACTTTAATGTCAATTCGAAGGTGGATTTAATCCTAAATCAGTGGTTTGCATATTTGGTGTATAGTAGTCTTATCATCTTCTCAAGTGATCAAGAGCGTTGCTGCAGATATAAGGTGAAATTAATTTGTATATCATCTTTACGAAGAGGTCTATGGAAGGTAAGATCCAAACGTAAGATCCAAACCATTTATACTATTGCCTCTCGGACCATTTATGCTTCCACTCCATACCATTTATATTAGGCAAATACCTAGGCAATACGGGAACATTGGAGATTAAGAAGAGTAGTAAAAAGGAGAAATCAAACACTCTATTTCTATTTGTATGAAGGTAATGATTGCTAACACAAGAAGTTAGATGTCTTTTTTTAGGAATGTTAATTATCACAAGTATAAGAATAGTTTGACAAGTGCTTAAAGATTTGAAGTTTGATATACTCTCAAGATGCTTACAATGAAGTTTGGTTTACATTATGGGATGCTACGGGTTTTAAGGTATAAGAGTGGTATGATACATGAAGAGAATAAGGTTGGATATTCTTATTTTGAATATTGATTTGTCATCCTTTGCATGAAGAAGTTGGTATAATAAAAAAATATATATATATATATATATATATATATATATATATATATCTTGATAGGTTTTAAAGTCCATACATTGCATCAATTATTTTTGATATCTCAGCTTACACATTGTAAAGTGCATGTGTGGCATCAAAACTACATGATCTCTAGATGTATGTTTCGATTACAAACTAGAGAAATCCATTGCAGGATAAACATTTGCAGAGCATCGATTTAGTGGTGTTGAAGGAACAAGCTATTGACCTTTTTAGGGTTTGTATTATTTCCTCCTAGTTGTTTTTTTCCCCTAAATGCCTCTATGTCCGGCCTCATCTATGTTTCTTGCCTCTTTATATATGTATAATTGTTTTTATGATTTTTTTACTTAGCCCTTAGAGTTGTTCCTTCAACGAATTGAATGTTGGTTGAAATATGTAGCCTTCAACAACTTGATGGCTATCATTTTATTTGGGCCTCTTTTGAATGCCCATCTTATGTAAAACCACGATATTTTAAAGGATTTTAAAGTACATTTGTGTATCATTGAATTCATAGATTTTTGGTTTGATTCCGAGAAGTTTGAGCTAAATTTCGAGTTTTAAGGTAAACATATTCATGAAATAACATTTAATTTCTTGTAGATTGGTGTGAAATATTTCCACTCGATTGTAGACGCATGTGGAGAATAAGGCGGTCACGCCTCTTTGTTAAGTTTTGAAAATAATGGGGTCTTGGCTGATTGGTAAAGTTTGGGTGTTTACTAAGAGGAGGTCCAAGGTTCAACCCCCAATTGACATGTTTGTGCATGAAGAATACTTTGACTAGTGTCCCTACGTGTTGTCGGAGTAGTGCATCTCGAAGTCCTTGAGTGTGTGACAACTGTACGGAGGTCCCTGCGTGTTGTTGGAGTAGTCCGACCAATGTCCACGAGTGTTCACTCATTATACGGAGGTGGTATGAAGTGTGCACCAGTTGTACGGAGGCGGTATGAAACCTAGGCACCAACTGAACAAAGGCAATATGAAACTTTTGCCCCGGTGGTCCCCTGTCTTCATGCCGGGATAAATCGTTGAACGAGGCTAGAGAGACCATGCTTAATTGTAAAATGTAATGATTCTATGTATTAAAAAAGTTAGAAAATAATTAACGACTTCTAGCTTCCTCTCTTCACCTTTCTTGAATAGGTAAGAAATGTCATACCCTAGCAATAACAATGCTATCAGTGTAAATGTTGGCTTAAGCATTTGGATTTTTGAATGATAAAAGATTACTTTTAGAGCTAATTAAAGGGTACACTACCTCAAGGTTTTTGCATCACACCCCCTTTCTCCTTTTAACAATTCCCAGAAAAGACACGTGGGCCATATGTCACTTATTCAAAGAAATAAATTGTCTACTTACTTTCCCTCTAACATGCTCTTTTCCCATCTAACACTCCTCCCTTTATCCACTTCTTCATCACCCCTCTTCTCGCCACCATTGTTTCTCCAATACTCCTCCCTTTCGACATAACCCTTTCACTACTCAAGTGCGATTGCTAGTTGTAGTCAAATACCTATCTTTATCTCCTAGTTTACTTGATGTGAAAACAATATTTTTTTATCAGAAAATATTTGTTTGCCTTCTTTTTCCACTCTCTACCACTAGATAAGTTAGAATAATTCAATTAAGACACACAAACACACACACATTGCACCATTGCATGCAAATTTATTAAAGTGTCTCGAATAGAATTTGAATTACATTTGCTACGGTGACAAGTTTGTCCATTGTTTAAAGATGTTGGAAGGAGTTGTATTCAATTTCAAAAAATAAAAGAAGCAATTAATCAATTTCTCTTTTGTTTTAGATTACAGGTATGCTTAGCTTATTGTAGCGAAAGATCAAAAAGGACTATATGAATCTGCTCCTTTCTTTCCAAACTTCCGACTCTTCCACTAGATGATTCTAAATTGTTTGCTTTCATTATGGAGGGTCAATGATGCATAAAATTGTGGCATACCCATTTGTTGATGAAATTTTATGGAGGAGTTGAAAGCTATAATATATGCACCTTCTCGTAAAGTCAAAACTCCTTATAGTATAATTAATGTATTTTAATATAATCATATCCTCCATAAGAATGCTTATTCTATGGCCATGCATTGAAGATTGAAGAGGGTTGCCTAATTTGTTTGTTAATGTTTTGGGCATAGCTATGGTTGGTATGTTGGTGACAAGTGACAAAAATATATTATTAATCACGTTGATATGTGCTCCCTATTGGAATCTTTGTGAGAAACCATTGTAGCTTACAGGAAACATCAACCACCAAGAATCAATATGTCATACAATGTGTTGATTGAATGGATCACAAGCCTTCAAATATTATGACATGTCTATCATTAATAGTCCCATTATTTGATCCAAGTGTTCAACAACACTTTTATCAAAGTACTGAAACATATGTGTTCATTGCCACCATTTAATCTTCCATTGGTCCTCCTCCTCGAAGTTGATCTAACATGGTAAGTTGGTATATTACATTACCATAGATTTTTTTGGGTTTATCAACAAGTTTTCCTTTGATTTTTTTGTTTTTCCGAGGAAAATTATTTAATCCCTACCATTCATGCTTTTGTTTCTATTACAATCTATAAAGGGTTTCCTTCAAATTTATTCTTTAGTGTAGGATATTCATTTTCCTTGTATTTGTTTATTTACTTGGAGATTTCCTACACTCATGGGATATGCTTGCTTAGGTGTACTAGTTGTGTTGAGTTAGCTTACCAATTATGTTGAGTTAGCTTACTAGTTGTGTGGAGTCAACTCTACTTCTAGTATCAGTTAGTGAGAGTTATTCACCACTGATCTAGGTGGTAGTTACACTTTCCTCCTCTTATACATGTACATCACTTGTATCATTCTATGATATGGATCATTTGAGTTGATTTGGAGCCATTCTTGCCTTGTGAGTTCTTTATCATATTACATCTTATTGTTAGTTATTTCAATTTCTGTAATTTCTCGTGCATTTGTTTTTCATCAGAGATCCAGAAACTCTAATATGGTATCAGAGCGATTTTGGTGAAATGTTTGTCATTATTGAGTTATTTGTAGTTTTTGAATACTTCATTTGTGAAACTAATAGTTCATGTGCAAATAGATTTGAATCTGTCTTGATTTAATGCTGGTTGTGAGTTTTGGTGTTTATAGATTGATAAGTTGAGGGTTTACAAATTATGGGGTTCTAAAATCATGAAATTTGTGGGCGATTTTTTTTGTGTGGGGACCTTTCTAGGAGTTTTTAGCTAATGTAGTTATTTGTGGCTAAATCTAGTGGAACCATTGTTTTTAGCAGACTATTTGGTAGATTTACTAGTTTTCAAGGGTTGTTGTGTGGTTTATGTGGATCTTGCCTTCATGGTGGTCTTGGCCGCCCGTAACATTGAGATCATTATTTGCATTAGTTGGTATTTTCTAGTTAGTGTTGGTACAACCAATTTACAAGCTCTAGAGGTGTTTACATGCTTCTATAGGGTATTTTGAGATCTAGGACGAGGTTTGAAATCTCATTTAATGTGTTGGAATCTACGAAAAGTAGTTTATACAACCATTTAGAAGGCATTAGGCGTAGTTTCAGCCCCTAAAGGAGCTAGACAACTCATACTTGGCATGCGAGTTCCCTTGGTGAGTTTTGGCGGCCCGTATAGTGCGTTGCAATTATTGAGATGCTTTCCAACAACTTTCTCTAAGTTCTTGCAATCTCATGACGCTCCAACAACTATCTCCATACTACTTTGTTGTTTTTTACCCTAATGCGTTGTAGATTTGTCTATATTTGGCATCCAAATCTAGCTAATAATTTTATTGAGATTTCCTCTCCAATATGTAACCATTACCTACCTCAAACACCTCTTCATCATGCTCCTTTTCAACTTGCAAATGTTTATTTTGGTATGAAATTACAAGATGGTGGTGCCAAACAAACATTAATTCATTTTTACCTCTCCATAGACAACAGACTCCTACATTGGACTTGCAACCATCCAACACCCCCATACTCCCTGCAATGGCTCCCATAGAGCCATCTAAAGATGCATATTTATGGTTTTTAAATCCTTGGCGAGACCAAATAAGAGTCAAACAACATAAAGCATAAGGATTTCTAGGGTTTCCAAACCTAAAATCAGTCTTCTCCAACTTACTCTTCCACATGTGGATCCCACCACATCCAAGGTAAAAAGTGCATTGTTTAAACTCCAATTTGAACTTTGCATTAAAAAAATATCATTTTTATGCCCTTTTTGATACAAGTCAATTTAGGGGTAATTTTGTATTAAGGGAGGAATAGTCATTTGGTCCTTGTATTTTTGTCGACGAAGACGAAGGGTGAGGCCGGCGAAGGCCAATTCCCCTGAAATTAAACCATTGTAATATAAATTTCATCCCGGTTCCAACGAGTATACGCATAACACCCTTTCCCTCATTTTCGGCATGTTTTTAAATCAGTTTGCAAAATTTTAATTAAATAAGCCATTATTTACGGGAAATTGTATTTGCTTTATAACTTTTGATTGGTGGCTCATATTTTAGCATTGTTTTGGTCAAAAGTGCATGTTTTCTTGTTCTCTATATGATGGATTCATTTATTTTTGTAAAAGTACTACTTTATAAAGTGCCACATTTTGGGGGTTCTTGTAAAACTCTACGGGACTTGTACTTTTCGCACTAAGTTATAAAGTGTCATTTGGGATAATTTTGGGGGTGTATCTACATTATAGAGTTTCATTATTCTATTTTTATGCTTGAATATGGGAACTTTCTATCTTGGAAGGAAGACATTATCAATCATTGCATTGTGCACGATTTGTTGCCCTACCTCCATGGTCTTGTTCTTGAGCCTAATGAGCCTCTACAAAAGGATGAGTGGTTTAACCACAATGATGAGGTCTATGGCCTTCTCAATCTTACTGTTTCTAGGGATATATTGCATTTGTTTGAGCACACTGAGTGCCCTTTCACTTCTTGGACCATTATTCGACAGTTGCATGGTGACCTTGTTTCACCATCTGAGAGTGACGCTTCCTAGAAAACCATAGTGCCACAATAAATTATCTCCTTCTCACATCCCTTTCAATTTCAAGTGTTCTTTTGTACTTGTTACCCATGAGTCCCATGTTGACCATTTTTCATATGATATTTCTCTTGATCACACTCTCCCTAATGTTTCCTCCACAAAGCTCATTATCATCCACGTTCATGCTTCCATTCACTCTCTGCAACAATTTTCTATTGGAATGCCTTCCTCTCGAGATAGATGTGAGCATTACCTCTCGTGTTCCATTGCATCTTGATTTCTCAGTTGATGAAACTCCACATACACCAATTGCTACCTTTGTGATGGGTTGTTGTAATATCCAATCATTTAACCACCATATTCAATTATTGGGTTCATTCTCAAACCAGGGTTGTGTCCTAGGTTGTATGCAACACAATTGTTGTGGTAGTTCTCTTTTGGGGGTTTCAGTTGGTATTGCTCTCTTGTTTCTCTTCTATACTAAGGAAAGTAAATACAACTCTAAGCTACTGAAATGAAAGATAAAATTTAAGAAATACATCTAATCTACTGAAACAATGGTGTTGTAATAAAAATGCTTTTAAAGGAAATACTTCATTGAATTAAAATGCTCACACAAATTGAAATGACAATAAGGAAATATGCTAAAGCATGGAAATATAAGATTGCATTCAAATAACCATTCAAATCAAAGTGCTTGGAACGTAAACTTATCAGAATAACAATTATGTACAAAAATCAACCCTCCAATCTCCTCAGGTGAGTGGGCCCTTGCTCTCCTTCGAGATTGAGGTACTTCAACACCAATGGATACTCAAAACAACATGTAGATTATATTGATTCGAATAATTTCATAACATGTTTCATCATAAGACTGTAAATAACTATCAACTGGTATATAGAATTATATTGAAGACTATCCTACTAACTATGAAACAGTTTCAAGAAGGTGTCTTATAGACACAATTAGTTACAAATCATGCCACAATGATAGGAAATGAATTTAAATACATAAAAACCTCATTAAATCTCAATGACATCTTGTAATATAGCTAAAAATAGGGTCCTTGTGTGTAGGCTGCTATGAGAAAATCCTCTAGAATGACATGGTGGCGAGAGACTCGGTCTTCTTGACTATTACTTCCTCAAAATTGGCAAAGAATGTGCTTTATCAACCTACACACGTCATCACATTACTCACAAAATCAGTTAGTGGGAATTCCTATGGTCATTAGTTCACATGAGACAAGAACAAGAGAAATGCATCAACCTTACTTAGGATACAACTATCTAGAACATTCCCATGCATTAATTAACACATTTAGGAGAAAATCAATAGTCATATGGATGATATAATAAGTCAATTTATGCACTCATCATATCCCTTGCACTTTACCTTTTGCATGTCCTCATGTAAAATCATCTCTGTCCTGCTCTTTGTCCAAGTTGTTGTGCCATATCATACTCCTCGAATTGGTCTGCATATTGCTTCCTTGTCCCTTTACACCCCGAGTCTCCAAGATAACATCTTCCCATGCTTTGAAACTTTCGTGAGACTAGGCAACATTATTATGCCAAGTAGTCATGGGATTGAGAACAAGGGGAGGTCTTACTTGCATGCCAACCCATTCATTATTGTATTCTTTTGCACCTTTTTTTTGCCAACTGCCTAATGATTACAACAAGTGCATCACTCCTCATACTCCAACTGAGGTTTTGTGGAGAGATCACTTCCCTTCTTTTCAATGGTAAGCTCAAAGTGTCCCACCTTTTGTCACAAGCCTTCAGAGCTTCACCAAAATTCTATTGACAATAAATCTCAAAGTCTTGAACACATTTTTCTAATATCTCTGAAGTATTCTTTCCAATGCCATCCTGGTAATACAAAGACCTGAAATCCTTTTTCATTGAAACATCATTGTGGTGGGTAGGCCTAATATAGAAACCAATAGTTCGGGCGGTTTGATTAAAAAGTTTTTTTCTCACCCCATACAATTTGGTTCCTAATCAATGATTGAAAAGCTTTTAATTGAAATTCCCCATAGACAAATTGATGAAGAAGTCAAGGACATTAGTAACCAACATGTTATGAATATATAATTCACATAATAAATTTTGTATTTCTGAAGTACTCCCTTGATAAATTTCCAGAAATGTTTTGCCATCCGGAGCCTCATGGGGCTCTCCACAACATATCCTTTGTAATTGTCATGCATAGAAATTTTCTTAAAAAAATATATTGTAAATGGAAGAGGGTTTCCTACAAGCTAGAAGTTTGCAAGCTAGAGGACAAATAAACTCAACAACTAATTCCAATTTCTTTTTAGCATTTGATCCTAACTCAACTTCTTCCTTAAGTTTCTTATTTTCTTGGACCAATTCCTTATTCCGAAGAGATAGTTGGTCACAATGAGCAAACAAATCATTCCATGCTTGTAACCCAATATTATTTTTCCTTTTTAAACTATCAACTTTTATTTTCAAGACAATTATTTCTCTAACTTTTTCCACAGTTCATTTGAACAAATTCATTTTGCATAGACAATTGAGTATCTTCCATACTTTTTAATTTCTTCTTCAGAGTAGTAATTTCATCCTGATACTACTTTAGGACTACATATTTATGTGATTTCAGGTGACCAACCTCCATTGCAGCAGCATACCAAACTTCGTTGTAGTAGTTTCTAGAGCTCCGGTCTGGATTTACGGCGCTACGGTATTTCCGAAGTTGTAGACAAAATTTCCAAAGCCTCAATAATGTCGACATATTATTGTGTGGGGTATTGTTCTTTGGGAACATTTATTCATCATCATTCAATTGTTTACTATGAGCAGACGAAGTACCAACCTCATCAATCTCTTCCAAAATGGGGGTTGAACCCTCATTAAACAATGCAAGCGAGAAACTTCAAGTCTCCTTGAGGTACAAGATCTTCTTTTTTTCGAATGAAATAGCAGCATGGGTTGGTGTCCTTACTTGCAGATTCTTCCATGGCTTCATTTGAAGGCCAAGGAGTGTATTAAAGCTTAGGCCGAACACTAGGAGGTGGTTCCTTTTTTATTTTCTTTTTTAGAGCTATCCCCTACACTTGTCTTTTCTATCTTCCTCTTAGGCCTACAAAAATCCTGATGTGCACATATTAACTAAATGAGGCCTAGGTGCTTTAGGGAAGCTTTACCACCTCCATTTTTGTATTTTTGACCTACTTTTATGACAACCTCTGCAAGATATTCTGGAAGATTGACCTTTAGCTTAGGGTTTTTATGATTTATATTTTTGTCCTACTTTTATGACATCCTTTACAAGATATTCTAGAAGATTGACCTTCAACTCAGGGTTTGTATGACCCTTCTTCAAATGAGTAAGAATTTTCAATGTGTCACCAAGCACCGATGGTTGGCCATCACAGATAAAATATATGTTAACCCATGTGGAAACTTCCTTCCAGTGACCCGACAAACTCTCCCGCTTAATACCTTTTTGAGTACCATAGGAAGTGAGGATTATTTTTGGAAGAGCTTCCCCTTCATCATGAAACAATGGTATTAAATCCTTAAGTGGGGCATTAGTTACAACTTTGAGCCCAAAATTTTGGGAGGCTAGATATGGTAGCAACAATGTGGTTATTTATCTCAATTCTCTTGCCTCTTATCCGAGAGTATGTTGCCTCAAAATTTATCAAGAATTCATCAACTAAATATTCATCAAAACCCTCAAATTTTTAAATAAATTCTAACTAACCTAAGTCGTGGAATACTTGGGAGATGACAACATTTCGCAGAGAGGCTTTGCAGACTCTGGTTGCTTTTCTTCTTCTACCCCATAACTTAGACAAGTTTGGATGGAATTACAACAAAATGGAGAAGGTTTATGTAAAGGAAATAGAGCAATTACATGAAACATTGGTAGTGGAAGTTTGAACTATATTTTGAGCTCCAAATAGCATTGAGTCGGATAAAAATGACAACAAAAAAGTGTGATAGTACTTAATTGGGATGGAAAGGTTCAATTCTTCACACGGTTCGTCCGATCATCATGAATGCTTATGCCACTTGTCCTTCTCATAATAATGTGACACATGTCGTTTATTTTCCCACTATTACTCATTATCTCCCACTTCACATCATGAGATTTGATTTTACATCTGTAATAAATGCATTGGGAATGGAACATTGATTTTTCATATTAAATAAATGCAATGGGGAGTTCTAAAAGTTAATATCCATAGCAAGGGATGAATGCACTTCACCTTGCCAGCTCAACTCTCCACTGACCGTTGGTGTTCCACATCCTACATTTGAAGAATAATTGTGATTAATGCACATTTTAATAATTAACATCTCTAACCTTTATTGAAAGCATGAAATAAAACAAAACAAACTATGATCTAGGGGGAAGAGGATCAAAACTATGATCTTCTTCCTTTATTTAAATTCAAAACAAACTATTCATGGCGGGAAGAGCTACGAGTCTTCCATTGAATCAATTTCTTTGCATAGTAGTATGTCTTTAGTGAAAGTCTCATTATCCTGAGGTTGTTGATACATTCTCAGTCAATGGCCATTCACCAGCAAGGTTCTTTCTGTCACCATCAATTGGTAATAGTCTCACAAATCCATTATCATAAACTTTCTCAATTTGATAGGGTCCCAACCATCTTGTTCTCAACTTTCCTTTGAATTGTTGATACTTTGAGTCAAACAGTAAGACCCATTCTCCTTCATTGAACTTCTTATTTTTGATATGAGCGTCATGTCAGGATTTTCTCGAATGCTTGAACCTTAGCCCATTTTGTAACGTAGTCGGTGCACACCAAAGCATGTACTCTTTTCTGTAGGAAGGGGGATCAAAAGGTCCAACGAAATTAATTCTCTACTTCTCAATTGGCCCTAATACCAGTTGAGGATTGAGGGGCATTTCAGTAGATAACGTAGGCTTCCCCATTCGCTGACATGCATCATATTGTCATACGTAATTTTTGACATATTTGTGGAGATAAGGCTAATAGTACCTAGCTCTAAGGACCTTGTGAATTGTCCTCTTCACTAAGTAATGTCCTCCTCCAGGCTCATCATGAAAAGCCCATAGTATATCATACACCTCATCTTCTTGAACACACTTGCGAAGAACCATGTCAGGACAACATTTAAACAATATTCCATTACACCATTTATATGTAGCACTATTTTTTATTAATATTCTATGTTCTTTATTGGTAAAGTAAGCTGGAAACTTCCTTATAGTGAGGTATTTGGAAAGATCAACAAACCATGGAGGTTATGCTAATACCACAAACAAGTGATCATCTGAAACCGATCTTGAATCTGCCTCCTCTTCTCTGAAACATTCAATCTCGAAAGGAAGTTAGCAACAACATTGGCCTTTCCAGGCTTATCAATAATAGTCAAGTTAAATTCTTGCAAAAGAAGTAACCACCTAATAATTTTGCCCCCTACTACTGGTTTATTCATCAAATATCTTATGGTTGAATGGTCAGTATACACAAAGATTTTATAGCTAGTAATGTAGTGTCTGAATTTATTCAGAGAGTAAACAACAACTAGAAATTCCTTTTCCGTAGTGGTGTAGTTCTTCTCTATGGGGGTCAGATTTTTGTTGATGAAATAGATGGCATACATTTGATCTTCCTCATCCTTTTGTCCAAGAACAACTCCCATTGTTGTGTTAGAAACATCAGTGTGAATATGAAAAGGTTGTCCCCAATTGGGTCCTCTCAAAACTGGGGCAGTGGTCAATTTCTCCTTTATAACTTCAAAAGCTTGTTGACATTGAGGAGACCATTCAAAAACACAATCTTTTGCTAGCAAAGAGAACATGGGTGCAAAATCTTACTAAAATATTTTATGAATCTTCGTAGTATCCTGCATGTCCAAGGAAACTCTTGATATCAGTATGATTTGTTGGTGTAGGAAATTTAGTAATGACTTCTATCTTCTTAGGATCAACTTGGATGCCCTTAGTAGAAATATGATGACCCAAGACAATTCCCTGATCAACCATTATCAAACATTTTCATGACTCAAGGAAAGCTGGTGTTTCTCACATCTGGTTAACACTTTTTCAATATTACTCAAATATTCTTCAAAAGTAGACCCATGGATAGTAAAATCATCCATATAAACTTTGACATAATCATTGGTGAGGTCTACAAAAATAGCTAAAACCGCTCTCTGAAAGGTTTTCAATGCATTACAAATTCCAAATGGTAGAACTCTATATGCAAATGTACCCTAGGGACAAGTGAAGGTGGTCTTATCTTGATTAGCAGGTGCTGAAATGATTTGGTTACACCCTTGAACCCATCCAAGGAGAAGTATTTCTTACCTGCCAGATTGTCCAAAACCTGATCAATAAAGGGTAGGGGAAAGTAATCTTTCTTGGTGGCTTTATTAAGCTCCCTATAATCTATATAGATTCTCCACTTACCATTTTTCTTGGGAACTATAATTATCGGTGATACCCACTAACTATCAAATATTGGATAGATGAATCCTACCCTAAAAAAAAATCTAATTCATTCTTAACAATGTCTCTAAGTATTGGATTAATTCTTTGTTGTGGCTGACTTATCTTGGTTTAACATCCTCAGAGTAAATATGTAGGGTGCAGATGCTTGGATGAATCCCTTTCATGTCAGTATAATCCCAAGCAAAATATTTCGAATGATTCCTCAAGATATCTACGACCCTAGCCTCTTGGTTGTCCTCTAAATGGTTCTCAATGGTTCATTTCTCTTCCTACCTCAACAATTATTTGTTTAGTGTCTCTCAGAATAGCAAGTTTTGTATCAGCAATCAAGATTTTAAGGGACAAGAATGAGGCTGTAGCATGTGAAAAAAAATCATGTTTTCAAGGGATACTGACCTTGGCTAAAGGACATGTTGACAATTTTTGCACTTGTGCAAAAATGGCTGATGGGTGTTCATTGAATCAACTTCCTGTTGATGTCATATTCAAACCAGGGGTGTGTCTAAAGCTATATGCAACAAGAACGATCCTATCGATCTAGTAGTTGACTGTAGTTATTTTTGTATTTTCTGGGGGATATTTTCAATGTCTTAAGGACTTCTTGGTAAAAACCTTATTTAAATCATACTATGAAAACTTTGCTAAAAGGAAACACACTGAAATCTTTGCTAAAAGGAAACACACTTTGCAGTAATGGAAATAAACACACTTGCTTTTGGAAATAAACACACTTTCTTTTGGAAATAAACACACTTGCTTTTGGAAATAAACACACAACTTAGAGTGCTTAAAAATGGTTGCAAGAAGAATAAAAATCTATCTAGACACTGCTCAGGAATGAGTATACAATGATTTTAACTAGAAGAATTAAAAGTGATATAGAATTAATAGATCTAAACTATTTTCTTAGGAAATATAAATACCAAATAGATAAATATCTTGGTCCTTGGGGGAGTGGGCCCTTGCTCCTCCTTGAATAAGGATTTAACAACTTAGAATTCTCTCAAACAGGAATGGCTATTTATTGATAAAACATTCGGTATTACAAAACATATTGGATCTGTGTACTTCGATCTGTATTACTTATTCTATATCTATCTTCTCTTTTTTTTATCTATTTATCTACTGTAGGTCTGCTTATATATACATTTAAAATCATAGTTGTCTCTACGATTCGATGAAATCGAATCATGCCCAGAATAGATGTTGACTCAGATTGTGGCTGATCAAACAGTTGTAAGATAACTATCCTTGGATCTGCGATCGGAAATCTTCTCATCCTTTCCTGATTGAAAGGGTCATTGATGCTAAATCACCGGATGTGGTTAGAATAGATAAACTTCCATCGGTTTCGGAACTTTAGAGAAGTTCCAGAACCATAGGAAATCGTTAAAGATCAAAACCGTGAGAGTTTCGGAGCTATACCAGGAGTTCCGGAACTAAGTCCGAAAATTTTGGAACTAAATACTGGAGTTCCAAAACTAAGTCCGAAAGTTCTAGAACTAGATGATGAATGTGTAATGGAGTTTTGGAACTAGCTTGGAAGTTCCGGAACTAAGCCATATTGGAACAGATGCTACCAAAAACATGTTGAACGCTACATACTTCATTTCTTCGACCGATTAGACCTGCTTTATTACAAAACTGAATTTCCAACACACTTCGTCAAGAATTTCAGAGCTTTTAAACATTAGAATCACAATCAATAAAAAGATAAACAATTACATCCTAACTCATATCAAATCAAATAAAAGTCACAAAATGCAATCAAACTTAATAAAAAGGAGAGTAAGATGAGATCATTTATTGTACATTTAACGGGCATATTCTGGCCTCATCATTTCCCCATACTTACTTGTTTGTAAGTCCCTTTACAAAATTTATTCTTCAAAAGTGGGGTTATATGTTCTACATTCCATTTGATTGCTCAGATCAAATGGTTGAAATTGGATCTTCCAATGCTTAAACTTAGAGGTATTGTACCCTGCTCCTGCTTCTATTTTCCTCTGCCACTCTTCAAATTGAGTAGGATCTTGAGGTTCTCTATTTTGCCAAGGAGACATGGGGGTGAGAAGTAGAGGGGGCCTTGTTCACATTCCCATCCATATGTGCCCGTAGGTCTCATTGATATGAGGAATTATTGTGCATAAAGTTTTTCTCTTTCTAAACTCCAGATCAGATTTGTAGGGGATATTACTTCCCTTCTTCTCAAGGAAACTATAAGAAGTTCCCACCTTTTCAAGCATCCCTCATAAATATCTTCAAACTTCTCCTCCTCATAGGAGGTAAAGGTATCAATACTTTTTGTAAGCTGGAAAAATAATGTATCTTGAATCGTTCATCAAAGGCATGAGTTCTAAAATGTATGAAGAAGGCTAGAAGGTTTACCATAGTGAGCCCTCATGCAGAGACCAGTTGAGCTAGATTTCAATAAAAACTCAGAATCCCTTTCCTTCCATGCAATCTGATTTTGTAGAACAGAGACAAATGCATTGAGCTGACTTTCCCCCACATACAAATTGATCATAAATCCTATGTTTTCTCTAGCATCAAATTACAAAGATAGAATTCACATAGAATATTTTTCTGCTCAGGACTGGCTAAAGAATAAGCTATCATGAATTCAGATTCATCTTTTAGTTCATGTGGAAGTCCACATGCAATCCTTGACAGTTGTCAACGAATGAATTGTTCTTCTAAAAACACACTATATGTAGGAGAGGGCCTCCTATAGGCAAGTAATTTTTCACTCATAATGCAGACCATCTGTATTTTTGCAAGACATTTATATTTGTCTCCTTCTTCCTTATAAAACTTTTCTTCCCACTCTTTTCTTGCCTTCTTTTCTTCTTCCATCTTGGTCTTCAAATCTTCATTGGATGTTTTAGCTTCTTTGAGTTCCCTGCAAGTGTCATTCCATAGTTTTTGAGTGGCAAATAAGTTAACTCAGTCTGTGTAGAGACTATGGACACAACATTCTATTTTCTGGAAGTTTGACATTCTTCCTCTTTCTCTATCAGTTGTTTTTTAATTACTAATAACTCCTCAGTCCTAACTGTAAGCTGAGTTGTTATCTCTCCAATGAGCATTTCCCTCTGTTCTAATTTGAGTTTGAGGAAATCCAATTCCTCATCCTTTTCCCTGATAATGAGCTCTTTGCTCTAGACAAGAACAGAGCCTATTTAACCTGATGTCTTTCTTCTTCCTCTGAAATTTCTTGGGGAGTTGAGCATTCTTCTTCTATCAAAGGAAATTTACCTTTTCATCTCCAGGATGCCAACTCTTCTTCTTCATGTGATAATGTTGATGGTTCAGCCAATTCTTGAAAATCCTGCTCCTCAAGTCTCTCATCTCCTTTGTCCATCTCAGCTTGGCTTGGTTTAGGAGGAGTCATGGCCATGCTGCCCAAAATATCAGCAACTTCTTTTTCCATCTTTTCCTGTTCACTCCTTCCCTCTGGGGTTTCCCTTGACCTCTTATGAATTTTCCTTCTTTGGGGAATTTCAACATGCCCAGTGGTGGATTTCCTTCTAGAGCTTCTTCTTACTTTTGTTTCTTGCTTGCACGGGTGAACTATCACCGTCAGAGACAGATATTAGCTCCCCTATAGCTACTGCAGAAGAAGGAATTTCCTTCAAAGGCACAAAAGGTTCTGTTGTTTTGATCTTTCTCATAGATCTTCTTTTTGGTATATTCTCTCTTCCCACTTCCTTTTGTTCTTCTACAGGGGCATCAATTTCCAAATTAGTTGAAGGAGAAAATGGAGCTGGTATTGTCCTTCTGATAATATCAGGGTTTTTCTTAAACTTGCCAGAAATTTTCCCAATTTCTTCTCCATTTTTCTTTGACAGAAAATGGTGCTGGCATACCAAATGAACTAACCCGTGATGCCTGATTGTCCCAACACCCTAGGAATACCTTTGGGCCATGGTCTAGATAGAATCAAAAAGAAACCCTAGAAGGTTTATTATGTATTCTGGTTTTGTGGCTCCATATCTCAGATATATGAGCATCTTTAGGACTTCTTTTCCTACGGACCCAAATTGACCATCACAGGTTAAATACTTCACTATCCAAAATGCTACCCTATCAAAGGGTTTGGGAAAACTGGCCCTTCTGACCCCTTTTATGATTTTATTTGTATTGTAAATGTATTGGGGTTCAGTTTCCCCTTCTTGTAGTAGGGTTTCAACCAGTTCTTTCAAGGTCCCTTTGGTAGGATGTGGGACATGCACAATTGGCACTCCAGACACATTACTTATTGTATTCAGAAAAAGGAATAAAAATATTTCTAACCTTTATCCTAGATTGCTCTAGGTTTATGACGAATTCTCTTACTAATTCATCGTTATACTTTGAATTTTTTTCAGAACTCTAGCCATCTTGCATGCTCAAAGATAGATGCCACTTATTCGTGTCTGCGAGTAGCTGGGAATCATCCTCTAGTTCCGATTTCTTTTAATGGCCCTATCGACTCAAATTATGTTTCCTTTGATTCGTGTAAATCGGGTGCAGGTTTCTTACTTAGTCATGGAATGAAGATTTTATTTGTGGAACCTCTGTTCTTAGCTGTGGAACCTCTGTTCTTTGGGCTACGGAACCTCTGTTCTTAGTTGTGGAACACAAACCTAATTCATTGCTTCTCCCTCAAAATTTCTCTGCAACTATTTCACTTTGTTGATTTTGCACTAATGATTACTATGCCACCACTTATTCCATCCAAATCATCTTCATGATTACTCATGATAACTATGTCGCCACTTATTCCATCCAAATCATCTTCATGATTACTCACTTTTAATCATAATGTATAAATAGATGACTCATCATACCAACTTTTAAATCAAGTCTAATCACACATGCAAAATTTTAATCTAACCCTAAATAAGTTAAAAGATATAATTACCATCCTTGATGATGTAATCCTTTTGTTATGATGACTCATCATTCCTACAAGTGGAACAAAAAACGGTTAGAAAAGACAAGTTAGAATTCCAAAGAATTCCCTTTTATTTGAATTAGCCATATGAGGAGATCAACCGCCATTGCTGGTTTTCAATTGACCTCTGAGAGAATTTTTTATTTTTTATTTATTTTGGGGAAGAAAATGCCATTTACTAGTTTTCATTTTCTTCCCTTTATTCTCGGGTCTATCATGAAGAAATAGGTTCTTCCATGTGATCAAATTCTTTATGCTTCAATATTCCTCAAGAATTCATCCTTAGTAGGAGGCTTCCTATAGAGTTTTATCCTATGTCCATTGACCAAGAGTTTTCTTCTATTGCCATCAATGGGAAGTAACTAAATAGAATCATTGTCGAATATCTGCTCAATTTGATAGGGTCCAGATCATCTGGTTCTCAATTTTCCCTTGAATTGTTGGTACTTAGAATCAAACAACAATACCCAATCTCCTACTTTGAATTGTCTTTTCTTGATATGTGTGTCATGCCATTGCTTCCTTTGATCTTGGATTATCTTTGTCTGCTGAAGTGCTTCCATCCTCAATTCATCCAATTCATTGAGTTGAAGGATTCTTTCCTTTTGAGTTACATCCAACTCAATACCCACCTTAACTGTTGTCCTCAATGTCTGTAGTTCAAACTCAATGGGCAACAAGGGATTTTTCCCATAGACTAACTCATATGGTGAAAACCCTGTTGTAGTTTTCCAAGTTGTATTATAAGCCCAGATAACTTCAGGTAGTCTCTTTACCCAATCTTTTCTCCCAGCTTCAACTGTTTTGGTAAGGATGTTTTCCAATTCTCTGTTTGTTACTTCAGCTTGTCCATTTGATTGTGGGTGATAAGGAGATGACTTCCTATGATTTATTTGGTAATACATTGTGAAAGCTTGGATCATATTAGACATAAATTGTGGTCCCTGATATGAAACTATGCTCCTTGGTGCTCCAAAATTTACCATAATTTTTGTGTCAAAGGAAATCAAAGAATCGCTTATTCGGTGGCATTTGTAAATGCCTCGCACTTCGCCCACTTTGTCACATAGTTAGTACACACGAGAATATATTCCTTTCCTTGTAAAGGAGGATTAAAGGGACCAACAAAATCTAATCCCCATCTCTCAAATGGTTCAATCACTACTTGAGGTTGAAGAGGCATTTCATTGGTGAAAGTTGGCTGACCCATCCTTCGATAAGGATCACACTATTTGATATATCTCTTCACATTCTTGTACAAAGATGGCCAATAATAACCAAAGAGTGCAAGTATCTTATGAGTTTTTCTTTTCATTGAATAGTGTCCTCTACTTGGTTCATCATGACATGTTGTGAGGATGTCAAAGATTTCATCTTCTCTTACACACTGCATAAAACCAAATCAGACCACATTTAAATAGCATTCCATTTAACCATTTGAATTGTGCACTAGTTTTGATTAACTTCTTTATTTGTTTCTTAGTGAAAGAAGGAGGAAAATTCCTGTTGCAAGATAATTTTCCATATCAACAAACCATGGTGTAACTGCTGAAATAGCAAATAGTTGTTCATCTGGAAAGTTATCCTTGACTTGATCTTGCTCCCCTATAGTGGTTAGTCTTGACAAAAATCAGCTACCACATTAGATTTACCTGGATTGTCCACAATAGTAATATCAAATTCTTGTAAAAGTAATAACCATCTAATTATTCTTCCTCCAACCACTGGTTTGTTCATTAAATATTTAATTGTTGAATGATCTATGTGTACAAATATTTTGTACCCTGTAATGTAATGTTTGAATTTATTGATTGCATAAATCATAGTAAGAAATTATTTTTCAGTGGTGGTGTAATTCTTTTTAGTGGGAGTAATATTTTTACTAAGATAATAAATAGCATACATTTTTCCTTCATCTTTCTGTCCCAAAACTGCACCAATGGAATTATTTGAGGCATCTGTTTGGATATGAAATGGCTTTTCCCAATTAGGTCCTCTCAATATTGGGGCAGTGATTAATTTTTCGTTAATTTCTTCAAAAGCATGCTGACACTTTTCATCCCAAAGAAATTCATAGTCCTTGGTTAGCAAATTAAACATGGGGGTAGCAATTTTACTGAAATATTTGATAAAGCGCCTATAGTACCCAACATGTCCTAAAAATGACTTGATATCTGTGGGGGTCTGAGGAATAGGTAAATCTGAAATGATCCTAATTTTTTTTTGATCAACCTGAATTCCTCTTTTTGAAATATGGTGTCCTAATACAATCCCCTCATTAACCATCATTAAACACTTTTCATGACTAAGAGACAAATTGTGTTGTTCACATCTTGTTAACACTCTGTCCAGATTTCTCAAAGCATCATCAAATGTATCTCCACGTACAGTGAAGTCATCAATATATACCTCAACACAATCATTTGTTAGATCAGCAAAGATTGCAAGTACAACTCTCTGGAAAGTTACAGGAGCATTGCATAAGCCAAATGGTAACACCCTATAGGCAAAGGTACCCCATGGACATGTAAATGTAGTTTTTCCTAATCTTCAACAATAACTCTGATTTGATTGTATCCACTAAAGCCATCCAAGAAGGAAAAGTATTGTTTACCTAAAAGGTTGTCTAGGACTTGATCTATGAATGGTAAGGGAAAATAATCTCTCAGTGTGGCTTTGTTCAGTTCCCTATAGTCAACACATATTCTCCATTTTCTGTTATTTTTAGGAATAATTACAAGAGGAGATACCCATTGACTATCTGAGATAGGGTAGATAAAACCTACTTGTAATAGTTTTTCAATTTCTTGTTTGACTATATCCCTTAAAATTTGGATTAATCCTTCTCTCGAAATTTGCCTAACTGGTTTAACATTTTCAGTATAGATGTGATGAGTGTAGATACTTGGGTGAATTCCCTTCATGTCTTTGTAATCCCAAGCAAAAGCTTTAGTATGATTTTTTAGAACATCAAACAATTTAGCTTCTTCATCATCCTTCAACCAGTTGTTAATGTTCAAAAAATTCTTGGTTGAATCTCAACATGCTTGGTTCCAATGTGTGATGAATCGATTTGTTGAAAGGGTTCCATTAAAGTATTTAGTGGACATGCATGTGGTAACAACATATGATATGTAGCAACATCTCCAAAAGTTCCTTGAGACAGAATACTGGAAAATGACAGTAATGAGAATTATGATACTTATCTCTTTGTAGGTCAAACTCTTCGTCACTGCTACTTTCCATAAATTCTTCACCATTCCCTGATGTATTTGAAACTGAAGCTACTGATTCTTCCTCTCCCCACGAGAAATATCATTCCTTGAAGTGAAATTATTTCCAATCACAGAGAACTGTTGTTGCCGTGATTCCAGAACTAAATATGGTGGTTCCGGAACTTCATGTGGTGGTTTCGAACTAAATGTGGTGGTTCTAGAACAAAGTTTGTAGGTTCCGTAATCTGTGGTCACATGTTCGGAACTATAGTCACAGTTCCGAACTATTTCTGATTGCTTGAGGACAATTGGTGCTCATTTAATGGTGGATTAATCATCTCTTCTACTTCTCTTATGTGATCTTGCAATGTGATCATAGCCAAAGAAGACAAATTTTGCTTATTAGTATCAGGAGAATCAACCCACAATTGTTCTTGATTGTCAATAAAAGGTCGTGTAGAAGGATATAAGGAAATTTTCTTAGAGTTCTTACCATTCGAGATAGTCATATCACCTGACCTACAATCAATTAAGGCAGCAACTGTAGCTAACCATGGTCTACCCAAAATAATGGGATAACCCAATGTTTTACCTTTTGGCTGCAGTATAAGGAAGTCAATTGGATATTCCCATGACTCCACCATAATTGCCACGTCTTCAATAATCCATTCTGGTTTTTCTACAGACTTGGTCTACCATCTACAATATGGTACTAGTAGGTTGTATACCCGTTAATGGTAATGTTTTTAAAGCATCCATTGTTATTACATTTATAGCCGCACCCAAATCTACCAAAATGTTATGTATATCCTTATTTCTTATAGAGACAGAAATAATAGGACTTCCAGGATCTCCATATTTGGGAAGTAAAAGTTTTCCTACCAATAAATCAGCAAGTTCCTCATCTACTTTGATAGTCTTGGGGTATTGTTTCTTCCTTCTAGACTTTTTCAAACATAACATTTTGATTAATTTGTTCAATTTTGGAATGTCCTTAATTGCTTGTAACAGTGGTATTTCAATATTCAATTTCCTTAGTTCCTGTACCAATTCAAACTCCTTGGTTTCTATAGCTTCTTTAAATCTCTTTGGAAATGGAGTCTCAGTAGTGTCGCTATCTGGCTCCTTTTCTTTTCTTTTTATATCCTCTTTTGGAACAATAGTACTAGGGGTTTCATTTTCTTGTCATTTTAGTGATTATAACAGGTGGACTACTAATTATTTTTCCAGATCTAGTTTGAATATCCTTACAATCCATGACATTTAGATCAACTGATTTTTCTAGGTTTTGTTCCATAAACAAGAGTTGTTTGTTTGTTTCTTAGGTTTTCTATTGGTTGTGCTAGTATTTTGTTTGGACTATATTCTTAGTTTGTGAATTTTGTGCGGGGATCTCATGCTAGCTTGTTGATTCTAATTTCAATATGTTTTTCCTTAAACATAATTACTAGGGTTCCATCTAAGTTGTGACTAAGCATAAGGATTTCCTTGACCAGCCCATGGTTGTTGATGTCCCTGAGCATACCAAGCTTGACTTGCCTAATCCTGAGGATTCCATGTTGGTTGAGGTACCCAAGGTCGTTGTCCCCAATTTTTTGGTACTATTTGAGCAGCCCATGGCATCATCCAGGGATTAGGAACTGATCTTGGCATAAACTTACCTTGTTGAGGTTGTCTCTGAACAAAATTCAATTCTTCTATTGTGGATGATGTATTGGTTTGTTTAAGCTAATTCTTTATGACTGGGAGTAGAGAACAAACATTAGTATCATGTTCTTTAGATTCACTAGATAAGACATACTTCCATTTTATCCAAAGGACAGTCTCTTATTGCATGCTTCTTCCTGCATCTAGGACAATACATAACCAATGGTTCAGTTTTGGTGTTTGCTTTAGCTTGTAATCCATCCATAGTAGAGGTTAATTGAACTAAAATGTCTGTTTTAAAGTTTGCTAACTCATCCATTAGTTTGTTCATATTTGGATTCAAACTTTTCACCGATTTTCCTTTTCTAGGTCCACCCCTTGTTCTAGAATAGCTTCTACAAATCTCCTTAATTTCATTCATCCTTAATTGATCAATGTCTCCACCTCCTATCAAGTTAAGGGATTCCCTATATTTTTCATCCAAACCCTTAAGAAAAATGGTTTTACTTAACTCCTCTTGAAGTACAAATCCACACCTTTTGCTCACAAAGAGGAATCTGTCTAAATAGTCTTCTATATTTTCATCCTCCTCCTACTTGATTTTGAAGAATTCTTCCTTCCTATTTCTCCCTCTACAATAATCTTGGTATTTGTCTAGGAAGGTAGTTTCCATTTGTGCCCAAGTGGTAATAGAGTTGGATGGTAATCCCATGAACCACCTCATTGTTGCATCCTTCAAAGTGGATGGAAACAACTTGAGTTTTTGATTATCTGTTTTGTAGTCATAGGTCTGACATAGTACCTTGAACTCAAATAGAAATTGGTCAGGGTCTTCAGATGACATCCCTCTAAATGTGGGTAAATGTGCAGGTGAGATATTTTTCATTGGTGTATCATCATCACCCAATTGGATTGGATAAGTAAAGGTCCTATCAAGTTCTCTTTCAGCTTCCGTGCCATTTTAAAAATATTTTCCGAATTTTTCTCCCAATCAATGTGGTATGTGGTATGCCTTGGGGAAGGTGAAAAATCAGGAGTAGGAGGTTGACTACTCAATTGAGAATCAAAACTCACCCTAAATGGATCTTGAGAAATAATCCTTCTCCTAAAAGTTCTACTTCCTTCAGGTGACTGATCTAAGAATTCCAAAGGTGGCAATTTTATTTCTTGTATAACAGGGGATGATGGTGCCTCCAATTCTTGATCAACTTCCTTATTTGGACTAGAGGATGTTATGAATTCTTGTGAAGATGTTTTTGGGAGGAATCTACCCTTTGAGTCTCTTGGTCTACTCATAAATTTTATGATATAGTAGGGAAGATCCTTCAACTACTAGATGTATGATTGTTGCTCTTGCTAACACCTAATTAGAAAATTCCAACTAGTGTGTCCCAAGAACGGCACCAAAAATGATGGGTGTCATTATTCCCTTCATTTAATCAACTTCCTATTGATGTCATATTCAAACTAGGGGTGTGTCTAAAGCTATATGCAACAAGAATAATCCTATCGATCTAGTAGTTGACTGTAGTTATTTTTATATTTTCTAGGGATCTTTTCAATGTCTTAAGGACTTCTTGGTAAAAACCTTATTTAAATCATACTATGAAAACTTTGCTGAAAGGAAACACATTGAAAGCTTTTTTGAAAGGAAACACACTTTGCAGAATGGAAATAAACACACTTGCTTTTGAAATAAACACACTTACTTTTGGAAATAAACACACAACTTAGAGTGCTTAAAAATGGTTGCAAGAAGAATAAGAATCTATCTAGACACCTACAGGAATGAGTATACAATAGAGTTTAACTAGAAGAATTAAAAGTGATACAAAATTAACAGATCTAAACTATTTGCTTAGGAAATATAAATACCAAATAGACGAATATCCTAGTCCTTGGGGGAGTGGGCCCTTGCTCCTCCTTGAATCAGGATTTAACAACTTAGAATTCTCTCAAACAGGAATGGTTATTTATTGATAAAACATTCGAGTATTACAAAACATATTGGATCTATGTACTTCGATCTGTATTACTTATTCTATATCTATCTTCTCTTTTTTTCTATCTATTTATCTATTGCAAGTCTGCTTATATATACATTTACAATCATAGTTGTCTCTATGATTCTGATGAAATCAAATCATGCCTAGAATAGATGCTGACTCAGATTGTGGCTGATCAGGACAAGTTGTAAGATAACTATCCCTAGATCTACGATCAAAAATCTTCTCATCCTTTCCTGATTGAAAGGGTCGTTGATACTAAATCACCGGATGTGGTTAGAATAGATAAACTTCCATCGGTTCCAGAACTTTAGAGAAGTTCCAGAACCATCGGAAATCGTTAAAGATAAAAATCGTGAGAGTTCCGAGTTATACCAGGAGTTCTAGAACTAAATCACCGGAGTTCCAAAACTAAGTACGAAAGTTATAGAAGCTGGATGATGAATGTGTAATGGAGTTCCGGAACTAGCTTGGAAGTTCCGGAACTAAGTTGTATTGGAACAAATGCTACCGAAAACATGTTGAACGCTACATACTTCATTTCTTTGACTGATTAGACCTGCTTTATTACAAAACTGAATTTCCAACACACTTCGTCAGGAATTTCAGAGATTTTAAATGTTAGAATCACAATCAATCAAAAGACAGACAATTACATCCTAACTCATATCAGATCAAATAAAAGTCACAAAATGCAATCAAACTTAATAAAAAGGAGAGTAAGATGAGATCATTTATTGTACATTTTAATGGGCATATTCTCGAGCGTCATCAATGGCTAACTCAAAACTTCGTTACGATGGATAACATTGGTGAAGTATACCTAAGCTAGGGAGATTCTTTTAGACAATCATTCTTATGTTGAATTAATTAATGATTACATGAAATCTACAGCTATGTGTCTTTGTTGTAAAACATAATAGATCACATAGTGTACAATTTCATGTTATCTTGATAAAAGAACACAAAGCCCAGAAGGATAGCTGTGTTTTCTTAATGGAGACACCGAATTGTAGAATAGATGAAGTGTTAGGTTTTGGAGCAGCAATCATGACTTGTAGATTACGAAATCGAGTTCATTCTTTGGATGGTACATGTATTCTTTAATGTTCTTTCCTTCATGATTAAGACATTAAATTATATTATTGGGTTGTTTAGTTCATCATACAATCCATATCAGAAAGCAGAAATACAGAAAGAAATACACAACTCAATTTCACAATTCAATGTTTTATTCATAAGGAGTTTCAAATGTTCCCACACAAGGCATGGGATGTAACTAAAAGTAAAGTACAACTATTGAAATAATAGGTACATATGCATGAAATAGAAAATAAAGGAGTATGAGTGAACCCATCATTGCCTTGGAGGTTTCTCCTTCGGTTGATGCATCCTCATCTTCAACTTTGTTCCCTCTCTATCTTCTTCACTGCCGAAAGCACTGTACCTAAAAAGAAGAAAGAGGAAAATCATCAGTTATGAGCTCAGGATTAATCCATATTCCTATACTATCCTAATTTGTGCACATGGATCTCTTAATAACAGGAGATATAGATTACTTGAAGATCAAACTACATACATGATTTACTCACTCAGAAAGAAGAAGAGAGAAGAAAAGAAAAACCATGGACATAAGAGAGGCCAAAAGCCTAAATATTTTCTAACTGTTTTCTCAAGTGTGCAAGTACAGGTTGCAGCCAAGAAGAAATAAATCAAGTCTTACAGTCCTCACTATAGATAAAGATTGTAGAGTTCAATAAATTCTATCATATGGTACATGAAACAGATGAGTCATAAGTACATGTTGGAATGAAGGAAGAATGCAACTCAAAGTTCAACAACTATTCTAGGGATAAAATAAGTTGCAATACAGAACAAAGGAGAGAATTGCATACAAAAGTACATGTTTTAGATTGCAACTGAAGAAAAAGAATCAGAATTTAAAGGCTGAAGTTAAATCAAGATAATATTACAGTTGAAACAGAATGAGAAGGAAATCTGAGGAAATTTTGATAGGGCTTCACCATGTAAAATGGACATTTACAACTTTCCATCATGTTGTTTTAACTAAACACATGCTTTAAAAGTTGTATGTAAATCAAATAAGTGATACAGAGAAGTAGAAAAGCATGCCATGATCACGATAACAATTATTATGTTTCAGTTTCCAACAACAAATCAACTTCAATAGAAAAGTGATATGCTCTATATTCTGATTCAAAAATACATCTATTACAGCTGAAAAAGGAATAAAAGAAAGAATTCTGGGAAAATTTTGACAGGGCTTTGCCATGTAAAATGGACATTTTAAATTTTTCCAAGACGCATATCAAAGTTGTAATAAAAGGAAATGCAATATTTAAATAGAAAAGAAATGGACTGCACTTTCAGTCATCAAATTGAAGTACTTTGGAGCATTCATTATAGCTTAACAACTGAATAACATGAAGTTTTAGGATAATCCTACAAAGTTCAGCCATTTTAAATTGCAATTTTCTAGAATGAAGCAAGTATGAGTGCACAAAAATGCTACCATATCAAAGAAGTACAACTATTTAAGCAAGGAATCAGATCAAGAAAAGATTAAGATCAGGTTCATCACAATAAATTAAAAACAGAGCTCAATTTATCAAACAGTCATGTTTTACCAGCAGAATCAAACAGGTATGGTTTGAAGAACAAAAGCATTGTTTCAACATGTCTAGAGTTAATGTTCAGTTACAAGACTTAAGCAATTTGTTATGAATATACAAAGAAAGTAAGTAAACATGTTCAGGAGATAGAAGTTTCAGATGACTCTGATACACTCGTCCAAACAAGAAATGGTGGCCAAGGTAAATCAACCAAGGAAGCTCCAAAAGGAAACAACTCAAAATAAAAGCACAACTTCAGATAATAGCTCAAGAAGAAGAAAATCCAGTGGAGAAGGCATCTACAATTTTTTGAACACAAAATATTCATCTTCAAGCAAAAGAATGAAGGAATATACCCAGATTTGGGTTGTTTAAAGGAAACAATTCGATCTCAGAATAAAGGAAGTGTTGATAACTCAATACCCATATCTCGAAATGCACAGATCTACAGTTTTAGAGAGTCAATGAGCTCAATTAAATCCAAGGTTCACAGTTAACAGGACCGAGGTTTTCCAAAAAGGGGTCAATGATCGAACAAGAACTTACCAGTAGGGGTCGAGGTGGACGACTCTCGAAGATCATTGATTTCAGAGCTAAAAGAAGAACCCAAAACAAGTTTCAACTTGAAATCCCCAAAGGAACCGCGAAATCACAAAAATATACAAAGAAGGAGCAAAGTGATAATGACAAAGAAGTTACCATGCTCAAAGATCAAAACTTAGCATCTTTTATTAAAAAAGTGATACCAATTACGTAACCGAGCTCAACAAAGGTCGACAATGGCGGTCATTCTTTCATAAAGCCAAATTAACAGAGCTCGAAAGGGACATAAATGGTGTCCACAAACCTCATTGAGTTCCAAAACTCAGAAAACACATTCACAGTCGGGAACCGAGCTCGAGGGTTACCCTAAAAATGATGAGCATCATCCAAATTCTCTCAGAAAGTTCTAATAGAGCAAAAGACTAAATATATAAGATGCACGAAGATACAAAACCAGAAAAACCTCAAAAACTGAGCTCAAAGTTCACAAGAAAAATGCGGCCATGACCACAATGCTTCACCTTGAAAGCTCAGGACCAAGAAATCAAAGACCTCACAAAGTACACAGAGCTCGAAGTTCACGAAAATGGCGGCAAACACCCACGACTACCTTGCTCAGAAAACTCAGACAGAGTAAAAACCACAAAGATACAGATGTAACCGAGCTCAGAAGACCAATCTGGTAAGAGATCCGAGCTTGAAATAAACAAATGGTGATCTGAAAC
Organism: Taxus wallichiana var. yunnanensis; assembly: GCA_018340775.1. NCBI lineage: Eukaryota > Viridiplantae > Streptophyta > Pinopsida > Cupressales > Taxaceae > Taxus > Taxus wallichiana. Next base: position 197,863,214 of record CM031238.1, on the reverse strand, counting down.
AAATTTTCTAGGGCTTCGCCGCTCGGAGCGAGCAAAAAATAATGACCAAATGATGGAGCTCGGGTACTTTTCAACTCACCCGCTAACCTTGGTACAATCTAACTCAACCAGGAGTTAGGGATCGACGATCAAAGATCAAGTCGTGTAAAGATTGAGGGCTGAAGATGGATACAATATTCAATGCAAACCACCATGATCAAATGCCACCGACCACTTTAATCGCAGGGTTGAAACCCTAACCATGAGTCAAAGATCGACGGCCTGAGATCCCACAATATAGAGATCAACGATTGGAAACCGATCAATAGAGTTCAACGCAAATCACCATGGTCACATTAATAGTTAGCACATTAAATGCCAAATTAGAAACCCTAATCATGGGTTAAAGATCAACGGCTACAAATCGAAAGGATACCGATCAACGATTAAGAATCGATCACCAAATATCAAAGCAAACTCGACTGAGTTAACCATGTCACCGACAAAGCATGTGGAGGGGTGAGTCATCGTAACAAGGGGGCCAACCATATTATTTTAAAATTATTGCATTTGACATATCAAAAGGGGATCTCACTATAGTCTGAGCACCGAATATTCTAAAAGTGTCGACCATCATGTTCAACAATGATCACCCAAAAGGGTAAGGGTTATAAAACTATAATCACCAAGTGTTATCCAAACTCCAAAAGCCGACAAGAAATTACATAGTCATGTTTTAATCAAAGGTGGCCAAGTATGACATGGTGGCCTTTTACAAAAGTGCCCCCTTGTCTTATTTCAAAACATAATAATGTGTTAAGTCCACAAGGGTGGCCAAACCAAGTGAAGACTAGTGGTCAACTGCAAAGGTGGTCCCCACAGTGAGGTGAATAATTTTGCTAAGTTTTGGAGACCAAAATTATTCATTTTCTTGCACAGGATTATTTTTACATGCCTTCACAAAAGGACAGAATAGACAAGAAGAAAAATTTACATGCACAAGGAAGGAGACTTGCTCATCAAGCAAGATTTATTATTAGAAAATTATTCACCCATGCTTTTCTTAAAAATAGAACAATCAACTGCAGTTTGATTGTGATGTAATCAAAGGCTATTAATGCCTCTTGTATTAGTTTGCTTTATTTTATTCCTTATTTATTATTAAATAAAGGATAAAAATAGAATGCATGGGTGAGTACAGTCTATTTTTTTAGGAAGGGTGGGTGAATCAATTTTGCTATGTATTATGTGCCTTGGCAAAGCACAAGGGAGGAATTTTTAGATATATGAGTGCTTTGAAGCAGATTTTCGCTAGTTTTTCCTTTGAATGTGAAGTATTTTCTACCTTTCTAATTATTTACTGAGTCTTGTGTATGTTTCCATTAATCTTGTGAATGTTGAATTCCGATTAATCATCTTACCCTGTTGCAAATTTAGTAATTTTTGCATGATATTAATGTGTATGTGTAACTTAGTAGTATTGTTGTGATTTTATCCCTTAATACATCAAAGTGTTTACCCTTAATTATCTTCAGAAAATTGTTGGCTTGTGCATCATAAATTCATTTCATATCAAGTGTGCATGTACTCGAGTACCAAATACCTCATATAAGTTTGATGTATCACCTCGTTTTAATTTCATTGACAGTCATCTTTTACCCTTAAACCCCAGAAAATTAGTTTAGGATACATCAATAAGGAACCGACCTTGATACTAGGAGACTCACCTCAAAATAGGTATACCCATAGACCTAAGGTGTTTCCATTGTATCTACGAAAGAGAGAGATAAAATTTGCAAGCTTAGAACACTGCAACCATCTCTCTACATGGTGCACTTTCGAGAGATAATAGGACAATGAAAATTAGTGGTTATATGTTCTTCATGGTAATCATAGGTCTCTTCACAATTTTCAATAGAAATGTCACTTACCAAGGTGATGTTATCCGCTAAGTTCAAAATAGTCATTTCCATAGCCATAGTTTGGATTTTTGTAGCCACAATTCTAGTTTCCGTAGCCACGGTATCATCTTCATCAAACATTGAGTATGGCTCCACAATTTCTTCCATATGATTTTTCACTACAATGGTGGCCAAATAAGAAGAACTCATGTTGTTAGTATCTGAAAAATCTACCCACACACATTCACAAACATCCACATATGGCTGGGCAGGAGGATAAAGGAAATATTCTTTTCTTTTTTCCCATTTGAAATAGTCATTTTTCTTGACCTACAGTCAATGTATGCAGCAACAATAGCTAACCAGGGTCTTCCTAAGATGACTGGGTATCCTAACTTTCAAGCTTTAGGTCTGTAATACCATGAAATATACAAGATACTCCCAAGATTCAATCGTGACCAAAACATCCTCAATTACTCCATCTGGTACAATAATAGATTGATTTTCCAATTGGAGGACACAATTATGATTACTGCCATAACTCACAAAGATTAAAAAAATAAAAATATATGTTGTTTTGACATTGATGACAACACCAAGATCCACCAAAACATTAGATATTGACTGACCATTCACACAAATAGTAATAACTGGACTCCCAGGATCCCCATATTTTGGTGAGAGAATTTTTCCAGCTACAAGGTCAGCCAAATTACCTTCTACTTTGATTGTTTTTGGGTATTTCTTCTTCCTTCCTAGTGTCTTTATGCAATGGTTTCTAATGGTCTGGTTTAACTCATGAATGTCCCTTATTACTCTCAGAAGTGGGAACTCAATGTTCATCTTTTCAACTCATGAACTAGTGTTATTTCTTCCTAATTCTATATTTCTTTTAATATTTATAGGAAAGGAGCAACATGCATATCCTTATCTTTCTCTTGATTGTTCCTAGTCACTCATGTTTGTGGCATGTGTCCTGGTTTACTCACTTTCCTCAGTTATCCTCTCATTTTCCTCCAATATCCTCTCATTTTCCTCAGGTATCTCTGTGATAACTATGGGAGGATTATTCACTATTCTTCTAGACCTTAGTTGTACGTTATTAATGGCATTCACCGCATTGTCTCACCTTGTCCTACTTCATTAATTGAAGTTGTTTGTTGATTTTTGGGGTTTGAGATAGGTGGACTAAGAGTTGAGTTTGTGTTACTTGCCCTTGCTGATAATTTTGTTGTGGTGGAGGCATTAAAGCTTGTTGTTGTTGTGTAAACCTCCTTGGCTAATTATAATTATGTTGGGGTGCCCATTGTTGATTGGGGTGCTCATCCCCGCGTTGATTGTATGGAGGGCACCATGGTGGTTGTTGTGGGTAAACCATCCAATTTGGTGGTGTCCAATCAAGTTATCCCCAAGTTGGTGGAGGATCTTGATTGGGCCATGACATCATCCAGGGTTCTGAGTAGGTCTAGGGGCATAAACAAATTGATTATTTGATCTTTGCATGAAGTTTACCTTTGCATTTTCTTGAGTTATGGCATTTAATCTCTCTTTGAGTTGAGGTAGGAGAGTACAATGGTTGGTATCATGGTCAGGGACATCACAAATCAGGCACATGTTTGTGATATCCAAAGGACATTCTTTCAAAGGATGTCTTTTCTTGCATCTAGGACAATATATGTCTAAAGGTTCTTTTGTAGCATTGTTTTTAGCTTTAAGCCCATCTATGGTTGAGGTTAACTATGACAAAATGTTTGTTTTCATGTTAGCCATTTCCTCTAGAAGTTTTGAGGTTCCTAGGGCATTTTTTTATGTTTTCCTTCGTCTTATACCTCCTCTTGTTCTAGAGTAGCTCCTACATAACTCAACAATATGTTCCATGGAGAGTTTTTGTATATCACCTCCTCCCATGAGATGGAGGGAGTCTTTGGTTTCATCATCAATTCCTTTAAGGAAAATTTTCTTAGTGATTTCTGCATTCAACTCATAACCACTCATTCTATGGACAAAAATAAATATGTCTAAATAATCTTCCAGATTTTCATCTTCTTTTGATTTATCCGAAAGAGCTCCTCCCGCATATCTCTTCCCTTGCATTAGTCCTGGTATTTTTCCAAAAAGGAAGTCTCCATTTTTTCCCATGAATGAATGGAGGCAGAGGGCAATCCCATAAACCACCTCATGGTAGAATCTTTGAGGGTGGAAGGAAAAAGTTTGAGTTTCTGGTTGTCTATTTTGTAGTCATAAGTTTAGTAGAGGACTTTAAATTCAAACAAGAATTGGTCTGGATCTTCTATGGACATTCCTTGAAAGATAGGGAGAATGGATGGGGAGATGTTTTTTATGGGTGCATCCTCATCCTCATTTAGGACAATGGGATAATTAAAAGTCCTACCCAAGGGTCTATCATCATCATTCCCATTGTCTCCCATTTCTTAAGGTTGCTCAGGTTCTAAATAAGATGATGTGGATTGTTTAGTATCACTCCTAGGCGTTATATTAGATTCAATGTCACTCTCATTGTTCCTACTTGTGCTTTGTTTGGAGATATTCTTTGAATATTATGAGGTATAAATCTCCCTTGAGCATCTCATGGCATGTGCATCAATATTTCTTGTGTAAACAAGGCTTAGGAATCTTATTGGTTGCATAACTTAACTTCACTAACACCCATAGAAAATAAAATGAATATAATGGCATGTTATATTTATGGTGTCCCCTGTCAACGGTGCAAAAATGATGGGTCATTGTAATTTCCAATCATTTAACTAACAAATTCAATTGTCGGTGTCATTCTCAAACCAGGGTTGTGTCCTAGGTTGATGCAACATAGTTGTTGTGGTGGTTCTCTTTTGGGGGTTTTAGTTGGTATTGCTCTCTTGTTTCTCTTCTATACTAAGGAAAGTAAATACAACTCTAAGCTACTGAAATGAAAGACAAAATTCGGAAATACATCTAATCTACTAAAACAACGTTGTTGTAATAAAAATGCTTTTAAAGGAAATAATTGACTGAATTGAAATGCACACACAAATTGAAATGACAAGTAAGGAAATATGCTAAAGCATGGAAATATAAGACTACATTCAAATAACCATTCAAATCAAAGTGTTGGAACTTAAACTTATCAGAATAACGATTATGCACAAAATTCAACCCTCCAATATCCTCAGGTGAGTGGGCCCTTGCTCTCCTTCAGGATTGAGGTACTTCAACACCAATGGATACTCAAAACAACATATAGATTATATTGATTCGAATAATTTCAAAACATGTTTCATCATAAGACTGTAAATAACTATCAACTGGTATATAGAACTGTACTTGAAGACTATCAACTACTAACTATGAAACAATTTTAAGAAGGTGTCTTATAGACACAATTAGTTACAGATCATGCCACAATGATAGGAAACGGATTTAACTACATAAAAACCTCATTAAAGCTCAATGACATCCTGTAATATAGCTAAAAACAAGGTCCTTGTGTGTAGGCTGCTATGAGAAAATCCTCTAGAATGACATGGTGGCGAGAGACTCGGTCTTCTTGATTGTTACTTCCTCAAAATTGGCAAAGAATGTGATTTATCAACCTGCACACATCATCACATTACTCACAAAATAAGTTATTGGGAATTCTTATGGTCATTAGTTCACATGAGACAAGAACAAGAGAAATGCATCAACCTTACTTAGGATACAACTATCTAGAACATTCCCATGCATTAATTAACACATTTAGGAGAAAATCAATAGTCATATGGATGATATAATAAGTCAATTTATGAACTCATCACTTTAAATGCAACGTTGTTTCATCTTGGACTTCCAACAGCTCTTCACAACAATCTCCTCCTCTTACTTCATGTTGTGATGCTAATACATTCTTATAAAACATTACTCTCATTGAGCAACCCCATTGGGGAAAGTATCTACCCAACCTAAGTTGTCTATTTGCAGATTCCACTTGTGTTTCACTATAAGAATATGCTCTTATTGAGCCATTACACATTCTAGAGGATCTATTCATCTCTCTCGTTAGGAGCACCCACTTTGGTACATTCGTCACTTCCATTATTTCATAAATGTAAATGATCCACCTTTTCTTGTGGATCCCTTTGTAAGGGTTATTGGCCCCCCACCATTTTATTTCTCTAATGCATATACTACATTGGCATTTCCATTATCTTTTGTGCACACTTTTTCCAGACCTATGACACCTTTCGTTACATACTTAATGCAGATATCGAGTATTGCAGCTTCTTCTTCCTTTGTGGAGTGGGCCAACTTTCAATGCTCTTTTTTTGTCCTTCCCAAGGGCATGAACATTGTTTAGTGTAGGTGGATTCTCGTTAGTATTTACGTAGAGGATAACATCATCGACACTCTTCTTATGGGACCTTCTTATCCTCACTTATTTCTCTCTACTCTAGGGGATGATCATTATACGTGGGTACCTCATCAAGCAGTTACTGGGACCCACTTCTTCTTCTCCAATTTTCTTGAGTGAGTTTCTTGTCTCTCTTTTGGGGAGGATTTTTTTCCACTAGGTTTTCTCCTTTTACTCTATCTTTGTGAGAGATGCATTCAGACGTGGGCACCTCATCAAGAATTATTTTCGGGACCAACTTTACTTTTTCACTTTGTCCACTTAAGTTGTGCTTATATAGGTATTAGTGTAGGATATTCATTTTCCTTGTATTTGTTTATTTACTTGGAGCTTTCCTACACTAATGAGACATGCTTGCTTATGTGTACATGTTGTGTTGAGTTATCTTACTAGTTATGTGGAGTCGACTCTACTTCTAGTATAAGTTAGTGAGAGTTATTCACCATTGATCTAGTGGTAGTTTCACTTTTCTCCTCTTATACATGTACATCACTTGAATCATTCTATGATATGAAGCCATTCTTGCCTTGTGATTCCATGATTATATTGCATCTTATTACTAGGTATTTAAATTTTTGCAATTGCTCGTGCATTTGTTTTTCATCAGAGATCCATAAACTCTAATAGTTACATTTTCCAATGTAAATTGTTATTCCACCCACACGAATTAACTTGGGAAACACCTAAATTTGTAGGGGTATGTTATTTGGCATAAATTCATAGGGTTATGTTATTTACTAGCAATTGCACATGAGTTGTTAATTAGGTCGAAGGGATGTTCATGCATACTCTTATATGTGTAATTCAATCCCATGTAACCATCAAAAGATGTGTTCTCCATCATCTCCAATCATTAGATTTTTTTATAGGTAAAACAGGGTTGAGGGGGCCCTACCCCATACAAGTCGAGCTCCAAAATGAGAAGATAAGACATTACAAAGCATACAAAAAGATACATATAGAATGACTAATACATTCGAGCTCCTTCATGAGCATATAAACCAGTTTAAAACACAACAAAAAGAGTAATAACAGTAAATACTAGACCAAAGTCTAACTAACAACAAAGTAAAATAACAATAAAGTATAAAAACAACCACCCGACAAACATCACTTTTTGGCCTTTTCCAGACCATCTAAAACTTTTGCCCATTCCTTTGACAAAGACTCAATATTAACACCCAATGAGGCTAGGTCACATTCAATAACTTCCCTTTCCTTTTCTTCAGATTGCCATGCTCATCCACTTGCCTATAAGCATTTTCCAACTGACCGAGGGTTTGAAGATGTTGCAGAGTGGATTTCACAGTAACAACACTCCATTCCATATAGTTGTGTAAAATATCTCTAATGTGATCCACCTCATTGGAGAGGTTGTTGCAGTTAGCTTTCATGATTTCAAGACCACCCCCACTAGTAATTTTTGCCACATCTTCAACCTACATTTTCATTTTGTGTTAGTCATTAAAGAGGAACTGAACAAAACTCTTCATAAGCCTCATGTCTCCTTTCAGTTCTTCAATATCCATCGCCATCTTGGCAAGATGATTATCCCCTTTCATGGGTCCCACTTGACCCAACGCTTCAATTTTTGCTCCAATTGGGAATTCACAAGAACTTGATTCCCCTGCATGCTCGACTCCCCTTTGGTTTTGATAGATAAACTAGGAACATTCTTCGACTTAAGCTCCCGAGATTCGAGCGGCATCAATTTCCACTACATCCTTTTCATCCCCCAAATCATCACCTTCCTGAGACTCCGATTCTTCACTAGAATCCTCCTCCTCTAAGTCTGAGTCCTCTTCCTCGGCATAACCCTCAAGATATTTAGTAAGGGATCTAGTTTTATCAATGTCAAGAGAAACTCTTTTAACTAGGGCAAGAATAAAACCTTGGTGAAGGGGGACATTGACTCTATTGTTTTTAAATTGGGCAACCGAAGCACTCAGAGAGCGAAACATAAAATACGGAAGCTAAAACTATGGCCATGTCAAAGATAATTTAGCATAGGCAAATGGTAGGTATAGATACACTTGTGACGACCTTCTAGGGTAAGAAACTAAATAAGGGTTAAGGCCACTTCATCAAAAGGTCGGGTAAAGTAGAGCGAAGAAAACCAACAAAATGAGTGGTAAGTTTTTCATTTATTTTGTAAGTCCTCTCGCATTTATTTTTGGTGAATTTTTTTCCATATCTTTTAGAGGTTCCATTCCTTTTCTCCACCTCCCCCAACTTAACATCTTAGATATATAATTTTTTTAAATTAAATGTAATAAAACTAAGTCCCTTCTATAATATTGTAGGTTTGACATTGATTTAATCTAAATTGAATTAAATCTTAATTTTAGAGTAATGTTATTGCAACTAATGATATACATATGATAATATACAATTATGGACAAACAACAAGCATTCAAAGATATGAAACCCTAAGAAAATGAAAGAGGAAGATGACTTAGCTTATTTCTGTGCATTTTAGGGATGATCTGGATTGGGTAATCTGTTGGATCTAGTTGGGAACATTGTTGCCAAGGCTCAATGAGGGTTTTGGAACTTAGAACTATGTCGCATGTAGTGCCACTAGAAGGAAAAGAGTGCCCGAGTGCTAATTATTAGATTCGATGTTAGTGACTACCTAGATACTCAAGTTCGATCCTTTCTAAGCATGAGGAGCGTCTTTTTGTCACTCTGGTTTGATTGTTAGATCGTTAGTCAAAATCGTAACTGTAAAATAGATAGCTACCTGCACATGTCCACAAACCACGTCAAATATAATAAAAAATATGGATAATGTGGAGTCGACCGACCCCAACCCGGCCACCGAGGAAGAGTGAACTTACAATCGAGCGATGCACTACATCCAAGACTCCATGTGGTTCTTTGTGCTTATGTGTGTGTGTAATGATGCCCTAGGATGCCCTTATGCAAGTTTCACGATGATAGTGGGTTATATCTAGAATGTACCAAGTATGTAGAATGTGTGTGATGGAATAGAATGAACTCCCCTCATATGTTGTGTCTACATATTGATGGAACCCTTGTTCCTTGCTAGATTTATGCTTTGTAATGATCTTGTGCCTTTGAATGCAAGCTAGGTGATGATAGATAATGCTTATGATGTTTGGCCTCTTATTTGATAACAATAACTAACTATATATATGATTGCCTTGTTTGAATTTCATAATTGACAACTAAAAATTTGACCCAAAGTTTTAAAAGGTGACCAAGAGGTAAAAGAGACCTCAAAGAGTAAGAAGAAGCTAGAAAGGTCAAGAGCACAGGCACTTCTATCCTAACTAGACGCTAGTGTTCGAGGCCATAAAAGATGAATCATTAAATTTTTGGTAGAGTTGTAAGATATGTAAGGCCAATCAAAGTGCAAGAGATAAAGCAAAAGGCCCAAAAGAAATTTTCAACCACTAGTTTTATTGTTTAGGAATCATGTATTAATTAGAATGCTCTAGGACCTAGAAATGTACCAAAGTGCATAGATTTTGTTTCTTGTGATCATGTAGAGAAGAGTGTAGCCAATAGCGTGCCAAGTGGACAAGTGAGGTGTGAAGTGACCGTAATGTAAAACGTGGAAACTAAGAAGGGGAGATAGACCCTAGGAGTGAAGCATATGCATAGTAGTGTGTTGTTAGATCTTGTAGTCTCTAATGTGAGTTTCTTTTTTGTTGTGTATAAGGACAGGCACTGTAAAAGAAGAAGAAAAAAAAAGTCAAAGTCATGTATATGAAAAATCAGAGTAACGTGTGTATAAGTAAGTAAAAGTGTGTAAAAAGTAAGAGTCAAGGAAAGAGTGCACTTGATGTATAAGATAGTATAGGATAGAAAGTTGTCCTATTTACTTTGGAGATGTTCTTTGAATTTGAGTGTCTTGTTGCCGAGGGTGAGGTTTTGGGTGATTTATGCCAAGCGTGAGTTTTTTTGGTGATCTCACGTCAAGAGCGAGTTTTTGGGTGATCTCACGGTGTTGGGGAGAGAGGTATGTTTTTCGATCCATCTATTATACTTCCTCAAGTGTCACCGCAAATGTATGTCCTTATTTGTAATTTATTGCAACTAAATGTAATTGAATTGTAACTAAATGAATAAATTTTGTAATCGGTGCCAAATGTATGATACCGTATAACTATATCGAAACTATTGTAAATGTGTTCAACCGAGAAACTACCTGTTTTCACCTCTAGGACACCAAGGCCTAGGTGGGACACAAGTGCTCATTGTTCCTGTCTATATTGGGTGTTAGTGTGTGCTTTGTGTTTGTGGACCAAGTCGATTCGGACCATTATATGACCGTGTTCTGTGCCAAGCACGTAATGTGATGTTTGGATATGTAGTTATGAGAGTGTTGGAAGGGTGATTTGTTCACCTAATAAATTCTTCCCATCTTTGGGGCGCATGCAATGAATGTAGTAAGATGCGTCCCAAATGAGAGGAATCGAAGTTGATATGCATATCATGTAATGGATACCTCCAGGGGCTAGGGGATGTGCATGGTAGAAACCAAGGCACATGCATACAACATAGGCTAGAAACAAGTGTTAGTGAAAAAGAGCTAGCATGCAAATTGAATATAATGTAACAAGCAATGATGAAGAAAAAATGGACCATGAAAATTAGGTCTCATACATGGGACATCACTCACAATGTCACAAGACAATCAGGGCCGAAGCAACCATAAACAAACAATGAGCAAGCAAGACATAGGGGATAGCCCACAAACAATGACAAACAATAGCAAGAAAAAGGTGACAAATAACCATGGTTGTATAGAGTCTTGTAAGGTAAATTCTACACATGAAACACCCACTATCATGTTATAAATATAAATAATATGTAAAAGCATGTATAGATAAATAAAGAGTAAATGATAGTAACAAGAAGTAGGAAATATTGTAATAATAGGACTTGTGAGTGGGGAATATGAGAGTAGTAAAGGTATATGCCCCTAGGAGCCTCAATGGGACTGGTAAAGAGTGTTGTCAAGCATCATGCATTATGTAAGAATATACAAAAATTCTTGCATTCACCTCAAGATACCAAGTGAAAACACATGTGTGTATAGAAAAAAATTACATTGATTAACTAAAATGTGGAAATACCCCATAGTTAATCTAATATAGAATGACATGTAAATGTAGTGAATAAATGTAGTAAAGAATTATGTAAATGACCCAATCAACTATGCAAAAGGAAATGCTAACCCTAATGTGCAAGAGAGAAGAGGAAAGAACTCAACTGGTTTGATGATCTTGCGGGACTCTGTCACAAAAATGACTAGAAGAATATGAAACAGAACGATTGTGCGAGAGATCCAAAAAGGACAGATTTGGGCTAATTATATGGATTAGAGCACTGGAGAGGGACTGGGGCACCTATGGGTGCTTTGGTCTATAGAATGGGCGTTTGGGTCATGCAACAAGCTTGAACTCGAGTTTCACACTTGGTCTAAAACCCTCGTTGTGTGTCGCATCAGATTCGATGCACTATGCTAGGTGTCACTAATAATCCAAGATGAAGGAAAGACCTACAAATGGCCAAGGAGAAGTATCAAAACCCTAAGAAGGAATAATGTAAATGAATGGGTCAAATTGACCTCATCTGCCAAAACAGTGGGCTTACTAATTGAGCATTGCACTACATTTCAGACCCAAATGTAGTTATAGTGAGTGTGTGCATAATGTGCCTTAGGTGCTCTTATGTCAGTCACACTTTGTGAAGTAGTGAGCAATAACTAGATGTAGAAAATGTAAAAGAATGTAGGCATGAAATAGAATAGAATCCCTCCCCCAATGCTTGTGTGCTGCAGATGAATCAACCTTGTCCTTCTAATGGAGCTAATAGATGTAAATGATCTCCAAATGGATGTAACTCTATGTGAATGATAATAGTGACTAGTGCTTGGTCCCTCATTATGGTCTCATAACTTTATATTTATAGGGTTCTCTTGATCTAATTTCGTAATTAACCCTAAAATGGTCAACCAAAAAAATAGAAAGATCTCAAACGACTAAAAAGAGCCCAAAAGTGGTGGGAAAGTGCAAAAAGGATCGGGATGCCCCTAGTGGGACTAGGGCGCCCATGGGTGCCCCAATACTATCCCAGTGCCCTATTTGAGGCTAGAATAATGCAAAGTGACAAAATATGACTGTGTATGTAGGTGTAAAAGGTTGGGAATGATGAAATAAAATAAGAGAAGATGGCCAAAAGACGGGGGTTAATTAGTACTTTCTTCACTAAAAACCTTCTAAATAGTAGTATGAGACCGAGACTAAATAATTTCTAAAGTGCATGATTTTGTGTCTACATTTTCCCCACTTTATGTTGGTGAGTGAAAATCTCGGTAACATAAAGTAGATAGAGATGCGTACCTGATGTCCATGAAGATTGTAGTAGAAAATGTGTCGAAGGACTAGACAAAGTGTGGAATGACAAAAAGATGATGGAGCGTGGAAACTATAGATGAAAAAGTGTAAAAAAATGATGAGAGTGAACCTAGGGCAGAAACGTGTGTGTAGTTGTTGATGTGTGTGATGTACCTGCATGGTTAGTATGGTGTGTGCTACCGTGAAGTGTTGTTGTTGTTGTTGCCCCCATTTGACTGTTTATTTCTCATACGGTCGGACCTGCAAGGAGAAAATGATCAAGTAGTCAAATATGTATGTATGTATGTATGTATGTATGCGTAAAAATGCAATGTGAAAGATGCATGTAAATGTAAAATACGCAAACGAAAATGTAAATGGAACATGTGCACATGATCCATGTCGAGAAAGATATTATAGAAGGATATCTCGTATTGTGAGTTTTTTGGGTGATCTCATGCCACCCTGGCCGAAGAAGTGTAGGGAGAAAGTTTCATTATTCTCCTTCTTGTAATGTTTCCCTGAATGTGTGAAGAGATCTATGTACATCTTGGTTTTTTGGGCGATTCGATGCCACTAGCCGAAGTAGTGTAGGGAGGCACACCCATTGTAGCCTCCCTAAGCATGTAACTTCTTCCCGAGAATGCTAAGGGAAACCATGTCCTGTAAAAACCATTGTGTAGGGTTTGTAGACCTGGTCTAAATCCACTTTATATATATAATTGAATTGAACCCATGTAGAATCTATGTGTAGTGTGTAGAAAAACCCCAAATGATGCCCCCCTCTTTGGGGTGCATGTGACGCGTCCGATAGGAGAATGCGGCCCCGAGAAGAGGACCAACCGAATGAAATCCAAAGCGTACCCTACAAGGGGAAGGGAATGCGCTTGGTAGAAACCAAGGAACACACAAATAATAAGGTTAGCCAAAGACAAGTGTTAGTACAAACAAACGTGTATATAGAAAACAATGTGTAAGCTACGCAAATAGTGTATAAGCTACCAAAAATAGTAATGTAAACACGCAAGAAGACAAAGTAGACCGCCAAAATGGGTTGTAAACATGGGACATCACTCACGATGTCGCAAGACATGCAAGGCCATCATGGCCACATACAACAAACAAGTGTACACACCAAACATAGGGCAATTCCCACAAACAAGAACAAACAATAGACAAACAATATAACAAACAAGTATGGAAGTAAATATCCTTGCATAACAAATGTTGCACATGAAGCACCCTTAGCATGTTAGAAAGATAACTAGTATGTCAAAAGCATGTATAAGCAAGTAATGTAAAGTGCTAAGTACAAAATGAAACAATAACACCTATGAAAGATGAATGTGGAAGCCCCCAAAGACCAATGTAGGAAGGGTAGAAGGTGAGCATCCATGTTGCGTGTAAGAGACATGTATCTGCGATCACAACTAAACAAAGGCTGAACGTGCATGTGTGTATGGTATAGATAAATGACACACAAGAGATCTAACTAGCATGTGTAATAAAGCGACCATGAACAAAAATGTAAGCAAGAGTAAAAGCAACCATGATATGCAGTATGTTGTGGGTGGATGGAATGGAATGCAAAATGTAGTGATAGAAGTCGTGTGCCCCCAAGTGAATGGAAGTGTATGCAGTGAGGTACATTTGGTTTTCCCCCTCAATAGTCAAGAGTGAATCGTAAACGAGAGTGCGTCATGGAGAAATGGTTGAAGTGTATTGTTTCTAACGTGTTGTAATGAATGTATAGGTGTAGTGATGAGATGCAACTTAACGATGGTGTGTGCGTGATCCTTATAGCCAAAGCATATATCGTGACCAGATGAATGTCTAAGTGATGATTTAGCCTAATCAAATATCACTATAAGATGAATGGATGAGTGATGATTTATCCCTAAGCATATATCAAGACGCACGAGATGAAAAGAGGGAGTGGTGATGTAACCTAAGGTGTATACCACTACAAAAATGATAGAATGGGTGACCATTTAGCCTAAAGCATATGACACTAACCTAGTAATGTCACATGATGAAAGGTCGAATGATAAATGCATGATGAAGAGAAGGTCCATTTGATTTGTAAACCCTCAAAGTAGCAAGTATGAACCAAGGAACTAAAGTGCATCATAGGGTAGTGAGTGCAACACATAAAAGACAATGTAATATATGTGATGATGACATATGACCATGTGATGTGTGATATGCAATGTATAGGATGTAATGCAAAAATGCATAGATAGACTAATAGTGTGAAATGCACGTTATGTGATGTGTATGATAAGTAGTATGTAATGCTAGATGCAAGTGTGACACATGTATGATGAGGACAAGTATGATGTATGATGTAAATATATGTAAAGATGGAAATGGTGTAGAATGTATGATGTAGGATGTGAGATGTGTGATGAAATACAATGTGTAATGCCTATAGTGTAGTGTGTGGGGTTCATGTGTAGTAAGCCCTCAACAGTCAAGTGTGAACCGAAGCACAAGAGTGTGTCATTGGGTAATGACAATGCTAAAGTAGAAATGCATATGCGTATGTTAGGAAATGGTTGTATGAGGATGCAAAGATGAGATATGATGTAGATGTTATGAGTGTGATGTAGTACTATGTAATGATGCTAGAATGGATGAGCGTGTGCTAAATGTTATGCCCCCAAGTGCGTGTGCAAAAATATCATGTAAAGTCATTGAGAAGATCATCATCCTCTAGGTCAAAGTCATATGGATAAGCATTGGTTACCTGATAAGAAATAGTGTCTGGTTGATCATGCAACGAACCATTGAGGCATAAGTTGTACATACCCATGGCATATTCCTCATCAATGAATGGAGGAAGTGGGCAACCGTGTGCATACCAATGAGTGAGTTTTTGAATAGCCAAGAAAAGAACTATTGCAGATAAAAACATGACCAAAGGGCATAGGAAATGAAATGTTTATATGACTAGGATCTAATGTGCCCCAATATAAGTAAGCCAAGATTACCCTAATGTGAGTGGAGAAGAACGAGGGGTACATGATAAATAGACCGTAAGATGAAATACATGCAAACCATAAGTGGCAGTAATATTGATAAAGCCATAGTAGAGATGAGAATCACGAGTAAGCGGATGGAGGTCCTCAAAAGTGAAACCGAGCGAGCTAGACCATCATGGGAACATATAGTGACATCGTATATAGGATCAAATGGAATATGTTCCCAATATGAGCAATTCATGAAGAGTGTGCAAGTGAATGGTGGGCGTGTTGAAGATCATGTAGGATACCCAACTGATGGCAATGGAGAATAAATAGATTATGTGGCAGTAGTAACCATGAGTGGAGGATTTATAACATGTGTGGCAGTGAAGTCTTGTTCTAGATAAATGACTTTATATCATAGGAGTGTGAATGATTCACATGTGTGATATTGCAATCTTTTATTTAATGTCGAAATAAAACTATGACAGAAGATAAATTGTTTCTCTAGATCAATAGGTTGAAAGACTAATTGGTGCATACAAACATTGAATCATAAGATGTAATCCATGATAGGTTATGTTTTACCCTGATGTAAAGTAGGTAGATGATCATAGGTACCTCTAGGGCCATTGTTGATGATAGTGTGACAGAATAACTTCCTTCTTCTCATGATAAGTGTTAATAGACCCAAATGGTAGGTGAGTATACCATTGCAAAGCGTCATCAATAATGATATGTTGAAAGGCTTTAAGTAATAATCGATCATTAGAATATGAAGCCATAGCCATACGATAATGTTTGAGATGTAAGTAGGGTTTCTAGTACCATCAAAACATGAAAATGTAGGCATGATAAAATCCTTAGGAAATGCTGAGTTATGAATCTTCTGAGGGATAGGGTTGCCATGAAATGAATTTTTATCAATGGAAGCGTAATAATATTTTCTTTCTAACGTGAGTGGTTGAACCTGAGATTGTAAATGACCCACATCATGCATGAGTGACAAGATATCTTGCCAAAGAATAGAAGAGGATGGCAATAATGTGTAAAGCGGTTGTAATTTTCCATTGTGAGTAATCATATGGGCGTCAAGAGGAGATGTAGGAGAAGCCGATGCTAAAGGCACACTGAGTGTAGGTGCCAAAGAAGCAATAGGTGATGAAGGATATGAAATGTCAATAGAAGCAGTAGGACTAGCATATGAAACATCCCTAGGAGACGGAGTGTCAGATGGAGATGTAACAATAGGATGCGAAGAACTAATAGATGGAGATGAAGTGCTAGGACGGGATGAACTAATAGACAGAGATGAGTCATGCATAAGAGTAGATACAACCTTAGAAGAAGATGACAATGGAGTAGGAGATTCACACTCAGTTATAAATAAAGTAGTAGACTCATGACTAGAAATTGTTTCGTCAAAATTAGAGAGAGACTTATATATGAAAATGTCATCAATTGGATCATCAACATAGTGTGAATGAGTATGCGATGGATCATGAGAAGCATTATTAGAAATAGGAGAAGCATGAGATGTAGCTATAGTAGTGGTCTGACTAGGAGGAGAATCATTATGCACATGTGTACTAGTGTCAAGACCAAGCATGAAATCAATAAGAGAGTCATCTAGAATTTCCTTGGAAATGTGAGAAGGGGGATCATGGCTAACTATATAACAAGGTCGACCATAAAAGCTAGTCGATCGACACAATGTTAAAAGAAGAATTTTCAAAACTAGTAGGTATATTACATTTGTTAGCTAAGATTTGTTGTTGAATATCATTCGGCATAGTAACATCATGATATAGAGTTGTAAGCTTAGCTATAGTTGCCTCATCATAGATAGGATTGATACTAACATGAGGCATGATGAGCCGAGAAGGAGAAGAGCTATCCTTAGCCATTAGGGTTTTAGTGGATCCTAGGGAAAAATGTTCTAAGCTACGGGTTCACCAAAATGATTCTATAAAATTTGAATTTTATTAAGAATCTAAGAGTACAAAAATGTAATAAATGAAATATACTGAATGTAAATGCTAAGTAATTTATTTGGTAATTTAAAATGAAATAAAATGAAAGGGAAGGTACTTACCTGAATTGAACTTACCTCGCAGTGATCGGGACTAAACAAAGTGATGAAATGGTGGAGCAGAGTGTCGCAACAATCTTCAGAAAATAGCAAAATAGGCATATCCGGCCAAATTGGGGTGTCCGGAGAGGGCTACTATAGTCATTTTTACCCTCGATCAACATTCTAATCCCATGCACGTCGACTTATCACCTAGCGGGCATTGGACGCTCACCCGAGGCACGTGCGGGTGCCGAGCCCCTCTTTATCTGAGTTTTGTGAGAATACATCCCCTACTAACAAAAGATTATATGCAAGAAGGGAAAGAACCATGCATTCATTCAAATAACAAGGAAAATATCAAACAAATAACATATCTGATAATACAAAGAAAAGGCACTAGGGTTTATACCCATGAAAAATGTATATATTTTAAAAGAAAGCCATATATTCATATTACTCTCTGTTCAAGTAACCACATTACATTCCTTAAGGCCATTACAAACCAAAAGTCTTAATGCAAGTAAGACTTATACATCGAGAATCCTAAACTAGGCTTTCCAGATTACAAAGATGTTAATAGACCCATCCCTCTAGATATGTCATCTCTCCTATTGTCCTCCTAATGAGAACCTTAACCCATAGAATCTACTACTATTTTTGTAGAGTTGTGTGTCTCCTCTTCTTCTTCTCTGCCTCTCTTGATATCTCTCTTGACACCATTTTCTTCTACTCGAGCATCTCTATTTATAACTTTAGCATCCACCGCCATGCCTTCTTGAAGTAATAGATCAGTTTCCAAGTCTCTATGTGGTCCTTCAATGGAGCATGTTTCTTCCCATCCGAGCTCTCCACTTTCTGAAGTGATGTCTTTCTTGATCCTTCCATCGCATGGAATTTTCCTTCCTTGACCATCAAGTTGTCAGGTTGGCACCTTATCCACTCCACATGCTTAGTCGGGTCATGCTTTTCTCATGTGCTTCCTTAAACTCCGAATATGGCTAAGTCCTAAAACCCTTTCCTTTTCCTTACGCGTGCGTGCCTTGGGTTATGCTAAACCCTTCTAAAACCCTGTCCTACGCACCTTTACCATGCCGTGTCCTTCTTCATATAGGCCCCGCACGCCCATGCACCTTTTTGTACTTAGCCAATATTCTGATGCCCAAAATCACCCCACACTAAGCCTGTTTTCCGTCCTTGGAAACACTTCTCAATGAATAAAGAATGGTGGGCTCGAATAGTTGGAAAAATAATGAAGGAATGAAGAATTAGGAGAAAGAATGAAAGAATGAAAGAATGGGGAAATGAAGGAGAACATGTTCATTATTGAAGGAGGAGAGGGAAATCCTTCCCTATATCTACCTCTAGCTTCTCCCAGGCCTTAACCTCACTCTGCACTTGCTGATAGAGGCCACCTACTAGGGTTCTTACCTCCTCAAAGCTTAGCCCTTCCCCTTGGTGCTCATTGTTTCAACAATTCCTTCCATTTGTTTTCCCAAATCCTTGAGAGCGTCCATCTTGCGGGTGATCTGGGGGTATAATTCCTTCATCCAGTTTTTAATCAAGCCCCACAAGGTCTCGATATCCTCTTATTTCTTCTCCACCTTGGCTAGGATCCTATCCCGCTCTACTCTATTCCCCTTATTCTTCTCTTGGAACTCCTTAAATTTCAGTAGCATGTGTAAAGAACCAAAATGTTTGCTACTCTATCTCTATCAACAAAATTATCATAGGTAGCTTCAACAACTTGTGCGGCGGCCTTCACATCGGCAAGGAGTTTGGTATACCGAGCAACAATGCATACGACCATCAACATGTCTCTCTCTCTCGGTGCATTAGTGCTTCTTCTACTGACTCTAAGGTGAGTGGTTACCTCTCCATAGTGAGGATATGAGTCAAATCCTCCAATCACTATAAGGTTGATTCATATTTTTGCTTGGGTGGTGCTAGGTTAGGATGATTTAAGACAATAACATTTGTAATCATCTCAATTTTCTTGTGTAATTCACGCACCCTTGCCTTCTCCTCTTTCATTTCGTGCCTTAGTTGTGCACTGATTAGTTCTTCTTGTTTTAGATCCTTTCTTTTCTCAAGAAGCTCCTCCTCCTCCTTCTCCAATTCTGCCTCTAGGAATCTCACCCTATCATTCCTTCCAAAATTTTGGCCTCAACCTCAACTAAAACCTTGTTGAGTGCATTACAAACTTTCTCATCTGACAACCATTGAGAATTAACGAAGGGGTTTATCCCTTTTATCTCTGGCATCTTCATCAGCGCCCCTTGGCTTACCTCAAACTTAGGTTCATTGACATGGGATTCAAATGCCCAAGATAGCATTTTCCTGGTTCGTGGGTATGCGCCTTCTATGTCAAATGAGGGCATGGCTAGGAGTTATTCTGTTGGCATGGTGCTCGGAAGCGTGCACATAGCACCTTGTTTGGATCATTGATGTAACCCATTCCTTGCCCTTGTGTTACCACCACACTCTTCCCACCTATGCGCATAGCCTTTGGAAAGCTCATAGCCATATTGGGATCTCCACCCATGTTGTCATACTCCTTTCCAACGCTTTCTTCCTCAATCTCCTTCATCACTTCATCTGCGTTGCGCTCTACTTCCTATTCCACTAACTTTTCAATGATGCCTACCACTTCTCTCTCTACTACTTCTTCTATTTGTTCCTTGGTGAGGCTTGGGGTCTTCTGATCTCTTGTGTTCACTTCTTCACTCACCCATTTTCCTTGAGCATCTGCTTATTCCTCTCCATTCTTCCCTCTGCTTCCTTCTTCTTCTGAATCATGTATATCATACACGAGATGATTCTAAACTTCTTCATCCTCATCATCATCCTTCTCGCCCCTGTAGGCCTCCAAGTCCTCCATTTCTTCTGAGTCTTCCCTCTCTGTCACCTTTTGTTTCTTCCTAACTGGTGATTCCAGTATAAGAGACTCTTCCATCTCTTTCTCTTCAGTGGGTGACTCCTTCCTTGGAGACTCTTCTCTTGTGATGGGCTCCTCTTGCTTTGGCACCTCTTCTTTTGGGGTCTTCTCCTTAACTGGGGACTTCTTCCTCCATGCATAAGTTTTTAGCTTAGCGCTTGTTTCCTGTGCCCACAGATTGTGTTGTCTACACACTTGGTGCCTTATTCTCTTGCACCTCTTCTCTCTCCCTCTTCTTTAGCACAACCTTCTTTCTTCATGGGGTCTTCGGAATGGAGATATCATTTTCCAAGTAGGTGCCCTTCTCAAACTTTGGCCTTATGCGCAGATATACCCTTGTTGCAGCCCTTCCGACGATCGTAATGTTATTGGTTTTATCATCTGCACTTTGTGGGAGACATATTTCTCCACATATGCACACTTCTTTGGATATACAAGCTTTCGGTGCAGCTCACGGTGGTCTTGATCTACCTCACTAAGGTCAAACCTTAGTCTCTTGCCCTCCTTAAAACGGTTGACCCTGCTTGGAAGTAATGTGCGTAGAAATAAAATGGTAGCTTGCACCATGGACTCTTAGTCCCATCTATCAAGGTGAATGCCAATACAAAAATGTTGATATACGGCAAAATCCACTTCCCCATCTACGAGCGTGGCAACTACTTAGGTATCCTCCACTCTACCCCGAATGCATCGCGCATCCACTTGTACCATTTTTCTAGGCATGCCTTGTGAGTGGTCGTCATGGTCTCACAAGTATATTTCTCAAACCTTTTCATGGGCGAGGGATTTTCTTCTAGATACTCCCATACAAACTTCTTTGGCCCATTGGGCACTCCAATCTCCGAGAAGACAATGGTGAGGAGAATGTTTCGAACAATATCTTCTCTCCTTCCTACGCTACATTGATAATGATCTCATTTGCAATGTAGGCAGATAAGTTGTAAATGGTGCCTTCAAAGATCTTCCAACATACATTCAGCCATGCCTTGTTCACTTGTGTCCACCTTTCTTGATCATTCATCTTAGTAACCAAGTGCGCAACCATTCTCATAACAGGGTCGGGGATATCTGTGATATCAAAATAGTGTGAACCCTTTTTGTAGTCATAAGCCTCCACAATTTTTTGATGGCCTCCTTATCATCCAAGTCATCATCTATGGAGTCTCCTTCACAAATCAGGCAGTGAATTTTGATATGAGTTGAGGAGTTATGCACATTTTGCAGCCTGCAAAATAGAAGTGGTCTTCATGCACGCACGACATCAACCACTGGTATAACCTGCCAAAATAGGGCAACTCATATAGTTGCAGCAACTCGACCTTCTCCAACTTCACCTTCACTTCATCGTTGTAGATCGACATTCCTTTTGGTGTCCTCTTGTTAGTTGGACGAACCAGTTCCAATGCCATCTCTTTTTTTGTAGTTCTCATGTGATGATTGTAGTTCACTTACGGCCATCTTCCTCAAGTGTGATTCCCACTCTTTTCCCAAAGAACACTCCATCTGGGTACTACATCTCTACATACCACTCTTCATTGGAATTAGTGATGGCAACGATTTGTTTTCCTTTGCCTTTTCCCTTTTATTTCTTTGGCGAGATGGTTACCTTCTTTGGTACCATTCTACTTGTCAAGTTAAAACTTAAATTCCTCTTTGTTATGCTCTACTACTCTACTCAACTCCACGAAGAATCCTCCTACCTCCATGCCCTAGATACCAAACCCTAACTAGGAAAACCCTTCCATAAGACAACGTACTCCAAAAGAACTCTCCCCACGCCCGTGTACTCCTTCCACTCTGGTTCGCAAATCAACCTAGTTGTGCACTTAGATCTCTATGATTCTTCTTCCTTCACATAAATCTCTCTAGATGCCCTAGTTCGCAAGAGCTCTTCCACTTCATAATCGCAAGGTAAAATAATGATTCACCCAACCTCATACTTATAGCTTTTTCCTCCTTTCTAGTAATAAATGTTATGCCACCTACCAACATACTTAGCATTAAATGTAGATTTTTCCACTAAAGCCGACCTTAAGCGCCCTTACCCATGTGCCCAATCTTGCGTGAAAAACTCTTTACAACCTTCTGGCATGTAAAAATCCTTACTGACTGAAGACTCTTACGCACGCGTCTGTGACGCCGAAGGCACTTTTACGTCCTTTACCCGATTTTTTCCCTTCCTACCTCATGTTGTTCATGTGTTTTTCCTTCTATGTACGTGGTATTTATAAAGCCTTATCCTGACACCAACCATTCTCGTCCACCGCTTTCCCACATGCTTTATATCCTTTAACCGGGCCATTTAACTTTTATTTGTCATGTTATACTTCACTTCGCATTACTCTACCCCACACTAAAACAAATGTGCGGTCCTCTACGCATACACAACCTTTTGAAAATAATGTGGTTCTTATATGGACCCGAAATAGTAGGGTATCGCACCAAGCCGAATGATGTTACACATGCCCCAATGATTATAGGGAAGTCTCTTTGCAAGGTGTTCGGAATCTAGAAAGGTTTGCCAAGTATACGCTTGTATCCCGCATGCCCGCTCAGCCTCCGCATGCCGGGTTTTTCCCCTTTTGCCCCATTCTTCTTGCATTTTTTCTTCAGTGATGGAACCACCACATTTGCTGGCGGCGGTCCCGTAACCGCCATTTCCCAAATTCTTCCGACGATCACGTCAAACGTAAATCTTCAAATTTACATGCTTTCTTCAACCACTTTGGCTTGCATTAATGTTTTCTACTCCCTGGGAATAGTGTTTTTCCTTTGTTTATAGTAAAAGAGATCAAATGAGAGTTACCCTCTGGTAAATGCATTGGTTATAAATAGCCAACTTGTTTTCAAGAAAATGGCCCCTCATCTTCTCAATTCTCTTATTTAGTCTTTCAATTTCTTGCTTAGAATTCTATCAAATTCATGTTTTGCTTCCATTGTTGGTCTTTTAGAAGTCATATAATCTCTTTGTTTTAGTCTTGTTCCATTGTTGCTTCATACAATCAGTTTAGCATAGAATAGCTTCATTTCTTGACTAGAATCCATTAAAGTTCTGAGGTTTTTTTGTCACAAAGATAGATTCTGAAGCTCTCATTACACTTGTGTTGTATTCCCGTAATAAATCCCGCTAGGAATTGCATAGTCAAGCTCTATTCACTTGCACTATCCCTCTCCTACTCGCCTCGCATTCTATTCGGTCTATATCCAAAGTTGTCATTGTTCGAATGTTATCTTCCATTGATACTATCACATACACACTTTTTGGATTCACGAGGACACGAAGGAATGAGGAGATCACACTGAGGGGTCAAAATCACACACAACTAGATTTACCACTATTCTATAAATGCCAAGTTTGAGCTATCAAATTTCTAGTTACAACATATCAAATAGAGTAGTGAATTATTTCATTTCAGTTAAAAATTCACTCTTGATATCACCAGGGAAGCTATGGGGATTGATAGTTTCTGAGAAATTGTGATTCATTCCTCACTTCTGAGGTAGGATCGGGAGTCTTTCAATTTAATATATTTAGTTGCTTAAATATTTAGGATAAAATCACAACTGCATAGGCAAATAGCCATACCAGGCTACTTTGCTTGTTTTTATTCTGTTTCTAGATTAGTTGTCCATTTTATAAATATACTAGAGTAGTTGCTCTTCAATTTCATTGAAATACGTCATTGAAAAATACAAAAATAGCAGGATGCTTGCATAGTGTAAATACCTCCTTTTGTAATCAGTTTATTAAATGTTAGTTAAAAGTTGAATCATTTTGTATGACAATCATAGGACCTAGAGAGCCTAGAGAATATATATTTGAACCCATAATACCTCAACCAAATTTACCCACGACATTAGCTGATATAGATCAGGACCTTAGGATATAGGTCTTTCGAGCAACAGCAAACCTACAAGCAATTAGTGAACAACTGAGAGGATTAAACATTGAAGACGACAAAGCTTACAACTTTTGGTCAAATCATCCTAATTATAGATTGCCTTGATAAAACATCTGAATGACTATACAAGGATTCAAATGAGAACAAACATTTGGTTGCGATCCTTTGGTTCCATAGCCTAATGCAGGAGACCTCCTCATTGACATAGACACTAGCTTACGTATCCAGTTCGCGTAACACTGTTAAGTACTCGAGAAAATCATACAACTTCTAGTTCTAAACATAGAAGCTGAAAAGGCATACGATTATTGGATAATTGGGAGAAGGGATTGATTCTTCACATGACCATAACAGGTCCACAACAACCACGAACTCACGGTTGTGATCCCCAAGTCCCACAACCCAACAGGCCTACAAATCAGTCAAGTATTGACACCGCAAGCGATGCAAACGTTGGTGTTTAGATCTTCACCACTCCCGCCATATATTATAGCATAGTTTTCCATATTAAACATAGAAGCCAATCAATCTAATATTTTATGGGCTAGACCAGAAAACCACCCATAGCTAACCAAAAAATCCACTAAACCACCTACCACTACTTTCATGACCTTGTCTGGAGATATATATGAATCTCCCACATGTCACTTCCCACGTATCCAATAACCAAGAAATAGGATCTCAACAGAGCTCGACATTGATTAGAGCCTCCGAGCAGCCATTATATCCGAATGAGCCATTACACCAATCCAGGTTAGGAGGGCCTTCTTCACCTTAGATTCGCAGATTCCATTATTGTGTATTGAGGATTTAAGATTACCCGATTAGCTTATACATATCCATTCGCATTCAACATTCACCAGCTGTCTCGACACGACCTCGGGAAGTCAGGTACAAGGAAAGGGTACTTGTAGATTCCCATGCTCGCTTGTCACTTTTCCATCGACACGATTCTTTGGTGCTCATTACTCTACCAATGTGAGTAAAATAGATAGTGCAAGAGACCTTTGGCATACATAACCTTTTGAAAATAATGTGGTTCTTGGTGCACAAGGCGCAAAACAAAAAAAAAAATGGAGAGGAAAAAAATGAGAAAGGGAAACACAAAGAAAATAAAAAAATGCATAAATGGAAATTCTAATCTAACTAGCAATATTGCCTTATTTACAAACACAAGGAAGGCTTATTTATAGTAGGGCTTCAACCTACTCCCATTAAAATGGCCAGTAACTCGTCCCATCCAACGCCAGAATCGACATGCACTGAATCAAGGATGTATGAGATGATGTAAGGGCCTAACCAATGGACTTTCAACTTCCCAGGATGGCATAGATACTTGGAATCATACAACAAAACCATCTACCCAACCTCAAACTGCTTGTTCTTGATATGACGATCATGTCATGCCTTTTTTTGGCCTTTTGAATCTTCGACTTCATCTAGCAAGTGATCGTCTCTCTCATATAATTGTATCAAATTATCGATCCTTTCTTCGAGAACTTTTTCATTAGCCAATCCTCATGCATGCGCTATATGCATCGATGGTAACATGAACTCAAGTCAAAAAAACAGCCTCCATGCCAAATACCAATTGAAATGGCATGGCCTTATTTAACCTCTTATAGGTTGTCTTATACGCCCATAGAACAACTAATACTTTTTCATCCCAATCTTGTCTTCCAACATCACAAATCTTGGTCAACGTGTGACTCAATATCTTGTTAAATGCTTCAGCAGTCCCATTCACTTGAGGGTGATAAGGGGTGGTCTTGTGATGGGCCACCATAAATTATGCTAATCAGAATCCTGACCGTTTCATTCAAGAAATGTGTACCCCTATCACTTGTCAAGCTCAAAGGACATCCATACATGTTGATTATGTTCTCCCATAAAAATCTAGTAGTTGTCATTGCAGTGTAATCCTTTGTAGGCACTACCTCTACCCATCTTGTCAAGTAATCAGTCCAAGTAATGATATATCGAGAACCAGTCCTTCACGCAATTACGGCTGGCGAAATGGGTCCTATAAAGTTGATTGCCCACTTTTCAAATGGCTCTCAGATCAAGCACTGGCCTTAATGGCATCTCATCCCCTTTCCGAGTTTTCCCAGGGCGTTGACAATGGTCGTGCAAGCCTTGCCAAATTCAATACATTCCTAGTAGATGGTTTCCCACCAGATCCCTGCGAGTAGAATATTTCACGTGGTTACATTTCTTGCATATTTCCTCCTACAATCCCACCATGCGCTTCCTCCATAATCACCTCGCGCTCATGTTCTAATATGCATCGGCGCAAAACCTCATCATGACCTAATTTGTACAAATCTCCACTAATCAACATGTAGGGCACGACACATATTGCTAATTATTTTCTCTCCAAATCCTTCATCCCGTCCGTCGCCACACCTGTTTTAAGGAATATCACAATAACTTCTAAGTCGAGGGTGCGTGCCGCAACCTAAACAATTGTGCATCTGACATTGTATCCTCAATACTTTGCACGTCCTCTCCTAAGTCAATCCTTGATAAGTGGTCAAGTCCTGAATTAATTTTTTATGGTTTACAACCACCGTGAACTCAAATTCTTGAAATAATAGGACCCAATGGCATATGTGCCCTTGCAAAACTGGCTTGTTTACCAAGTACTTTAGTGTCATGTGATCTGTGTAGAATATAAATGATGTTGCTAGAAAATACTACCTAGACTTATGCAACGCGTAGATCATTGACAGTGCCTCGTGCTTAGTAGTTGTGTAATTTTGTTCTACTGGTGTCAACTTCATACTTTCAAAACACAAGGGGTGATCAACAATACCTTCACTAGGTTGTGCTAGTAATGCTCCAATGGTTGTTCTTTAGGCAAATATCGTCAAGCGTCTGCAGCCCTTTGTCACACCACTTAAAAATTAGGCAAAATTTTTGATGTCGAACCCCAAAAATTCACTTTCCGAAAGGTTTCGAGGATATTCTCGAGTATTTTCCACCTTTGATTTCTAAGTGGTATTTTAAAATGAACCCCGATGCACATGGAAAGGATTATCCCAAGAAGGAAAGCGTAGTATGGGTGCAATGACAAGTTTATCCTTCAAAGTGTCAAATGCCTTCTATTGCGCCTCTCCCTAATGAAAGGAACTCTTGTGCTTTAGCAATTCTTCCAAGGGCATGATGATCTTGGCATATCCTTTGATGAACTTCCTGTAGTACCTCGTATGTCCAATAAATTCGCACTGCGCTTTGACTAGTAGGCTCTCCCAATCCCACAATAACAACAACTTTGCGGGATCTACTAACAAGCCCTCCTTACATATAATATGTCCCAACAAGGTTCCAAATGGAGTAGCAAAGACACATTTCTTAATGTTGAGGGATATCCTCAATTACCGACATCTCTCGAACATCAGCCTCAAATTGTCACAATGGTCTTTCACTAGCCCATACACCGTCCATTCATCCAGGTAGACTTGAAGAAACTTATGGATAAAGTCCTGGAATGCTTGTACCACAATGCACGAGAATACAATAGGCAAATTTTTCAATCCAAAAGGCATGATTGTATAGGTAAAGCTTCCCCACTTAGTGGAGAAAGTTTTCCATCTCTGGCCTTCCTTTACAATCCTAACTTGGTAGGCTTCATGAAAGAGTATACCGTGGCTACTCCCTCTAGAATTTCTTCAGTAAAGGGGGTTGGGAAAGGATCGATGACACATATTACATTCAGGTCCATGTAGTCAACACATATCCTTATTCTTCCATCCTTCTTGATACTGATGACCATTTGGCTTATCCATTCTGATTCCTCTACAACCTCAATGATGCCTAAAGTGATCATCTTATCTATTTCCTCCTTGAGTTGTATGCACAAGTTTGGATTCATCTGATAATGCCTATTCTGAATTGGGTGGACACATTCCTTCAACTTGATCCTCATCTCCCCCAAGGAATGATGGATGCCTTTGAGTTCATGGTACCCGTGTGGGAAAAAATCTTGGAACTCGCAACATATCAATGATATTTGAAACTTATTTCTCCGACCAATAGTCCCCAATGATAGCTTCCTTAGGTTCTTCCTCTGAGCCAATGTTAACCTTCTTTATTTTCAAGGGCTCATGGTAGGCATGTGCTCACTCATCAATGCTATCTATGAATTCGCATGTACCTATGAAATGGTTAACATCTAAACTTTCCATCTCTTCACCATATATTATATAGACCATTTTTCCTTTTTCCTTTTCCATACATGCGCGCTCAAGTTGTATCTCTTCTTATTCCTCTTCATCAAAGCGCGTCTCCAAACTAGGTTCACCCAATAACTCTAGTAGCCTATCTTCCACCATGGCACTATCTCCCATTATAAGGTGCTTGACAAATTGCAATGCCTTATCCACTGATGGCTTGGTACTCGATACTCAAATGCTTGAATGAGATCGGCCGCTAACTCTGTCAATTACCTATATGATGACGTTTCTTTGAGTGGATATACCATGCACGCGCAACCCTATAAGATGGAATATAACTTATGCACCCATAACAAAGGTGGTAAAGCTTCTATGCCCTCCATCTAGGCCTTCTCACATGCTTGGATATGGGAATATGTAGGTTCTTTGCCATGGTAGTCTTAGATAACAGTGGGCGTGTTTCTTCTGCAAAATCTTATAGAGAATGCGACTCTTACCTCACGTCACTCTAGGATACTCTCGCGATGTGTTTCCCACTAATGCACTACAGTCCCGAGAAATTTATAACTAAGCATACTTCTCCTTAAGTCCTCATTTTTCCATTGAGCCTCCATTTCTCGTAAGAAATCATCAGGACTTGCTCCTCCGAAGTAACTTGATAGCTTCTTTCTTCCCAGGCGCTTGACTAAGCATGCCTTCATCACCCTTGTTACTGATCCTCTCAATTGTCACACACACAACTCATAAGTCTCATGTGCCCAATTGTCAGATGCTATGTTAGTTGTATCACTCATCGACTGAACATCTTCAAATTGGATAACCCCTTCTCTAGGATGAATTATTTTAGGGTTTCTGATGGAGTGCACATAGATTCTGTCGAGGACTTTCTCTCATAAGGGATCAGTATAGGGTGTTGATTTTCCATCTATCAAGGGTATGAAGACTCATTCCTCCTTGTTCTCAAAACTTATATACCCCTTGTTAAACTACAGGTCGGCATTGTTTTTACAACACTGTGAGCGCCCAAGTAATGTTGTGAAATTATCTACCTCGGCGAGTGCCAAGACTTCAACATCCCCAGTGAACTTTTCTCCTTGAATAGTGATAACTACATCCTTTAAGACTCTAATGGGCATTGCCTTTGTCTTGTTAGCCATATAAAACACATTTAAAGATGGTTGTAATGCGTGCCTTCCCATTTGATGTCATACATCCAAGGTGAGAACATTCACCTCACTCCTATGTTGATGAGGATATTGCTCAGAAGCCACCCATCAACAACTACATTCAATGTGATCTCTTTATCATTGTCAAGGCTATGAGGAGGAAGGTTGGCATGTAGAACCTGCCTTTTGCACTCTCTCCCAACACATGGTACCTTCTCTAGTAAGTAACCATTCTCCTGCCTTAACATTTTACACACTTCCCTGACCACATCCAAATCTTCTCGCAGAGCGTTGACATTCTTCCTTTGCTCTAACTACCTTGATTGCTCCTTCAGACACTAGATCTCTCCTTGTAATCCCTGAATCACATCCATAGTCTCTTGGTACACTTTCTTCTGATGAGCAGGGTCCAGATATTTCCCATGTACCACTTCTTCCCTAACAACCAGTTTTTGTTTTGGCATCTCCCTTGCAAGCACAACCTCTGCTCACATTATCAATAGTACGAGTTTTAATCGACTCACGCAGCACTATTGGCATCCTTGTGGGTTGGCCTTCTTTATACTTACCATCCTAGCACCATTGTCTTTTTGGTGTTGTTAGCTCATGTGCTCAAACAACTCAGGGCACTCCTCATTCTTATGTTTTTTCGCACCACGAGCACTACAATAGACCAGGACACTCACACTTATAATGCTCTGTAGACCCACAGTTATAACAGGTTCCTTATGGGAACTCACCTCTTCCTCCACCGCGGTTACTATGACCACGAAATCCTCTCTGCAAAACCTCTTTGTGCTCCCCCTTCTACACACCCTTCATAATGGCGATCATCATCCTTATAATTTCTTACAATGCTAGTCTGACACACACCAATATCAATAGCATCATGAATCTGGTCAATCAGCCTACAATCTTTGGTATCATGGGTTGTAGAGGTATAAATATTGTAATATCAAGAAACATTCTTGCGGATTGTGCGATGTAGTAGAGGACATCTATTTACATCATGATCCCCATGGAAAATCTTAGTCTACGATAAGGTACATACTAATTTTTGAGGGCAACTGTCCTTTGTATGCCCCCTCCACTCCACAATCTATGCACCAAAGCCCACAGAACCTCATGCACTGAATTTGCAGACAACTTCTCCAATTGCTTGGCCATTGCAGTAATTCGAGCCTCCAGAAAAGGGTTAACACCAATATCAACACTCCCAATAGCTTCATCACGCAGGGCAGCTTCTAAGGCCTCACGCGGGTGTGTGAAAGTCTTGTGTGATAGTGCCCTTCTAAATGGTGTTATCAATCCCCCAACAAACCATTGAGCATGTTGAGAGGGGTGTATGTCATAGGATAGTTTTGATAAGAGAGTTTTGAACCATGCATCATACTCTCACACACTCTCTCATTCCTTGTTGGATCTCCTTTAGGCGCTAATGTTTTTTTGCTTGAACTCAGGGATATGGAACTCTGTTAGGAAAGCGTTCTTGTACGTAGTGTAATCCATGACCATTTGGTGGGGGTCATACTTGTGGTACCAGCTATGTGCGTGCCCCTACAACATTATTGCAAGCTAACTTACCTTTCGCTTCGGGGTAGTGATCCCCTTCACACAACATAGCAATTCACACTCGTGCACATGTTCTACAACATCCTTTATACCTTTGTATTCCGGTGGGTGTAAAGACATCTCAAAAAATACTTGCTGGGGTGGCTGAGGCCATTGTCCACCGACCTATAACCTTGGTTTCCTCCCGTGTTTCCTTCACCACCAGATTCACTAGACCCTCGGTGTCTTGTCCCTTCTAACCCACCAGATCATCTAGATCCGCTAGGTCCAATAGGTCCTTTGACCCCTACACCACCGAATCCACCTCCTGTAGCTGGAAAATGACCTGAAGTGGTTGCGCCTAGTGTCCCCAATGTCCCACTGAACTATGTGCCAATGGTTTGTGATATTGTCTCACTGCCAGTTGTGTGTCTCATACCACTTCCAAACGCGATACCCAAACCTTGTGTATTTACACCTTGTCAAAAATTCCTCCAAATACGGGAATGGTTTGCACAACCATGGATGTCCCAAACGAGAAATTATATCTCCTAGGAATAGATCGGTTACTTCCACCAATACCAATCAGATTAACAATACTTCTTCCTTAATCTGGAAAACCAAGTGCCAGGGGTTGGTCACCAGGTGGGTTCAGATATGCGCCGATGGCTCTCCTTTCTCCATGCGACGAAATCTCATCAGAAGCTAAAGGGGCTTCTCTCCCGTGCTTTCCAAGATGGGGTAGCATAGACTACTCAAGTTTTACATCTTTTGCGTGAACCTCAACTTCTTCCTGTAACGTTTACCTCCATATATCCATGACATATGCAACCTTGCGTTGTCTATCCATCTCCCTGTCACGAGATTCACTATACTTGAGTCATCTCTCTTCCCTTTCCCTTTCGGCCGCAATGTTTACCATCTTCCTCCATCCTAGCTTCCTCGCCTTGACTCTTAGAGAAGCTTAACCAACCATAGGAAATGCCTCTAAACTTAGGGTAATGATCAAGATATTCATAGCCAAAGGGACAACACATAGAAATGATCATCTGGGTTCCCTTAGGAATTCAAATTTAGCAACCTCTGGACAAGAATACATAGAAATGGCATATTCTAAAGTATAACTTGTCAGCACTCCTTTCCACCAGTGATCAACAACATGCGTCCAAGTCAGATCCGCATCCTGCAGCTTTTGGTAATCATCTTGGGTCCATACACATGATCTATAGTACCGACTTGATCTGGATCCATATGTTGAAATTCATTCATACAATTCTACCAGAAAGTAAAAAAATAAAGTTTCATACAACTCATGGTACAGGTGCTCTTCTACCCATCTACGTGCATCAAAATCAGGTCCAATGTTGAATCTTTGAGCAAACTCATCCTCTATGCTCTTGAACCATGATTCAACATTCTCTAAGGTCAGATGTTTTGTCATAACACATCACAAAAACCAAGATGTATGTCATTTCTCACAACAACTTCGAAAGGAGGTCCCAACAATAGAACCAAGATGTAGTCATTTTTATGCCCTTAGACCAACAGTCTAATCCCATGCGCGCTTGACCCTATCACTCAGCGGGTGTTGGGCGCTCACCAAGGCACTTGCGGGTGCCGAGCCCCTCTTTATGTGAGTTTTGTGAGAATAAATCCCTATTGACATAAGCTTAGATACAAGAAGGGAAAGAACCATGCATTCATTCAAATAACAAGGAAAATATCAAACAGATAACATATCGATAATACAAAGAAAAGGCACTAGGGTTTATACCCATGAACAATGCATATATTTTAAAAGAAAGCCATATATTCATATTAATGTCTATTCAGTAACCACATTACATTCCTTAAGGCCATTATAGACCAAATGTCTTAATGCAAATAAGACTTATACATCAGAATCCTAAACTATGCTTTCTAGATTACAAAGATGTTCATAGACCCATCCCTCTAGATATGCCATTTCCCTATTGTCCTTCTAATGAGAACCTTAACCCATAAAATCTACTACTATTTCTTCAGAGCTTCGCCTCTCCTCTTCTTCTTCTCTGCCTCTCTCGATATCTCTCTTGACATCTCTCTCGACACCCTTTTCTTCTACCCGAGCATCTCTATATATAGCTTTAACATCCACCACCATGCCTTCCTGAAGTAATAGATCAGTTTCCAAGTGTCCATGTGGTCCTTCAATGGAGCATGTTTCTTCCCATCCGAGCTCTCCACTTTCTGCAATGATGTCTTTCTAGATCCTTCCATCACATGGAATATTCCTTCATTGACCAATGAGTTGCCAGGCTGGCACCTTATCCACTGTACATGCTTAGTCGGGTCACGCTTTTCTTGTGTGCTTCCTTAAACACCGAATATGGCTAATTCATGAAACCCTTTCCTTTGCCTTGTGTGCGCACGCCTTGGGTTCTGTTAAACCCTTCTAAAACTCTTTCCTGTGTGCCTTTACCATGCGCGCCCTTCTTCATATAGGCCTCACACGCCCACGCTCCTTTTTGTACTTAGCCAATATTTTGAGGCCCAATAACTAGGGGTGCTATGGGCACCTCAATCTGAAATATGGGTGCCCTGTGCAGTAAAACATATCAAAATATGATCTTGATATGGTTGTTAGGTATTCGTAGTACTTCGCCTTTGGTCGGGTTAATGTCGCACTTGTTTCGTTGATGTCGCCACAAACCTATAATGAAGAATCACCTGCAAAACCCCACACAAAGCATCAAACCTTAAAAATAAAGATGCAAATGAAGGGGTTACACTGTCCTTAGTGGCCATAATGGTGGAATTACAACTAAGCGTTGCACCACATCTCATACCCAATATAGTTTTGTGTGCTTGTGTGTGTAATAATGTGCCTAGGTTTCCCTAGTGCCAATGACGCAGAGATATCGGGCAATAGCTAGATAAAATGCAAAATGGTGGATGGAATAGAATGAATACTCCCCTTCTTATGTAGTGTGTGATGCAAAATAGTGCCCAAA
This sequence comes from Taxus wallichiana var. yunnanensis, assembly GCA_018340775.1. Taxonomy (NCBI): domain Eukaryota; kingdom Viridiplantae; phylum Streptophyta; class Pinopsida; order Cupressales; family Taxaceae; genus Taxus; species Taxus wallichiana. The sequence continues at coordinate 197,828,814 of CM031238.1, read as the reverse complement.
TGCAGTCCCTTTCTCTATGTCGATAGCTAACCCTCTATAATAATGATCCACTCATAAGGAAGTATGTATGTTGTTTTTATATAGGGATCTCTTGTTCAAATTTTGACACTAATGACCCGACATGTTGACTAGTACCTAGGGATATGAGAGGAAAACCGTAAAGGACGACCTCGAATTTCTAAAACAAAACCAAGTGTGACAGGGACCGAGGCACTTAGAAATCAAGACCAGGGCACCCTAGGCACCCTAATCCTTATCTAGGTGCCCTAGTCAAATACTAGTGATGACAGAGTGAGTCTTGTGAGATAAGACTTCCGAGACCTAACCAAAACTTTGTGAGTGAGTAAAAAATGTGCAAGACAAACAATGACAAAGACCAATAAGAAAGAAGATTGGACAACGGAATGGATCATCAATGAATACTTTTCTTACGCGAGATCCATAACAACATACTTAGCGGTATAATAATACTAGTAAGTGTGTGATTTTGTGATTGCATCTTTGATATGTTCGTGTGCTTTTCCTTGTTTCTTTCGCACCTGCTTCCACTTGTATTTTATGTGCCTCTTTTCCCTTTGTTACTATTATGGGTAACTTTTCTTACGTGTGGCATTTCCTTTGTGCATTGTAACCTTTTCCTACGTGTCCTTCTTTTTCATGGTTGTCATGCCATCTTCTCCTCTTCAATGGTTATCTTCACATACTTATACCGGTGCCTTCACTTTTAGTTACACTCCATATTATCCATGCACCTCTCCTTATCCTTCGGCGTCTACAGTCACTTGTGATTTCTTTCACACCTTAGTCTTCTTATGTCTCAATTGCACATCTATACCCTTTTAATTGTGGACATCTTCTTCTTCATGTTCCCTTTTTCCTCATGCCTTGATTTCTCTCGTGCACCCTTCTATTCTTATACACACCTCGGTCCCCTTTGTGTTTCATGTCTTCTTCTCCTTGTGTCCATCACTTTTTGACCTCTTCCTCACAACCTCTTTTTCCGCCTTCTTTCTTTCTCCTTGCGTATTTCTCTCACGCATGTTTCTTCCTTATATGACTTCAAGCTTTTATATCTCCTTTCTTGTCACTTCCTTCTATGACCCTACTCTTTCTCTTCAATAACTTCTCATTTTTGTCGTGCACCGCTTGTGCCTTTTCTTCTTTTTTATCCTTTCTCCTCTCGATACGTCCACATTTTGCACTCTCCTAGCTTGTTTCCATTTCTTGGGCAGCTCTTATCTTGTCTCGCTCATCCTTTTATGTAGCTTCCCCTTCCCACATTCCTTTTAATTCTTACACACACCTTCCTTTAGTTTAGGTTTTCCTTCATTCCCATGATGCCCCTATATCACTGATCTTAAGGGACATCAATCAACAAAGGAAAAATCTTCCTAAGTCATGAAAAAAGGAAAAAGGAAACCAAAAGGCTAAGGTGACAAAGAATGTTATATATTTTTCCATATAGCATATCATGTCTAACTTCAAAGTGTTTAAATAAAATGGCATGTTGGGAAGTGGAGATAAAAATGTAGTTTGCTCTGTATGCCTAAATTTGGATGACCCTACAAGATGTGTTAGATGACATATTATCAAATCTCAAATCAATGCTACTAAATAAAAATGGGCTTGCATTGTCACAATTGAATGTTTGAGGGACAATTATAGGTTCTTTCATTGAATAAAGTGGGCTAAAATATCTAATTTTGAATATAAATTTACAATAAAATATACTTGGAAAATGTTAGTTATTTTTTATCACTAGGGGACCTACCTTAATCAAATCCCTAACCCTTCTTCAAGGTTAACAATAAGAACATGTAAGGCATGTAATTGGTAAATGAAAATAAATGAAATGGTATATATGTTGTGGGGCCGGGGGCACCAAGCCGTGATGTAGGGTATACTCATGGATGATTATTGAGCATTGATGGCGTGTAGACTATTTTGGAGTTGTCATAGTCACAACTCGATCACGGACATGATCCCTAAAAATTATAGAGAAGTTGTTGGAACAACTAGAAAGACTATGAAAATTTTAGAATGTGATGTGTGTGGACCTTCATGGTGTCCAAATGGTTTCTTTTATCCTTTGGAAATAGCCAAAATTGTGAACGCAACCAAAAGGGACAAAGGGAGGGGTGGTTACCATTTTATAGTTTTAAGGTACATATAATATTGTGACAAATATGATTCCATTATATAGAGAGGGGTTATCGGCTATATCTAGTAGCTTCCCACCCAAGTGAAGCCCCTACGGCCCGATGGTCTCGTGTGCCCATAAAATTCTCTATAGGGGCATTGTTTGTATCCCCTATATAGCCCTATAGTTATATTTGGTGTATTACGCTAGTGTGAGGGAGTTTGGTCCTCCCCCCTCCCTATATAGCACAACACAACATAACACATAGATTTGGCTAGTAAGGTAGGGTAGGTTAAAAGCCTAATATTTTTCAATGCATGTGGGTAGGTGGGGTGGTTAATTAGATGTGACAAAATTAAATGAGAGTGAGTGATGATAATTGAGGGTGACATGTATTGAATCAACCTTACTTTTTATTGTTTACGTGTTTTGTGGGAATATTTGATTTTTAGAATTTATTATATTTTATATTGTTTTTGTATTTTTAGCTTAGGAGACCTTATGTGCAATGTGCATTTTCTAGTGTTTACAACTCCCTCTAAGGTGTGTTATTCTTTCTACAACAACTATCATATCAATAATAAATTAATGGATATTATATTTAATGGCTTCAAACCACATGAAAAACAAGGGTCTCCATTTCAAAATCTTTTGGACGATGAATTAAACATTTTTTTGGTAAGAAACAAAAGCTGGTCTAGATGTTGAAGGTGAAGGGTCTATTGAGATGATAAATTACATGTTCAATAAATCTCTCCACGTTTTAGCTTTTCTTATGAACTCATTATCCATTTAAAAGACCACTCATTTAGGCAAAGGACAAACTGTTGGAGTTACCACCATAATGTTGTTATAAAAGAATTCAAGACTAGTATGTTATTGTAATTACTAACAAGGTTAATCATCTAGCCATATTATACAAGTTTGATTGTTTTGTGTTTATTCAATCTTCACAAGTCATGTTTACAATTCAATTGACTTAAGTAGACTTCAAAACAAGTATTTTGTTCATATTAACTATCACTCATTTTCCAAACTCTAACCAACCACAACATGGTTCTTGGGTTGTTGAAGGTGTCCTTCACATATGGGGTTTGTTTAGGGTGTGTGCTTAAAAATGTAATCGGGATCCATTTCAAAAGGTAAAGCTTAGAGATTCAATGAAAAAATGAAGTTGGTCCATAATGATCTCAAGTCATTTCCCCATATTTATTTTTTTCAAACATAAATATATGCTTACCTTCATTGATTTTTTTAGAACTTGGGTCTAATTTTTGAAAAACAAAAGTGAAGTCTTTGAACACTTCAAAATTTTCAAGGCACTTGCAGAGAATCTATCTGAGTGGAATAAATCACCTTAGAATTGATAATGGAGGAGAGTTTTTCAACAACAAACGATTACCTTTTGTGAGCAAGTATGTAAAAATAAATTTTTCCCTACACCCCTAACAAAATGATATATAATTAAGCACAAAAATCATGCAATCAAGGAAATGGCTAATTGCATGTTATATTCTAAAGATATAACCCCTCAATTTTGGGTAGAAGCTACCAAGTGTGTAAACTACATTCAAAATCATACTCCCCAACCAATAGTGTTTGATATGCCATCAAAAGAAAAATGGTTTTTATGTTAAGCTCAATGTTTTCCCCCTTTGCAAGGTTTTTGTATGTAGTGGATGGGCACATATCGTATATGACAAGATAAAAGTAACACGAATGAAGGGTTACCGTTGTATTTTGTTGGCCTTGTGAAGATGTGAAAGCATATCATTTTCTACTTCTATGAACCAAGTAAGATTCTTTTTAGCATGATTTAGTGTTTGATGAACCATCTTAAGCTTACAAGTAATCACCTACTCTTCCTCCATTATATTTTATCGATAAAAACATCAATTCCGAACCTTCTTATAATGAACATGATAGTTTTAAAGACTCCCATTAATTAATTTACTATAATTTAGACAATGAGCCCTGGGGGACAACAAATACTTCCACTTTGCCAGGGAAGAGGAAATTCTTAATGCACTGCTCAACCATCATAGCCTCAACCAAATTTAGTCTAAAAAATACACAATGACGTTGGTGCCCTGGTAGGAGATCCAAATCAGACAAGATCTCAACATCGGTATGGTGTTACACATTTGATGCAATTGACAATAACACATGATCCTACAACTTATTATCAAAATTCTAATCATCGGAATGGTGGGAAGCTATGACACGAAAAATTATTTCTTTAAAGGCGAACAACACTCATGATTTGGTTCCACTTCTAAAATGAAGAAAAATAATGAGGTGTAAGTAGGCATACCAAACTAAATATGCAGTAGATGGGTGCATTGAAAAGAACAAATCTTGACTTGTAGAAAAGGTTATTCACAAGTTAAAGGTGTTGATTACCATAAAATCTTTGCTCTAATTACTTAAATAGACTATATTCAGATAATACTCTCCTTGATTGTGACACATGGATGGGAAGTTCACAAGATGGATGCTAAAAGTACCTTTTTGCATGGTGATTTGTAGGAAGAAATCTATATGTCCCAACCTCCAGGGTCTGTTGATATTGAGAACTCTAGTTATGTTTACATATTGAAAATTCCTTATATGGCTTGAAATAAGCTAATTGAGCTTCGTATGAAGATATCGACATGTTTCTTATAAATTTGTTATTTTACATTATGTTCATCTAACCCTATAATATAAACTAAGATAGATAGTAAACTCCTCATTTTTTTCTTCTATGTTGACAACTTAATCATCGCAGAGCTTCCGGGTAACAAATTCATGATTTGAAAGCACATTTGAAGAAGTATTTTGAGATGATTGATTTGGGTTTTCTACATTTCTTCACAAGCCTTAAAGTTTCATAGTTTGACAAAGGTATTTTCATCCATCACCCAAGTATGATCAAGACAGTCTACATCGCTTTAACATAGAAAACTACAAATTTACATCAATTCCTTTTCAATGGGAGTCAAGCTTTTTACAAATGTTCTACTCCTTGATTGACAGGATGCTCTAAATGCATTTGGTTAGAAGTCTACTCTACTTGGCTCATACACGTTCAATATTTATTTTACAGTGAATCTTGTATCATGTTATTGTCAAGAACCCCGTGAAATTCACTAGAAAACTATAAAACACATTCTACAATATCTTCACAACACTACTAATTATGGGATTGAGTAAATTTCAAGTGACATAACATCAATTTTTGGTTAGAATTTGGGAGGAAGTATTAAAGAATAATGATCCTTTTGAACCAATATTTGTAGTTTATTCAGATAATGATTGGGCAGGTGATCCATATGATCACATGTCTATCACAAGATATGCCTATCATCTCAGAAAATAAATCATGACCTAGTCTTATAAAAATTATACCACCATTGTTTTGTATAATATGGAGGAAAATTACAATAGTGTTGTTTTTTGCGGGATGTAAGTTAGTGTGGATACGACGCATGCTTTATGAAATCAAATGAAACAAGAGTCCCAACCCAAAAACTTTGGTGCGATAAGCAAAGTGTCATCCACATCTCTCATAACCTAGTGGAGCACCAACACGTAAGGCACATTAAGATATTCATGCATTATATTTTACAATTGATCTAAGACAAGTTTGCGAGACCTTTAGTTAAATTATTGATAAGAAAATAAGGTTGTCAGGTATCTTCATAAAGTCCTTGCTTAAGGCCTATTTTTTAGCTTGGGTAATGTGTTGGGAGTGAAGGAAGGTGTTGTCAAGGGGGATAGTTTAGTGTTTCTCCATATTTACCTTCATCGAAGCACATCTTAAGGGGGAATACCATTGTATTTAGTTAACAATGTACTATTATATGTGATTAAAATGTACTTGTAATATTAATTATTGCTTAATTTGTGGATAGCTCACCCATTAGTGCACACTTATCCACATATATTAATAGAGAAGAGTGTCAACCTCTACTTATTTTCATAAAAACATGGAGAGATAGTGTTAATGGATAAATTATGGAAGAGAGTTAACCATGCTCTAGTGAATTCAGAGCGGATCTTTTTAAAATTGTGGTAGTCATGCTACCCTTTGTAAATTGTGTTACATTTTTACTTTAAGATTTCATTAATTCATTATGTATGTATTCTTGTGGGTATTTTCCTAGGATTGTTTACAACAATTCCATAGAGTGCGTTTTTTTCCTTTTGATGTGTATGCAAGGCAGCAGCTATTTTACTCATTTGCATTAAACTGAAACTTCCTTCTTGCATACGCGCTCCGCCAGAAGCACATACGAGAATTACTGGAAGATAATTCTTAGTAGCATGCTGGATTAAACGGGTTATTTTTTCACCTACTACCGAGCCCATACTGCCGCCCATGAACTTGAAATCCATAACTCCCAGTGCGACAGTAATACCATTTACTTAACAAAAAGGTCTCATAGTTTTGAAATTAATTGAAACTAAGCCTATAATACTTAAAATACATATCTTAAAAGGAAGAATCTTCCACTTGGACATCAAGCTTCCTAGGCTCATCAAGCCGGACTATCTTACCCTTTTTACTCTCTTGATTGGGTCTATACATATATCAACTTGTATTTGTTTGTAAGAATGAGTTGTATTGTTTGTTATAAAGATTGTGTATTCCTTTAATCAATGAAAGAATTATAACAAATTTTATTCGATTAAAAAAATTATACCTACACAAAAATGAAAGGTTTATCTTTTATGACACGATGTAATTTTAATGTAGAGACCGTATCCCAACAAATTAATAGGGACCTTGAGCCCATAAAGCTAGAGAGATGTTCAATAAACTTTATGAAACCCATCAAACCCTAAAAATCTAAAGACACATCTACAATTTCAAATGCCATGTAAATATGTTATAATAATAAGTAAAAAATGTTGAAGGGTGATAAATGATCAAAATACATAGTGGTATTCCACATTAAGGATGGTACATACCTTATAGCTCGATCATACAAGAAACAATGAAAAAACATACATTCTAAAATGTACCCATATCATGCTTTGGACATTGCGAATATCATTTATAATAGCTAAGGTGCAAAAATCCTCAACAATGGAGGTCAAACAATAATACAAATTAAAAACATAGAATGTTACATTTGACACTACTGAGGAATCAATGTATTGCCTTGATTAATTCTATGTCAGTTTCTTGCTTTATTATTTGGTTTTGATGAGCTTCTTCTTTAAGTGATGTTATTTATGCCTCCCCCTTTTGTCCCCAAGTGTTGAAATAGCTATAAGTTTTTGTTCTTACACTAGTGGAATAAGTTTATAACATAACAAGGTTGGGAATAAGGATACCATAGAGGATGTGGTATAACAAATATGCCTTGTAACTTAAAGAAATCTAATAGAATTGAAACTGGATGGAAAAAATTAGATGTCGACCAAAATTGTCTTTCTTGAGGTTCAAGCACATAAAGTGATTTCACAAAATATGTGGGAAGTCAGAACAATGACCATGGATTAATGTTGGTAGGAAATTAGCCACAATTGGCTATTCATGAAGGTATTTAATTCAAATTTGTATGTTTTAATAAGAAAAATTATAGTGAAATCTAAACAATAAATTCATACCTAGAATCATTTTTTAGGATTTAACTAGAACTTGTAGTATCATGTATTAGCATTTTAGACATCGAGAAAACCATGACATAAACATACATCATAAATCATCATAGGCTCCATAAAATTGATTTCCTCACAAAGTTTGTGTTTCCATCTCCTCAAGACCCATCATCACTTCATTTTATCAAATAAACAAGATTTCAATTTGAATAAAGTATGTTACTCAAGATTTTAACATTTGAAAGAAGGAAAATGGCGAGAGTCATATAAGTCACACCAAGTTGAATGTGACACATATTATCACAACGTTCACACTCTATTACAAATAAACTCAATATCACCATCAAATTCACAAAAATATCATGTAAAGAAACAATGGTCATTGTAGTGATGGAAATAAATTTAAACAATGGAAAATTAGTTAATGAATAACTTTTGATGATATCCTATAATTGAGTCAATGTGAGAAGTGGATATATGTGCAACTCATTCATGTCAAATTTGGAGAAATTTCTTTACTAATATTTTAAATCCAATTTTGAGAAAACAAAACCATTCTTTAAATTTTGTTTTCTATACAAATATTAAGGCATTTCATCCCTCTTTGTTATATATTTGACCCTTTCAAAATTAGACATCATCATTCATCAAATCCGTGACTTTTACAATGAAAACAATAAAACAATGGCAAAATGACTATATATATATATATATATATATATATATATATATCACTTTTCTAAACATAACAAAACACTTGAGGGCTATTTTTTAAAGAAAACGACACAAATACAATCACATTGCTTAAAATACTCACAAATTCATTATTGTTGTCCACTTTCTCCACCTTCCAAACATAAATCCATACCCCATTAATAAAACACAAATACACTACAACAGAAAGTGTGAATAGTGTCATTTTAAAAGTTAAAATTGAGTCAACTTTTGACGTTTTTATGTTTTTCAAACACGTTTTTGTGAAGAATTTGCATTGTGAAAGGTGGAGTAAATGTGACACAACCTTGATGCGAATAAACAATTTATACTACATCACATTTGTGTCGGATATTCATGACATCATCTTGACTTTCACACTACCAATTGGTATAAGCGTGACAAAACTCCTTTGATAAATTAAATAATAAATAAATGTAATCTAATTATTTGAAATATTAGATAATTATATTGCATTTTTAATAATTATAATGTTTGTAAATGTAAAACAAAATGATCATATTTTAAATTACTAATACATATGCTAAAAATGATATTGTTCATACAATTCGTATAAAATAGTTAAATAAGATCATAATAACATTTACACAAATTAATAACATTAAATTTTAAAACATGTAAATTACAATGATAAAATAAATCATACATCAATTTTTTTACAATTTTTCTAAATGAACTTAACATTACTAAAATAACATATGTCAATTTTCAAACATAAAATCATGTTTTAGGTAAGTTAATCACAAAGATAACAATGTACTCTTGAATATGAGAAAATAGTTAATTTTTCATGTACAATACAATAACATGAATTTTGAATTAAAATTTATTCTTACAACCTAGCTAAATCATCAACTACTTGTCATCATCGTCATCATCTAAGAGCTCATTATCATCATGATAATTTATGTGCTCATTGTTTGTATTATTTGGACTGTGCTCCATTCCATACAATGATGGGTTGTCTGGTTGTAGTCAGGATCATCATCATCATCATCAATACCTTCTCTAAAGTCAGGCCCATTAACTAAAAATAGTGGTTTATTGACCTACAATGACATTATTTAATAATTATTAAAATATTTGAAATTCAAATTTTGTTAATAAAATATTTGAAAATTATTTTTATTACCTACTTGATTTTAATAATTATTTGGACATTAATGACGTCTTACTGCATAAACCCATGAGAACGCACACATTCGTTCAATACATGGTGTTCCATCAAATGACTTTATTTGTGTTTGCATTTGTTCAATAGATTTGAAATCATAGATACTCTCCTATAAAAACAATTTAAAGCTACAAATATAATTGAGTACGAATTAATAAACATTTCATCCTACATTATTTAAATAATCTTACAAATTTGCAAACATCCTCATTTATGCCCATTTGTTCCAAATGACGAGTCATTAACTTCCCCGACACATTACGGGTTGGTGGGCTTTGTCGTAATAGTTTGGACTTCTATATTAATACCAATACATGTAAAACTAGGAATTAATGAACATGACAAAAAATATATTTTTTATTTTTTAAATGACCGTAAGCACATTCGTGTCCGGTTTAACCACTTTTCACATTATATTTTCCACGAAGATCAATTTATGCCTACAAGTCGCCGCGCTAGTCTCTCCTCGTGCATATTACCCTGTATTTCTCTTGCACATTAAATTCGTCATAACTTAATGTAAACATAAAAATAAATATAAAACATCATTTTAATTTATTTCATTGTCGTACCCATATATGTCGCCTCATCCTCCTAAGCACTCATGTTATAATTTTTTCTATAACACCCATAACATAACAAACACTACCAAACTCTTTTTAGTAGACACAACCAACCATTTTATACGTTTAATTAGTTGTAATTTACATTCCGGTTGGTACATTTCAGAAAATAATATTATTGTTTACATAATATTTTTTAAAAATACCTAAGAAAATAACGAAATTAAAGTTATTTATTTATTTTTTCAAATTTGAAAACATGAAAAAAAAATGATTAAATTAAAACAAAATGTAAACTAATACTTACTTGCCACAAACATCTTGTAATATTTTCATGTCATGGTTCACATACAATTTCACATGCAAACTCCCCACACTCGATACTTGTACTTGTTCAATGTTAGATGAGATGGTCAGTCCTCCTCAAAATTAGGTGGAGAATATGTATCCTCATTGTTGTAAGCAACACTTTCTCAACACTTGTGGGGGTGGTTTTGTGTCATTTAAATTGACAAGCATCATATTTACTGACGTTAAATCAAAGACATTGACACAAAAGATAATAATATGTGATTATATAATAAATTAAAAAGATGAAATAAATTCTAAAAAATAATTTATGAATATGACTACAAATAATATAGAATAAAATAACATTTTATCTTCTTGTCTCCTTTCAAGCAAATGAAACATAGTAAATTTGGCTCAAAAATGTCACCACTTCTAAATTGTTGATCACGAGATGTACGAGGCTATGAATACACTAACAATAAAGAGGAGGATATGCAACTATACGATAAATTAGAAATTTCAACACTTTAAAAAGATTAAATACATTCTATTTTTTTAATATGACTACAAATAATATTAAAATAATAACATTTTACTTCCTTACCTCCCTTAAAGCAGGTGAAACATGATAGGATGCCTCAAAAATGTCATCAAGGAGAAAGCGAGAACGAGGATCATGCGGGATAACATGCACATCAACCGAGTTGCACTCGAACGACAACATGATGAAGTTCCATGAGGAAGCAAGTATTCAACCATGAAATGTGCATGCAAAGAAAAGGTATCAGTCATCTTCTCATAGATCTAGAAAAAGGGGTAAAATAGGAGTGTTATGTAACTCCCAATGCAAGATAATCATACCTCCTCAAGTGGAGAAGAGGAGTTACATTCTGAAATGGAAAGTAACTCTTGAATGATGCACTCACGCACATTGACACTTATGACATAATTTGTCATAACTCTTAAGACACCTAAGACCTGTGACCGCACCTAGGTGAGATGACTCACCACATGATGTGGATAATGACACACACTAGCACCCCCCCTTCATCGTAACTTAGAATGAGGCAACAAGTCAGAAGTGAAAGTTGGGTCTTGACAACTAAGCTCGATGAGGCACCCAGCACAACAAGGATCTTAAGTAGTGGAGGTAAACCAAGTGGGAAAACTATTCACTTACGAAGAGACGAAAAACTCCCCTAACAATTTAAGAAAGATTCGTCAAATGGGTCTTGAAAACTAGAGGCTTGATGAGGTACCCGTGTATAAACACAATCTCTTTGGAAGCAGAAGAAGATAGGAGAGTAAGGAGACAAGCGAGGCAGAAGATGTGAAGCCATAGCCAAATTTGATTTCTGTAACTCTAGTAAGTTTCCAAGAAGAGTGTCGATGACGTGGTCCTCGACCTGTAGACTAAAGAAGATCTAACCACATCGAACAATGTTCTTGCCCTTGGGAAAGATAAAAATAGAAATCTTGGAAGTCCACCCACTCTGTGAAGGAAACTAAAGGTAACACTATGAATAACTCTGAATCTGGTCCAATGGAGTGTGACATAGGTCTAGCAAATGAGTGCACAAGAACCGAAGGTAATGCCACAAACGTAGAACTGTTAGAGTGTAAGAGAGGAACATCCACTAAAAGGATGCCCAAGTGAAGTGAAGGCAAAACAACAACCCCCACAATAGTAGAAATAGGATCCATAAGAAGAGGTGGATCAATGATGGTCTCGAAATAGTGGAAGTGATAAAAGTCCCAGAAGGGGCACTCCCAACAAAGGAGATGAAGGACTCCTCTCGAAACACCTATAGAAGGATGAGAAACTCCCTATACTACATCACAGTAGGTACTGTGAAGAGATGACAAAGGTCCGATAGATACTCATCCCAAAAGGGAGAGATGTCGGACATGTATGAATCATCAATGCATGAAGGAGGAGGAGTGGAAATGGCCTCACACACTAGAAGTGGAATGGAGGAAAATGTAATGACGGTATGATGTTGGGAATAAGACTGTCTAATGTTTGATGGGAAGGGAGGAGTGTCAACATTCTTTAGAACGTGGCCGAGAGAAGGAGGAGAGGAGTCATTAGTAGTACTCTCGTCATCATAAATAAGAACAATCCTCATCATTAGGGATAAAAACAAATGAGTCGTGTGTGAAGCTGTCATCACATGAATAAGGAGAGGAGACAATCGCATCGAGTAGGAGAAGTAATAGTGGTAGTCTTTGAAGGGTATCCAAATAAGGACTAAAGAATGCTCCAAACCATGCATGGATAATCTGAGTGCGCCACATGAAGACAAAGAGGCCCGGAGACATGTAACATCAAGTGACCAACAACATGGTCACACGTGTCAAGGTAGTCTTCAAGACGAGAAGGATCGGTCGGTGCGGGGAACTCACCCATATAGAAAGGGATAAAGGCCCTCATGAGTAAATTAAAGTTCCATAGAAGAACACCATGATTTGTAATTCTGTCTACCAAGAAAAAGTGGCGGAGGTTGAGAAGTAATCATACGACACTCAAGTCTAGAAAAAACATCCTCCATGGTGCGTCCGCATGATAAGAGAAGGGTGCGAGAATACACACAAGGTTACAAGACATCGGACTCAACCAAGAATGCTTCTACATGATATACAACACCCAAGAACAATGATGATCCCCTATTTGTGATGCTTTATAAGTAGTGCATTGATTATAATAAGGTGTGTTTGTGTGACGTGGGACAATTGACCACTCACCTTGCAGTAGGTGATGAATCACACAAGAGTGGAGGCCACAATAAGTCTTATTCAAAAGCATAGGAACAACACGTAAACACACATAAAAGGACATAAGCAAGGAACAAGGGGACAATAATTTATAGTGTGAGAGAAAGTGTCTCACATTGCAAAAAGGGGCTCTCTTACCACAAGGCTATGGCGGACACGCTCACTAGCCCACAAGCGAAGAAGAGCACTACAATAATGACGAGCCAAAAACATGGTTCGGAAAAGCCCAATAACCCTATAATGAAGCCAAAAAAGGGTACTCCCCCTTAATGATGAAATTTTGATTTATTTTTCCCTTAATTAGGCTTAATCTAATTAGAAAAACTAGATTAAAAGGAAAAAAATGATAAAATTTTGAAAAGAGGGTTAGATAGGTGCCTTGGCTCAAGGGCGAGCTAGATCAACTCGGACGAACTAGTGGTGAGATGATGTAGGAGGGTGAGCCAAGCTAATCAAAAAAGTTGGTTGGGTTGGTGGTGAGTGGGACGTCGTCGAGTCGTACGACGAGCTACGGGGAAAGGCATTGAGTGGTGTGTAAACGCAAAGAATGTTGAGTCGGAGAGAGTCCACGCGTTCAACGACGAGCGAGCTAACTCTAGGAGCTAGTGGCGAGACGGAAGACCATATGTTGGGTGAGTATTATGATAGAGGAGCCAATGTGCGGGTGTGGAGCAAAGTAACGACAGATTTGTAGGGTTTGAATGATGAGATACCGGAGAAAGCAGGACCGTGTGAAATGAATAACATCTAAGGTGAACAAAGTTCTTGTAAGGTTGAGGCATGGAGAACAACTGAAAATGTTGAGGTCACATGAGCTTATAAAGTGGTAGGGGCGATGACCAAGGGTACAAGTTGAAGGCAGGCTGGATGCATGGTTGGGTGGATGTAGGCGGGCGTCGAATAACATGTTGAGCATGTTTGACATGTAGAGGGGCTAAACTCAAATAACAACCATGTAGGGGAGAACAACATGCCAATGCATGCGCACGTGAGCACCAAGAGCCAAGTGTGGTGAGGATGCATGTAAGCGACAATGCAAGACAACAAGGAGAGTCGAGATGGAGTACAACGTGCAAGGCGAGCTGTAACCAATGCAACTGTCAATGCAAAATGGCAAGTCAATGGATGCAAATGAGTCACCAATGTAGTGACTTACGGGTGAGCTAGGACAACTCGGTTCCCGCTTAGCGAGTTGGGGTCGAGTTGGGTCCAAAAACAAACTTTCAAGAACCCTAAAGAACGACACTTTGAAACCTTAGATTTGCAATAAACCCAAAACATGCATGCAAAACCTTCAACCCAGTAAACCCCGAGAAAAACACAACCAAGCACAATCATTAAACTTGAACAAGATGTGAACGTGAATAAAACTAGATCAATGCAAATAATGCACAAATGGAATAACGATTACGAAGCTTGCACACAAAACCAGTAAGAACACTAAACCGAGAGTAGTAGCAACAAAAAAGAAGAGTAGCGCGGATCCCAACAACATGCTTTGATACCATGACGAAGAAAGTGAGAACGAGGATCATGCGGGATAATGCACACATCAACCAAGTTGCACTCGAACAACAACATGAAAAAGTTCCACGAGAAAGCAAACATTCAACCATGAAATGTGCATACAAAGAAAAGGTCTCACTCATCTTCTCATAGATCGAAAAAGGGGCTCCAAATAGGAGTGTTGCGTAACTACCAATGCAAGACAATCATACCTCCTCAATTGGAGAAGAGGAGTTACATTCCTGAAATGGAAAGTAACTCCTATATGACACACTAACGTGTATGATGAATCTATGCAGAGTCTGTCATAACTCCCAAGACACATGATGTGGACAATGACACACACCAATAGTCACCACTTCTAGGTTGTCGATCACAAGGTATGTGAGGCTACCAATACACTTGTACTAAAGAGGGGGTACGTAATTATACAATAAATTAAAAAAATCAATAAATTATAAAATAACATTTTGAACATGACTACAAATATTATAAATTAAAACATTACTTAACTCTTTGTATCACGTGAAAAAGATAATCTCATGACTTGAATTCCATTGACTCACATCAGGAATACAATACACATCTGACTCTTGATGTTCATGATATGATTGTCGAGGCATGTGACTAGTGTCGTATCGAATGGTAGAGTACTCTATATCTTGTGCTAAAGCATCACAAATACTAGCTATGCCACATCCACGTAATATAATGTTTTTTTAAATGACCAATGATCATGAACTTTCTTATTTTTACGTGCCTAATATTAAAAATAAATAACAATTATTAGATTAAAAAACCATGGATTTTCTTGTATTAAAAAAAAATGCTAGGGTTTGTTGTGTTGTAGCTAAGGTTTGTTGTTTATTGGAAGACTTTGTTGTTTGTTTTTCATAGTTTTTCTTAATTTTGCAAGGGCTTATTATTATTTTTGCTACACTTTGTTTGTTTTCCTAAGTTTTTTGCTAGGATTTGTTATTTTTTGCTAGGGTTTGTTGTTTTTTCGAGTTAATTTTTTTGCTAGTTTTTAAAATTTTCTATTTGTTTGTTTGTTTTTTTGGCTAGGGTTTGCTATTTTTTTCTAGGGTTTGTTGTTTGCTCTCATATTTTTGGTTAGTGTTTACTATTTTTGGGCTATGGTTTGCTATTCTTTTTGTCGGGGTTTGTTGTATTTTAGGCCAAGGTCTCTTTGTATTTTGGGCTAGGGTTTGTTTCTTGCTATTTTTTTAATTTTTTATGTTTTTCTATTTTTGTTAAAATTTAGTTTTTTGCCATAAATAACTTTTTGAACTATGCAAAAACTATGATAAAGACTATGTACATACCTCTCTTCTTTTGTCCCTGCAGTATTCCTCCTCTTCCACCTCTTTATTATGCGGTTGTTCTTTCCTCCTGTCTTTGTCACGTTCCTTCTCTTTAAAGGTTGTGTGTTGTTTTCTCCATCCCCTTCTTCTTCTTTCACACAATTATTTTCCTTTATCTTTCCCTCATCTCCTTAATTTCCCTCCTTTGCATTTGACCCCTAACATGTTTTTAGCGCCTTTGTCTTTTTTTACGTTTTGATAGAGCACATGTACCTAACAATAATAAAAAGGTTGCAAATGGGCCCGACCCTTTTACTTTTTGAAGTTAGGGATTATTGTCGTGCAAATGTGACGCTAAAAACACAACATTTACGTCATAATATTTACATCAAACTTGCATCGGAAATGACATCAAAAATGAAAAACACGAATCGATGCAAATTCGACACAAATTCTAACATTTTTGTACTATATGTAGTAGTGATATTATAATTTGATCACTTACAATATTGAAATGGTGTCCATCATCCATTAACAAAAGACACATAACACAACGTGTTCACTTGCAATAAAGAAATGACATGAATTATTCAAAGTTGCAAGATAAATTTAATAAATTCAATATATGTTGTCACTTGCCTCATAAATCTTTCATGGGCAAGTATACATTAAGTGCAAATAAGGTAAGTGTACATTGTAGATAGATGCCAATAAAGACAACACGACATATATTAACCCCTGTTTGTATTTTTGTTTTTTTTTTTTTCAAAATTATAATGTAGAGGAAAGTTTCCAATATTTCTAATTTAGTGAAAATTTGCTAAAAGCTCTAAAAATTATTTCAACCAAAATTTTAATTGAAAAATACACTTTCATCCATAATAATTAAAAATATAACGCTACAAAACTTTGTGAAAAGGAATTATCAAAATTATAATGTAAAAGAAAAGTTTCCATTATTTCTAATTAAATAGAAAATTTGTAAAAAGGTAAAAATTATTTCAACCAAATTTTTAATTAAAAATATACTTTAACCATAATAATTAAAAAAATAACTCTAAAAACTTTGTGGAAAGGAATTAAAATATCACATAACAAAATGTAATTGACCACCCAAAATTTACCTCCCTCCCTACAATAACAAAGCATCTCTTTTCGTTGTATACACTCAATAGCAAAAACCCTTATACATTTGGTAGAATAAAAACCCTAATTTCGAAGCCAAAACCCTAATTTGTAATCAAGACACGGCATTCTCTGTTCTTGCTGTTTGCAGATCAACCCATCGGAGCAGGGCAAAGATGGGGTTCAAGGGTACTAAGGCCGAGAAAAAGTAGTCTACGACAAGAAAATATGCAGTTTACTGGAGGAATACTCTCAGGTTTTGGTGTGCCTTGCAGACAATGTTGGATCCAATCAGTTGCAGTCCATTCGACAGGGTTTGAGGCCCGATTCAATCGTCCTAATGGGAAAGAATACCATGATGAAAAGATCCATAAGGCTTTTACTGAAAAAACTGGGAATACGGCTTATCAGAACTTGATTCCCTTGCTTGTGGTGAGTTGGATTTTATTGAAGTTTTTAAGGGTTTTTTAGATCTGTGGGTAAGGGTTTATGTTGTTTGAATTGGCAAGGATTTCTTAAATTACAAAGTTTTTTGTTGTTGCTGTTTAGAGGTAACTGAAATGTTAGGGTTTTTGTTGAGATATTGGAAACTTAGGATTTTTTTTTTTTTTGTGTTTGAAAATTAAGGTTTGTTACTGTGTTATACGAAATACTACTGTCTTTGCGGTGCACGAAAATTTAAGGTATTTTGTAATTATTTTTACTTCTTACCTTGTTGTGGTACCTAATTTTGTAGGATTTTAAACGTGTTTTAAGATTTTTTTCTTTTTTGATTAATCGCGGCGGCTACGTTTGTGGGTTTCTTGCGATACCTGAAGTTCTTGGTTTTTGATTCTGGTATCTCAAAGTTGTTAGGCCTTTTTAATGGAGAAATCTGTTTTTTTAGAGTTGTTTCAACGTGTAAAACTCCTCAATCTGCACAGCTAATCGTGATTATGACGAATGAAAGAGCTTATGAACTCGATTGCATGAATTTAAGATGATTTAGACGAGAAACATTTTAGGTATCTGTGATGCACTTAGCTGGCTAATAGAGTTTACGCTCCAGTTAGTTGAAGTGTTTTGGTTCTTATTTTGTAGTGGCATACTATTCTTGTTCCAAACAATAATGAACTCCTAGCTAGAGGTAGAGGGCGAGAAGCCCAAAGCTAAGTAGTTCCCATTCTCATGTTCCATTCCTTGAATTTGACTACATAAGAAAAAAATGCTATAGGCATAATCATTACGCACGGAGGTCGTATTGAGATGACACACCCGAAAATCCATTATTTAAATTAGCAATTGCACATGAGTTATAAAGTGTGCAGGAAGGGGTGCCAATGTTTGATTATCTCTCAATGGACACATGTCAATGTTTAAATTTCCTTTTTCATTTTGGAATAAATTTAGAAGGGCTCAAACTTCAATATGAAATGTGTTGGCTCAATTGTAAATCATTCAAGTGCGGCTTCCTTACTTGAATGCCCTCTATTTTCTGGATGTTGTTACAGCAATCAGGAGAGATTTAATAAAAATCTAGCATGTGATGGACCACCAATTCTGAATTTCAATCTCACTCCATATTTTCACTTTCACATTTCCTTCAAGTATTTCCTCACCTTCTTCATTTCTCATTCTTCTGCCTCCCACCCCAGATTTTCACTCCAGAGTTGTATAGGTTAATGCTACCCCTCCTCTACAAGCTCTCGGAAAACATGTGGTACACATAATGATCCATTGCAGCCATAATGCAGTAAAAATCACTCATGCATGGCTGCACGGGAATAAAAGACAAATAAATCTTACATGGTCAGGATTGAATGTAGAAAATGCTGAGGATATTAGTGTCAGCTACTTCTGCTGTAAATATTTGTCTTGTAGTGATGATCTCAGGGGATCTGGGATGGAAATACTGACACAACTACATTATCTTTGTTCTCAATATCATGAATGTTTTGTCGTCCTGTTCTTGAATTTCTTCATTATACAGAAGACACTGCAGCAACATCGAATTTCTTCACAGGGGCATCTTCCTCAGATATTTTCTCATTATGTTTGTTGCTGCAGACACTCTTTGCCAAAGTTTTCTGTCATTTTTGATAAAAAAGTACAAAATGGTCAACATTCACAACACTAATCATCATCCACATTCTATTCATGTCGGATATGTTTGCAAACAAATGAAAAAGATTAAAGACTATATATTTAAAGGTTTTATGTGAGCTCCAGATTCTAAAATGCACGGGGCCGTCAAAGAGTTAGCATTGACAACTTGTCAGCTTAACAGGCCTGCAGAGAAGAGTGCCATTTTCACTCATATTCAGTAAACAAGTGCTTCAAAAGTTCAAACTATAGTGGTCTATTTTTTAATTTTAGTACTTTGTGGGGGATTTCAATTTGTATACCATGCAGCCTTCAAAGAGTATTTCATCTGATACAGAAGACGCCACAGCAACATCAAATTTCTTCACAGGGCATCTTCCTCAGATATTTTCTCATTATGTTTGTTGCTGCAGACACTCTTTGCCAAAAATTTCATTCATTTTTCATCAAAAAGTAATTTAAATCTTTACAGAATAAAATAAAATGGTCAACATTCATAACACTTATCATCTGCCACATCCTATTCATGTTGGATATGTTTGCAAACAAATGAAAAAGATTAAAGAATGTATATTTAAAGCCTAAAGGTTTGATGTGAGCTCCAGATTCCAAAATGTATGGGGCCGTCAAAGAGTTAGCATTGACAACTTATCAGCTTAACAGGCCCTCATAGAGGAGTGCCATTTTCACTTATGTCCAATAAACAAATGCTTCAAACTTTAGTGGCCATATTTTTTATTGTAGTACTTTGTTTCCTTCTTCTAGCACCATTTAAAAATCAAAGCTCAAGCTGTCACAGAGTATTAGTAACAGGGAGAAAACTTGTGAAATGAATTAATTGGAGTTGTACATGGTAGGTATGACCATGGAAGGGGATTTCCAATCTATATACTACGCAGCACACATTACAATTCACGCAGATGCAAGATCTACACATGAGTGAAGGGAGATATCCTAATGATTGAAATAAAAATTTAGAGATATAATAAATCAAGGCAAGCATTATCCCTAAGTGCCATGTACTGAAAATCAAAATGTAAAATTGCTAGTTGAATGCACACTAATTGAGCCTCCTATCTCATGTAAAATTAAAGGTGCCCCAATATCTCAGTGCCACATCCTTTGAGAAGAGGGGTTTGGCAACATTTTGCAAGTGTGAATTATAGGAACTGCACAAGGAGAAGGTTTTGTTAGCTATGGCCAAAACAATAATCTTCCTCCAGTAAAACAAAGTGGTCTTTTAACAGTTATCGAGGGTGAGGTGTCACTGTCTCATTTTCACGCACATGGCCATAAGTCTCAAACATATCTAACTCTCTTACTAACCAAATGAACAGAGAGTGAGAAAGCAAAAGCAACCCATTTAATTCTCTTAATCATTATACATCATGAGGAAAGAAGCAGTAGTGTAAGAGCTCGAGGCATTGGGTTTTAATATTGATATTGATATGGAATTTGATATGAAGACAGATGAAAGGGATAATGGGCTTGCCTTCGTATATGCTCATGTGCACAGCTGCAGGAATTATAGGAGGCATCATGGTAGCCATAGCGCTAGCATCCTTGGAGCTTCTATGGTTTTATTCTCTTCAACTTTTCTATAGAAAGCATCTTATCAAAAGACTGGTGCCGTCTATCGAGATGACAATCAATAACTATATGAAATACATCTTATTGGCCATCACTATAGCTCCTATGGCTTGTTCTGGACTTCTTTTTTCTCCAAGGTTTGTGTGTATCACCACTTTTTTTGCTTTACCAAAGATAAGCTAGTCTTGATTAATGGAAGGTGAGATGTCTCTTTTTTCTGTAGCTGCAGAAACAAGTATTTAGAGAGTGCTTATGTGAGCTTTGACTTGGTGGGAGTGTATAAATCCCGCTGGATATTGATGGCGTTACACAATGCCTATTTTTGAGAAGTGCACACCCTAATTCACTGGGTGAAGTGCATGTACAGGTGGGTATGTCGGACCCTCCACTCACATCTCCGTCTTCAGCACCATGCACGGGGACTTAATGGACATTGTGCTGTGTCACCCCATTCTACGCAGGACTCATGGCCTGGCTCTATGTGTGGGGCTTGGAATGTCATGTAGATGGCAGCCTTGGGCTGGGTGGTCAATGGCGTCAATGTACGGTGTTTAATGCTGGTGGGTGCTGGAAAAATCACCGGAAAAGTGCTGCAACATATATTAAAAATTATGAGATGGACACTTTCCTTAGGTATGAGAAAGTCTCCGGTGTAATTACATGGTTAAGAACACTAATTATATTGCACTAGTAGAGAACACAAACATATTAGCAGTTGCTCTAATAAAGAACACTGTAATAGAAAGCATGAAAATCTGGTCCTGGACAAGTATAAACAAACAGTTAACCTGCAGATATGAATCAAATCCTTCCAGGTTAAATTTTTTTAACAATGTATCTAGGGGCTATGGTAGAAGTTTATTGCCCTGTTGGGTCACAGGTTCAAGTCACGGTAGGTGTCTCCCAGTAATATGGTATCCATAGTACATGCAGCAGTATGCCTGGAACTTGGACCCCTGTTTGTGTCCAATACATTGGGTTACAGGTTTGAGTCACTCTAGGTGGTTACCTGATAAATATGGTATCCAAAGTACACACAGCAGCATGCACAAAACTTGGATCCCTTTTTGCATCCAATTTGGTTCATAGCTCCAGTCAATAAAACATGTACCATTAAAAAACATTTATGAGCCATTGGTCTGCATAAGAAAACTTTTTAAATCTTATGGTATCAGAAATTCTAGTGGTTTTAAATTTCAAGTGGTTTTAAGTCTTTTAGTGATTGTATTCTGGTATCTGAATTTTTAGGGGTTTCAAAAAGACATTTTAAAGTTAAAATAATATTTTAGGGATTAAAAATACTCGAGTCTTATCCATACACTATTACTGCAAAATGAATCTCAAATATAAAATTAACTTTCAAGTTTTCAACAGATGATTCTGATTATGACCAGTAAAACCGCCCTTTAATACAATTGTGCTTCTTGTATGTGACACTGGAATAAAAACATTGCGGAAACTGAAAGCAGTGAAGAAATAAGCAAACAAGGGAAACTGAAAGCAATGAAGAAATAAGCAAATAATAAACAGATACAAACCTTCCTTTGAGTCTTCTTGCAACCTCAGATGAGATAGCTGAAGTGTTACTACACTTGTTGGATCTCTTTGGATAATTTGATTGTGGATGCTCCAACGTGATTCCAAATGGAAGAAGAATGCTACAAGCAATGGGTGATCAAATGGACAACCTTTCGGTATGCAAATTCCAATGGCAAATGGGCAGAGTTTTGCTGCAAATGCTTAAAGCTTCCAAGGATGAATTTTGAAGGATTGAGCCCCATATTTATAGCTGAAGGAGTGGTATGTGCAGTTGGATGGTTTGCATATTCATTTATGGGGCAATGTCTATTTAGTTGGCTTTTGATTTTATTCGAGAAGGTGGTTTCTGCTTCCTTCCACCTTTGTAGGGTTCTAGAACTTGAGTGGAGTGAGCTAGTTCAACTTGAGTGAGTTGGATGGTGAAGTGGAGATGAGTGGAGGGTGAGTGGATAATTAGCTATTTATTTATTTAAATAGCTAATTAAATTAGCCAAGGGATGTGAGTGTATGTTTTAGCATGATAGAATTAATTAAATTAATTCTAAAGGGATGTGGGTGAATTCTAATGGAATGTGAGAGGGTAGTGATCTAGAATGCATTCTAGAACTGATTTGGCATATTATGACAAAGGATAAGGATAATTAGGAATGACTAGAAATAGGTATGTATTTTTAGGGTGTCTACAGAGTTTATAACATATGTAGTGAGTTTTGGCTCTGTATTTTTATGGTTATAAGCTTTCTTTGGCTGCAAACGTCAAAGGATTTGTACCCGATAAATAAGAATTTGGTTCTGGTCTTGTAGGAAGTGTTACTCAATGTGATAGGTTTGAAACATTTCAATTTAGTAGATTTTCTATTTTCTGGTACAGAAGCTAGAAAATCAGTCACGAATTTTTCCCATGGTAAATGCAATGGCCTAATCAGGTCATCAATCCCAGCCCAAGTGTTGTTAAATTTGAATATATGTATTGTATACTAGGTATTGCATTTACAATTTGAATGTACTTCTACAAATGTAGTTTCTCTTAGTTGGAAAGCAATAGAAATGGTATTGTGCCCTGCTTACTACTTGGTGATTTTGAATTGCTTTGTAGATTTTTTTTTCCTCCATCATTTTCATTGTAAATTTTAGAGTTTTTGTGTGAGCTTTGGTTTGTGTGGCAAAGGGAGTCCCTATTATATTCTGAGATATATTTAAGAATTAAGTTATTGAATATGAATTGTTTCCATAAACATCTGAATGATTTCTAAAAGTTTTTTTGTCTTCATGTATTACTTGCTCCATTCACTTTCAATTATGAGTTTAGTTAGTTATTGTTATATCTGCATTTTACTTAAGGACTGGGTACCTGTAGATATAGAAACTAATTATTACTGGGCCTGAGGCTAAATTGAGTTGTTTTTATATAGGGAAATGTTGGGCTTATTTTCACAAAAGGCGACTTGAAAGAGGTGCGCGAAGAAGTAGCAAAATATAAGGTATGTTTGTATGTATGGACATGGTTCTTTTGCTCAACTAGCCACCTTCATTACCACAACTTCTCTGATCTTTCCTGACATTTTACAGGTTGGAGCTCCAGCACGTGTTGGTTTGGTTGCTCCAGTCGATGTGGTTGTGCCCCCTGGAAACACTGGTCTAGATCCATCCCAAACATCTTTCTTCCAGGTTTGAATATTCACCAAAATCTCAACTGATCTTCGTGATAGCTGCCGAAATATTGCAATATTAGCTTTTTAAAAAAACACGTCAGAACTATTAGCATATTACTATGCTAACCTTGAGATCAAAGGAGATATAGGTTGAAATAATTGACTAGGTGCTTAGGAGCAAGCTTATTGGTGTTTTTTATATCATATTTGCCTGTTAATATTTTCAATTATAAACAGGTGTTGAACATTCCCACCAAAATTAACAAGGGAACTGTTGAAATTATCACACCTGTAGAGCTCATTAGGAAGGGAGATAAAGTGGGTTCTTCTGAGGCAGCTTTGCTTGCTAAGCTTGGTATTCGTCCATTTTCATATGGACTCGTAGTGCAGTCTGTATATGACAATGGATCAGTATTTGATCCTGCAATTCTTGATCTTACTGAGGATGATTTATTTGGAAAATTTGCTGCTGGTATCTCTACAGTAGCAGCCCTTTCATTGGCTCTCAACTATCCTACCTTAGCAGCTGCTCCTCACATGTTCATCAATGGTTACAAGAATGTCTTAGCTGTTGCTATTGCTACAGACTATTCATTTCCACAGGCAGAGAAAGTGAAGGAGTATTTGAAGGTAAGTTTGGAAGCTGATTCTAATTTTGAGCATTTATATGAATTTCTACTGTTGAACTTAAAATTTCCATATCAATATTTCACAATGTCGATCCATTTGATTTGAATTCTTATGCAGGACCCAAGCAAGTTTGCAGTCATTGCTGCCCCAGTTGCTGCAGAAGCTTCTGCTGCTCCTGCGGCAGCTGCCCCAAAGGAAGAGGAAAAGAAACCTGAACCTGAAGAAGTGTCTGATGATGACATGGGTTTCAGTCTGTTTGATTAGGGTACCCTGTCGGTTTGTTTCGGAGATTGACTGTTAATAGGATTAAGTCAAAAGAGAATTTTGATTACAAGGAAATTTGGTATTCTTCCGTTTTCTTTTCATTTGTTAGGGGTAGTGGTGTAGTATATGCTCCATGTTCAGTATTACAGGCAAATAGATTTCATTCAATGTTTTAAACATTGAAACCTAACTAATATCTCCAAAGTGGGATAATGAGCACTGTTTAAGTACTACCAAACGAGTTTTTTGATGCCATTTCATTTTTTTATATCAAGTTGACCTGTCATGCTGAAATCAACTCTAGTTATTTTACAGGTATCATATTTTTTTTAAATGGTTGTAAGTATCTTGTCACCTTGTTACCTGATAAGATCTGGTAAGGATTTGTTTGCTTTTTAAATGTCATTTTTCGACTGCTGAGTATGATATATTTTTTGAAATTGTCCCCATTAAGCATACTCAGGCATGTACCAAAATAATCTTGGGGGTTAGACCAAAATTTGCTAATGCATCATGAGGCTTAGTTTTATGTGACTGCATATACTCTTTATGGAATGTTTGAGCTTCAATGAAATGAGGCTTATTTAATTAAATCTTCCTTTTACTACTAGGAAGGACTTCAGTTATTCTTTCATGTATATCTAACTGGCTTTACAATTAATAATTTTGTCTGGTGTTTTGGGGTTGAGAACTCTTTCCTATATAAAAATTGCAGAATTAAACTAGTGGCAAATTTCTAACAAAGTAATCTCGGTGGGTCAGAGCAAAATTTGCTTATAAAATCAAGAGGGTTAAGTTCTGAATGGGCCTATATATTCTATAATGAAACATTCCTTCTATATGATATTACCCAAATTTGAGGCATTTATTAGTTAAATCTTTCTCCTTTAGTATTAGGAAAAGGACATTGAGAATCTTGTATATCAAGCAGCCCCTGTTTATAATTCGTTTGCATATAATGGCTGGTGTTTTGGGGTTGAGAACTCTTATAATTTAATTGCAGAGTTAAACTGATAACAAATTTCTACAAAATAAGATTTGGCTCTAGTTTTATGGTAAGTATGCTTTGAGGTAATTGGTGAAGGCCTTTCGTATTTAATTAAATCCCTGGACATTTACCAATTTTAAATGTACACAAAATGCTTCATGTTTTATTTTGGAGATTAAGTGTCAATAGGGTTTTAGTCAAGAAGTCTAATTTTCATTATCCTATATGTTGTAGATAATTACAGAGCCTGTCAGTATAAATTTCTAGGTAGTGGTGTAGTATATGCTCCATGTTCAATATTGCAGGCCAATAGTTGGTGTAGTATATTGAATTGATCTGTTAGCTGAAATCAGTTCTTTGTATTTTACTGGTATGATATGTTTATTTATGGTTGTAAGCTTTTTGTATCTGTGTGTTTCACCACGTTCACTGGATAAGATTTGGTAAGGATTTGTTTACTTTTCTAATGCCATTTGTGGCTGCTAGGCATGTTATATATTTGAAAAAATCCCCAAAACTAATATTAGTTTGCTAATGAAACCAAGAGGTCTAATTTTATATGAATATAGTCTTTTTATGAAAATTGTCAACTTTCATGAAATATATAATCTAGAGAAGTCTTTCACACATGAAAATGGTAAATTGAGATCAAAATTCTACCAAAATAACAGCCAAGAGGATTTTAAATGACCATATAAACTCTTTTAGTGAAACAATTCAATTTAGCCTCAATGAAATTTTATCGAAACATTTAAAGCTTAAATGAAGTTTCATCCCAATTTGGGAAAATGATTATCTAAGTTTTTCTCCTCTGTAACTATGAAGGACATTGATTTTTATGATTAAGTTATTTATATTTAAGGGGCTTTGCATACTAATTTTTGATATAATAAATCTGGCTTTACTTTCCTCTGTGAAAATGGCAGGTTAAAACATAAACAACTAAAATTAAATTTGCTTATGAATCAGAGGCCTAATGTCAAATAGAGCCCAATGCCATTCACAGGGTGGGGAGCTTGCCATGGGGAATAGGACTGCTTCTCCTGCTGCTCATGCTCATGATTTATTAGTTCACCTTTCATGAATACTGGTTTCCCGTTTAGAGCAGAGGCTGATTTCCTACCCCCGTTTTGTAAGCATTTCCACCCTTTTTTTTTCCTCTGTCGTGACTGTATATTGTGGATTTCTTGGCAAACGGAAAAGAAATACTTATATTGTGTATATTTCGGTATGAAATTTCTTGTTTTTTAAGTAAGAACTGTTGAGTACTTATGTAGTGGTTCTGGCATCAATGGAATTCGATTATTTTCACAAATTTGTTAAAAAACAAAAAATTGGTAAAGCCGGTTTAGATTTATTGGGAGAGGATAATGCAAATTGGTGAAAAACTGGTGAAGTAGATTTATTGCAAACGCATGTGAAATGTGCGCTGAAGGGGAAGTTTAACATGAGGTTGAATTTGAGGGACAAAAACATACGAGGATGAGGGTTGTAAAAGAGGGGTTAGAGAGAGGAGAAGCATTGGGAGAGGATAATGTTGGGGGATCGTTTTGTGGAAAAGCTATCTATCTTACGAGGAGGAACATATTTATTAGTTATATTTATTTGTTATTTGTTGGACAAAGAAAGGGAATATGGTGTGCAGGGAATCATGGAAATATAGTTTGGAGATATCGTAGAAAGGAAGGAGTTGTCAATGAACTTTTCAAATGCAAACTTGCATTTTTCGATTCAATCTCGAAGTCAACACATGTTAAAAACATTGCGATTTTGCAATGCGGGTTTATTGTGTCGTGGGTTTCATGATCATGTGTTATTATGGTTTCTCTATACATTTCAAGAATTCGACTAACATTACCCCTCATGAAAGAAGTAATGAAAACATGAGACATCAATATAGAAATCATTATTGATTTGTATGAATAGTAGTGTATTGTGTTAATTGTAAGACATATGGAGGGGCCACTCAGTAAGTGTCAATAACTTGTCCATAAGTTGTATGACACCATAAAATTGGTTGAATGCAATTGAACGCAATGGAACATTTTGGAAGGGAAAATGAAAAAGGGGGCTTTATTATTAATTTATTTGACCTTTTAAAGAGTTATCTTTTTTGGTTGGACAACATTTAATATGCTAGACAAGTTGAAAACATGAATGGAAAGTTGGAAATAAAAACTAGGGGAATTAAATTGTTGTTTGGATCACACCTATTCCACAACTCACATTGTTTGCATCCAAATAAAATTTTTAATGTGTTCCACTGTATCATCTCATTCTTAGATGTTTTTATAGCGAGTGCCCTCATAGATACAAATGCTAATTGTGGGAAAAGTGAGGTTGCACGCCAAGTGTTTAACAAAATGTCTCAATGTGACATGGTCTTATGCAATGATATGTTATCAAGTTATGCTGATTGGAAACTTTGATGAAGGTCTCAGTATACTATTTATATAATTTCCCAACAAATGTGGCCTCTTGGAATGCCATGATTGCATGACTTGAAGAATGTGAGGGTCTGCAAATCAGGTTTCGTAAGGTTTAACAATGCCAATTTTGTTGTATTCAATGTCCTTTGCCGCCTTATCTCCACCATCCAAATATCTGACAAGTGCCAGAGACCCTCCGCCCCCAACTATGACAACCCCTTTCGGCATAATAAGAGTAATGATAGAAAATAGTAATAAAACAAGGTTTCTTGTTTGATGAGGATGGAAACTATTATATGGAGAGGTAATGGATTGTTTTTATTTTTTTCTTGTAAAATGTGTTGTCCAAAAAAAGGTGTAGTATATTTTACACAACACTTTATAATATAAATGATGATGTTCTCACTACAACTAAGCAAACTATTACCAGGATATAATATATTTTATATTTTAATGAAATTTAAGTAACTTTCCCCGAGGTCCCTGATTCGTGTTTGGCTCGACTTCAATTTTCAAAACCTATGTGGACGTGGTACCATTTCATCTTTATGGAATTTCTATCATCGCAAGGGTTTGGAACTTCCATTTCATTATTGGGTTTATGTGAAAGTGTTGGACATTATAATGAGACACTAAACACAATGGCAAAAGAAAGCACATCACTTACACTTACATAACAACATTATATTATCCATGAAACACTAAAATTCATAAGATTCCCTCATGGGAAGAAAGCACATCGCAAGAGTTGGAAACAAAATCGTATGCCTCCTCATACTTTTATGTCTGCATATTGTTCGCTTGGATCTTGTTGCACATGACCTATCCGCTTCACCACAATGAATCCCTTATCGAATGATCACACTTCCACCAATACACCTACATATGAACTCAACAGTTCTTGTTTTCACTTCCAGTGAATGCTCTTTCACCGGTTAATCGATGAAGAAGTCTGACAGTTGAAGAATCTCAATAGTCGAAGATCACCCCATTGGGATTGCCCTAATATACAATTGTTCTCATAATCTAAAATGTACATTCTCCTTGTTTCAAATATAACAGGGGAAGGAAACCACACCATTTTATTTTGCACACACCACACAACTAAAAAAAAGATGCCATCATACCAAAATGCAGCCCTGTCGTTGGTGATTGACGAGAGGCACTGATCGCCCTCCTTCCTCCGTTGTCTCCGACCTCTAGTACCATCCGCTAACTCAATGAATTTGGCTTTTGAGGATCAATGGTTGCTAGGACGTCGAATTCTACCGAAAATTCGTCCGTGAGGCATTTTTATTTATTTTTCGAACTTTTACCAAGATACTTTTGACAATTTTACAATAATACTTTAACTTCGACTAATTAAGAGTTGACAAAATGATATATTAATTTATGACTTTTGACAATATAGTTTCGACACTTCACAACATTGACTTAAGACTTATATATGAAAAT
This sequence comes from Taxus wallichiana var. yunnanensis, assembly GCA_018340775.1. Classification (NCBI taxonomy): domain Eukaryota; kingdom Viridiplantae; phylum Streptophyta; class Pinopsida; order Cupressales; family Taxaceae; genus Taxus; species Taxus wallichiana. The sequence goes on along the minus strand of CM031238.1, from coordinate 197,798,980 downwards.
AAGTGAGTCACATATTTTGACAAGACCAATTACTCTTATTACGTTGAAAGGCGTGTTCTATGTGAGAAAGCCCGACTCCCTTTGACAAGTGACAAAGCAATCAACGATCATGATACATTGGTCGACGATGCACGAATGTTTTTGGATCGTTCACGTGTCTGGGAATGGATATGGAATTTCCATTGGAGGTAGGTACATGCGGCCATCATGAAGATAAGAACAAGATATTCAAATCGTAGAAAGTGTATGGCCGCCCTTGCTGTAGTACAGGATATCACTGTGCCGCAAAACATAGTCTTTTTCAGGGATTTCTTCTTGTTTTTGGTATTCCACCTTTTTTTTTTCAATTGCCATAATGGGTTTCGCCATGAGAGAAGATTGCAAATTGGAAATTGTATGCCCACATGCTCCTTCGGAAGCCACTATTGTGCCGCATAATACCAAGATTCTTTCATGGAAATCATCATTTTTGCTTGTGACAGAAGATGGCGAGAGTTTGGCCATGTGGGAGTAGGAATGGGATTTCAAAGAGAATCCCAAGTCGAAGCCTTGTTGGAAGGAGATTACCAGAATGGGTTTAGGATTTTAGCAGGATACGAGGTGAGTTTTTATGTGCGGGTATACAACGGTGGCCTTTCCTTTCTACTGTTGTTAATCATTATTATTCCAGTCACTTTTTATGTATATCTCCTTTGTTGACTTTTCTATTTTTTAACACTCATAATTTATTTGGAAAAAGGCACGTAAATAATAAATAATAAATTGGTGTATACACGCACTCTCCCCCCAAAGCAACATGTTAAGTCGTAGTTGATTTGGTTCTGAATTTTCATGAGCTTTATACAACACTTGACATTTGCAGATTCAAACATCTGCAAATACTAGATTTTCAGAGGAACAATCCTCCTCGTACACCGTGTTTTCATTTGGGTTTTAGACTAACTTTCCTTCTCATACCCTCTGGCCAAAGAACAAGTAAGTGTAAGGTTGCCACTGCTTTGTGGCAGTGTATGGTTGTTCCTACTCTATATGGTCACCTTTGATTTGTGAATGGAATTGACCCAAATAAAAAAAACATTATTTATAAAACTTGAGAGCCCACCCCCCCAACCCAATCATTGTTTTTGGAATTAACCCAAATAAATGTTGAACCATCAAATGTTAATTTGAAACTTGAGAGCCCCCTACAATTGAAATAAAAAAATCCATGCTTTGCACGACCTTTACCATGGAGTTGTGTTCACTTGAATCTCCCTGTGATCCACCCATTAAAATACATAATAACTCTTCAATCAAAACTAAATACTACTGTTCATATCAGAACTGGTAGATGAATCATTTCCAATATTCTTGGTAAAAATGATTATTGATCTAAGTTAACAAGTAAAAGAACAAGGCAGATCCACCATCTATGAAATTAGGTGAATGTAGCTGGATAAAACAATATCAATGACTTTTACATCAAAATTTCAAATTACACTCCGCGATTCATCATTTTAGGTTTCTATTGAACTATCTGTTCATTCATGATTTGATGATGGATGATCAATATCGTTTATTTTTCCAGATCAACATTTAAAATTAAACTCCGTGATTCATCGTTTTAGGTCTATAATGAACAATCAATTCATTCTTATTTTGATGATGAATTATCGATAAGATTATCAAATAGGACTTTAAGAGAGGAACTTTTCTACGCAGTCTCCCCCCAAAGCAACATGTTAAGTCGTAGTTGATCTGGTTCTGAATTTTCATGAGATTTATACAACAATTGACATTTGCAGATTCAAACATCTGGAAATACTCGATTTTCAGAGAAACAATCCTCCTCGTACACCTTGTTTTCATTTGGGTTTTAGACTGACTTTCCTCCTTGTACCCTCTGGCCAAAGAACAAGTATGGTTTCCATTGCTCTGTGGCAGTGTATGGTCGCCTCTGATTTGTGCATGGAATTGGCCCAAATAAAAAAACATTATTTTTGAAATTTGAGATCCCCCAAACATTATTTCTGGAATTAACCCAAATAAATGTTGAACCATCAAATGCTAATTTGAAACTTGAGAGCCCCATAAAATTGAAATAACAACATCCATGCTTTGCATTTCCTTTACCATGGAGTTGTGTTCACTTGAATCTCCCTGCGATCCACCCATTAAAATACACAGTAACTCTTCAATCAAAACTAAATACTACCATTCATATTAGAACTGGTAGATGAATCATTTCCACTATTCTTGGTAAAAAACAATTACTGATCTAAGTTAATAAGTAAAAGAACAAGGCACATCCACCATCTATGAAATTAAGCGAATGTAGCTGGATAAAACAATATCAATGAATTTTACATCAACATTTCAAATTACACTCCGTGATTCATCATTTTAGGTTTATATTGAACTATCAGTTCCTTCTTGATTTGATGATGGATGATCAATATCAATGCTTTTTGGATCAACATTTAAAACTACACTCTGTGATTCATTGTTGTAGGTCTGTAATGAACAATCAATTCATTCTTATTTTGATGATGAATTATCGATAAGATTATCAAATCGGACTTTAGGAGAGGAATTTTTCATTTAACAAAAAATCATGGTTGTGACAAAATTTATAATTTAATTTAAAGAAAACCAAAAAGAAAAAAAAGAGAAATATAAATATTTTGTTATCAGGTTATACTATTTAGAAGCAATTTAAAGCTAAAGTTGCAAGGGAGACTATATGGTACCTATTTATAAATTTTTAGTTTAATTTGCAATACTTAAATCTGAATATTATAATGCTATTGAATGAATTATTGACCCCAACTTTTTATATAATTGATGACATGAAAGCTTCCTTAGTGTTAATCTGATTAAAACTTATGAGTTGTTTCACATTATACCTCAAGAAAAACTTTTCGAAATAGAAGGTACACAAATTATTTGAAACAAATCCTTAAATAAATCAACTGCCGCCTTAGTGAAGCTTTTCCCCACTCCAAAACATCTTAATTTGGAAACAGATCTATCATCCTTATTGGGGAGCTCGACCAACTATTGCATGTCATGAACATTCCCCTATATGCCAAAAACTCCTACTATGCTTGCACTGTGGAAAGACTTCACCGAATGTATCTCCTTTAATTCTACTTTTAGGAAACAGGGTTCCACTCTTGCACAGGATTCATTTCACAACTTGCTTCTCAACATTCATAATGTTGTCCCTCTATTTCTGGATTGGGAGGTCTTGATTTCAAGAACAAATTCTTGCCTTACTGAACAAGAGATCATTGATTTCAAAGAAACTCCCCATCTTTTTGCTAATAACGTCCGGTGGACAACCACAACGTTCAAATATTGGAATCCCTTAACTCTCCCATTGACAGATCCATTGCTCAACACACCATGTGTATTGGTGACGATCAATTATAACACAAAGTTCTTCTCTCCATTGACCAGAGAATCATGCTTTTCACAAATTTGTGTGTTGAAATAGGTCTTGTAAATGGTGTTATCGACTCTATCGTCGACAATGTTTACAATTATTCCTCTGGTCCACCTCATTTTCCTTTATTTGTTGTCGTCAAATTCGATCGATACAGGGGGAATCTTTGGGATGTCAACAACCTTTTCCATGTTCCAATTCCACCTATTTCCAGAGGTCATTGAACGCAGTTACCACTTAAAATGGCTTCGACATTTTCAATCCACAAACCTCAAGGGCTTACTTTGTAGAGAACCACTATTGACATTGAAGGCTCGGAAAAACAAGGGCTTACCTTCATAGCTGTATCAAGAGTTCCCTCCTTTTTCACCCTTTGGTTTTCACCACCTTTTTTGTTCAGCCATTAGGCTAAATGTCCTCATCACGTCTTCTGTTCCACCCCAAGAAATCATTTTTCCATGGAGTCTTTTCAAGAGTAGATATCATCCATACCATATTGCCCAATCTGAAATAAGTGAAGCACAAGGTTCCGACAGTGGACCTGACACTGACACCAACACCACACACCCTCCCAACTAGTTGAATGAATGACATCTTATGTCCCACCCCGGCTCGGCCGCAAATCACGCCTTAACATCCTACATATGTTAGGTCTCCGTGAATTTGACACCCTATGCATTCCCGTCAGAGAACTCCAACCCTTGGAAGGCCAAGATTTGTCATATTTTTAAGACTCCCTTAAGCATATCCAATATATTCTAATCGATGAAATGAGTTTCATTAGCCCTAAGTTGCTCAGTAAAATTGACTACCACCTTCGTGAAGCTTCCCCACTCCAAAACATATAAATCTGGAAACAAATATGTCACCCTTGTTGATGACCTCGACCAACCACTGCCTATCATGAGCATTCCCCTATATGGCAACAACTCCTATGGCAAGGATCTGTGGAAAGACTTCATCTAATGCATCTCCTTCAATTCTATTTTCCGGCGACAAGGTTCCACTCCTGCGTAGCATTCATTTTCGCAACTTGCGCATCAACATTCATAATGTTTGCCCTCTATTTCAAGATTGGGTGGTCCTGATGTCAACAACAAAATCTTGCCTTTGTGAACAAGAAATCGTTGAGCTCGAACAAGTTCTCCATATTTTTGGTACAAACAACCTGGTGGAAAACCACGACCTTCAAATATTACAATCCCTTAACTCTCCCATTTCCAGATCCATTCCTCAACACTTTGTTAGTGTGAGTTATCCTATGTGTCCTCTCATGTTGGAGGGTCATCTCACATGGGTTAGGTCTAGGGTTAGGTTTAGGGTTTCATATGTGTCATGCACTAGGGTTACTGGCACCCTATATGTACCCCTTTTCTATTCATTTATGAGCATGCCAAGACACTCCATTGTCTTTCCTCTATGCAAGCTTTGTTTCTGTTGAGCAAGTTCTTCCATTACTGATCAATTTTTTCCTTGCTTATCCTGGAGCTTTCACGATTCCGTTGGCGTGCAACTACTTTGTGGTGCCTCGTTTCCGATTCAATTCTCGCAAACTCTTTTCATGGTATCAGAGCTGAGATCGGGTAAACGTGCACTCGATTTGTTTTTTGTTGCTATTACTCTTTCTTGGTTTCGTTAAATTACTCTGCATGCAAGTCTTTTGATCACTATTTTCTAGAAATTATCTTGCTAATATCTCTAACAAGCTTTCTCGGAAAGTTTTTTGTGTTTTTTTCTTGTGCATGTGCAGGTTTTTTCAAAATACCTTGAGAAATCGGGTTTTTAAACTGTTTTTTTGTTGGATGTATCAAAATCCAAAATAGAGATTCCTTTCATTTATTAAAATGGAAGTGAAATTTTTTTAAGCTCTCTGGTTTTTGCAGGATATGCATGTTGTCTGTGGTTGCAGGATCCTTGAGTTCTTCAGTCGTGGTTGCTCATCAATGAATTCTTTGTCCCTCGACCATTTTTGGGTATTTTTGCCATCATTGTTCATTCACGCGTGGCCTGCATTTTTTCTTCTTCCGAGGCATTTTTTTTTGTTCATGTGTTTTTACCAACATCGACGTTTTCTTTTTGCTTACAAGGCGTTTTAAATTACTCAGCCACATTTTTTTGCTTTTGTAGACTTTATTAATTTCTCTTGCGTGGACTGTACCCTTGGCACCCACGCATCATCTAACTCCAAACGGCTGTTCATCACGTTTTTTGGTGTGTGCGCGTTGTAAACTCTCCTTGGGCGCGACTGCATGTTTTTTTCTCTGCTCTTTTTTGGGCGCGGCTTTGTCCAGGTTTCTAAGTTTCATTTACTTCCTTTTTAAATCTTACTCAAAACAAAACAAAATCTCTACCTTTTATCAAAACGTTTGAAGTTTTTTTGCATGTTCTTTTTGGAAAGGTCGGCTAAATTAGACTCCTCCTCTTTTTTAAAACTCAGGAAAGCTTTTTTCCTTTTTCTAACTCATTGTCTTTTTCTAAAAACACGTGGAAGTCTCTTTAAAAGCTTTTTTTTAAAACACAAAACAAATCAAAACTCTTTTGGTAAGTTTTTAAAATTTCTAATTTACCGTGTTTTTAACAAGTTTCTAAAACCATTTTTAGCAATTTGTTAGAAGTCTCATCAAATATTTAAAAGATCTAAATTAAATTCTTTTTTTTTTTTAATCTTTTTAGATCTTAATTATTTCCTGAAATTAATTAGATTTAATTTAATTAAATCTATCTTTTATTAATTTCACATTATTTAAACAATATATTTCCTTGGCATTATAATTTGGTTTTTGGCTTGTTGTATTTTTAACCTTCCATCGAGTGTCGAAGACGAAGGGTGAAACCGGATTGGCAGTGGCTAATTCCCCCTCGCAATACAAAAAAACCCTATCTCAAATTCCGTGCCGTTTCCAACGAGCATACATACGACACCCTTTGCATGCGTTTAGGGAACTTTTTTAATCCGTTTGCAGGCTTATTGGCTTTTTCTCATCAATTGCGGGAATTGGTTTTTGCTATAACTTTTGACTCGTTGCTCGGTTTTGAGCACTTCTTTAGTCAAAGTTGCATGTTTTTTTGCACTCTAGATGATGGGATCATTAGCTTTATAAACGCACTAATTTTATAAAGTGCCGCATTCTGGGGGGTGTCTTTGTATTGCTTATTTCAGCTCATTCTTTTGAGCTTTGTTCTATTCCTTTCTTTCGTGGACTTGTGAGCGCATCCGCCACAGTCTTACAACAAAGGGATTCTTTCGTGTGATGTGAGATGCTTTTTCTCACCACCAGGGTTGGCTTTCGCCTCCTTTCTGTTTTTTGCTTGTGCTTGTTTACGGTGTCCTTTTTTGTTGCACTACACGAAACACTGTTGTGGTATCCTCTCTTGCGCGTTATTACACTAATTACAAGACGAGTTACCAAGTGTTTCAAACCACATGCACGGATCTGATTGTAATCAACACACTAACCTATAAAGTGCTGAAAGCAGGGGGGTTGTTATTGTCCTGGGTGGTTGTGTTTCTTTTTTGCATTTCTTTCTCTCTCTCACTATGGATGCACTTTCAATTCCTTTGCTTATGCCATTCAAATTTTTCAAATGGAGATCGAAAATAATAATGAAACTAAGGGGTAAAGGGTTATTCCGCATCACCATGGGAGGCGAGAACCGGGCAGACGACGAACCTGAAAAATCTAAGTGGTTAAACCGTAGTGATGAAGCTTTAGGTCTTCTTTGCATGTCTATTTCTCTTGACTTGCTCTTCCACATTGAGGCGTCTGAAACACCTACATCTACGTGGAAAACGTTGGATGCGATGTTTGGACAACTAGATGACATGAGAGCGCATGAGTTGGAAAACAAACTACTAGGGTTAAATCCTAGTGACTTTGAAAACCTACAAGCCTTCTTCTCGAAATTTGTCCACATTAGATTATTGTTAAAAGGATGTCAAGTAGAAAAGAAAGATTCTCAACTGATCTTGTTGATTCTCTCTAAGCTAGGTCCCGAATATTCTGTCTTCGTGTCAACTTTCTACACTACAAAAGCTACTTTGGGCGATACTTGGACGATGCCCTCCTTTGATTTTTTTTGTCCCAACTCATTCGAGAACAGGACAAACTCATTCAAATGGGGTCTCTCAAGTCCAAGTCACATGCCCTTGTAGCAAGTACTAGCAAGGGAAAGAAGACTGAAAAGAAGAAAGAAACTAAGGATCAACCTAAGAAAGAAACCAAGATCAAACCTTAAAATGACACAAACACTTCAACTTCTGAGCTTAGGGCGCAGAAAAGTAAGTATTTGTGTTCCTATTGCAAGAAGACTGGTCATGATGAGCAACACTATTTTAAGAAACAAATTGATCACTTATCTCATTTACTTGAGAAAAATAAAATAAATGTTCCTGAATCCATAAAACAAAGTGCTCCGAAGGCCGAGTCTTCTATTGCAAAAGGTGCTAAAAATGATAAGAAGAAAGGAAAGGCCCTTGTAGCCAAAGTTGCTCCTTCATCGACATGGATTATAGATTTTGGTGCCTCGCACCACATGGGTTCTTCGCATGAGGTGTTTTCCAACATCAAACCTTGTGGAATGTCCCAAATCACGATGGGTAATGACACGATAGTGTCGGTTTTCGGTAGTGGATCGATAGAGATGGATGGGGGAACATTTAACCAAGTGTTGAGTGTTCCTGATCTCTCTACCAATATCCTATCGGTTTACCAAATTACTCACCTTGGTGAAGGAATGCAAGTGGAATTTAGTCCTAACTCAGTGATCATTCGCGAGCTTAACAATGACACTACAGTGGTGAGGAAAGGCGAGATCACCGTTCACGGTTGTAAACCTCACACTTTACTTCTGATTCTACGCCCACTGCCTTGCTCACTCATGCAAATGAGGTTAGTAAGCTATGGCATGAGTGTTTTGGACATCTAAATTATCGCTACCTTGAACAATTGAGTCAAAACGAAATGGTCAACGGGTTGCCTCGCGTCAAGTTTTCTAAGGGTCTTTGTGAGGGTTGTACCCTTGGAAAGCATCCTGAAAAGAACTTTGACAAAGGAAAATCCTGGAGAGCCACTCATCCCTTGGATCTTGTTCACAACGATGTTTCTGGTCCATTTCCTTCTCCTTCGTTTACTAGAGCTCTTTATGTGCTAACCTTCATTGATGACTATTCACGATATACTTGGGTATATTTTCTTAAGCTTAAGTCTGAAGTCTTTGAACATTTTTAGGACTTTAAGGCTCTTGCTGAGAAATAGGCGGAATGGTCTATCAAGGTTCTTTGAACTGACAATGGAGGTGAATATGTAAACAATAGGTTCATGGATTTTTGTACTTCTGAAGGGATCTCTCTGCAAGCATACAATTGCTTATAGCCCTTCACAGAATGGAGTTGCAGAAAGAAAGAACCGTACTTTGAAGGAGATGGCCACTTGTATGATTCACTCGAAGTCTCTTCCTCGCAGTATTGGGCGAAGTAGTGAATTGTGTAAATTACATTCAGAACCGTGTTCCACACAAGGTAGTAAGAGGGATGACACCCTTTGAAGCCTGGTTTAGATGTAAGCTTGATGTTGAGCACTTTTGAGTCTTCGGATCCAAGGTTATGGCTCAGATTCCCAAGAAGAAACGCAAGGCCTTGGAACCACAATCCAAACCTTGTATCTTTGTAGGGTATCCTGATGGCATGAAGGGATATCGATTGATGAATTCTACTTCTCATGAGCTATATATTGAGAGAAGTGTTAAGTTCCACGAGTCTTCTTCGACTTCTACTTCACCTATTGAGGTTCTTCAGCTCGCATTGATTTAGATTTTGACTCATCAAATGATGATATTGTTGAGCGTGCTCCTCTTCCAGATCCTCTCGACCATCAGACCTTTGAGTCTTCTGATTTTGACAGTAGTGATGATGAGGACTATGTCCCTTCTCACTCAATTGAAGAATCTTTCGACTCTGAGCTTGATCCTCCTGGTCCCCTTTGGGCCAGGAAAACTTTGCAAAGTGCTAGAGATTTAGTTGGAGATACTTCGGATATGAGACATACTCGCTCAGATTTCATTGGACCCCACTCTTTCTTCGCCTCTGCTTCTGATCCATAGTCTTTCCGGGAGGCTTCTGGTATTCCTAAGTGGGATTACGCCATGCATGAGGAGTATTCTCTCTCATGAAGAACGATACTTGGGATCTCACCACTCTTTTGAAAGGAAGAAAAATCGTTTAGTGTAAGTGGGTTTTCCGAACAAAGTATGGAGTAGATGGAGACGTCAAAAATTTTAAAGCGCGATTAGTAGCTAAGGGTTTCTCCCAGATAGTTGGGGTTGATTATATAGAAACCTTTGCTCTGGTTGCGAAGATGACTTCTATTCAATTGACCCTAGCCATTTCCGCAGAGAAAAGATGGAAAGTCCATCAAATGGACGTTAAGAGTGCCTTCCTTCATGGTGACCTAGAGGAAGAGATCTATATGGAACAACCTCTAGGTTATGTCCAAGATTCCTCCCTTGTTTGTAAGTTAAATAAGTCTCTTTATGGCCTTAAACAAGCCCCTCGGGATTGGTATGCCAAGATGGACTCCTTCTTACTTACATCAGGGTTTACTAGGTGTCACTCTGATCCGAATGTTTATATTCTATGGCAAGATTACTCCATACTCATTCTTGTTCTATATGTTGTGACTTGTTGATCACAGGAAGCTCTTCCTCTATTATTGATTATGTGAAGATCGCCTTAACCAACAAGTTCTCCATAAGTGACTTAGGTCTACTTCATTACTTCCTTGGGATCCATATTTCACAATCGACTCGGGAATCTTGATTTCGTAACCTAAGTATGCTCTTGATTTGCTAGCTCGGTTTAGATTTCCGATTGCAAGTCTTCTCCTACTCCTTTTCTTTCCGGAGTTAAGTTGGTTTGATTGCTGTACTCCCTTGGTTGATGGTACTCTTCTTCGGTGGTTAGTGGGGAGCTTGATCTACTTGACTCACACTCGACCCGGATTTATCATATCTTTGTTGGGATCGTGTCAGATTCATGCGCAGAGCCACATGAGCTGCATTGGAAAGCAGCTAAATGGATCCTTCATTATGTTCGTGGCACTTATGCTGATGGCATACACTATCATGGAGGAGTTGATATTGACTTGATTGGATTCACAAATTTTGATTGGGCCGGTGACTTAGATCATCGGAAATCTACTTACAGCTACTGATTTACCTCTTGGTTCGGGTCCTATTAGTTGGTCTAGCAAGAAGCAGAATGCAATTGCGATATCATCTATAGAGGCAGAATACAGAGGAGCAGTCAATGTTGCCACAGAAGCTATTTGGCTACAGGGTATTCTGACAGAGTTTGGCATCCACTTTTGGCGGCCTACCATTATCTACTATGATAACACGAGCACAATCTCTATTTGTAGAAATCAGTTTAGCATCAACGAGACGAAGCACATTGAGATCCATATGCACTTCATACGGGAGCTTATTCATGATGGTATCATTGACATTCAATACATTCAGACAACTGATCAGATTGCAGATTTATTCACCAAGCCCTTCACTGAGATGAAGTTTCTTCACTTACGGTCTCTTCTTGGGGTGAGGTCTTCTGCAGCTGCCCATCTTCTTAGGGCTATGTAGTCCTTCTTTTCTTCTTCTTCTTCTAGGAAGATTGTGTTTGTATATGGGCACCTTATCAGGCCTTTAGTTGTCGGGCCCCATTGACACATATTTCTTAGTTGTTTAGGAGTGTCTTCCTCTTCCGTCTGACTCATCACAACCGCTACCCAGCTTCGATGAAGGGGGTGTTAGTGTGAGTTATCCTATGTGTCCTCCTCTCATGTTGGAGGGTCATCTCACATGGGTTAGGTTTAGGGTTTCATATGTGTCATGCACTAGGGTTACTCAAGCACCCTATATGTACCCCTTTTCTATTCATTTATGAGTATGCCAAGACACTCTGCTATCTTTCCTCTATGCAAGCTTTGTTTCTGTTGAGCAAGTTCTTCCATTACTGATCAATTTTTTCCTTGCTATCGTTGGAGCTTTCACGATTCCGTTGGAGTGCAACTACTTCGTGGTGCCTCGTTTCCAATTTGATTCTTGCAAACTCTTTTCAAACACACCATGTGTGCTGATGTCTATCCATTATAACACAAAGTTCTTATTCGCATCGACCTTAAAACCATGCTTTCCACAAATTTATCTCTTGAAATGTTCTTCTCCACATCCACCAAAAAATCATGCTTTCCGCAAATTTCTCCCATCTCTCGTATCTCACTTTTGGCGTTAACATTGCACACCTAACATGCGATTGCTAGTTACTATACATTAGTTTAAAAGTTTGACTACTATGCTAAATACGATCTCCTCACCTTTTGGGACGTGGATTTTCCAAAAACAATGCATACCAATTACAAATATGTGCATTTTCAAGTTACAAATGACCTATATTTTATTTAATATACAACTTTTACTTTTCAAAGGAATCGACACACCTTTTGTTTGATCGATCATATCAATGCTCAAAATTCTTAATGAATAAAAGACTGTATGACATGGATAAACTTTAGTGATTACACTTATAATTAATTAAAGCTTATGATTGAGGATGATTAAAACTATATAAAATAAATATGAATTATAAATTATAATTTAATTGGTAACGCCTTTTCCCACCTTGAAAAGGCAAAGTGGGACCCACAAATGGCTATGTTTGATGAGTCTAAGGTTTTAGAAGGTTATGACATGTCAATGGCCAAATATACACGTGAGGAACACACACTGTAATGATCAACTTCATTAAAACGTCCTCATGTGTACTTGCCAACAAAAGGAAAATGAGCACATGCACTCGGCGTGTCAATATCGGGCCGTTGTTATGTTTCAAACATGGATCTGCTTTAACCTGCTTTTATTTGCCATCTTATTCTTGTTACCAACACGTAATGAAATTCGTTGCAATTGAGCCCAATCTATCCCGGGAGGAGATAAAGCTGTCGATGAAATTAAAGTATAATATGTCCTGCAAAGGCCTCGACCCAATTATAAGAAACACCTTCGACATAATTAATAAAAGGCCCTTCCTTCAATATCTGGAAATGACATTGATTATTATGAAGAGTTCCCTATATATCAAATGCTCATTCTATATAATTCATCTATTTAATAGCCTAAAATGAAAACAAATTTCCATAAATAGGTGTTGGCTTCAATAGAAACATTTTTGGGCAATAAATAATTGTCAATGCATATTTATTGAAGGAGCCTAACACTTAAATTAATAAAAGTTATAATGACTACATATTATCTCAATTTAGAAATACTTGTAGGGGCACTCTAATCTTACAAAGTAGGTGTTAATAAAAAACAATAGATGTTAATTAAGTATAATCTTGCACCAATCAACGTTTAAGTGCAATTTTATAATAGATAGAAACTAAGCATATTCTTATAATAGTGTCAATGAAGAATGAGATATGTTAATTAATTATAATCAAATGTTAAAGTGAAATTTTGCAATAGAAAATAATTAAAAATAAATGTTTAATTAAATATAATTTTGTAGTAGATGTTGAGTGCAATATTACAATAAATTTTGATTAAAAATAAAAAATAATATTGAAAGAATTGTTCTAAATATTTGACATTTACAATGGTTAATTTTAAATAAGAAACTACTCTAAAAGATCTTGTTTTATTGGAATAGTTAATTTTAAAAGTAAACTTAACTCTTATCCGCCCTCAATTTGATGTGTTTGAGAGGTCAAAGGGATTATTTTGTGTATGAGAATGTAAAAGATATGGATGGCAATAAATGTTTTTTTAAGGAAAATTATTTGAGAAATTAATTTTTATAAAAAAGTAATTTATTGAAATTATTTAAACATTAAAATGTCATTAATAAGTTGTATATTTTAGGTTAAAAAAATATTTGCATGGCATATGGAAAAATTGTGTATTTTAAAATTTTACGGGTTGTTGAAGTTATATATCAATGTCAACATATTTAATTATAATTGTGGATGAATTTATCGAGTCAAACAAACATTACATGGAAAAAGAGATTTTGCTATTAGAAATCAAGTTATATGTATTAAGATATTGAATTGGTGATGCTCAAGGGTAATACATGTGTTAACTTATATCTACTTTCGTGTTCAATCTTCAACCATTTATGGATTATATCAAATGTGTGTTATCGTTACGATCACATTTCAATTACATGTAATTCACGTTTTGAGGAATGCTCTAACATATAGACAAATGCAGAGGACATCCACCCCATGCACCTTAAACATTCACCTAATTACACCCATAGTTGTCATCACCTTTGTCCTACTTAACTAGGCGTTGCCTCATTAAGGTGCATCCTACTCCACTAATGGAAGTAGATGAGCTTCATTCTCATGTTGTTTGCAAGTGGGCATATTCTATGTCATAGTTGGACAAATTCACATATCTTGGTGCAATTCAAAAACATTATAATAGAATGTACTATTAACCTTATAATTAATAGCTTGACACAATATTTTAATCTTTAAGAAAATGGTTGGTTGATTCTTTGTTCATCTTAATTTTAATGGTTTTTTTAATTATTATAGAAATGCCTATTTTGATTCATATTTTAAGTTTAACTTAAAAGAGTGAAAAATAATAAAAATAGAATTTCATATGAAATTATAATTAATTTACAATGATATTTAATAAACAAAATAAAGTTTGATTATCCCATAACAAATATCTTGTTTTCTTGAACAACATCTATTTTTAATATAACAATGTAAAGAGGGCCATTTGACATTTCTCTAAAACAAAATATTTTGAATATAAATATATGAATTACAATAATGATTAATAATAATGATAGTATTTTGATTTCGATTTTACAACAATGACAACCAATAGAGATGGGATTACAAATCTCATTTTTATTTTTTATTTAAATTCTTCCATCATTTTGATAGAAAAATTGGGTTGAATAATTATATTGATTGATATTTCTCAATAAGCATTTCCCATTTTACATCGAATTATTATTTATAATTTAAAAACATGAAAAATATTAATAATTTTTAATTGTAGATGTTAATTATGTGTCATTTTTATATATAATTATAAGAAAATTAATTTGAAAATAATACTAAATTATGAGTTTAATATCAAAATACATAATCTTCATAAAATTTAGCATTCCTTACAATTACCCCAAAATTCTTTTAATGCTAAATATTACTTTATAAGTAAAATGTTTCTAGATGGGATGCCAATACTTTTATCAACGAAAAGATGACAAATTCTCCAAATTCAAAGTTTAAAGGTTAGTATTTTACAAAATATCATGAAGATGTTAAACTAAACTTGTTCCTTAAACATGTATAATAAGTATAATAGGTTTGTGTAGAGGTTTTGCAATTTATCGATAAATATGGTGGGATTTGATTACCATCTCAAGATACATACTTTCTATATCCAAATTAACATGGAAAATTTGGTGTCTTTGTTGTCAAATCTTTCACCTGTACGGTGTGAAATAACTTATTTAAATCTTTCAACTATAATTTAAATAATTGTTTATAATATTTTGTGTTAACAAAATGGTTTTAGTTGAAAGATAATTTTTTGACAATGTATTGTCTATTATCATACTAATAAAGATGCTCAACATCAAGAGGATATTGTATTCCAATAATTAAATAGCTTTAATGGAAGGTGATTTGTTTAAAGTAATAGCCTTTTTCCATTTGATAAAATAATGAGT
Organism: Taxus wallichiana var. yunnanensis; assembly: GCA_018340775.1. Taxonomy (NCBI): domain Eukaryota; kingdom Viridiplantae; phylum Streptophyta; class Pinopsida; order Cupressales; family Taxaceae; genus Taxus; species Taxus wallichiana. Next base: position 197,783,798 of record CM031238.1, on the reverse strand, counting down.
AATAATATCATCGTTGGTTGGGTCAAAGAGTAACCTCAACAAATTTGTGACTTAAATTCCTCATAAACAAGAGGATATCTTCTTTGATGTTTTTGTCTTCTAGTTTCTCTACCTAAATTAGACAAAGTCGTTATCGAAATAAAAAATGAAACAAAAGTTAAGTTACCTAAACTTCCAATTTTTAGTTTGAAAACGTAGTTGTCTTTAAATATCGATTGTGCTAACTTCAAAACTAAATATTATAGATGGATTTATAATTTCATCAATTCCTATAGAAAGTTTTGATGATGCAACTTCTTCTAGAAGTAAATTATTTCTTTTTGTAGAGAAGTTTTTTTAAGTATGCCCACATGCCTTCTACAATGGTAGTGGGTGATGTTGATGTGCATAAACAATTAATTATGACACTAAATTTGACATTTATTTTACCATCACATGAAGTCAATCAAAAAATCATAATATCTTAAACAGAGAGCAAAGTTAGGATCCTTTTTTATTAGATTTTTTAGATAAGTAATGTTTATTAGTCTTTTTTTAGATTATTGGTAAAAGTGAGGGTTTTGAAAGGGGGCCACTCCCTTGTACAATGAGACGACACACAAGATATTCAATAAAGTTCACACTAGATAGGAGGATAAACTCGGGGAAGGGCAACCAACAGTCATTCCTTCCCAACCGGTCAATGATAAGTTAACCTACCAACAATGGCCACGCTTCAAACAACATCCCACCAAGAGGGTCAATACTATTGAGGTACATTGTCTTCAATCCATCCTTTTTGCCTTTCTTTTTCTTTATTTCTATCCATCCCGTTGAATTCAACTAGCTATAATTTAGGATTCGAGATTTAGAATTTTGATTCATATGATCTTTAACATAATCTTTGTTTTAATTGATTTCTATGCATTTCATGAAAGATCTAAAACCCTCTCATTTAATGATAAAAAGAGTTATGTTATGGTTGTAGAGACAATTGCAAGGTGTATTTCCACCTTTCCTTTTGTCAAATAGGTTAAAACTCAATTTTGCTCTAGGATATAATCGTTGTGAAACTTGCATTCTTTGAAGCAAATCTATCTCTTGTTTAAAGCAATGGAGGGTGAAATGGTTTTGAAATTCTTTAAATGCATGGATGTGTTCTCATAAATAAGGTTCGAAACATAAAAAGAAACCAAATTGTAATTGACGCGAGTTAAATTTTGGATTTCTCTTCTACCTTTCATAACAATATTGTCCGTCAATGCCCATGACATAGATCTCATAACTTTGGACATCTTTAAACTTACGATTTATCATTTAGTGTACACCATTAATAGTTTGTGCCTCGACTTGCTATTATACATTTCTGTTTTGCTTAACTACTGTAGTGCCCACACTTTTTATAGCTCAGTAGCTTGTTGTTTATTTGCTCATAGACATGTTTTGACAGGGATTGGTGATATCTTGGACATTATATTTAGATATTTGATTTTATTAGACATGTGTGACATTCAGGCGTATAGCGCCAATTTAGCCTAATTTCTTTATTGTCGCATTTTCTTGTTATGACATGGAAACTAATGAATATGATGTGCTTGGAACCTAATTATATTGATGGATAGTTGTTGCATGGTGGGATTATATGTCACTTTATCATCTTGTCTAACTTTTGGAATATGGAATATAATTGTGCACGTTGTCGCATCTTGATTTCAGTAGGATGTTAGGTTAGTTTAGCATGCATTGATATCTTACTATGTCATTTAATTATATTGTATCGGACAGAGTGCGGTTAATGTGTGTAATGAGTGTGCGGTGACAGTTTACGGAGGAGAACGTGGGATTCGGGCCAACTACTCAATCTTGCCTGGCAAGCAGCCCACAGGTGAGTCCTAGCCATGTTCTTTGTGTGAAGCCTTAGGATAGATGATTATTAATTTTGGACACTATGAGTGACCCCAATGTATGTAATGTATTGTGTTTTGATTTATTAATTTTTGTTAGGGTAGTTGGTTAAATTGTAAACTTGTTTTGGGAGTTAATAACTCCTCTTTCATTTGAATTGTGGATTATGCTTAATGTGTCTCTTAATCACAAGGGTTTAGGGTCACATGTGAGACCCTTGGGTGGTCCCCACACCCTCTACCCTTGTGCCAAAAATGCAAAACCCGAAATTAGGGTATTTTGGGCATTTTTGGGGACCCCTTTGTAGCTTGGGAGTCCCCCTATCACAAAAATGAGCCCTTGGACCCTACCTAATGGGTAGGGGGGCTTGTTTTCAAGGCTAGAGGGAGTTTTCCCTCCCTTTCTACCCCTTGTTTTGTCACATCCATGTAAGGGATGTGGATTTGTGTGTTTATCAAAAGTGCCACTAGTTTTGTCTTGCTAACATTTAAGGGAATTTGGGAGAAGAGGGCAAAAAGATAATTTTACCCTTTCTCTCTTTTGTTTTGGCATCTTTGACCATGAGGAGGGAGAGGGGTGACACATGTCACCCCCTCATTGGTGAGGATGCTTGCTTGCTCCTCTTCAAATTCCCATCCATGGGAAAAGAGAGGGACTTTTTGGAACTTCTTGCTTTTGGATGCTTGGGAGAATTGGAGCTTGGGATTTGCTTGAGTCAAGGTGTGAAGAAACTTGAAGTTGGAAAGCTTTTTGGAGAGCTTTCCTTGAGGTAGGTTCTCTTTTTTTTTTTGTGTTGCTTTTCCTTTTAGTTATTGGATTGGTTGCTTGAGATTGTTATTTATATATGTTGATTTTGGTTATTTGCTTGTTGTTACTCCCTCCATCATATGGCATGATGGAGTTTTGGAGTGTGGGGGAAGAGAGGGAATTTTCCCTCTCAATCCTCAAGGCTTGATGGACAAGCCTTGAGGAGTCTTATTATTTTTCCCCTCAATGGTTGAGGTGGGGAAGTTGATTCATTTGGCTTGAATCTCCTTCCCCATTCTTGGTAAGGAAACCCCTTTGGGGTTTGAAAATCCTTCCAAGAAGGATTTGGAGAAAGGGGGAGGAATAAGGAGGGCTTGATTTGATTAGGAGCAATAAGGAGGATATGGAGATGTTTTTATGTGCAAGAAATTTTGATGTATAACTTTGGAGAACTTTCTCCTCTCTTCCCCATTTTGAGGATGAACATGGGTTCTCCTCCTTGTAGATTTTGGAGTCTTGTTTGTTTGTGTCCTATCTTGTATGCTTGTATTATTGTTAGTGTACCCTTCATCTTGTGCAAGTTTTGGTAGCTATCCTCTTTCCCATGGGCTTGGGGGAGGCTAGCATGCATCCCAACCTTGGGATAGGCATGTGATGATGCCTATGGTTGGGTGGCAAACAAGCTCTTTTCTCCTTGCATGGTTTTTGGAAGACATGATAGTTGGAGCCTTAAGTTTGAAGATTGTTGAAGTGGCTTTGGTGGTATGGCCTATATTGGCTCTCTCCTATTGTTGGAAAATGTTTTTGCCTTTCTTCTAGCATGTGGTCTTTGTAATAATATTGAAGTAAGCCTCCTTGTAAGCCTTCCTGTTTGGGGTGTATGTATATCATTTCAAGCAAGTGTTTGCTTCTAAATGTATGTCTTTTTTTTAGTATGGCTGGAACGTTGTATGTAATGGGAGTAATCTTACTACTCTCCATGAGAGAGAATTGTCATTGTGATGAAAACTTTGTCTTTTTTTTGAGAACTCTCTTTTGGTTGTAAATATTTATAAATCTTATTCCAAAGAAAGTGTGTATATGTATACAAGATTTATGTAAATCATTCATGCCTTATAGAATGTTGTAGTGGTTGTAAAATCTTTCCAAATGCTACTATTGAAAAAGTATTGTAAAAAAAAAAAAAAAAAAAAAGACAAATGAAAGAGTTGATAGTTTGTTGGGTTTTATTTTGAAGAGATCTTGTCCTTAGTTTCTTTTACTATAGCTTCTTGGAAATAATATATAGAGAAGTTTTAATATTGTGTTCTTAGGAAGCAACCTTATTTGGTTTGTTAAATTTTCCTTAGAAATAATCATATAAATTAAACTTGCATGGATCAAGTTCTCTTGGGATATCTTTGAAAGTAAATGTGGCAGATTTATATGTTGAAGCTATGATTTAAGTGTATCATCTTTGTATATATTTTCTTTTATCTTCTTCTCTAGAAGTATACAACTATATATATATATATATATATATATATATATATATAATATATATCTTTTTTTTATAATATGAATATTTATTTTATTTTTATAATACACACACACACACATAAACATCACACACACACACACACACACACACACACATTATATAAGTTTTAATAATATAAAACAAAAAAAAAAATTACATTGGGGGAGGGTCGGCCCCCTCCCCATCCGACTATTATCCCTCCCCCTCGCCGACTATCCCGCCGCCTCCAAAGCCTACCCGCCCCACCGCTTGTTGTGTGCACCGCCGCCGCCGCCGCGCACCATGCGCGCCCGCCCTGTGCAAGTAACCCTCGGCCCCTCACCACCACCTGCGCCCCCTTTCGCGCCCCGCCGCCGCCTGTCCCTTCGCCCTCCCCGCACGGCCTCCCTCCCCCCGCCTCTCCCACACCGCTCCTCCCGCTCTTGTCCCCCTCTCCCACACAGTCCATTCCACATAAGCCCTCTCTACAAATCCATCACCCCCTCTCTCGCCTCCATGCTCCAACATAAAATAAATGAGTATAATTATATATATTTCATACAAGGAAAATAAACAAGAATTAAATTATGGTTTCCCCTCTAACCCACCTCAAATGCAACTGTAAGAAGAAACAAACCCAAACAAGTGAGAAAAGAAAGAAAATAAGGAAAATGAGAAGAAAGCAAATGATAAGGTAAGAAAGAAATTAGGGCAAACTTTAAGGCAAATTTGATATCAAGGGCATTAAACCTATTTTTAATGAGTAGTTTGGTTTCATGTGGCAAATTCTATTTTCTAAATAAAAGAAAGAGAGACATTAAGTGTGTAAAATAGTAATGAGTAAAGATAGGCAAATAATTAAAAGGCGGGTTTACATTTAAAAGGGTATTAGTGTAATTAGGTAAATTAAAATAACATCCAATTAGTGGTTATGAAATTAAGAATGGGTTAAGAGATGAAATAGTATTATTTAAACACTTCAAAAAAAAAAAAAATTACCCTAAAATTTTAGTCACGATTTGGTGCGTTTTTGGTGTCCCGGATGGGGCATCACGGTTGGTATCGAGCATGGGGTTCGCACTCGTGGACCACTGGGTAACTAATTAAAATGGTTAATGTTAATTTTAACAACCCAAAATTAACTAAATGAATAAAAATAAACAGTTAAAATAAATCATCTACCACCATTAAATTTTAAATTAATAAATGTCTCGCTCACCTCGTGCGCAGGATGGCCCAAGCGAGGATGATCAGCTAGAGGTATGGGGTGTAGTGCATCTACGCAGGAGCCGTCGGCGCCCGATTTTGGGCCTCGGATATTAGAGGCCTTACGCCAGCTGATAGGCGTTGTGGAGCAGCGCCTACCACAGCCGCAGGAGACGAGAGTGGAGGCACCTTTGGGAGACGAGGAGCCGATAGGCGAGGACGCGCATTCGGAGCCGCCAGAGCACGATACACCGAGGCGGGAGAGGTCACGCAGCCCTTCCGTTCATCACGAGAGGGTAGCCTCATTCCGTCGTAGCCGATCACACAGTCTCGAGGGACCATTCGAGGATAGGCGACCCCCTTCGCCTGTTGGACTACATCGCCAGGATCGAGATACAGGCAGTGTGATCAGGGATCTTCTTCGTTTGCAGCCACCCACTTACACCGGCTCTACAGATGGCTTTGGGGCTGAGTCATGGCTCCTTAGTTTGGATAGTTGCTTTGGCTTGCACTCTTACGAGAGCAACGTCAAGGTGAGGTTCGCCATACACCTCCTCCGAGACGCAGGCGTTTGGTGGAGGAATGAGGAGCGGAAGCTCCATCTGACTCGAGAGACAGTGACTTGGGAGTTGTTCGAGGAGCGTTTCAGGGCTGCGTTATATGTCAGAGCATTTTGTTCAGAAGAGGATCGACGAGTTTCATGACTTACGACAGGGATCAAGCTTGTACGAGTAGCGCTTGATATGAGAGTAGGTTCTGGATCTTCTACATATGTGGATTACTGCAAGATGAGAAATTACGGAGTTAAGGTTCATTCGAGGGCTTAATGCGAGATATAGCAGGAGCAGTTAGGATGTTATCTCCTCCCACACTTGAGAAGGCCGTTGAGAAGGCCTACTTAGCTGAGGAGAACAGGACCAAGGCACAGGAGCATCGTGATAGAAACAAGAGCAAGTTTCAGGAGAGGATACAGGCCTTCCAGAGTCAGAGGTCACGAGGTACTGCACCACCCCTAGAGGAGGATTTTGGCCTCCGCCAGCAGCCACGAGGGCTCCACCGCACCACGGCGGCTTGAGACACGGCGGCGGGGCCACCCGCGGCGGGGGCTAGGCGCAGGACAGGGATTTCAGAGAGGTGTTTCTAGAGGTGGTTTTAGTGGAGCCAGAGATAGGAGGCAGGGCACTCAGCAGACACAACCAACTCGCACTCAGTAGTCTGCTAGGGTTGGACCGGTAGGATCAGTACACCAGAGTACAGGAGGGACCCCATCTCAGAGGGGTACAGGAGGTTGTTTTATTTGTGGATCTCCAGATCACTATGTGCGCATGTGCCCGCACAAACCCAATACCATGGATGCACAGAGAGATGCTAGATCCAAGCAGACGGTGGGTGATGTAGGACACGCTCATCGTGTATATGCAGCGGTTGACAACCGCCAGGCCGAGCATCAGGCCACAGTCATTGAGACAACAGGTACTATCAGGGGTATTTCTGTCTCAGTACTTTTTGATTCAGGTGCTTCAGATTCCTTTATATCACCTTCTATAGTGGACCAGTGTGGGCTAGTGGTGGCTAGGCAACCAGATAGTTGGCAGGTTGAGTTGGCCTCTGGGGCCAAACTCACCGTGGACTCGTATGTGGAGAGTTGCGTACTTGATTTAGGAGCCTTCTCCACTACTCTTGACCTCCGAGTTATCCCTCTAGGTTCCTATCAGGTGGTTTTGGGTATGGATTGGCTCGAGTCTCATCGAGCTAAGGTGGATTGCAGAAATAAGGTTATTGAGTGTCAGGATGATCTTGGGAGTGCAGTTGTTATATCAGGGATGCAGAGACCTATCTCCTTGCGCATGATATCGGCTAAGCAACTCAAGCGGAGCATGCGTAAGGGTTGTCAGTTGTTTGCTATCACCATCAGTGATCGATATGAGAGCATTCAAGAGCATTCACCCTTAGATGATCATGCAGTTTTGAGGAGTATGCAGATGTATTTCAGGTGAGCTTCGGGTTTACCACCACCCAGAGAGGTGGATTTCACCATTGATTTAGTACGGATCAACACCGGTTTCTAGGGCACCTTATCGGATGCGACCCCGAGAGCTTCATGAGCTCAAGATTCAGTTAGAGGAGTTGTTAGATAAGGGTCTCATTCGCCCTAGTGTATCTCCTTGGGGAGCGCCGGTCATATTTGTGAAGAAGAAGGACGGTTCTCTCAGGCTTTGTGTAGACTTCAGACAGCTCAACAAAGTCACAATAAAGAACCGTTATCCGCTCCCTAGGATTGATGACTTGTTTGATCAGATGCGGGGAGCGAGAGTGTTCTCAAAATTGATCTCAAGTCAGGATATCATCAATTGCGCATTTCAGATGCAGACATCCATAAGACAACATTTCACACACGATATGGGCATTATGAGTTCACAGTGGTTCCATTTGGTTTGACCAATGCCCCAGCTGTCTTCATGAGCCTCATGAATGGAGTATTCAGGACATTTCTGGATCTCTTTGTCTTAGTGTTCCTTGATGACATATTGATTTATTCTCGTTCCGAGGAGGAACATGAGGAGCATTTGAGGCAGGTACTTCAGGTTTTGAGAGAGCAGAAGTTGTATGGAAACTTGGAAAAATGCAGCTTCTTTCAGACAAAGATTCAGTACTTGGGTCATATCATTTCAGGCGAGGGTATCTCCGTAGATCCCTCTAAGATATAGGCTATCTTGGACTGGCCAGCACCCACGTCAGTTAAGGAGGTGAGGAGTTTCATGGGTTTGGCAGGGTATTACCGCAGGTTCGTTTAGGACTTTTCTAGGATTGCTCACCCTATTACTTCTCTTCAGAGGAAAGGAAGAAGTTTGATTGGTCAGAAAAATGTGAGCAAGCCTTTCAGTTGCTCAAGGAAAGGTTAACCATGGCGCCCATCTTAGCAGTTCCAGACCCGACAGAGGATTTTGTTGTTTGTACCGATGCATCACTAGAGGGTTTGGGAGCAGTTCTTATGTAGGAGCATCGGGTTATTGCTTTTGAGTCTCGTAAGCTCAAGGACTATGAGCTTAATTATCCTACTCATGACTTGGAGCTTGCAGCAGTTGTACATGCTCTAGTGCGTTGGTGACATTTCCTTTTGGGTAGGCCTTTCATTTTGAGGACAGACCACCGGAGTTTGCAGCATATCTTCTCACAGCCGAACCTCAATGCTCGTCAACGGCATTGGATGGAGTTCCTATGTGAGTACGACATGGAGGTTCAGTACATCAAAGGGAAGGAAAATGTGGTTGCAGATGCTCTTAGTAGGCGACGACATGTGCTTGCTTCTTTGACACTTCAGTCAGATTTGAGAGGCAGGATTCTCGAGCACCTTCCAGAGGACAGATTTTATGAGGGAGCTAAACAGATGTTAGAGTCTCAGGGTTCTTTAGAGGGCAGATATTTGGGGTGTGTTTTAGAGACAGATGGTTTGCTTCATTTCCACAGGCGCATCTACGTGCCTAAGTCAGGTGATCTGCGTAGCTTCATCCTCACAGAGGCTCATCGAGCCCCATATGCGGCACATCCAGGAGTGAAGAAAATGCATGCCGATTTGAGGGAGTTATATTATTGGCCAGGTCTTCGACGGGACATAGCAGATTTTGTTGCACGTTGCCTTGAGTGTCAGAGGGTCAAGGCAGAGCATTCTCATCCCGCAGGACTTTTACATCCTCATGATATTCCTGAGTGGAAATGGGATGTGATCTCCATGGACTTCATAGTCGGACTTCCTATGTCATCTTATCGTCATGACGCCATTATGGTCACCGTGGATAAGTTGACTAAGGTTGCACATTTTTCGCCAACCAAGGTCACCTATAATGCACAGGCCATTGCCAAAGTATTTATGGAGGACATTGTTAGGTTGCATGGGATTCGAAGACCATCATCAATGACAGGGATACTATCTACACTTCAGATTTCTGGACGTCTTTCAGGCGCTCTGGGTACTCAGATCAATTTCAGTTCAGCTTATCATCCAGAGACAGATGGGCAGACAGAGAGGGTTAATCAGGTGTTAGAGGACATGTTGAGAATGTATGTCATGGATCAGCAGAGGAAATGGGAAGATTATTTGCATCTAGTTGAGTTTGCCTACAACAACAGCTATCATAGTTCCATTGGTATGGCTCCTTACCAGGCCTTGTATGGATGACCTTGCAGGACACCTTTGAGTTGGGATAGACTAGATGACAGGATCATTCTGGGACCAGCCTATCTTCAGGATTTAGAGCAGCAGGTTGTGTTGATTAGACAACGTCTTGAGCAGGCCAGAGCACGCCAAAAGGCGTATGCAGACACCAAGAGGATTGATCGTCACTTCTCAGTGGGTGACAAAGTCTTCTTGAGGGTTCGTCCGCATAAGAGTCCTATCCGTTATGGAAAGGGTTCTAAGCTATCACCTCGTTTTGTGGGGCCTTTTGATATTTTAGAGGTCATCGGTCCAGTTGCCTATCGCCTAGCTTTGCCACCACGCCTTGCATGGGCCCACGATGTTTTCATGTTTCTGTACTACGTAGATATGTACCTGATGCTTCTCATGTCTTGGATTGGTTGGCATTACAGGTAGAGGACGGAGGACAGTGGAGATTGGAGCCCGTATGCATACTGGAGCACCGGAGGTTGGCCCTTCGGGGTTGAGACTTGGACCAAGTTAGAGTACAGTGGGACCGGTATGACGAGACAACAACTACCTGGGAGGATGCGATACCTTTGAGGGCTAGATATCCCTACCTCTTTCAGTGACTTCCAGGAGGAAGTCTAATTTTAGTAGAGGGGGATGTAGTGCCCACACTTTTTATAGCTCAGTAGCTTGTTGTTTATTTGCTCATAGACATGTTTTGATAGGGATTGGTGATATCTTGGACATTATATTTAGATATTGATTTTATTAGACATGTGTGACATTCGGTGCATATAGCGCAATTTAGGCTAATTTCTTTATTGTCACATTTTCTTGTTATGACATGGAAACTAATGAATATGATGTGCTTGGAACCTAATTATATTGATGGATAGTTGTTGCATGGTGGGATTATATGTCACTTTATCATCTTGTCTAACTTTTGGAATATGGAATATAATTGTGCACGTTGTCGCATCTTGATTTCAGTAGGATGTTAGGTTAGTTTAGCATGCATTGATATCTTACTATGTCATTTAATTATATTGTATCGGACAGGTGCGGTTAATGTGTGCAATGAGTGTGCAGGTGACAGGTTTACAGGAGAACGTGGGATTCAGGCCAACTACTCAATCTTGCACAAGCAGCCCACGGGCTGAGTCCTAGCCATGTTCACTGTGTGAAGCCTTAGGATAGATGATTATTAATTTTGGGCACTATGAGTGACCCCAATGTATGTAATGTATTGTGTTTTGATTTATTAATTTTGGTTAGGGTAGTTGGTTAAGTTGTAAACTTGTTTTGGGAGTTAATAACTCCTCTTTCATTTGAATTGTGGATTATGCTTAATGTGTCTCTTAATCACAAGGGTTTAGGGTCACATGTGAGACCCTTGGGTGGTCCCCACACCCTCTACCCTTGTGCCAAAAATGCAAAACCCGAAATTAGGGTATTTTGGGCATTTTTGGGGACCCCTTTGTAGCTTGGGAGTCCCCCTATCACAAAAATGAGCCCTTGGACCCTACCTAATGGGTAGGGGGGCTTGTTTTCAAGGCTAGAGGGAGTTTTCCCTCCATTTCTACCCTTTTTTTGTCACATCCATGTAAGGGATGTGGATTTGTGTGTTTATCAAAAGTGCCTCTAGTTTTGTCTTGCTAACATTTAAGGGAATTTGGGAGAAGAGGGCAAAAATATAATTTTACCCTTTCTCTCTTTTGTTTTGGCATCTTTGACCATGAGGAGGGAGAGGGGTGACACATGTCACCCCCTCATTAGTGAGGATGCTTGCTTGCTCCTCTTCAAATTCCCATCCATGGGAAAAGAGAGGGATTTTTGGAACTTCTTGCTTTTGGATGCTTGGGAGAATTGGAGCTTGGGATTTGCTTGAGTCAAGGTGTGAAGAAACTTGAAGTTGGAAAGCTTTTTGGAGAGCTTTCCTTGAGGTAGGTTCTCTTGTTTTTTTTGTGTTGCTTTTCCTTTTAGTTATTGGATTGGTTGCTTGAGATTGTTATTTATATATGTTGATTTTGGTTATTTTCTTGTTGTTACTCCCTCCATCATATGGCATGATGGAGTTTTGGAGTGTGGGGGAAGAGAGAGGGAATTTTCCCTCTCAATCCTCAAGGCTTGATGGACAAGCCTTGAGGAGTCTTATTATTTTCCCCTCAATGGTTGAGGTGGGGAAGTTGATTCATTTGGCTTGAATCTCCTTCCCCATTCTTGGTAAGGAAACCCCTTTGGGGTTTGAAAATCCTTCCAAGAAGGATTTGGAGAAAGGGGGAGGAATAAGGAGGGCTTGATTTGATTAGGAGCAATAAGGAGGATATGGAGATGTTTTTATGTGCAAGAAATTTTGATGTATAACTTTGGAGAACTTTCTCCTCTCTTCCCCATTTTGAGGATGAACATGGGTTCTCCTCCTTGTAAATTTTGGAGTCTTGTTTGTTTGTGTCCTATCTTGTATGCTTGTATTATTGTTAGTGTACCCTTCATCTTGTGCAAGTTTTGGTAGCTATCCTCTTTCCCATAGGCTTGGGGGAGGCTAGCGCATCCCAACCTTGGGATAGGCATGTGATGATGCCTATGGTTGGGTGGCAAACAAGCTCTTTTCTCCTTGCATGGTTTTGGAAGACATGATAGTTGGAGCCTTAAGTTTGAAGATTGTTGGAGTAGCTTTGGTGGCATGGTCTATATTGGCTCTCTCCTATTGTTGGAAAATGTTTTGCCTTTCTTCAAGCATGTGTTCTTTGTAATAATATTGAAGTAAGCCTCTTTGTAAGCCTTCCTTTTTAGGGGTATGTATATCATTTCAAGCAAGTGTTTGCTTCTAAATGTATGTCTTTTTTTTAGTATGGCTGGAACGTTGTATGTAATGGGAGTAATCTTACTACTCTCCATGAGAGAGAATTGTCATTGTGATGAAACTTTGTCATTTTTTTGAGAACTCTCTTTTGGTTGTAAATATTTATAAATCTTATTCCATAAAAAGTGTGTATATGGATACAAGATTTATGTAAATCATTCATGCCTCATTGAATGTTGTAGTGGTTGTAAAATCGTTCCAAATGCTACTATTGAAAAAGTATTGTAAAAAAAAGACAAATGAAAGAGTTGTTAGTTTGTTGGGTTTTATTTTGAAGAAATCTTGTCCTTAGTTTCTTTTACTATAGCTTCTTGGAAATAATATATAGAGAAGTTTTAATGTTGTGTTCTTAGGAAGCAACCTTATTTGGTTTGTTAAATTTTCCTTTAGAAATAATCATATAAATTAAACTTGCATGGATCAAGTTCTCTTGGGATATCTTTGAAAATAAATGTGGCGATTTATATGTTGAAGCTATGATTTAAGTGTATCATCTTTGTATATATTTTCTTTTATCTTCTTCTCTTATTATTTAATATAATATCTATTATATATATATATATATATATATATATATATATATATATATATATATATATATATATATATATATATATATATATAAGTTTTAATAATATAAAAAAAAAAAAAAATTACATTGGGGAGGGTCGGCACCCTCCCACCCCGACCCTCCTCCCCCCGTCGACTATCCCGCCGCCTCCAAGCTCGCTTTGCCCGCCGCCCGCCGCCGTGCACTCCGCCCGCCGCCGCATTGCACCCATGTCGCCCCCGCCACCCGTAGTAACCCTCGGCCCCTCCGACCACCCCTGCCCCCCCGCCTTCCCCCGCTGTCCCTCCGCCCTCCCCTGCGCGGCCTCCCTGCCTGCCTCTCCCACACGCGCGCCCGCCTGTCCGTCTCTCCCACAAAACGCCGTTGTCCACCTCTTCCACCACGCGCCGCCGCTGTCCCCTCTCCTCACAGTCCATTCACACAAGCCCTCTCTACAAATAATCCCCCCTCTCATCTGCTGAAACATAAAATAAATGAGTATAATTATATATATTTCATACAAGGGAAAATAAACAAGAATTCATTATGGTTTCTAAACCCACCTCTGACAACCTGTAAGAAGAAACAAACCCAAACAAGTGAGAAGAAAGCAAAATGAGAAGAAAGCAAGAGGTAAGGAAATTAGGGCAAACTTTAGGGCAAATTTGATATCAAGGGCATTAAACCTATTTAGTAATGAGTAGTTTGGTTTCATGTGGCAAATTCTATTTTCTAAATAAAGGAAAGAGAGACATTAAGTGTGTAAATAGAAAAGATAGACAAATAATTAAAGGCGGGTTTAGACTGGGTATTAGTGTAATTAGGTAAATTAAAATAGCATCCAATTAGTGGTTATCAAGAATGGGTTAAGAGATGAAATAGTATTATTTAAACACTTCAAAAACAAAAAATTACCCTAAAATTTTAGTCTGTTTGGTGCATTTTTCGGTATCCCAGATGGGGCATCACAACTACTTAATATTAGGTCATGTTTTTCAGTGAATAAGAAGTTAGTCTTATTTTTTTATATTGCCTTTCATGTGTCTTAAAGTTTAGACATACATAATTTATATCTTAAAAAAATTAAAAATACATTATATAATTTATGAATGGCTAAAAAAATTACTCCTTATTCTCCTTTCATATAGATCGAGGCACCATGATGTCATCATATTTATTATATTTGTTATTTCATCTTTTTACATATTTTATCAATTTTTTTTTCTATAATGTACACTTATTTACGACATAATTACTCTAAAACAATTCAATGTTAAAATAGGAACTAGTCTTACTATAACTCTATTTAGATTAAACATTTACAAAAATCTTCTTTAATCGCATCCTCATTTATCTATGTGGTACCAAACAACTAAAATCATAAAGTTATTCTTGATTATTTATTCTTTGCACAACTTCTTACTATTGGTGTAGAGTCAATCTTTTATCCGATAAAATGAAATTTTATTCCTACTTCTTTGTTCTCACACATATGTTTCACTTAACTTTGTTTATCTTTATGATTAAGGATATACTCCTCAATCATTTTGGTAACTTACAAGCAAACTCCAAAATATGAAACAAGGAAGCAAAGCTTAAAACACATTTGACTTGATTGGGGAAGTATCATTTGAAAAATGCGATTAATCTCTATTACCAATGCTCAACTAACATTCCAAGCATAACACGATTGCTCGGTCCACTTAAAAATTATGAAACCACAAAGTTAGGAACAAATCGGTTAGAACTCGAATGGCTTGGGGAACTTAACTATTTCATAAGTAGTCTTGAACAATATCTAACCGTAATTACCTTGTTCTCATCGGTTAGACGATAGGTCGTTGCTTTAATTTACATTCCCATGTTTATATTATGATTATTATGTACTAATGCTATATTGTTTCCTCTTATAATTTTCATTCCTTAGTTTCATACACTTCATAGCCTTTTGCATTTCACCCTATTTATTTATTTCTTAACACTATTCTTTCTCTTTGGCGATAATTTTCACTCCTTAGTTCTATATGTTCACCACCTTTTTATCTTTCACCCTATTTTCCCGTTTGGTAACTTTCCTCGCTTCTTAATGGTGTCCACCATTGTAATTTATTTGTCTTGGCTTTTATTTGCACTTATTTCACTTTTATATTCAACCTTCAATTTAATGTCTATTTGACTCATTTGGATATTTTCAATTTTGCTTAGAAAAATCAATCTAAAAACCATAATATATTGCCCATACAATACAATTTGGAGCCCTTATTTTCCAGACAAAATTGTTCGAGCTTCACACAATGATGTTGCTAGAAGGATGTCATTATCACCAACCATTAGGCAACTAATTAAGGAAATATATTTATTATTCAATGTGTTATGTAAAAACTCCAAGATAAAAACCTCAAGATCAATATCCATCACTCTATTTTTTAAACATTTTATAGAGAATAATGAGATGAATGAAGTTGTTATATGATTTTTTATTGAGTTTTTATTATTCAACTTCACGTTTATGTATTAAAGTTTTAAACTTTAATATTAAATAAAAAATAAAATTCATAAAGTAGATGATGTAGATTTTTAGAGGAGGCGCATGAGACTCCAAAGAAGACTATGAGACTTTGGAAATATCCTTGCCCACATTAATACGTGTCCTCTACTAGATTCTATGAAACTTAAACCCATTGATCCAGGTATTCACACCTCTATTGATTAATCTACCCCTTAAAAGTGCTAGTTATGTTGCCACCGAAGATATTTAGAAATATATAACACCACTTGTTGTGAGCATTCATTGGGCCTTGGGCTAGTTTTCTTGGATTTCACCTTTTAGATCCCTATTCTTTAGAATCCTAATATGGTCGCACATAGCACATGCAGCCTTATATTTTAGGCTTATGCAATTCTTATCCCGAGAACACTTCTTACCCCTAACAATTTTCATAAGCTAGTTTTACTCACCCTCGCTCGATCTTTTAGTTCTCATTGTTACCTACAGCTATCTACATTAGAGCTATCAGATCTACAACAATCACAAAGGGCTTTTACCCTCTCCTTGCACGCATCTCATAAGGAGGGATAAATTGAGTAATCACATCAGTCATGTACTTTAAATCAATGTTACCTACTTCCCAAAATACTATCACACGGCTTGGAATTCCATAGCATTTGTTAGTAGCCTCTCCACACGCCTCTTTTGGATTGGACATGAGAACCCTTTATTTAGTAAGGTGGAAGTTTGAGTATGTTGCTTACTGGTATCTTTAGATATTAAGGATTTTGGTTCGGTCCCCAACTTATTAGATCGTATTAATGATTACATTCATATTGTTCATATAATAATTGGGAAGTCATGAATAATGCATTCTCTTACTGATCTTTCATTTAAAACATCGAAAATTCAAAAATATTAGATATATCTTGTGGTTGAATGAAGATCTGCTATCTTGTTATATTGTATGTTTTTCTTTTCAGATTAGTGTTACAAGTAACATAAAATAACAAATATTTTGTTGTTGGTCGAGATCTACACCCTTTCAAACACCAAACATACTTCTTTCAATCCATTTGCAACTTCAAATATATAGTCCTAAATAGTGCCTCGGTCACAATAATTCTTAATTACTATAGGCTATGAAAAACCTTGGTTGTTGATTGCTTTCACTTTACCTCTTTTCATTAGGCTTTCTACAATCATCCCTAATTTTTGCATCTACACTAGTTTGTGTCACCATTGATACTTGAAGCCAAAAGATCATCATTGCATTTGCATACCGATGAGTGCATTATTTTGCTCATTTATATCATTCTTGCGATCAAGTAAATTGCCAATTAGATATGATTTGCTAATGCATGGGGATGCTTTGTATAGTTATATCATAGTGAGTTTGATGCATTTTCCTTGCTTTGTTCATAAAAACTAAATACTGTATAAACTTCCTACTAATTGTCTTTGTGAGGAAAATGTGATGATGTGTGCTAGAGAAATGATGAACGTTTGTTCTTTGATGTAATTACGAAGTCCGAGTTTGGAGTTGGAATATGAGAGCATAAGACTTTTTCCACCAGTCGACCTATTAGTATGGGACTTGTTTCTAACTGTCCCATAGGAATTTATGAGTTTTAGTTAATATTGATTAGTGGAAGATGTTAGTGCCGCCTATTATGGCGAATATTATAACCGTTTGTGTCTATATTAAGACACCTTCCTAAGAACATGATTAGCTATTATTTTTGGAGATACTTTGCAATATATCGTCTGTGGTATTCAGAACTTTCAACTTCATATGTTGTACATGATATGGAACTTATTTAAATTAATAGAAGTAAATGTCATTTTGAAGATCTAAAGCTGGTAATTCCTCTGTCCCAAGGGAGAGCAAGGGCCCACTCGACCGAGGAGACAAGAGGTTGTTTTATGTTCACATATGCATACAATTTTTTGATAAGTCTTACTGCAATCCTTGTTTCAGTATATTTCATGCAATCTTTGGTTGAATGTATTTGTTTTCCTTACCAACACTTTTATCTGGAATATGTGTTTCCTTTTATGCAAAGTCTAGTTAACATGCAATCTTACTTTTACTAAGTTCTAGCTTCAATTGTGCAGTTGCAATTTCATTTGTTTGAGTACTTGTGTGTGTATTTCAATTTCAATTAGAAGTGTAGCTTTTAGACTTCCTTTCATTACAATAGATGAATTTTGTAGATTTACATTAGGTTTCGTAGATTAGTAACCAACACAACACCTCCCAAATGTAAATCCCAACGGGAATTGGTTACATAAAGCTCCATTGCATACAACCTAGGACATAACCCTAGTTTATAATGACACTAATATGAGATCATGTTAGTTAAATGATTGGAGAATACAACGACCCATCAACGCCTAAGCCTTATCAAAAATCACATCGACGTGCTTATTTTCTTGAGTGGTCTAAGCAAGTTCAAGAATTCAAAGTGACACACTAATGCACATTCAAGTATAGTGTTG
The DNA here is from genome assembly GCA_018340775.1 of Taxus wallichiana var. yunnanensis. Taxonomy (NCBI): domain Eukaryota; kingdom Viridiplantae; phylum Streptophyta; class Pinopsida; order Cupressales; family Taxaceae; genus Taxus; species Taxus wallichiana. Next base: position 197,765,916 of record CM031238.1, on the reverse strand, counting down.
TACCCATGTATGTTTTCGTTACTTGCAATGTGGAACGACTTGAATCTACAATGTTTTTCTTGGTTGGCCCTACTTGTATGACCAACATGCTAACTACAAAGTTAAGCCACAATAGTAGTCCATCTAAGTCAACAATTATATCTATCACATTTCAAAGTCTTGAAAGACCAATATCTCATTGATAATTGTGAAATCGTGCATAAAGCTTATTTCCTATGCTTAGAAGTTTGTACTACTCATAGGTAAGTGCATGGAAATGGGGGACCAAAAGGGGGTCAAAAGTGACTACCGATTTAATTTGATTTGAATCAAATATATATATTGAAAAGTAAATAATGTGATAAATGATGTAAAATTCTAGAATACGATGATGATACAAACAAAATAGCATGCAACGTATGAAACCCTAAGCAAGAAGGAGAAATAGAGAAACTTAACGGATTTATGAATTGACAAGTGATTTGGATAAGGTAAAGTGCGGGACAGGGATGCAAACAACGTCATAACCGCTCACCGTAAATTATGTAACTCGGGAATAATGTTGGACAAAGGCGCCTAGTGTAGAAACGTAAGAGGTGCCAGGCGCAAATGACTGAATTTGGGTGTTGGTGATTGTGTAGGAGCTCAAGATCTACTTTCTTTTTGTGTCACAAGGATTTTGCATTGTTCCTGTTGATCACTTTATATTTGGTCTTGGATCACCAAAGACACCTATAACATGTAAAAAGAATCTCACTTGTACATACCCACAAACCACATCAAACCTAAAAAGGAAAATGCATAATGGGGAGTCGATCGACCCAAAAGTCTACCCGAGAGTGAACTTACGATCGAGTGCTACACTACATCTCAAAATCTATGTAGTTCTTTGTGTGTGTGTAAGAATGATTCCCTAGGATGCCCTTGTGCAAGTTACACTTGATAACGAGGTTATAGCTAGAATGTAACAATGTAGTAGTATGTGTGGATGGAATAGAATAGAATTCCCTATCCTATGCAGTGTATGTAGTCTTTGTGTAGTCATTGTCCCTTGAATGGATGCTAAATGGATTCCTTTAGAGTGCATTAGTGCCTTTGGAATGCAAGCTTAGGTGATGATAGTAATGCTTAGTGCTTGGTCCTTGATTTTGAACACATAACTATGTATTTATATTTTTCCCTTGTTTGAATTTCATAATTGACAACTGGAAGGCTGACCCATAAGTGAAAAATATGCCCAAAAAGAGCGAGTAACATGTAATGACAAAGGGTCAGGGGTTCCCAAGAGGGACAAGAGCACCTAGGCGCCTCTATCTTGGCTGGGCACTGGTGTTTGAAGCTATGAAAGATAAACAAGTAAAGTTCTGACTGGGTTGTAGGATGTGTAAGACCAAGTATAAAAACAAGAGACAAAGAAAAGAGGCCAAAGATAGTTGTCAACCATTAGTTTTCTTGCTTAGGAATCATGTAAATGCTAACATGCTTTTAGGACCTATAAATGTACCCAAGTGCGTGATTTAGTGTCTACATTTGCCCCCACTTTATGTTGTTGAGTGAATACTTGATAACATAAAGTAGATAAGATATGCATACCTTATGATCTGTAGAGTGTAGGCGAATAGCGTGTCGAGTGGACAAGTGACTGTGATGATTGCAAAGTGAAGCGTGGAGACTAGGAAAGGAAAGTGACCCTAGGGGTGAAGTGTATGTGTTGCTTGTACATGTTGTTATTTTATATTTGTTGTTGTAGGCTACTTCTTGTTGCATATTAAGGACAAACCTGCAAAAGAAGAGCAAAAGAATAGTCAAAGTCATGTATATAAAAAATCTTAGCAAAGTATGCAAAAATATATAAAAGTGTGTAAAAGTAATAATAAAGGAAAGTGTGCACTTGATGTAAAAGAGTGTAAATGATAGAAATGTGTCCTGAAATGTTGTGAAGAGCATTTTTTTGCAATCTCATGTTGAGAATTTTTTGGGTGATCTCATGCCAAGTGTGAGTTTTTTGGGTGATCTCACGCCAAAGAGCAAGTGTTGGGGAGAGAGGTTTAGTTTTACTCTCCTTCCATGACTCTACCCAATAAACACCATTGCAGATGGTGTGTCTCAATTTTTCATGTTATTTATTTTGTTCTAATAGTTTGAATTAGTTTTGATTGTTTGATTATCCGAATTGTAGGAGATAGAATGCATTCTATAAGCTGGAGGCCTATGCCTATGAATGTAGAAATGTTAAGAAGACTTTGTGAATTGTGTTGACACGAGAAGATAATTGTTTGTGCCCCCAAGACATTAACTCTTGGGGGAGGATAAGAGCGCCTAGACGCTAGTGTTTGAGTTTGGGTGTTGGTGTGTCTATGTATGTTAGACCCAAGTCAGATTTTGGACCGCTCTGTGACTATGTTCATGTGTTGTTTTTCTACCGTGCATATATGTGTTATAGCTCTGAGCCGTTGTAGGGGTGATTTGTTCACCCAATGTATGCCCTCATCATTTGGGGTTCATGCGACGATAGAAGGAGAATGTGGCCCAAAGGAAAAGACCTGATGTTGTGTTGAAGTGAATACTTGTAGGGGGTAGGGGATGTGCATGGTAGAAACCAAAGCACATGAAAACAAAGTGGCTAGTAACATGTGTTAGTAGTAGTAAAAGCTAGCATGTAAGAGAAAATAATGTAAGACAAGTGTGAATACAAGATAGATCGTGAAAATGGGTTTTAAACATGGGACATTACTCACAATGTCACAAGACAATTAGGGACGCAAATCAGCCAAAATCATACAATGATCATACAAGACATAGGGCATAGCCCACAAATAATAACATACAATGTAAAATAAGATCAAACAAAATGTGTTAGATAACCATGGTGGCATATAGTCTTGTAAAGCAAATGCTACACATGAAGCACCCATTAGCATGTTAGAAAGATAAATAGTATGTCAAGGCATGTATAAATCAACGAAAGGTAAAGTAATTGTAATGATATGTAATAATAGAACCTGTGTAGTATGTGATAGTAAAGAAATTATATGCCCCAGGAGCCTCGGTGGGATGGTAAAAGGTACAATGCTAAACATCATTGCAGTGTGTAAGAACCTGTAAGAGATCTGCATTCACCTCAAAAGACCAAGTGAACGCACATGTGTGTATATATAGAAAGATAATGACATACTAAGAATCCGTCTAGCATGGAAAACAAAGTGTAACATGTAAGTAGAATAAGATAGCAAGAGTAGATGCAACCAAGATATGTAAATGCAATGTATGAGTATGATGGAATGGAATGCAAAGTGTGAAAATGATAGGAGAAACATGCCCCCCAACAGATGTGTATGAGATGAGGTTCATTTATAGGGACCCTCAACAATCAAGAATGAACCAGATAACAAGAGTGTGTCATCGGGTAATGTGCATGTTGTGTGAATAGATGCTAGAAAGATGTATCATGAAGTGTTGGGAGTGAAATGTGTAGTGGATGTGAGGTTCATTTCAAAATTATACCCTTAGCAGTCGAGTATGAACCATAGAACTAGAGTGTGTCATAAGGTAATGATGATACAATGCGTGTATCAAAGGGGTGATAGTAGGTGAAAGCTATAAGGCATAAAGCACAAAGTGTGGTAGTAGTCACTAAATAAAATTGAAAGTGATGGGAAGGGGGAAGAAAGCATGATGCCCCTAAGTGTGTAAGTGAGAGAAAGCTATCCGACGATAGTGAAGGGCAAGGGACCTCCACCCGATGTCCGAGGAGATAAAGGCATGTGACAATGCTCTAAGATCGGTGGTAGGAGGGTAATTATGTGTACGTGAAGGAGACCTATGTGGTGAAGATGGTGGTGAACACTTATGTGAAGGGGTTTCCCAAGTAGGGAATTAAGCCAAAAAGATGGACTATTGGACCGATGAGGACAACAAGGTCGTGAAGTAAGACAAGTACAAATAGAAGAACTAGGTGTAGAGTGTGCTTTAGACATGGTAGGAATGAAAGGCATAGATATCGTTATGATTGGTGTATAAATGTCATCAAGAGTAGGCCGAGATAATGGTATACAATGTGGTATGCCTTTCATAGTAACAAGGTGTTTATTGTGGATGAACTTAAGACACAAATGATTCATAGAAGGGATGAATTGGGTTGCGTGGAGCTAAGAGATACCTAAGAGCATGTCACATCCTTTGATTGAAGATGCCACATCGAATGACACAAGCATGGTAAGAGGCCCAACTGTGATGGGAAACCTGACATAGCCAAAAGACTTAGAGACTATAAATGTGACATTGGATAATAGATAATTAATAGCTAGGAGAAGGGTGACAAAGCATACATTTGAGGAGTTTCTAGATATATCGAGTGTTATTAAAAATATATGAATTGATCGAAGCATTAATGTTTAAGGAATTAGATGTAAATTTAGCATGATAATCGTGATCGAAAATCTAATGACTAGTGGTGATGCATCAGTAGAAGAAACAATGAAATCAAGGGGCCATGTTGAAGGAGAAGGCACATATCGATATGTATGATTAGCAAAAGAATCAAGAGCTTGTGTGTCATCTTTGGGAAAGGGTCATTAATATTTTTAGATTTTTATTATCGTTGATCGGTTGAGAAGTAGATGACTCGGGAGCTCGAGTGAATTGTTGTCAATAAGATCTTGAATGATATGCTTGAGTTTGAAGCAATGATCAATAGAATTCCCAACACATTGGTGATAATCACATCATGCATTTTCATCATAATTGCAGCCATGGGGGTGAGAGGGATCGAGATTGAGCAGCGGTGGAAGAGTGATAAGGTTGCTTTCAATGAGTTGAGGTAATAGAAACCGGGGTGCATAGGGTAATTTGGTAAAAGTAAGTTTTGGGGTTGTCATTGAAGATTTTTAGATGGATATACGTCATGAACATCTGTGCTTTTGCTTCGGTGGGTTTCAGGAGATAGATTAAATGCAGATTTATCTTGAAACCTATTAGAAGAGGATGAAGGAGTATCATGATATTTTAATTTTCCCATAGATAGGAGTTTGACTTCACACATTTTGAGCGTATGGCATAATTGATCAAATGAAGGAGAGGTCTCAAAGATAACACTCTCTTGAAGTGGTGGTAAGAGGATTTGAAAAAATATCTTGCAATTCAGAATCAACGAGGACATTGGTCATCTTAGCTAGGTTGTTCTTGTAACACAAAACATAGTCAACTAGATTCTCATTAGATATTTGTTTTATTTGAGAAATTTGTGCATAAGATATCTTGGTGTCGATATTGATGGAAAAGTGAGCAAGGAAAGCATCGATTAGATGCATAAAAGAAGTTACCGAATGAACATGTAGATCATAAAACCAACGCATGGCGTAATCTTGAAGAATTCTAGGAAATAGCTTAGCTAGCAATGTATGATCATCCACATAGTCAAGACATGCCACATGAAAATATCGGAGATGCTCTTGAGGGTCACCATGGCCATTAAAGGTGGGTAGCTTAGGGGTGAAAAAGTTAGGGGGTGAGGATGAGTAAAAATGGCATGTGTAAAAGGGGTATGAAGGAGTAATGAGGAAGAAAGATATGGAGAGGAGCACAAAGTAGCTTGTTATAACTGACGGATTTGAACTTGTAGATCATGGTATATGGAAGCTAGGTCTTGAGTGCTGGAAGAGGAGAATTGCCTGTGTGTGAGAAATAAGAGGTGGATTGAAATGGTTGGCAGGAGTAGGAATGGAAATGAGAATAGTAGAGGTAGGTGGAAGGTTAGAATTGGGAGGTTGTGTTGCAATAGGAATGGGAGTAGTATTAGAGGGGTGAGGGTTGAGATCAGATAGGTTAGTGGCCTTATCACAAGCAATGAATAAAATAATATCTAAGTCTTGCGGATGTTCAACAATATGAGCTTGGAGACCATGAAGGTCTTCATCATGAAAGGGTTACATGTTTCAGCCATGGTAAAAAGATGACAAAATGCCTAGAAGAAAGGTTGGGTTTGAGCGATGGGTTCACCAAATGATTTAATTTGATTTAAATTAAATCTATCTATTGCAGAGTTAACTAATGTGATAAATGATGCACAAATGCTAAAATATAGTATGACAAAAGAAAAATAACATGCAAAGTATGAAACCTTAAGCAAGAAAGAGAGATAAAGAAACATAGCTGATTTCTGAATGGACATGAAGTGATATGGGAAAGGTAAAGTGTTGTACAAGATGCAAACAACATCATAACCACTCACTCTAAATTTCGGGACTCGGGAATAATGTCAAATAGAGGTACCAAGTGTAGGACATAGGGCTCAGGCATTGGTGACTAATCTGGTGTTGGTGACTATGCAGAGCTCAAGATCTGCTTTCTTCTATATCGCAAGGGTTTCACATTTATTCCTATTGATTGCTTGAGATTCACTCTTGGATCGCTGAAGGTACTTAGAACGTGCAGAAGAGAATATCACCTACATGTACCCATAAACCACATCAAACCTAAAAAGAAAAATGTAGAATGAGGAGTTAGACTGACCCCGATGGTAACCCCAAGAGATAAGTTACGACCAAACATTTCACTACATCTCAGACTCCATGTAGCTCTTATGTGTGTGTGTAAGAATGATGCCCTAGGATGCCCTTGTGCAAGTTACACTTGATAGTGGGTTGTAGCTAGAATGTAGCAATGTAGTAATATGTGTGGATGGAATAGAATAGACTTCCCCTTCCTATGTAGTGTATGCAGAGTTGATGCAACCCTTGTCCCTTGAATGGATGCTAGATGGATGCCTTTAGAGTGCTTTAGTTCCTTTGGAATGTAAGCTTAGGTGATGATAGTAATGTTTAGTGCTTGGTCCTTGATTTTGAACACATAACTATGTATTTATATGATTCTCTTGTTTGAATTTCGTAATTGACAATTGGAAGGCTAACCCATAAGTGAAAAAGATGCCCAAAAGATAAAAGAGACCCAAAAAGAGCAAGTAAGGTGAGAAAGGGTCAGGGGCACTCAAGAGGGACCGGAGAGTGTGAGAACCGGTGTCTGAAGCCATGAAAGATAAATAAGTAAAGTTTCAATTGTGCTATAGGGTGTGTAAGAACAAATAGAAAATAAGAGACAAAGAAAAGAGTCCAAAGATAATTTTCAACCACTAGTTTTTCGGCTTTGAATAATGTAAATGCTAGCGTGCTTTTAGGACCTAGAAATGTACCCAAATGTGTGATTTAGTGTATACAACCACTTTTTTTCTTGAAATCAGAAAAAGTTGAACTTCAACAAGTAATTTAGCATGCCTATGCTCAAGATTTGGCAATTTGATAAGAACAAGATTTGTAGTGCTTAGAATCTTATTTCTAAACTACTATTTTTTTAAATAGTGGAGATCAATAGGGTCAAATGTGGTGTGCACACAAAGTGGTCATGTTTTTGTGTCAAAAATATAACATAGTGTCTCGTGTGAACCCCTCCCCACAATTTTTAGTTAAAGTAAAGTATTTTACAAATCCCTTGAGTAGAATTTTAGCTAATATCATGTATTAGGTCTTGGTATTTTTTCCTATTTTTTCAATGAATATATTATTTTTTACTAATTTTCAAAGTGGACACATCTCAAAAATGAAATAATCACATGTATGCCCCTTAATTTTGTGAAAACTTATCGATTTTGTTTTTTAATATGTGTAGAATGGAGTGTAGATCGTGTCAATGTAATTTTTTAAAATTTGGATGAATAGATCAAAAATTACATAGAAAAACAATAAATATGTTTTGGTGAAAAATGAAGACACTACTAAAATAAATTAAGGATCAAAACCTTAAACTATTCATATTTTAGAAAGAAATACATTGACACAAATCTAAGACATAACTTGACGTCATAATTAAGTTTTTTTAAGAATATTATACTAAAACACATGAGAAAACAAGGAGTACACTCAAGATTCTTATACTTATTCATTACATAATAAACAATCCAACCCTTAAGCTTAGATATCCTAGCCAAATGCGAGGCTTAAGGGTTGACAATTTCTACCCAAATAAAAAATAATGCGAACATGTTATAACACACTCTCGTTAGTTCTCTATGAAAATAACATAAACACATACAAAATACAAATTCACTCGTGATTTTGGTCACAAACTCGTGTGAAGTGCACTATTATCTACACATTTCTGCATTGATTTATTCTTTTGAGACATTCCATATGATTGTTTGACAATTGAGTACTTTTTATATTTCTTACATTCTTAAGACATTCATAGAACATTATTATTGTGTCTTTTGTCTTATATTGATATAATGAATCATTGTTTTAATTCTTTTGAGAGTTTTTAATCATTATTTGGGAATTCATGGGTTTTTCATTATTTCTTATATTCCTAACATTCATAGAACATTTTTATTGTGTCAATTGTCTTATGTTGATATATATTTGAGAATTATGGGGAGGAGACCATGGAGGAAAACACTTGAGGAGTTGGAGAAATAAAGGGAACAAATACAAAAAGGGCATAAAAATAAATTGAACACGTCTTTTCCAAAGAAATTAAATGTTGACAAAGATCATCTATAATCTACTAGATCCGTAAGAAAAAATTGAAAACAAAGGAACAAAAACGAAAAAACAATGGAAGAAAATAATCAATCTCGGAGGTAAAGGTATGTCATCTCTTCCAAATGAATTTGATATTGAAACAAATCCTCAAACACCAATTGAATCAATAAATAATGAAATAATGAATGATGATGTAATTCCAAATTTAAACTTAGATGTTACACCAAATGATCAACCTATTCAAAACACACAAAATTTACCAAATTATGAAGATGAACAACATATAGGAAATGAACAATATTTACTTGATGTTCAACTAACTTTACCATTGAGATCACTTATTATAATTTTGAGTAAAACACCTGGGCATTTACTTGAAATTGATGAAAATATTTTAACCTAATGAATGATAAGATTGTTGAACACACTTATATAGGGAAAACTAATAAAATATGGAAAAAATATTAACGACTAAACAAGAAGAAGATGTTTTTTTGAAATAATGAAAACAATTAGACACGCTATAAAGACCCTTGGTTTAATAACATCTAAGACCAAAAGTGAAAATTTCATTATTAAAAATCTAATGAATGCATACCAAATAATGGGTCCAAACTCACAATACCAGATGTAATGGTCCTTCCCGGGACATTGAAAAACACATCAATCGTGACTAAAAATTTTAGGGTAATTTTTTTTTTGAAATGTTTAAATAATACCATTTCATCTCTTAACCCATCCTTGACAACCACTAATTAGATGCTATTTTAATTTGCCAAAATTTACTAATACCCAGTCTAAAACCCGCCTTTAAATATTTACCTATCTTTAGATTTATTAGGCCCCCAATAAAAACATAAATAAGTAAATAAATCCACTCCCCTTTAAATTTAATCTACCATTTCCACCAACATTCCCATGCCTAAAGGTGTGTAGGATTACATGTGAGCCCTAAGATCCGCCTAATCTTAACCCTAGATCTCATTTGACCTAAATTTTCCTAGATATCTATATCCCTTTTTTCTTTTATCTCTTTCTTTCATTTTACTTTCTCCATTCTTATTCTTTTGTTTTCTTGTAAACCCCCTGTTGTATGTCCCTTCTAAGATCTGGTTGAGTCAATTATGAAATGTTTATGGATATATATATATATATATATTGTTTATTTTATTTATTTTTGTTAAGGAGAGAAGGAGGCGTTTTACTAGCCGAGAGGGTGGAAGAGGCGGCGGATCCGGAGGGACAGGCACGTGGAGGGGGTGGAACGGTGCGAGGAGGAGGTGCGGTGACAATGGTTCGCGTGGAGGAGAGGTGGAAGGGAGGCCGCGTGGGGAAGGGCGAGGGACAAAGCGGGGGCGAGGGGGGGCGATCTTTGGGCGGGGGACAGCGGGAGCGGCGGTGGTGGTGGTTTGTGGCGGACAGAGCGCTGGGGGTAGTGCTGCGAGGACAGAGAGCAAACAGGGCGCGGGGTGTGAGCGGGCGCGCGGTAGTGTACAAAGCGGAGTCAGTGCTGTGGGGGTAGCGCCCCCATTTTTTTGGTATTTATTTTATTAAAACCATTAATATATATATATATATATATATATATATATATATATATATATATATTACTATCTTATTTTAATAGTATGTACATTAATAATAAACACACACACACACACACACACACACACACACACACACACACACCTATAGTTGTAAACCCCTATAGCAGAAGGTAAAAAAAAAGATAATATAACAGGATAATACACATTAAAATCATATTTTCAATATACAAATCTGCCACATTCTTATGACTATCAAATGAGAAATTTCTTATGCATCTTACCAAGCCATGTTTTAAGATAAAACTAAAAAGGAATTATTATATATCCATTTCACAAACTAGGTGAAACCAAAGGAAAACTTTGTTGTAAGTAAAAATAAAATGAGTTTAAAGTGTATATTTATTTCACTTTATCAAATCTATGTCCAACCAATATATTTCTTTATTGCAAAAGTAAGAGGTGACAAGGTAACCCAACCAAGAGAGGAAACTTGGAAGTATAACAAAGAAGATGCTACACTAAATACATATTTTGAAATTGGTTTTCTAATGCAAGTATTCATTAATATTTCACAGGCAAGAAAGTGCAAGAAAATAACAGATTCCTTTTCTTGACATAATCCTATCCATGTTGGCAAGGAGACAAAGATTATGGCAATCAACACCTTCAACCCACTATGTTTCTTTTTGTGCAAGATTTACATTGAGATTTAAGTAGATAGATCATTTGCTTCAATACTTAACATCCACAAGCTTGGGCTACAAGCATGTTAAATCCCAAGTAGCATCAAATCAAATATTTCTAAAACAAGTCTACAAGTGATACAAAATGTGCAAAATGGAGGATTTACAAGGAGATGTGAACTCTCACATACTATGTTCTAAAAGAGGATTACATTACAAGAAAGTATCACAAGGAAGGATAAGAACAATAAGAGCCCATAATGCCACCAATCCAACTTGAGAGCCATCTTCTATGTCTTCCCAAAACCATGCAAGGAGAAAGAAAAGAGCTTGTTTACCACCCAACCATAGGCATCATCACATGCCTATCCCAAGGTTGGGATGCATGCTAGCCTCCCCCAAGCCCATGGGAAAGAGGATAGCTACCAAAACTTGCACAAGGTGGAGGGTAAAACAACAATGAAACAAGCACACAAACATAAAGTTCACAACAACACAAGACTCCAATTTACAAGGAGGAGAACCCATGTTCATCCTCAAAATGGGGAAGAGAGGAGAAAGTTCTCCAAAGTTATACATCAAAATTTCTTCCACATACAAACATCTCCAAACCCTCCTTATTGCTCCTAATCAAATCAAGCCCTCCTTATTCCTCCCCTTTCTCCAAATCCTTCTTGGAAGGATTTTCAAACCCCAAAGGGGTTTCTTACCAAGAATGGGGAAGGAGATTCAGGCCAAATGAATCAACTTCCCCACCTCAACCATTGAGGGAAAAATAATAAGACTCCTCAAGGCTTGTCCATCAAGCCTTAAGGATTGAGAGGAAAATTCCCTCTCTCTTCCTCCACACTCGAAAACTCCATCATGCCATATGATGGAGGGAGTAACAACAAGCAAATAACCAAAATCAACATCTATAAATTACAATTTCAAGCAACCAATTCCAATAACTAAAAGGAAAAGCAACAAAAAAAAAACAAGAGAACCTACCTCAAGGAAAGCTCTCCAAAAAGTTTTCCAACTTCAAGTTTCTTCACACCTGACTCAAGCAAATCCCAAGCTCCCAATCACCCAAGCATCCAAAAGCAAGAAGTTCAAAAAAAAGTCCCTCTCTTTTCCCATGGATGGGAATTTGAAGAGGAGCAAGCAAGCATCCTCACTAATGAGGGGGTGACATGTGTCACCCCTCTCCCTCCTCATGGTCAAAGATGCCAAAACAAAAGAGAGAAAGGGTAAAATTATCTTTTTGCCCTCTTCTCCCAAATTCCCTTAAATGTTAGCAAGACAAAACTAGTTGCACTTTTGATAAACACACAAATCCACATCCCTTACATGGATGTGACAAAACAAGGAGTAGAAAGGAGGGAAAATCCCTCTAGCCTTGAAAACAAGCCCCCTACCCATTAGGTAGGGTCCAAGGCATTTTTGTGATAGGGGGACTCCTAAGCTACAAAGGGGTCCCCAAAAATGCCCAAAATACCCTAATTTCGGGTTTTGCATTTTGGCACAAGGGTAGAGGGTGTGGGGACCACCCAAGGGTCTCACATGTGACCCTAAACCCTTGTGATTAAGAGACTCATTAACAAAAATCAACAATTTAAAAGAAAGTGGGATTATTAACTCCCAAAGCAAGTTTACAACTTTACTAACAACCCTAAACAAAAATTAATAATTCAAAGCAAAATACTTTACATACATTGGGGTCACTCATAGTGCCCAAAATTAATAATCATCTATCTTAAGGCTTCACACAGTGAACATGGCTAGGAGTCACCGTGGTGCTTGCCAGGCAAGATTGAGTAGCCGGCCCGAATCCCACGTTCTCCCGTAAACCACGTCACCGCACACTCATTGCACACATTAACCACACCTTTGCAATACAATATAATTAAGTGACATAGTAAGATATCAATGCATGCTAAACTAACCTAACATCCTACTGAAATCAAGATGTGACAACGTGCACAATTATATTCCACATTCCAAAAGTTAGACAAGATGATAAAGTGACATATACTCCAACCATGCAACAACTATCCATCAATATAATTAGGTTTCCAAGCACATCATATTCATTAGTTTCCATGTCATAACAAGAAAATGAGACAATAAAGAAATTAGGCTAAATTGGCGCTATACGCCTGAATGTCACACATGTCTAATAAAATCAAATATCTAAATATAATGTCCAAGATATTACCAATCACTGTCAAAACATGTCTATGAGTAAATAAACAACAAGCTACTGAGCTATAAAAAGTGTGGGCACTACATCCCCCTCTACTAAAATTAGACTTCCTCCGGAAGTCACCTGAAAGAGGTAGGGGTATCTAGCCCTCAAAGGTATCGCATCCTTCCGTGTAGCTCTTTATCTCGTCGTACCGGTCCCACTGTACTCTAACCTGGTCCAAGTCTCGACCTCGAAGGGCCAACCTCCGGTGCTCCAGTATGCGTACGGGCTCCAATCTCCACTGTCCTCCATCCTCTACCTGTAATTCTGAACAATCCAAGACATGAGAAGCATCAGGTACATATCTATGTAGTACATAAACATGAAAAACATCATGGGCCCGTGCAAGGCATGGTGGCAAAGCTAGGCGATAGGCAACTGGACCGATGAACTCTAAAATATCAAAAGGCCCCACAAAACGAGGCGATAGCTTAGAACCCTTTCCATAACGAATAGGACTCTTATGCGGACGAACCCTCAAGAAGACTTTGTCACCCACTGAGAAGTGACGATCACCCTCTTGTGTCTCCGCATACGCCTTTGGCGTGCTCGCTGCTCAAGACGATGTCTAATCAACACAACCTGCTATTCTAAATCCTCGAAGATAGGTGGTCCCAGAATAATCAATCCTGTCATCTAGTCTATCCCAACTCAAAGGAGTCCTGCAAGGTCGTCCATACAAAGCCTGGTAAGGAGCCATACCAATGGAACTATGATAGCTGTTGTTGTAGGCAAACTCAACTAGATGCAAATAATATTCCCATTTCCTCTATTGATCCATGACATACATCCTCAACATGTCCTCTAACACCGATTAACCCTCTCTCTCGCCCATCTATCTCTCGGATGATAAGCTGAATCAAGTTGATCCGAGTACCCAGAGCGGCCTAAAAGAAGTCCGTAAAACTCGAAGTGTAGATAGTATCCTTTGTCATTGATGATGGTCTTGAATCCCACGCACCCTAACAATGTCCTTCATAAATACCTTCTTGGCAATGGCCTCGTGCATTATAGGTGACCTTGGTTGGTGAAAAGTGCGCAACCTTAGTCAACTTATCCACGGTAACCATAATGGCGTCATGACGATAAGATGACATAGGAATTCGACTATGAAGTCCATGGAGATCACATCCCATTTCCACTCGGGAACATCATGAGGATGTAAAAGTCCTGCAGGATGAGAATGCTCTTCCTTGACCCTCTGACACTCAAGGCATCGTGCAACAAAATCTGCTATGTCTCGTCGAAGACCTGGCCAATAATATAACTCCCTCATATCGGCATGCATTTTCTTCACTCCTGGATGTGCCGCATATGGGGCTCGATGAGCCTCTGTGAGGATGAAGCTACGTAGATCACCTGACTTAGGCATGTAGATGCGCCTGTGGAATCGAAGCAAACCATCTGTCTCTAAAACACACCCAGAATATCTACCCTCTAAAGAACCCTGAGACTCTAACATCTGTTTAGCTCCCTCATAAAATCTGTCTTCTGGAAGGTGCTCAAGAATCCTGCCTCTCAAATCTGACTGAAGTGTCAAAGAAGCAAGCACATGTCGTCGTCTACTAAGTGCATCTACAACCACATTTTCCTTCCCTTTGATGTACTGAACCTCCATGTCATACTCACATAGGAACTCCATCCAACGCCGTTGACGAGCGTTGAGGTTCGGCTGTGAGAAGATATGCTGCAAACTCCGGTGGTCTGTCCTCAAAATGAAAGGCCTACCCAAAAGGAAATGTCACCAACGCACTAGAGCATGTACAACTGCTGCAAGCTCCAAGTCATGAGTAGGATAATTAAGCTCATAGTCCTTGAGCTTACGGGACTCAAAAGCAATAACCCGATGCTCCTGCATAAGAACTGCTCCCAAACCCTCTAGTGATGCATCAATACAAACAACAAAATCCTCTGTCGGGTCTGGAACTGCTAAGATGGGCGCCGTGGTTAACCTTTCCTTAAGCAACTGAAAGGCTTTCTCACATTTCTCTGACCAATCAAACTTCTTCCCTTTCCTCTGAAGAGAAGTAATAGGGTGAGCAATCCTAGAAAAGTCTTGTACGAACCTGCGGTAATACCCTGCCAAACCCATGAAACTCCTCACCTCAGTAACTGATGTGGGTGCTGGCTAGTCCAAGATAGCCTATATCTTAGAGGGATCTATAGAGATACCCGTGATCAAGAATTTCGCGCTTGTTACCTGTCCAAGTTAATGCACCAAACTAAACACAAAAACCCTGAAAAACCCCAATGAAATTGATACCTGATGAAGATGTAGACGGATGAGGAAGCCGATGTAGATAAGACGGGCGCACACGAGCAATTTGCACAATAGATCCGAGTAACCTGCAAAACACCGATGCTTGACGTAAAAGACCACGTTAAAAGATATTTAGGTGGACTGCCCGAGAAGTGGGTCCGGGAAACGATAAGCTTCCTCGGCGGATGTCACCACGTTTCAATTAAGGAAAGAAGCATACATGATAAAAGATGTAAGTAAAAGCTTGATTTTCTCGATTGCAGTAATAAGACGAGAATCTAAACAAAGCAGATGTAGAAAAGTACGTAAAACAGGAACTATGAAATAATGCCGATTTGTGTTACCCGTATCCTTTTACCTATCTCAAGGGGAAATCGGCGTCGACTGGGTAGAATCGGCGTCGATTGAGACGGATCGCGCCGATCGGGTAAGATCGGCGCCGATCGGAGGTAGATCGATCAATCGTGGATCGTGCGATAAGATTTGGGAATGGAAGGTGAATGTGGTCTCTTTGGATGTGCCGAAGTTGGCGAGACATCGGAACAGAGTCACCGATGATGAGATGGTGGTGTGCGATGCTTGTCGATGACAGAGACGAGTAACGGTGCTCCTCTCGTGGATTGATTCGACAGGATCTCCGCCCTAATTTGATACAATTGATGCTAAGAAGATCTCTCTTTCTCACAACCTGTATCTTTCTCGCTCTCTGTTCATGCGTAAGTGCTTCCTTTTTTCATCTGTTCACTTTTTCGCTCGTTCGTGGTCTCTTTTTCGGTCCCTAGAACTGAGTTCTGGACTTGCTTTTATAATCGGCGCCGCTCCTAGAAAATCGGCGCCGATCACGTAATAAACTCCGAGATGGCCAAAATGAGCGATTTCAAGAAAGATAAGACTTATCCCGAATACGGGAAATATCCCGCTTAGGGAAGAGGAAAAATAGATGTGATACATAGATAGAATAAATTTGGGGTAGATAAGTGATTAAGATGCATGGGAAGAAGCGTAATTAAATATTTAATATTTAATCACTCATGGGTAAGATATGATGGGGTGAATTAAATTTAGAGTAAGTGATTAAATCACAAATTGGATAATATCCCAAGGGGATAGTTGGTGACGTAAACGTGCCCCAGGTTACCCAAGCAAGTAAATGGATGAGAGGGACACTAAATTGAGTAACCAATTTTAAGTGTCTACATTTTGCCCCTTTTTGTCGAATAACTTGCGATAAGCAAGGTTGTGAGACAAAAACAAAGGGATGGAAGAAGGGAAGAATGAGTGATGATGTGATCCCCCTCAAACTAGGGATGGGATGGGTGATAGAACAAACGATCCCAAGTTTGAAAAAGGTAGATGAAAAATGCAGGATGCCCCAGTCGGATGTCTGGAGTAGATCTGATCATTGATGACGCATAAAAACAAATAAAAAGGCAGTAACCTAAGGAACTCACATTGGTAGCGCAAACTAGCCGGTCTCCTCATGAGACGACGTTAGTGCCTACAGACCCATGAGTGTAAGGAGAACTGCAAAATAGTCAGCATCTAAAGAGAGACACATTGGTAGGGACAACAGATGGTCTCGCAAAGTGCACGACGCGTTAGTGCCTACAGACCCGTTTAACTCTAAGCTGCCAAAAAGTACGAGTGTCCCACGCAAAGGGAACAAACCCGAAATAGACAATGATATTGAAAAGATGCGCGGAAAGACAATATTCAGCACACAACAATGATCAGATAGATAAGTAAGCCAAGCATCAACACTATGGCAAACAGATATGGAAAATCGGCGGCGACCAAACTAATCGGCATTTACTAAAAAACGGCGCGTCGACCCAAAAAAATTGGCGCCGACCAATCCAGCACATATAAATATGCGATCGAAAACGTAAACGATTTATTTTCAACGTGAGGAGAGCAGCGACGGCTACAGCGAGCGGAGCCTCAGGTGGAGGGAGTACTGGGAGAGATCGAGGTGGGCCGAGACCTCCAGCAGCAGGTGCATCGAGCTCGATAGGCGGCGGCTAGGAGAGACAGCCAGGTGCAGAGGAGGGTGGAGGGGATAGTGTCCTCCACGCTTGATTTTACTATATAGAGATTTGATAGATTTTGTATCTCAGATAGTGATGTAGCCTCGATTGGAAGGCATCAGATAGATGGCTTGATTGGAAGCCACCCATTTTTGTACGTACACCCATGTATATATAGATTCATCATGTTATTTGTCATATAATTGTACTCATGCTTTTAATTTTGATATACATGGATAGATGGATATAGATATAGACTGATAGAGGATAAAATAGATGTGATTGGATAGATATAGACCGATAGATGATAGAAATAGATGTGATTAGATAGATTGATATGTGGATATAACTTTGATAGATGGATGTGATGTAACTTGGATGTACATGTGTTTGATGTTTGGATTAGATATGGATAGATGTAATGTACCTTGGATGTACATTTTGATGGATAGATTTAGATATAGATAGATGTAATGTACCTTGGATGTACATTGTGATGGATAAATAGACGGATGTGATTGATGTATGGATTAGATATAGATAGATGTTTTGATAGATAAGATGAATTTTGATAAAAGATAAATTTTGATTGAATCTAACATGTGAAATGTCAATTTAACTGGATGCAAGACAAAGAAATGGGGAATACTCCTTGCAAGAGCCAAAGATGTAAATGGAAACAACCGTGACTTAGAAGAGAAGATACTCGGATAAGAAGAAAAATGATAAGTCGGACTTCCAACCGACCATAGATAAGATCCAGATAGGAAATCGAAAGACCAAGCATACAAGGCCCTATATAAGATTAAAATAAACCTGACACTAACTAGTCGCAAACCAGATCTAGGATAGAAACGGAAAGAAAAGTAAGTATCTTGTCGGAACTTACAAGGGACAGAATACATGTCCATAGTGGGAAAATAGGATTCTCCATATGATCGACAAAAGGTCTTAAATCTCAGCTTCATGATTTTGACAGAAAAGCAAACTGATCAATGCGGGAAGTTTGCTTGATATGGAAAGACTGATCGATGCGGGAAGTCTTTCAGTGATGCTAAAAGGTGTATAAACTGACTGAAAGGCTGATTAATTGCAAGAAGCCTTGAATATATCTTTGAGAAATAGCCGTCCTTGGGGAGTGGTCGTATTTTGAATTTCAATGATAGCCATCCTTTCGAGGGTATGGTCTATGTTTTTGATTAATTTTTGATGATAGCCATCCTTCAAGGGCATGGTCTATTTTCTTTTGATTCACTTGATAATGTATGGATAGCTGTCCTTCAAAGGATTAGTCTATCTTTTGGATAGCATCCTTTTTTTTTTTTTTTTTTTTTTTTGAAACTCTTCTTGGAAGAAGCTGAGTTTAGACCTAGATAGATCAGATGGAGGGGAGGAGAACAAAGAAGAACATGCACTCATGCCCCGAGTAGATCCGATTAAGATAAGTACTGGGACGAGATCAAGTGGTGATTAAGGTATTCCTACCATGAGGAGGAACATATCCAAAAAGAAACGTGCAATGAGTAGAGCCGCGATACTCATATTTAAGGTAAATGAGGCAATAGGCGGAGAACCACACAATTTCGAATCACCACGAAAGTAGATGACTGGTTATTAGGACGGATGAAAGATCTGTGTTGTGACTAGATGTGTGTAAGATAGATTTTAACAATAGAAGGGCCGTAGATGCAAGGCATTAAGAGGTTCCGCTTCAGGTATACCATCCATGGAAGATAAACGATAAGCCCCAGACCCATATTTATGAGTGATAATGTACGGGCCCATCCAGTTGGGAGCAAACTTACCACGTTGACTTCTTTCGAGTGTAGTGACATTTTGATTTTCCTTAAGAACAAGGTCACCAATTTTGAAGTCACGGTGCTGCAAATGCTTGTTATAAGCACGTTTGACACGCTCAAGATAGACGACCGATGATTCTTAAGAGCGTTGAGACGCGCTCATCTAATAATTCAAGTTGTGCTAGATGATTTTGACGATAATCCTCATCGGAGACAAATTCTCCGAGAGAAACACGGAGATATGGGATTTGGACTTCCAAAGAAGGAAGGATTGACCTCTGCACTCCATAGATGAGAGAGAAAGGAGTAGCACCCAAGAGAGAGTACGAATGCTATTCCGATAAGCCCGAGAGAGCAAAAGGGATATGTAAATACCAATCCCTACCAGCTCGACTAGTTACCTCATGAGGATATTACACAAAGTTTTATTGGACGCTTGGCCGACCATTAGCTTGAGGATAGTATGGAGAAGAAAACTGAGCTTGATATTGAAAGCGCAGAGATTCTCGCAAATCAGCATTCTTGAAAGACTTACCATTATCTCGTGATGAGTTTGTGTGGAATGCCAAAGCGACAAATGATGTGTTGATAGACGAAATCAACTATGGGTTTAGCCTTTGTTGAAGAAAGAGGGATAGCCTCCACCCACTTAGTAAAGTACTCAGTGGTAGTAATGATAGAATGATGACGCTGTGAAGAACGGGGATTGATGAGACCAATAAGATCAAGACCCCACTGCAAAAAAGGCCACAAATCTGCCGCAGGTTGCAAAGCCTGACTAGGGATGTGCGTGAGATTGGAATGTTGTTGACACTTGACGCATTTCTTAGTGTATTCACAACAATCTCGATTAAGAGAAGGCCAATAATATCCCAAACGTAAAATGCGCTTAGCTACAGCTAAGCCACTAAAATGTCCACCACAGATACCGTCGTGGACCTCCTGGATAGCCTTAGATGATTCATGGGCTTTGAGGCATCGAAGCAAAATACCATCAAGGCCACGTTTGTAAAGAATCCCGCCAGATAGACAAAATGGCCGATTGGCGCATTGGACAAAAGACCTTCTACCATTGGAAGTCAAATCTAGAGGAAGGATCGAATGAGATAGATAATCAACAATCATTGATACCACTCATCCCGAGTATGGGTTGTGATGCATTGATCGAAGTTAGTTGTTCAAGATGAGATGGTTGATCTAATCGTTGACACTGACCACATAAAGACGCGAGTCTTCGGTAAAAGGCGGGATAAGTGAGGCTAATGAGGCCATTGTATCTCGTGAATCGATTTGCATAGGTGCGAGGAATAGCTTGGATAGTGAATTTCTCGAAAGATTGGAGTTGAGCAAGAACGATGTCACGATATTTTTGAAGGATATCATTCTTGCATTGATAGACACCCGTGACCGATTAACGATGAGTTCAGAATCACCGAAGATGTCAATATGATGAGCGCCGAGATTAATGGCATTTTGAAGACCTAAGACAAGAGCTTCGTACTCACCATATTATTGGTGCACTCAAAGTTTAATTTGTGTGCGACTGGGATAGGCGTACCCTAAGGAGGAATCATCACGAAACCCGCACCTCCCCCTTGCTGGCATTTGGATCCATCAAAGAAGAGCTTTACTTTAAATGGAGATAGACCAAAATCAATTTGTTGGATATATTCATCGGGGAATTGAGCAAGGGGGTCTTGAGTGTCCGGAAGAGGAGCATCAGCTAATTGATCTGCAATAACCTGACCCTTGATAGCCTTTTGCGGGATAAACTCGAGGTCAAATTCTGTCATGAGCATAAGCCAACGAGTGATACGATCATTATGATAAGGCTTTGCATGAATTGTCTTGAGGGGATTGACACTTGTGACAATGTAAGTTTTATGATTAAGGAGATAATGACGAAGCTTAGAAGTTGCGAAGAAGAGAGCACAACATAGTTTTTCAGCTTCGGAGTAACGTGTCTCATACTCATGGAGGGTGCGATCGATGTAATGTAATAGACACTTGTTCTTTACCACAAGTGTCCCGATGCGAGATCATGGCTCCCAGAGCATGGTCAGTCACAGAGATATAAAGATAGAAAGGCTCCCCCTCGCGTGGAGGTGTAAGCATAGGTGGAGAAAGAAGATAAGCTTTGAGATCATCAAAGGCCTTTTGGCAATGCTCATCCCATTCAAAATGAACATTCTTACGGAGGAGATGGTGAAAAGGTTGACAACGGTCCGACAATTGGGAGATAAAACGACGCACCGATCAAGACGCCCTGGAGACCACGGAGTTGCTTTAAGTTAGAAGGGGGAGGCATCTCAAGGATAGCTTTTATTTTTGCGGGGTCCACTTCAATACCCCTAATGGAAATGATAAAACCTAAAAGTTTACCAGTGAGAACGCCAAACACGCACTTAGATGGATTTAGACGAAGACAAAAGCGGATAAGCCTCTCAAAGAGAGGTGCAAGGATGAAAAGATGATCCTGACGACGTTTGGATTTACCGAGGAGATCGTCAACGTAATCTTCCACAGTTTTGTGTAAGAGATCATGGAAGATGTAGGTCATTGCTCGCTGATAGGTTGCTCCTGCGTTCTTAAGACCAAAAGGCATGACACGATAACAAAAGGTCCCCCAAGGAGTTATGAAAGAAGTCTTATGTTGGTCTTCTGGTGCGATGAGAATTTGATTATATCCAGAGAAACCATCCATAAGAGAAAGCATCTCATGACCCGCAGTTAAATCTACGAGTTGGTCGATATTAGGTAGAGGAAAATCATCTTTTGGACAGCAAGATTAAGATCCCGGAAGTCGGTACAAATTCAAATTTTCCCAGTAGCCTTAGTTACTGGTACTACATTGGACACCCATTGTGGATAATCGATGGGTTGGATGAAGTTAGCCGAGAGCAAGCGCTGTAATTCTTCTTTAACAAGAAGGGCTACTCTAGGGTGCATTTTACGTAATTTTTGTTTAACTGGCTTGATGTTGGGAAGAGTAACGATATTGTGGACCACAATATCGGGATCGAGTCCTGGCATATCCTCATATGACCAAGCAAAGGCTTGACGATGGTTGGAAAGAAAAGTGGTAAAGTCCCCTAATTCCTGTGGATTAAGAGACCGGCCGGCCGACCTTAATGATGCGAGGTCTTTGAAGTCCCTATATTAAGGTCGGCAGCTTCTGGGCGAGAAGGGTAGACGTGTCAGAAGGAATAGTCTTGGGAAGATAAGAATCCTCTGCTCCCAGATAGGTGAGGACGGAATCGTCATCCGCACAGTGGATAGTGTTGATAGTAGGAGAGTCGTCTCCAACTATTTCAGGGAAGATTAATGGTATAGAAGCGGACCGATTGTTAGTCTCATAGGCTAACGGCCCTAAGGAAATGGTATTGATCAAAAAAAAAAAGTTAGGTGGGATGGAAATGTCATCGTCCACATCAAGTGATGCTTCTGACTTAGTGGGGGAAGATGGTTCCTCAGTAGGAAGAGGCTCATCGAGAATAGTGACGGTGGCTTTTGAAAGAGGTTTAAATCCTAAACCAAATTTCTGATGTGGCATGAGAGTAGGAATGGATTTGAGGTCATGTATACCTTGTTCATATTTTCCCAGGCCAAAGCCTTTCCACGCGCATCGATATAGATAAGTTTTTGCAAACGTGGGATTCTGTAGATAATCAAACCCTGTTAAGTAAGGTTTGGTCCTAGGAGGAGAATCTGGGCGATAGTGAGGCGTATCAAGACCACCGTAGATGAAATTAGTCTGTTGATTGGGTAGACCAATGGTGACGATGCGACCGAGACCTGGTTGATATTCAGGTTGTTTGTCTGGTCTACCATACTCATTAGGTTTGAGATGGGCATCAAAAGAAAAGAGAGGAAGCTCTCCTAGTGAGAAACGCTGCAATGTCTCTTCTAGATTTTGTAAATCCGGTAGTTTGGTTGCAGGTATGGAAGAAGATGAGGCCCCGTCAGGAGAACATGCATTTTATTTTAAAGGGGCAGATCTTGTGGTCATGTTGCATTGTGCGGAAGGAAAAGGATCTCCTAGATGAGTATATATTTTGCCCTCATATTGATATTTTAGGCATCGATGGAGGGTGGATGGGACACAATGCATTGCGCGAATCCAGGAGCGTCCGAGGATCATATTATAGTGGAATTTTCCTTCGACGATGTAGAAGAGTTCATGAAGCAGCTTCTTACCTACTCGAATGGGTAAGACCACAGTTCCTAAAGTAACTGCTAGTTGATCGTTAAATGATCGAAGGGCGAAAGGCGGGGGTGACACTACATTCTTTGGTAACTTAAGTTGCTCAAACGTGTGCGAGGAGATGACGTTGAGTGCAGCTCCACTATCGATCATAACATGTTTTAAGGTAGTGTTATTGATTTGGACTGTGATAAAGAGGGGAGCCTCCAAATCCTCGGAAGAAAGAGAAGGAATTTCTGAATCTTCAAAAGAAATGGTGGTTGATGGTCTATTCAATCCAACAACCAACTCGTAGGGCTGGGGCTCATCTGAATTCACTGCGATGCGACACAGATTATCGATTAGAGCCTGGCGATGTTGTGGAGAGGATTGGATGAGGTAAAAAGAGACATTTTGACCGGAGCCTGGGTGAGTTGTTTCATAACACTCTCCTCAAGCATTACACGGAACTTGAGCCCGAGGTGCAAGACGAATAGAGACCCTGGGTCGTGGGGCTGATGAGGAAGGAGAAACGCCTTCAGGGGCTGCAGAAATGACAACCCGTGGTCGAGATGTTGAAGATGAAGATGGGTTATCATAGTGTTGGGTTCTAGTGGCGATATGGATTGTGTCAATTTGAGAAGGAGGAAGATCAAGTGGAGTGGGACCACTAGAGGTCCGAGTGGATCGTTGAGGCTCGGGATGGGGCTAAGATGACAGGGGAGGTACCTATTCCTCCTCCTCCAAAGCAAAAGGTCACTATCTTCCGAGAAGGTTCTTGACAACGGCCAAGTGCTTTACATCCCTCAAGATCATGACCCGGGCACGGTGGTAAGCACAAATCGATCAAAGTTAAACCAGTAGGTTTAACTCCTTTAGGGTTATAAGGTTTAATCGGAGGAAGGGTTATGGATGAAGATTGGATAAGTTGATGAAGGATTGCGGTGTAGAACCCGGTAGACGAAGAGGAGGATAGAGATGATGAAGGTGGTTCTTTTACATTAACCGATCCGAGGTAAAAGAACTTGCATGTTAGGTTTTAAGATTTTTAGGGATCCTCTTATTTGTTTGGACATTTAGAGGAGCAGTCTTGGGTACTTGGGATGGGAGTAAGTGAGACATGATTGACTTTGGTGGAGGAGCCCCTAAAATAGATTTTGAAGATGATGGATATGTGACAAATTTTGCGGTCTTTGGAGACAAAGGGGGTTGCTTGGTCGAATTTACTGATGATTTAGATAATGTTGATTTAGAAGAGGAAGAAGCTCCCAAAGTAGGTGTAATCGGAGGAACATAGGGTGCCTTGGTTTTTGGTAATGAAGATGATGATCCTGATAGAAGAGGTGACGTCTTTTTAGTAGGTAAGTCTATTTTTCGGGGTATTGGTGAAGAATGTGTTGTAGAAGAAGATGATGGCTTTGATAAGTGTGTAGAAGAAGACGCCTTCTCAGCGGGCAAATCCAATCGTTTATGAGGCGTAGAGAGAGATTTTTGTGGAAGAGCACCAAGAGTCTTGATGGTCCGAAATATGGGCTTTCCTTTTTCAGGGATGGTGACAACTTCAACGGCATAAGGTGATTGTAACCTTTTCGGAGGAAGCAGGTGGGGAGGTACTGATGGTGTAACGTTAGATTTTGGTTGTCTCGGTTTAGGTTCAGGAAACGAGTGTATAGGTGTTGGTGCTACTTCTTTTGATTTTTCTTTAATAGGCAAAGTAACATTAGTGATGGAAGAAGGGGGTGATGAAGAAGTAGTTCCTTGCGAAGGGACTACTTGATGCAAAGAATCATGGGTGAAACTACCGTAGGAAAAGAGATAGGAAGGGTCAAAATCGAAGATGCTTCCGCCGAAGTCAAGCACAATTATAGGTACGTTCACCAAGGGCATAGTTGCAGTGGGAATGGGAGAAACAGAAGTAGATGTGTCTGCAGTGGAAACTCGAAGGGATGTAATTGCCTCGAGTATTGAAAGAATGTCTGATGATGAGACAGATGAGGATGACACTGTCTCGGGTATGGATGGAAGGTCAGACAAAGGAGCGGAGAGAGATGATTCCGTGCTTAGTAATGTAGGAATATTCAAAGACGGGCTATCTGAAGATGGTGGAACTCCAGTGATTGATGAAGTGGAAGGAGGTTCTGATTCGATTGATGTGTTTGCAGATGGCTTGGTTTCAGAAGAAGATTCTTCGGTAGAGATGAAGTTGATGGTATGAGTGTTTGGTTTTTGAGACTCTGAAGCGTTATGGTTTGGGGCATGATTGGGAAAAGGTTGTTTAAAAACATCGAGTGCCTGATTTGGGGGAGCATTTGGGTTATCCAGAATGAGCTCGCCTTTATCAATGAATTTCTGGACAAGATTTTTGAAAGTCTGACATCATTCGATGTCATGACCCTTGGTTCTATGATAATGACAGAAATCATTTTCCCTATACCAGAATGGACGTTCTTGGTTTTCATCAATATTCCTAATGGGGGGAAGTTCGATCATGCGAACTTCCAACATTTTTTCTAAGATAGAGGCATATGATTCCCCCAATGGAGCGAAGGATCGAGATGATGAAGTCCCTTTTCGAGAAGATGAGGGGTCTCTTCGTGGTGTTTGATTAGAAGTATTGTCGGCCCGTGATGCTTTTAATACGATAGCATTGGTGGATCCTTGATTTTTATCTTTAGAAGGGGAAGAATTTGGTTTGGTAAACCGAGAAAAATCTGGTTTAGATTTAGAGCGAAGTTTTAGCTTCCCCTGCTCAATGGCGCAAGATTCAAGTTTGCGTGCCATCGTGAAGGCTTCTTCAAAGGTATGAAAAGTTTGGATCCTTAAAGTGGAAGAAACGTGATTAGCACAAGATCGAGTAAACAACTCGATTTGTTGGGATTGAGGAAGGGAGAAAGACAATTGGTTGATTATCCCTCTCCAACGAGCAACAAAGTCTCGTAATAGACTCATCATCGAAGTTGGCGAATGTTATAAAGATCTGTGATCGAGATCTTATGCGCGATATTTATTGAAAAGTTTTCAACAAACATCTGGGCCAATTGAGAGAAAGAAAACAAGGAATGTTGAGGAATGTTATTGTACCAGTCTAAAGCAGGACCTGCTAGAGACATAGGAAAGGTACGGAGCATAAGCTCCTGATCCTGGACTATGAGGTAGCAAGCATGTTTGAATGCTCGCAAATGTTGTTGAGGGTCTTCCCGACTATGAAATTTTGAAAATTTAGGAAGTTCGCATTGGGGAGGATAAGGCTTGAAGCTACTGAGGGTGAATGGGTTCATTACACACTTCTTCAAAGGAGTATGAAGGACGAGCCCCTTTTGTGGAGGCTTCCAAGTCTGCGATTTTCTTGAAGAGAATTTGAACCACGTCAGATTGAGGAGGAGGTACATTGGTATGTCCTACATAAGAAGCAAGTGGTGGATGTTGTTGAGGTGTCAATGGGGGATTCATCCGTTGATGGATAGGATGATAAGAGGAATAACCAGTGTTCGGGTGACACCGGTGGGGTATTTTTTTCGTGAGGTAGCTTGCGTATAGCATTTGTGAGATAATAAGTGGTTGAGAAAATGCTGGTTGGGTGATGGACGGAGCCTGTGATTGGTGGACTCGTGCTTGTTGATGAATCGGGATAGATAGAGGAATATGGGTGCCGATTTGATTGGACATATTGGGAACAAGACTCGAAAGGGGCCTTCTACCTTGGATTAGGCATTAAGGGTGCCGATGCTAAAGGATGGGCGAAGGTCACATTCTTTGGAATATTGGAAGAAAGACCCCTAAAGGACGAGAAGTAGGAGCCAACCGACTATTCGGAGGGGTTGGCTCATGAAGAGGTACCGACCTTGGGAACGATGGAGGGCATAGATGAATTAACAAAGCAATATGTGGGTGCGCGAGACACATTCATCATAAAGCAAGGGCAAGAGGACCTCTCGAAGTAGGTTGTGGAATATTGGAGGTAGCTCGGTGTTAGGAATAGGTAAGACTATTTGAGAACTAGTCGATATGGTTGGTGGGAGAAAAGGGGGCACAGGGCCTCGCCCTTCTCCGTGACTCGAGGCAAGAGAGATGATGCAAACCTGCTCTACCAAGCCCTGGGATGGTTCATGAGAATAATCGTACACTTGCTGGATTGGTGGTCCTTGATCAGATATCTGAATAGTCTTGTACTAGGTAGTCCATGAGGGCTATCGGATTGCGGTCGAGGAATGCCTGAATTCGGGATCCCTGCGGGGAACATACTCCGAGCCGATGATATTTCCAAGGACTAGGGAAGCCGGACGTGATGGGATTGCTTTGGCTTGATAGAAAGGATTATATGACCATGATGGGAAACCAACTAACAGCGGTCCCAGGAAGATTGGGGGTGCCGTAACCTCCACACTAGTGGTGATCTCGGAGGAAGAAGGAACCCGGTTGAGCCATTCTTCTAGATTGTGACCGAGTGATAACCGTCATAAACACGCAGTAAAAGAAGATTGACCTAACTAATGCACTGAGATAATTCAAGCAACAGCAAGTGATTATCTCCTTTAAATTTTGATGCTTTTAAGAAAAGAAAATGTTAGGGAAGGCTTTTAGAACAGAACTACTCGAGATAGCCAAACTAAGGATGGTTTAGGTAATGTTTGGTGAGGAGTCCCAAGGCACTTTCAAGAAAAGACCAGACGTGGCTTAATATAGGGGCCTACCCCCGCACTTCACACACCGCTGCGATAAGGGAGTCGGGTGCTTTGCCAATATATACCAAAATCTTCCGTGAATTTATAGCGCGGCCTGAGTACTGCGTAGGCTCTTCCTCTTGGATATCACTTCCAAGTAGGCGAGGCCAGGGAAGGAATTTTGTTTAAATGCTTTATACCTAGTGATTTTGGCTTTGTGTGCAAGGGTGAAAAATAAAAATCAAATAGTGTCACTACCGATTTTGATCAATTTTCCAAATTTAATTAAAACTAGATGAAAAACATGCACAATGACAAAGGAAAAGTTCTTTTTAAGCACTTAAAAACGAAGTGTTTGATTTCGATGAAGACAAGTCAAACAGATTCTTTCCCAAATGCGATTAAGTTCTTTTTAAGCACCAAAAATTGAAGTGTTTGGATGTGATAGGCAACCGACAAAGAAATCCTAAAAAGGAGAAAACACCGTAAAAGAGGAATACCTGTAGATTTAGCTCTCCAAGGTGTGTGGACTTCAAAAAGCGCGTTGTTGAGCTCTTCCCCTCGAACAATCCCACGAACAAGCAAAGTGCTCCGCAAGAAGAGGTTAAGCAAACACCAAAGAAAACCCAGAAAGATATATCCAGATAACGGTGAAACAGAAATCTCTATTTTTAAGGAACTAGAAAAATTTCGAAGATAACGATTTCGCCTAAAAAAAAACAAGATTGAAATGATGAAAAGAAATGCTCAAATAGGACTGATAGAAATCAGTGAAGAAAAGGAACAAAGTTCAAAACTAGGAAAGAAATGAACTTACCAATAAGGGACTTTGGTTGGGTCCCACCGGGCGTGCCAGAATGTAGATCAAGAATTTCGCGCTTGTTACCTGTCCAAGTTAATGCACCAAACTAAACACAAAAACCCTGAAAAACCCCAATGAAATTGATACCTGATGAAGATGTAGACGGATGAGGAAGCCGATGTAGATAAGACGGGTGCACACGAGCAATTCACACAATAGATCCGAGTAACCTGCAAAACACCGATGCTTGACAGAAAAAGACCACGTTAAAAGATATTTAGGTGGACTGCCCGAGAAGTGGGTCCGGGAAACGATAAGCTTCCTCGGCGGATGTCAGTCCACGTTTTCAATTAAGAAAAGAAGCATACATGATAAAAGATGTAAGTGAAAAGCTAGATTTTTCGATCATAGTAATAAGACAGAATCTAAATGAGAAGAGTAGAAAGTAGCAAGAGGCAGGGAACTATGAAATAATGCCGGATTTGTGTTACCTGTATCCTTTTACCTATCTGCAGGGAAATCGGCGTCGACTGGGTAGAATCGGCGTCGATTGAGACGGATCGGCGTCGACTGGGTAAGATCGGCGTCGATTGGAGGCAGATCGATCAATCAGGGACTGTGCGATAAGATTCGGGAATTGGAAGGTGAATGTGGTCTGCTGGATGTGCCGAAGTTGGCGAGACACTGGAACAGAGTCACCAGATGATAGATGGTGGTGTGCGATGCTGATGTGACAGGGACAGAGTAACGGTGCTCCTCTCAGGGATTGATTCGGACAGGATCTGCCCTAATTTGATACAATTGATGCTAAGAAGATCTCTCTTTCTCACAACCTGTATCTTTCTCGCTCTCTGTTCATGCGTAAGTGCTTCCTTTTTCATCTGTTCACTTTTTCGCTCGTTCGTGGTTTCTTTTTCGGTCCCTAGAACTGAGTTCTAGACTTGCTTTTATAATCGGCGCCACTCCTAGAAAATCGGCGCCGACCATATGGGTCGGCGCCGATCGCGGAATAGACTCCCGAGATGGCCAAAATGAGCGATTTCAAGAAAGATAAGACTTACCCCGAATACGGGAAATATCCCGCTTAGGGAAGAGGAAAAATAGATGTGATACATAGATAGAATAAATTTGGGGTAGATAAGTGATTAAGATGCATGGGAAGAAGCGTAATTAAATATTTAATATTTAATCACTCATGGGTAAGATATGATGGGGTGAATTAAATTTAGAGTAAGTGATTAAATCACAAATTGGATAATATCCCAAGGGGATAGTTGGTGACGTAAACGTGCCCCAGGTTACCCAAGCAAGTAAATGGATGAGAGGGACACTAAATTGAGTAACCAATTTTAAGTGTCTACAATACCCTTTGCCTCGAAATGATATGACCCAAATCTTGAATCTACGTCATCGAAAGAAGCTACATTTTTCCAAGTTCCCATACAACTCTCGCTCTCTCAAAACCACGAAGTACCTATCTCAAATGCTCCTCGTGTTCCTCCTCGGAAAGAGAATAAATCAATATGTCATCAAGGAACACCAAGACAAAGCGGTCCAGAAATGTCCTGAATACACCATTCATGAGGCTCATGAAAATAGTTGGGGCATTGGTCAAACCAAATGGAACCATTGTGAACTCATAATGCCCATAACGTGTGCGAAAAGTTGTCTTATGGATGTTTGCATCTGAAATGCACAACTGATGATATCCTGACTTGAGATCAATTTTGGAGAACACTCTCGCTCCCGCATCTGATCAAACAAGTCATCAATCCTAGGGAGCGGATAATGGTTCTTTATTGTGACTTTGTTGAGCTGCCTGAAGTCTACACAAAGCCTGAGAGAACCGTCCTTCTTCTTCACAAAAATGACTGGCGCTCCCCAAGGAGATACACTAGGGCGAATGAGACCCTTATCTAACAACTCCTCTAATTGAATCTTGAGCTCATGAAGCTCTGGGGTCGTCATCCGATAAGGTGCCCTAGAAACTGGTGCTGATCCAGGTACTAAATCAATGGTGAAATCCACCTATCTGCAGGTGGTAACCCCCGAAGCTCGCCTGAAACACATCTCGCATACTCCTCAAAACCGCATGATCATCTAAGGGTGAATGCTCTGAATGCTCTCAGATTGATCACTGATGGTGATAGCAAACAACTGACAACCCTTACGCATGCTCCGCTTGAGTTGCTTAGCCGAAATTGTGCGCAAGGAGATAGGTCTCGCATCCCCGATATGACAACCGCACTCCCAAGATCATCCCGACACTCAATGACCTTTTCTCTACAATCCACCTTAGCTCGATGAGTCTCGAGCCAATTCATACCCAAAACTACCCGATAGAACCTAGAGGAATAACTCGGAGGTCAAGAGTAGTGGAGAAGGCTCCTAAATCAAGTACACAACTCTCCACATACGAGTCACACGCGAGTTTGGCTCCAAAGGCCAACTCAACTCCTGCTAACTATCTCGGTTGCCTAGCCACCACTAGCCCACTTGGTCCACTATAGAAGGTGATATAAAGGAATCAAGCACTGAATCAAAAAGTCCGAGACAAATACCCCGATAGTACACTGTCATCTCAATGATCGTGGCCTAATGCTCACTGGTGGTTATCAATCGCTTTGTATAAACACGATGAGCATGTCCTACATCTCCCACTGTCTCGCTCGGATCTAGCAGCTCTCTGTGCATCCATGGTATTGGGTTTGTGCGGGCACATGCGCACATAGTGATATGGAGATCCACAAATAAAACAACCTCCTGTACCCCTCTGAGATGGGGTCCTCCTGCTACGGTGTGTACCGATCCGCCGGTCCAACCCTAGCAGATGATTGAGCTGAGAGCGAGCGGCCGTGTCGGGCCGAGTGCCCCCGCTCCTATCTTTGGCTCCACTAAAACCACCTCTAGAAAACACCTCTCGAAATCCCCGTGTCCTGCCTAGCCCCTCGCTACGGGTGGCCCCGCTGCCGTGTCTGCTTTGTGGGTGTGGTGAAGCCCTCGTGGCCGCTTTGGCGGAGGCCAAAATCTTCCTCTAGGGGTGGTGCAAAGACTCGTGACCTCGACTCCGGAAGGCCCGTATCCTCTCCTGAAACTTGCTCTTGTTCCTATCACGATGCTCCCGTGCCTTGGTCCCTGTTCTCTCTCAACTAAGTAGGCCTTCTCAACGGCCTTCTCAAGTGTGGGAGGAGATAGCATCCTAATCGCTCTCCTGCTATATCTACATTAAGCCCTCGAATGAACACGTTAACCTACAATTTCTCATCTTGCAGGTAATCCACATACTGTAGAAGATCCAGAACTCGCTCTCATCTCTGCGCCACTCTTGCTGAGATCCCTTTCGTAATTCGTGAAACTCGTCGATCCTCTTCTGAACAAAATGCTCTGACATATAACGTGCCCTGAAATGCTCCTCGAACAACTCCCAAGTCACTGTCTCTCGAGTCAGATGGAGCTTCCGCTCCTCATTCCTCCACCAAATGCCTACTACGTCTCGGAGGAGGTGTATGGCGATCCCGCCTTGGACGTTGCTCTCGTAAGAGTGCAAGCCAAAGCAACTATCCAAACTAAGGAGCCATGACTCAGCCCCAAAGCCATCTGTAGAGCCGGTATAAGTGGGTGGCTGCAAGCGAAGAAGATCCCTGATCACACTGCTTGTATCTCGATCCTGACGATGAAGCCCAATAGGCGAAGGGGGTCACCTATCCTTGAATGGTCCCTCGAGACTGTGTGATCAGCTACGATGGAATGAGGCTACCCTCTCGTGATGAATGGAAGGGCTGCGTGACCTCTCCCGCCTCGATGTATCGTGCTCGCGGCTCCGAATGTGCGTCCCTGCCTATGGCTCCTCGTCTCCCAAAGGTACCTCCTCTCTCGTCTCCCGTGGCTGTGGTAGGCTGCTCCACAACGCCTATCACCGGTGGCGTAAGCCTCTAATATCCGAGGCCCAAAATCGGGAAGGACGGCTCCCGTGTGTAGATGCACTACGCCCCATACCTCTAGCCTGATTGTCCTCGCTTGGCGCCATCCTCATGCGCACGAGGTGAGCGAGACGTTTATTAATTTAAAATTTAATGGTGGTAGATGATTTATTTTAACTGTTTATTTTTATTCATTTAGTTAATTTTGGGATGTTAAAATTAACATTAACCATTTTAACTAATTACCCGGTCATGAAAGTGCGAACCCCAAGCTCGATACCAACCGTAATGGTCCTTCCCGGGACATTGAAAAACACATCAATCGTGCCTAAAAATTTTAGGGTAAATTTTTTTGAAATTTTTAAATAATACTATTTCATCTCTTAACCCATCCTCGACAACCACTAATTGGATGCTATTTTAATTTGCCAAAATTACACTAATACCCAGTCTAAAACCCGCCTTTAAATATTTACCTATCTTTAGATTTATTAGGCCCCCAATAAAAAAAAAAAAAAAAGTAAATAAATCCACTCCCCTTTAAATTTAATCTACCATTTCCACCAATATTCCCATGCCTAAAGGTGTGAAGGATTACATGTGAGCCCTAAGATCTGCCTAATCTCAACCCTAGATCTCATTTGACCTAAATTTGCCCTAGATATCTATATCCCTTTTTCTTTTATCTCTTTCTTTCATTTTACTTTCTCCATTCTTATTCTTTTGTTTTCTTGTAAACCCCTGTTGTATGTCCCTTCTAAGATCGGTTGAGTCAATTATGAAATGTTTATGGATATATATATATATTGTTTATTTTATTTATTTTTGTTAAGGAGAGAAGGAGGCGTTTTACTAGCCGAGAGGGTGGAAGAGGCGGTGGATCCGGAGGGACAAAGGCGCGTGGAGGGGGGAACAGTGCGAGGAGGAGGTGTGGTGACAATGGTTCGCGTGGGAGGAGAGGCGACAGGAGGCCGCGTGGGGAAGGGCGAGGGGAGGGCGGCGGAGCGAGGGGGCGGTGTTGGGCGGGATGGCGGAGCAAAGCGGTGGTGGCGGTTTGTGGTGGACAGAGCGTGGGGGGTGGCGCTGCGGAGGACCGAGTGAGCAAAGGGGCGCGGGGTGTACATGTGCCGGGCGCTCGGGAGTGTACGGGCCGGGAGTGCAGTAGTGTCGGTGGGGGCGCGCCCCATTTTTTTTTTTTTGGTATTTATTTTATTAAAACCATTAATATATATATATATATATATATTATCTTTACTATCTTATTTTAATAGTATGTACATTAATAATATATATATATATATATATATATATATATATAGTTGTAAACCCCTATAGTGAGAAGGTAAAAAAATAGATAATATAACAGTTGATAATACACATTAAAATCATATTTTCAATATACAAATCTGCCACATTCTTATGACTATCCAATGAGAAATTTCTTGTGCATCTTACAAAGCCATGTTTTAGGATAAACCTAAAAAGGAATTATTATATATCCATTTCACAAACTAGGTGAAACCAAAGGAAAACTTTGTTGTAAGTAAAAATAAAATGAGTTTAAAGTGTATATTTATTTCATTTTATCAAATCTATGTTCAAACAATTTATTTCTTTATTGCAAAAGTAAGAGGTGACAAGGTAACCCAACCAAGAGAGGAAGCTTGAAAATATATCAAAGAAGATGCTACACTAAATACATATCTTGAAATTGCTTTTCTAATGCAAGTAGTCATTAATATTTCATGCAAGAAAGTGCAAGAAAATAATGATTCCTTTTCTTGACATAATCCTATCCATGTTGGCAAGGAGACAAAGATTATGGCAATCAACACCTTCAACCCACTATGTTTCTTTTTTGTGCAAGATTTACATTGAGATTTAAGTAGATAGATCATTTGCTTCAATACTTAACATCC
Source organism: Taxus wallichiana var. yunnanensis (assembly GCA_018340775.1). Taxonomy (NCBI): domain Eukaryota; kingdom Viridiplantae; phylum Streptophyta; class Pinopsida; order Cupressales; family Taxaceae; genus Taxus; species Taxus wallichiana. The sequence continues at coordinate 197,731,375 of CM031238.1, read as the reverse complement.
ACAAGCTTGGGATTACATGCATGTTCAAACCCAAGTAGCATCAAATCAAATATACAAGTGATACAAAATGTGTAAAATGAAGTATTTACAAGGAGATGTGAACTCTCACATACTATGTTCTAAAAGAGGATTACATTACAAGAAAGTATCACAAGGAAGGATAAGAACAATAAGAGCCCATAATGCCACCAATCCAACTTGAGAGCCATCTTCTATGTCTTCCCAAAACCATGCAAGGAGAAAGAAAAGAGCTTGTTTACCACCCAACCATAGGCATCATCACATGCCTATCCCAAGGTTGGGATGCATGCTAGCCTCCCCCAAGCCCATGGGAAAGAGGATAGCTACCAAAACTTGCACAAGGTGGAGGGTAAAACAACAATGAAACAAGCACACAAACATAAAGTTCACAACAACACAAGACTCCAATTTACAAGGAGGAGAACCCATGTTCATCCTCAAAATGGGGAAGAGAGGAGAAAATTCTCCAAAGTTATACAACAAAATTTCTTGCACATACAAACATCTCCAAATCCTCCTTATTGCTCCTAATCAAATCAAGCCCTCCTTATTCCTCCCCCTTTCTCCAAATCCTTCTTGGAAGGATTTTCAAACCCCAAAGGGGTTTCCTTACCAAGAATGGGGAAGGAGATTCAAGCCAAATGAATCAACTTCCCCACCTCAACCATTGAGGGGAAAAATAATAAGACTCCTCAAGGCTTGTCCATCAAGCCTTAAGGATTGAGAGGGAAAATTCCCTCTCTCTTCCCCCACACTCCAAAACTCCATCATGCCATATGATGGAGGGAGTAACAACAAGCAAATAACCAAAATCAACATCTATAAATTACAATCTCAAGCAACCAATTCCAATAACTAAAAGGAAAAGCAACAAAAAAAAAAACAAGAGAACCTACCTCAAGGAAAGCTCTCCAAAAAGCTTTCCAACTTCAAGTTTCTTCACACCTTGACTCAAGCAAATCCCAAGCTCCCAATCACCCAAGCATCCAAAAGCAAGAAGTTCCAAAAAGTCCCTCTCATTTCCCATGGATGGGAATTTGAAGAGGAGCAAGCAAACATCCTCACTAATGAGGGGGTGACATGTGTCACCCCTCTCCCTCCTCATGGTCAAAGATGCCAAAACAAAAGAGAGAAAGGGTAAAATTATCTTTTTGCCCTCTTCTCCCAAAATCCCTTAAATGTTAGCAAGACAAAACTAGTTGCACTTTTGATAAACACACAAATCCACATCCCTTACATGGATGTGACAAAAAAAGGGTAGAAAGGGAGGGAAAACTCCCTCTAGCCTTGAAAACATGCCCGCTACCCATTAGGTAGGGTCCAAGGGCTCATTTTTGTGATAGGGGGACTCCCAAGCTACAAAGGGGTCCCCAAAAATGCCCAAAATACCCTAATTTCGGGTTTTGCATTTTGGCACAAGGGTAGAGGGTGTGGGGACCACCCAAGGGTCTCACATGTGACCCTAAACCCTTGTGATTAAGAGACTCATTAACAAAAATCAACAATTTAAAAGAAAGTGGGATTATTAACTCCCAAAGCAAGTTTACAACTTTACTAACAACCCTAAACAAAAATTAATAATTCAAAGCAAAATACTTTACATACATTGGGGTCACTCATAGTGCCCAAAATTAATAATCATCTATCCTAAGGCTTCACACAGTGAACATGGCTAGGACTCAGCCCGTGGGCTGCTTGTGCAAGATTGAGTAGCTGGCCTGAATCCCACGTTCTCCTGTAAACCTGTCACCTGCACACTCATTGCACACATTAACCGCACCTGTCTGATACAATATAATTAAGTGACATAGTAAGATATCAATGCATGCTAAACTAACCTAACATCCTACTGAAATCAAGTTGCGACAACGTGCACAATTATATTCCACATTCCAAAAGTTAGACAAGATGATAAAGTGACATATAATCCCACCATGTAACAACTATCCATCAATATAATTAGGTTTCCAAGCACATCATATTCATTAGTTTCCATGTCATAACAAGAAAATGCGACAATAAAGAAATTAGGCTAAATTGGCGTTATACGCCTGAATGTAACACATTTCAAATAAAATCAAATATCTAAATATAATGTCCAAGATATTACCAATCACTGTCAAAACATGTCTATGAGTAAATAAACAACAAGCTACTGAGCTATAAAAAGTGTGGGCACTACACCAGACATAGTAATACTACCCAACATGTTAGTACATCAACTATAGTAAGTAAAACAATAAAAACATATGGTTTAATTTGGAAAAGAAGTAGTACACTAAAAATAAATAGAAATCAAATATTGAAAGCTATCGAAGACATGAAAGCGTTGAGGATATCAATAATAATGAATTATGAGGATTCTCTTGTATTTTCCCACATAAATACAAAGACATAGCCGAGGAATTAAAATTGAAAATTGACAAATTTTGGAAAACTAAGACAAGGGTTGCACCTAATGAAAAATTTGTTTTAAAAATAAGAATTAGCCGTCAAACCGTAAATCCCATCCTAAACATTTTTTGGATACAACACTTACACAATTTTATAATAAATTTAAAGAGAGTTATCCCGAAATAGAAATTAGCCAAAGATATTTTGAAATGACATTTTTTTAAATTTTAAATAAAATCACTTGCACACTACTTATTGTAGGGCCTATATTGAATTTTCAATGCATTATAATATTTTCCAACATATACATGTTACTTTGCATCGAGAATATTTTATGGGAGTGTATGATAAACGTTCGCCTAAATCAGCAAGACATTTCATCTTAAGTGTTTTTGTAAAATGAAATGACATTTTTAATAAGAAATCATGTTTTCATGGAACATGTGATAGTTGTGGTGGTTTGCAACATTTGAAAAATTGTATACACGTAGAATACTCATGTAATTAGAAATGAACTAGTTAGTTTCTGGAAATACTAGTCAGTGGCATACACTTCAAAAAATGACAAAGATTCCAAAAGATGTGAATTAGCAAATAAAGAAATGAGTGCATAAGAATTTATGGCTATATTGTGAGAGAATATAGTATATGAGTATGCAAGGCATACACACAAAGCTTGATGGTTAGACAAGAAATTCAGGCCTATGCAATAACACATTTCATTTTGGTACCATTGTGTTAGATGTTGCTTTTACATAAAACTATACGTTACAACCACACAATGAATTTCAATCACATTACTACAACTCTATTTAGGTTTCCATAATTATGCTTATAACGTTCGGTCATGCTCCACCAACACAAAAGAAGACAAAAAGATCTTGAGGGAGTATCATTTCTATATTAGTGATGATCATACACATAGACACCCCAATTTTACACATATCCTGAATCAATTAATTTCACTATTCAATTTCCCACAAAAATAAACATTGAATTAATCAATATTGATCAATTAATAATTTTGTTTCAACCCCTAAATTAAACCCAATATTCCTCACATGCCAAATATTCCCCATGTCCCCCACTTGCGAATTAAATATTCAACTTTAATTCTAGACCATTCCTCATGTCTCCCATTCACCTAATCATGCTTACTTTCCATAATCATGATTACTCTAAACCCCCGAATTAATCCCACTTCTAGGCTATAAATAGAGCCTCACTCCCCTCTTTCAGAATAAGATTGAATATCTTGTCGAGCTCTTGCATCCTTTGAGCATAGAGCATCCTTTCCACCTCATCTTAATGCCAAAATAGCCCCATTTTGATAATCCCAAATCCATTATCCCCTTTATCTATTGGTGCAAAGTTGAGTTGATCTTGTTGCTAGAGAAGGCCTTGCTCTAGTTTGAAGGAAGCACCTACATTTCACACAATCAGGGCTCATCCACACTTCATTGCCCATTATGAGGTTTTTAAGGAATCACGAAGAAGAAGGTAATTAGTTAGTTACTTTCTTGTTATCAGTGTATTTTCCTAGCTCACATTCTAGCACGCTTGATGTGACTCTTCTTTGAGGTATACCCTCTTCCTAAGATCTTCCCACTGTATAAAATTCTCCACCATCTCCTCTTTCATCAGACAACAATCACCACCACACACATCTTTTCGCTCCGCCTCTTCCACTTATCATTCTTTCCTCATCACTCTCACCACGTGGGCATCCCAATTAAGGATTCCCCTCACACTCTCCATCCTACACCACATATATTCCTCCATCCATTCATGTCACACTCCTTTGTTTCCTTCCTTCCTTGTTATCACTTCCTCTCACCTCTTGTTCCACTATCGCTTACACCATTCACCATTTTCTCATTCTTCCTAGTATCCGTATTCTCGCTTGTAATATTACTTACACACTCTCATAGTATGGAAAATTCACTTGAGGTTCTCTGTTAGGTTGTGGAGCATATTTTCATGTGAGAAAATGTTGAATCTTTTGTACACTAAGATTGTTGTACACTTTCCACAATTGTCTTGTAAGGGTTTAGGGGCATAGGCCTCGAGAAATTTTTTTGGCCTTAAAACGTGCTGGATATACCGGGAAACATGCTTTTCTCGTATGGGCGGGATTTTGACCCATAGGTTTATGGGATGGTTTTGGCCCATGGTTTTGATACCCATGGTTTTGTAAAACTGCTTAAGAAGTTGTCTACTTATATGGTTTTATGCATATGGTAGGTATAATGTAACATTGCAAATGTGTTTTGAATTTGGGTGTGAGTTCTGTAGAGTTTGTTGAACATAGCTCCAAACAGATTTGGGTATTGTATTGAGAGAGTGGTGGCTTGTAATAAAATCTGAGCAAGTGATTCTTGGTGGATGTAGCCCAAATTGGGTGAACCACGTTAAATATTGTCTCTTTGTGTTGTGTTATTTTATTCTGCACTTTTATTTGAGATCTGCAATATTTTTGCATATTAGTTTCTATTGTTGCGATTATGTGAGGGATTATTCCGCATATTTTATCTCTTATTTCCTAACAATTGGTATCAGAGATTGGTTTGGTTTGTTGAATTGTTGAATCGCAGGGAAAGTTTTATCTTGAGTGGGAGCTATGGCAGATGATGGAAGATCTAGGGTTGATAAATTCAACGGGAAGAATTTCAGTCTTTGGAAGATGCAGATGGAAGATTACCTTTATCAGAAGGATCTTTATATTCCGCTATCTGAGAAGGTGAAAAACCCTCGAGCATGATGGATGTAGAATGGGATTTGCTAGATAGGAAGGCACTTGGGACAATCCGGCTGTGTCTTGCATCTTCAGTATTATTTAATGTTTCAAAGGAAAAGACTACAAAAGAACTGATGGATGCATTAGGGAAGTTGTATGAAAACCCTACGCCTCTAATAGGATATTTTTAATGAAAAAGTTATTTAATATAAAGATGTCGAGAATGGTTTAGTAGCAGAGCATTTGAATGATTTAATGGTTCTAAATATGCTAGCTTCGGTTATAATAGAATTTGATGAAGAAGTTAGGGATTTATTAGTTTTGTGCTCTTTACCTGAGAGTTGGAATAGCCTGGTAATGGCGGTAAGCAACTCGGTTCTAACTAACTCAAATTTGAAGTTTGAGGATGTTGTAGGGGTGATTCTAAGTGAGGAAATATAAAGAAAAATCTCTGGTGAATATTCTACTTCAAGGAATGCTTTGACTATGGAAACTAGAGGGAGACAGAAGAGTAAAGGAAGCCGTGGAAAATCAAAGGATCGGGCAAGGTCAAAATTCAAAAGCAAGATAATATGTTGGCACTTTGTGGAAATTCGGGCATACTGAAAGAAGAAGGACTTCGGAGCTTCGGGACAAGAAGAAACAACGGGAAGAAAACAAGGAGGAAATTGTGGCAACGGGCAATGTATGTCGGGATGCTTTGATTCTTTCTTAGCTCAATATTATTGAATCTTGGGTTTTAGATTTGAGGGCTTCTTTCCATGCTACTCCACATAGGCATTATTTTGTTGATTATGTTCAAGGAGATTTTGGGCATGCTTTTCTTGGTGATGATGAGCCTTGCAGCATAGTTGGAAAAGGTTTTGTTCGGAGTTAAGATGCGAATGAGAATCCTTGGCTATTGAAGGATGTCGGACATGTGCCTAAATTAAGATGAAATTTGAAATCGGCGGGGCGGTTGGGAAGTGATGGTTGTCTTGTGATATTTGTTGCAGAATCTTAGAAGGTTACCAAGGGTGCTCTTGTGGTGGCAAGAGGTAAGAAGGTTGGAACCTTGTATTTAACCACTTATAGCACTAATGTTTGTAATCTTGTGGCTTCAGAAGTAGATACAACATTGTGGCACTATATGCTCGGGCATATGAGCCATAAGGGCATGGAGATCATAAAGAAGGATTTGCCTGGATATACAAAAACAGTTTGGAGTTATGTGAGGACTGCATGTATGGGAAACAAAAGCGAGTAAGGTTTCTCAAGGTTGGACCTACAAAGAAAGAGAGTAAGTTAGAGTTGGTGCATTCTGATGTGTGGGGTCCGGCTCAGGTATCATCTCTTGTGGGTTCAAGTTGTTACATTACTTTTATTGATGATGCAACAAGGAAAATTTGGGTTTATTATATTAGAAAAAAATCGATGTATTTGACACTTTTGTTAAATGGAAAGCCTTGGTAGAGAATGAAATAGGTCTTAAGCTAAAATGTCTTAGGTCAGATAATGGAGGGGATTATTGTAACAATGAATTTGATGATTATTGTTCTAAGAATGAAATCCGTAGGCAAAAGACAGGTTCTAGGAACTCCGCAGCAGAATGGGGTGTTAGAAAGGATGAACATAACAATAATGGAACGTGTTAGGAGCATGAGGTTACATGTAGGACTGCCTCTTTCTTTTTGGGTAGAAGCGGTGAGCACAGTTGTGTACTTGATAAACAAAGGACCCTCAAGTGCCTTGGATGGAGGCATACCTGAGGAGGCTTGGTATGGTAAGAAAGTTGATTATTCATTTCTTAGAGTCTTTGGATGTGAGGTGTTTGTCCATATAGACAAGGATGATAGGACCAAGCTAGAGGCTAAATCAGAAAAATGTACTTTCATTGGTTATGGTGGTGATGACTTTGGATATAAATGTTGGAGTATTAAGGACAAGAAAATCATTTGATCTAGGGATGTGGTCTTTAATGAGAAAGTCATGTATAAGTAGAAGTTGTAGGAAAATAGGGAAGAATCCAAGAAATAATATGCAGCGGTGGAGGATCTTCTAGATGGGAAAGTGAAACATGAATCAGTTTAGGAACCTCCTCAACAGGACCCCAAAATCCTATATTGAGGAGGTCTTCTAGGGTAAGAAGAAAGCCTATACATTTTTCTCCTTCTCTTTATTATTTATTACTACTGATAGTGGAGAGCCAGAGAGCTTTGATGAAGTAATGCAGGTAGATGCCAGGAAGAAATGAGAGCAAGCCATGGATGAGGAGCATCAGGCTCTCATGGAGAACCAGACATGGGATTTAGTAAAGCTACCCGAATGCAAAAGAGCATTACAGATCAAGTGGGTGTTCGAGTCAAAGAGGAAGAAGGAGGAAAGAAAAGATACAAGGCCGGTTGGTAATCAAGGGTTTGCACAGAAAAAATATATAGATTTTGATGAGATTTTTTCTCCTGTAGTAAAAATGACTTCTATTAGAATTGTTCTAGGAATAGTTGCAGCAAAAGACTTGCACTTAGAACAACTTGATGTAAAGACTGCATTTCTCCATGGTGATTTTGAGGAGGAACTATATATGTAGCAACCCGAGGGCTATGAGGTCAAAGGTAAAGAGGAGATGGCGTGCAAATTGAAGAAGAGCTTGTATGGCTTGAAACAAGCTCCATGTCAATGGTATAAGAAATTTGATAGCTTCATGATGAAACAAGGTTATATTAGATGTCATTCGACGACCATTGCGTGTATACAAAGAAATTTGAGGATGACAATTATATTATCCTTTGTCACGTATGTGGATGACATGTTGGTTCCGGTAAAAACATGCATGAAATAAAAGTACTCAGAAGCAACTAAATGAATCCTTTTTGCTATGAAGGATTTGGGGCAGCTTAAAAAAATCCTTGGTATGAGGATATCTCGAATAGGAAGGAAAGAAGATGAATTTATCTCGGGAAGTGTACATTAAGAAATTCTTGGAGAGGTTTAATATGCGGGATGTTAAACCGGTTAGGACTCCTTTCAAGAGCCATTTCAAGTTATCAAAGGAACAGTGTCCCAAGACAGAGCAGGAGAGAAACCAGATGTCCAAGGTACCTTACTCATCAGCGGTTGGCAGTTTGATGTATGTCATGGTGTGCACTAGGCTTGATATTGCCCATGCAGTGGGAGCGATGAGTAGATTTATGAGTGATCTAGGTAGAGATCAGCTGACGATGCAGTAAAGTGGATCCTTTGGTATTTGAGAGGGACAATGGTGACACGGTTTTTATGGTACAATGGATTAGATACCACTTTGTGTGGTTATTTAGATTCAGATATGGCTAGAGATGTAGATAGCAGGAGGAGCAGAACATGTTATGTTTACACTGTAAGTGGGACAACAGTAAGTTGGATTTCACGACTAAGGAAGTCGGGTAGCTTTGTCAACCACGAAGGTGAGTATGTTCATTTTGCCACAAAGGTAAGCAAAGAAATGATTTGGTTACAACAATTTCTTGAGGAGTTGGGGCATAAGTAGGAGGAAGGAATGTTGTATAGTGATAGTTAGAGTGCTATACACCTAACTAAGAACTCTACTTTCCACTCTGGGGACGAAGCATATACAATTAAGGTATAATTTCATCAGGGACAACTTTGTAGGAAGAGAAGTTGAAGCTGGATAAGATTCATACCAGTCATAATCCTACAGACATGATGACCAAGGTGGTCACAAGGGAAAAACTGAAGCTGTGTTCAACTTTGGTTGGTCTTCACAAAAAGTAGTGAAGGGTTGAGAATTTTGCTTAGAGGAAAACTAGTCTCCAAGTGGGATATTGTTAGGTTGTGGAGCCTATTTTCATGTGAGAAAATTTTGAAGACTATACACTTTTCTGATTTTCTTGTAATGGTTTAGGGGCGCAACCCCCGAGAAAAAAAAATTGGCCTTAAAACGTGCCAGATATACCGAAACATGCTTTTCTCATATGGGCGGGATTTTGACCCATAGGTTTATGGGATGGTTTTGGCCCATGGTTTTGATACCCACGGTTTTGTAAAACTACTTAAGAAGTTGTCTACTTATATGGTTTTATGCATATGGTAGGTATAATGTAACATTGTAGATGTGTTTTGAATTTGGGTGTGAATTCTGTAGAGTTTGTTGAGCATAACTCCAAATAGATCTGGGTATTGTATTGAGAGAGCGGTGGATTGTAATCAAACCGAGCAAGTGATTCTTGGTGGACATATCCCAAATTTGGTGAACCATGTTAAATATTGTCTCTTTGTGTTGTGTTATTTTATTATGCACTTTTTTTTAGATCTGTAATATTTTCAGCATATTAGTTACTATTGTTGTGATTATGCGAGGATTATTCCGTATATTTTATCTCTTATTTTCTAACATTCCCTTCAGTCCATCTTGTCATACCCTCTTCCCACCAATTCCATCAATCACTTACTTCTTCTCATCATTCTTTTTCTTTGGCTTGATGATCCTACTTAACCATCCCCTTCGCATGACAATCTTACTTAAGAGTCCCTCTTAAGATTGATCTGACATCCGACCCTCCCCATCCCATCATATTTCCTCCATCTTATTTCTCCCACCCCTCACCATAATCATCTTATCAACCCAACCATTCCACCCATGTACCCAATACATTATTTTCTTTCACCTTTCGTATCATTATTATTGGTTTGACAATCTTACTTAAGCACTCTTACATGACGATCTTACTTAAGAGTCCCTCTTAAGGATGATCTGTCATCTTGCACTCCCGCATCACTCCACATTCTCACTTTCCACATTTTCTCTTCATTCCTCATCATCTCATCCTCTCACCTCCTCTTTCATTCTCATAAACACCACCTAATTCTTTCCCACTTTTCATCTCCATCATCCCTCTCTTGGCAATCTTACTTAACTACTTCCGCCGCATGATAGTCTTACTTAAGGGTCCTCCTTAAGTTGAACTCGTCATTTTGGACTTCTCCCTTGCCTCATTCTTTGTTCCCTTCGTTGATCATTTCTTCTTCTTGGTCTCCCCTACCAACCAAATTTTCCTCCTACCATTATCCTTTCTTAACCTATCATATCACAGAGTGCGTCTACCATCTTCCGCTTGTAATCATGTTCCTTTCCCCCATTTTCTCCTTCTTGATCCATCATCCTTCATATTGTTTCCTCCCATTCTTTTCATGTCTTGTTTCTTCATCCTCACCTCGTTCATCCTCATCCTCCACATCCTCTCCTCACCTTCACCTTGTCACAACTCATCACTCACCTTTTCTTCACTCTTCTCATTCCATCTTCTCGAGTTCTCCCACATATCCACCCCCATGACTACCCACCATTATTGTTGGTCTTCCCCTAACATTATTTCATCATCATATTCCATTTCCACGCTAATAATTATTGGTGGACTACCCCTAAAATTCACTCATCCTCATTCTGCGTGGCCTTGTTCACTCTCGTTGACTTTCTCCATTTTTTCTTCATTCCTTCCTTCCTTTGTGCCCACAAATAATTATCAGTGGACTTCCCCTAACGTCCCTTCACTGGTTTTCCCTCTTCTCTCCCTCCATTCTCTTTTTTCCTTGCCATCTCTCCATCTTCTTGTCCCATACCGATAATTATTGTTGGACTTCCCCTAACATCCATTCACTGACATTGCCTCTTCTATCCCCCATTCTCTCTTCCCTCCCCTCCCTTTTCTCCACTCCCACCCTTTCTTGTCACTTCTTCCCCACCTCTCCATCTTCCCTTCACCCTCTTCAATATCTTTACTGTCTTCATCATACAAACTTTTTCTATTTTCTCGTAATCCTCTTATCCTCATCTCACACATCTCCACATATTTTCCAATATGTGTCATTCCTCCCCTCTTTCTTCTCTTTACATTCCTTATGCTGCCCACTCTTCACCGAATATCTCCGTTCTTGGTTTCCTTCCTTCTGCATCATTTTCTTTGTTATCCTCCCCTCCTTCCCACTCCTCATCTTGTTTCACTTCCTCTGTATCATCTTCTTCCCCCTTTTCCCTCATGCTTCCTTCTTACTTCCCCATTGATAACCTGGCTCTTCAGTGTTATCCCATATTTTTATCATCCCACCCTCCACATGCATTTCCATGCAGTCTGTTCCATATTATTTACCTTGGTCTTCCTCATGAGGACCAGGTTCCTTCAATATTCTCCATGTATCCGCTCTTGTCATCTCTTCTTCCCCCATCATTTTCACCTTCCTCCTACCCTCCCCTTCTTTTCTCTACCACCCCTACCTTTTCAATCATTTTGTACCAGTTTCTCTTCTTTTCTCTAATCTTCTCCACATCTTCTTGGTCCCTCATAGTTTCTTTCTTTTCTTTGTTCTATCGCCTCTTTCGTCTTCTTTAAATTCTTCATCATCCTCATCTCCTTCATTTTTCCATCCTTCTCTCCCTTTTTCTGATTTTACCCCCTACTCTCATCTTGTCTTCTCCTTCTTGTTCGTCTTTCCTCATTCCCTTCTCCTATCATCCTTCTCATTATTCTCTTCCACCTATTTTTTTCTTCTCCTTCGTCTATGTCTACTCTATTCCATACCCTTGTCTTCTTCACCTCCTACTTCTATAGTTTATTTATTTTCTCAGCTCTATCATCTCTTTCATTTTCCATAATTTCTCTCCCTTCATCTCCTTCACCCTTCTTCATTATTCCACTCCCTTCATTTTGAATCTCTCTCTCTCCCTTTTTCATAATTTCACCCTCTGTTATGTCATTTTCTTGTCTTCTTCTTGTTTTTCCTTCATCATTCCCTTCTTCCCCTATCATCCCTCTCTCTTATTCTCTTCTACCTATTTCATTCCTTTTTCTCCTCCTTCGTCTTTGTCCGCTTGATTCCATACCATTGTCTCCTTCACCTTTGAATTTTCTTTCCCTTCTCATAATCAACCACTACTCCTCAACACATCCTCACACCTAGCATTCAAGTCTAATTGAATCCTTTCCCCATTTTCACACTATAGTTGTTCCATTATCTTACACCCCATTCTCGTCCTCCTCTCCGCATAGTTGACCTCTCCTCTTTTGATACCTTAGTTGTCTCTTCCATTCTCATCAATCCTCGAGGAGGCATCATCACATACTCCCATGGAATTTTTTTCTTCAAGGATACCATAACATTCATCACCTACCACCTTTTACTCTCCCTAACAAACATCTACTCTACTTTTGCTTAGAAAAAGTAGATTGAATTCTTCCCCATTCTTACAAGTGAAAGTTTGTTCTACTTTTTGCTTAGAGAATGATTTCTCTTTTCTTCCTCTAATAACTTCTTATCGAAGGAACACCTTCCTTAAGAAGAATCTCTTTAAAACTTTCAATCTTGCCGCCTAGGCATATTCATCCATCTCGTCTACTTTCTTTGAAAGGACACTACTTTCATAATACCCTTCTAAAGAGGGGAAAATGTAGACACCCCAATTTCACACATATCCTAAATCAATTAATTTCACCATTCCATTTCCCACAAAAATGCACATTGAATTAATCGATATTAATTGATTAATTAATCTGTTTCAACCCCTAAATTAAACCCAATATTCCTCACATGCCAAATATTTCCCATGTCCCCCCACTTGCGAATTAAATATTCAAATTTAATTATAGACCATTCCTCATGTCTCCCATTCACCTAATCATGCTTACTTTCCATAATCATGATTACTCTAAACCCCCGAATTAATCCTACTTCTAGGCTATAAATAGAGCCTCACCCCCTCTTTTAGAATAAGCTTGAATATCTTGTCAGAGATCTTGCATCCTTTGAGCATAGAGAATTCTTTCCACCTCGTCCTAATGCCCAAATAACCCCATTTTGATCATCCCAAATCCATTATCCCCTTTATCCATTGGTGTAAAGTTGAGTTGATATTATTGCAGAGAAGGCCTTGCTCTAGGTTCGAAGGAAGCACCTACATTTCACACAATTAGGGCTCATCCACACTTCATTGCCCATTCTAAGGTTTGCTAAGGAATAAAAAAGGAGAAGGTATCTAGTTAGTTAGTTACTTTCTTGTTATCAGTTTATTTTCCTAGCTCACAATACACATTCAACATAGTTTGTGCAAGGTTGTTTTGAGATATTCTATGGTAATATAAGTAACAAAAACCTCATAATTGGTTGATACATCATACAATGTCAGATAACTATAAATCACAATTCAAGAATTCTCCAATGCTCTATTGGTTGATCATGATACATAAGATGAGTGGTGTTTAACACATTTGGACTTTCAATAAGGCGAAACATGGAAACATGAAGCATGATGGTGTATGAGCATGTGTTAAAATTTCCCTAGCACGATAAAAGTTGAAGTATAAATATAGTGCAATGTTTACTGATGTAACATCCATGATGGAATAGTGTAACTCAATAATGGGTCTCAATAATAAGCTTGTAAATCTAAAATTCGTAGATTTTTTTGGTTGGTAGAAGAATATAACTTTGCAAAATATAAAAATTGTTTACACTAATAGGATCTAGTGAGTTGCAATATTTTTGAAGTTAAAATGTAGGAGGTTCATAGACTATTCATACGAGGCATATGACATGCTTTTGTTCTTCAAGTATGTTTTTAGTTTGGGAGTGTGAATTGAAAGAGTGGATAGATGAATGATGTAGTAGACCTTTAAATCTGCTTGAAACATATCAACCTTTACGAGAACTCCAACTCAAAAATATTTAATCATCGGTTGAATTTGACTATACATCAATTTTTTTGCAACCAAATATTATAGATGTGTTATTTAGTTAAGATTAATGTCTTAACTCAAGTATGTAGTATTTATGAATCATTATTTAAATTAATTATTTTTTTACAATGTGATGCAAATCATGTTTATGTAGTTTTTGCAAAAGAAAATAATAAAAAAGGAACAAATTATTATTTGTTTCAATTGTGTTGAGGTAAAAAATTAATTGACAATGTCAATCATAGATGGATAGTACCAAGAGTATCCTATGGGTTATTTGGTTATTACTAGACCATACTTAAAAGATACCCAATTAAGAAATCTAATGTGTGGTTGTTCGAGGACTCGACACTCATAGAAAAATTATTCATTTCTCACCTTGTTTTCACATCCAACTTTTAATCAAAACAATATGAGGGTGAACAATGTAATAATTTTTTTTGGAAAATCCTTAACTCTAACCATGTAGCAATACTTAACTCCCTAAAGACTAGATCGGACCCAAATGGTTCATTGGATTGAATTGGTACAATGGCACATAAGTTTTATAGTTTGTAAATATATTGTTGAATTATTAAGTTTTGTGTTTTGAGTACTTTTTTCCTTTATTTTATTTATTTATATCACTACTAATTCTAATATTATCGGTTAGTGGTGCCAAACACGCTTCCACCTTCATGTGGTTGGTGTCATCAGTAAAAATATATATTCTTAAAGCAAAGAGAAGCTTTAACATCTTCTACAAAAGGATTCTTGGATTCCTTTATTTTAGGACCTTTGGTTTTAATTCATTTGTTTAAGAAGGAATATATAACATTCCTCTATATCTATTAGGAAGACATGAGTGGAATCATATAGGATCTATTCCTCGTTTATTTTTTGTTTAGTCACCCATCCACTTTGCGATCGCTATCGCACTCACTTTGAACTATCTAAATATGGAACACTCTCCCAATGACTAAGTAAGCACATAGACTATATATAGCCACCCTTTCACCAGCTGAGCACTGACTCCTTGTTCTCCTTTTCCTCCTCAAACTTGCTCCTATTTTACTAGTAGAGACATATACATTATTACTCATATAGAGGGGAGGTGATTCAGTTAAGAGAATGTATGTCAATTCCGTCACGTTGACATAATAGCCATAACTATATCTGCATAAGAACTATTATCTCTCTTCTATCATCCGAGCGACTTTGAATATATACATCATATGAGGGGCTATATATAGTCATACTCCTTGCGACTTACACCATACGAATTCTTTATTAGTCGATATCAATACAAGATGCATTTACATATATCCTAGATTCCAAGAGTAGAGGGAAGGGGAGATTTCAATTGAGGGCATAAAAAGAGTTTCATATAGTAGGTTAGCAATTAAATGCCTAAAAGAATTTATTGTTTGTTGTTTCTCTCAAATTTACAACTCAAAATATTCACCTTCTAATTTTTTTGGTTTAGTCTTTATTTTGTCCCACAACAATGAGAAAATTATGGAACACTTTTTTCACATTTATATGAATAAATTTAGCTTTCAAGACATGGATCATTAATTTGGATATGTAAATTCACACCAAAGTACGGTAATTGATAAGGTACTTATATATATTTTATTTATCGTAGCCTCTCTCAAGCAAAGAGTTAAACTTGTTTAGCATCATTTTCCAATGGGATTTAATGTCGAGGTCAATTAGCTTGTAAATGTAAGTCCACACCATAACACCAAACCCAAGGTGGTTGGTAAGGCACTTACAAATTTTTGACTTATTATATCATCTCTCATCATAAACATGCCATTTCTTAGTGACATTTAATCTTAGGCCGATTAACTTGTAACACAATAAATCGGGGTGCTTAGAAAGGCATTAACAATTGTTTGATTTATTCTAGACTCTCCTAAGAGGAGGTTTAGGCTTTCTTGACACGTGATTAAGAAAAAATTGAAATAAAGAAATTCCTAATACTAATTATGTAAAATCACTTTGAAAATATGTAATAAAGTACAAAAATTGACCCAAGCAAAATTAAGCTAAAAAGTATGAAACCCTAGTTGCAAATGAAGGGATAAAATACTTAGTTGATTCACAATTAACTATGGACTATACCTAAGTGAAAAACTGATGAATGGAGAAGGAGAAGTGTCACATAAAAGCTCAAAAAATTGTGTGATCACAAGGTTTTCCCAGATCTGGGGTGCCGGAATGTGTCGGGGGTGCCTGAGGGCAACGCTGTGGACCTAACTGGGAACCTATGACTTCTCGTAACCTCGGGAACCAACTTTGGATGGTCGCGAGATGTTCGTTGCCCTTTTCTTCTTGTCATTAGTATATTGCACCAGGATCACAAATGTCACATGTAACCTGTAATGAAGAAATAAACTGTAAAACCCAAAAAGTGCATCAAATCCCAAAAAGAAAATAATGCAAATGAGGGTTCAAATTGTTCTTGGTTGTCAAACAAGTGAACTTATGACTAAGCATTGCAGTACATCTCAGACCCAATGTAGTTCTATGTATGTGTGTGTCAAAATCGTGCCCTAGGTGGCTCTTGTGTGTGTCGCACTTGATAGTGAGTAAGTAGCTAGATGTAGAAGATGTAAATAGATGTGTGCATGAAATAATGAACTTCCCCTCCTATGAAGTGTATGTAGAAATGACAGTCCCTTTTCCCTTATGTGGAGCTAGATGGATGCTTGAATGCTCTCGAGATGTAACCTTAGGTGCTGGTAGCTAATTCTTAGTGCTTGGTCCTTTATTATGGTCACATAACTTTATATTTATATGATTCTCTTGCTTGAATTTCATAATTAACCCAAAAGGCTGACTACAAAAAGATAAGATGCCAAAATGGCTAGAAAGGACCCAAAAGATGTGAACAAAGTACAAAGAGGTCGGCGGTGCCAGAGGAGACTGGGCGCTTGGCATTGGCATCTTGGTGGCTGAGCGCTAGTGTCGAGAATGAAAAATTTTAGAATATGAAAAGACAAAATGGGCTAAAAGGAGTGCAAGACCAAGAGAGACGACAGAAAGCAAGAAAAGATGGATAAAGATAGATATTAATTAATATTGTTTTTATTTAGGAATCATATGAATAGTAGTATGTGATAATGACTAGATAGATGCCCAAAGTGCGTGATTTACGTGTGTACAACACATACATGTCATTTCCTAGTGGGATTTGTTTCGTAGAGAGCAAAGGATGTCATTCTAATGGAAGTCATGATGAAAATGAATTTTTCTTCATGAATATTTATAAGATTTTTATGGCATGCCTAAGTAAGAAATCCTTTCCAATTTCGATGGGTCCTATGAAAAAGAAAAAATGCCCCTCTTAGATAATTCTCAATACATTCACCTCTTGTTTAGATAATATCATCATAAATTCTACCTAAGGGAATGCCCCATCTAAACTTGCAACTAGGCATCTAATCCATATACAAAAACCTCTCTCGATTTCTTCCATCTTTTGATGGTTTTCTTGCAATCACAACAAATGAAGCACTACAAAAACCTTTAATTGACATCAATGTTAGGGTGTCGAGGGTGATATTTTGCAATCGGCACCTTGTGGGACCAAAATAATGGCACCCGCACATTTGGGTGGGATGATAGATGCTAGCAAAGGTATCATTTTTCCACGTAACCTTCTCGATCCTTCCCGATTACATCGATGCGATGATGTCTCTTAAGTGCCCTGAGAGTGAAAAAATAGTCAACCGTTGATGAGATATTTATTGTAATTTGTGGCATCTAGGAATTTATCATATGAACATATAATTAGAAATATAATTCGTATAAAAAACCTCTCCCAATTTCTCCCATATCCCAATGGTTTTCTCACTTTCCTAATGAATGAAACGTTGCAAAAACATTCAATTTACATTAGTGCTAGAGTGTCGAGGGAAATATTTTGCAATCAACACCTTGTGGAATCAAATCGATGGTTCCCACATGGATGGGTGGGATTTTATACACTATTGGAGGCATCTTTTTCCTCCAAACCATCACAACCCTCCTCGGCTACATCGGTCCAACAATGTCTCTTAAGTGTCATGAGAGTGAAAAAAAATCAAACTTTGATGAGTAATTTCTCACAATCCATGACACCTAGGAATGCATTGTTTGAACCTACAATTGGACATATGTTCCATCTAAAAAACCTCTCTCATTTTTTCCCTCTCTCATTGGTTTTCTCCTATCTCTCATCAGTTTTCTCATGGTCACAACGAACAAAATGTTGCAAAAAACCTTTCAATTTACCTTAGTGTTAAGATGCTAAGGGTGATATTTTGCAATAGGAACCTCGTGGCACCGAACCAACGGCAATCACATCTCTAGGTAGGTTGGTAGATGCTATCAAAGACATCATTTTTCTGCCCAACCATCTTTGTTCCTTCTCAACTACATCATTGTGACAATGTCTCTTAAGTGTCATGAGAGCGAAAAACCGTCAAACTTTGATGGGAAATTTATTCCAATATGTTGCACATGAGAATGTCCCATATAAACCTACATTTGGGCATTCGGTCCATATAAAAATATGCTCCCAATTTCTCAAATCTCTCATCATTTTTTTTCATGGATGTAGTGAACAAAACACTACAAAAACCTTTAATTTGTCTCATGTTAGGGTGTCGACGGCGATATTTTAGAATCGAACCTTGTGGCATGAAATAATTATGCCCAAATGTTTGGGTGGGATGGTAGACACTACAAGAGGCATCATTTCACTTCACAAACATCCTCATCCTTATCGACTACATTTGTCCTATGACGTCTCGTAAGTACTCAAACATCTCGATCTACAGAGATGAATCTAGAAATGATTTATTACAATATACAATATATGTGGTGAAATAAGAATGTGTTAATGTTGGTTTCCAAGATTTATGTTTAGTCATTTGGTTAAACTCTTGGCAATCATCCACTAAACATATGTACTTGTCATACATGTGTATAATAGTATCTTGTAATAGTTTGTGTGTGGAAAAATTAAATTCCCTCTTATTGATGTGGGAGTGAATTACACTTACAATTTATTATTATGTCTGCTTGGTTGACATTGTGGGCCTTGCTAGCTATCTTGCGAAAACTCTAAACTTTATCATCAAAATGCCAATTAAACTTGCGGTTGTGTGGATGTGTTTTCAATATTTTTATTAGCAACCAACCATGCTAGTTTAGTGGATGAGGGTTGTAAATAATTCAATGGCATTACACCTATAATTGATTAGTATGTGTTGGCTATCTTGAGGAAACTCTAAACTTTATCATAAAAATGCCACTTAAACATGTGGTTGTTGTGTGGATGTGTTTTCTTGGTGCATGAGAGAAGGGCTTACAATCAATTCAATATTTGGAGATGATAGAGAGATAATCTCTTATGGTTCTTTGCACTAACCTTTTCATCATGAATATCTTTTCTTATCACCATACTGAAGCTTGTACACAAATGAGAGATTTAGAACAATGTATGGGCACCAATCAAAGCATAATGAAAAGTGTTTTTTGTAAAATGTTGTAGTTACAAATACCCTACTTGTGGGTTTTTGTCAAATGTTGTCATTGCAGTGAGTTGTCTAAAAAATGACACGAAGAAATGTGGTCTCATTGAATGCCATAATTGCGGGTATGCACAATATGGCTTAACGGTCATCCACTAAACATATGCACTTGGCATACATGTGTATAAGGGTATTCTTGCAATAGTTTGTGTGTGGAAAACTTAAATTCACTATGATTTATACAAGAGCGATTTTCTTAATAAGTGTTTTCTTGGAAATGCGGGCAAAAGAGGTGAAAGTATGTGTTCTAGTTTATAGGGGTTGTTATTAGTAAGAATAATGTGTATCAACTCTTTCAACAAACCCCGTACATAGTGTTGTCGATTGATATTGAGATCGGAAGTGGATGGCATTGACGTTGTCATTGTATTATTATTATTGATGTCATTTTATAATTATAATAATGATTAAATTATATGTTAATTGTATATATTTTAATACCCATGTTCAAAACATAATAAATATATAAAATTAGTAATACATGTTAGCATAACATACATATAGAATCATATTAGTCCACTTCTACATATAAATATTGCAATCTATTGTACAAGTTTTAAAACATGATTTTTTTCTTGTATATTATTTTTGAATAGCCTTGATGGAATACAAACTTTGAACAAAATGAATGTCTAAGCAAATCCATGTGTATAATGATATACATAGCAAATTACAAATCTACGCTGCATATCACAAAGGCATACAACAAAATGTCTATACATAAAAACTATGGGGTTTGATAGAACAATCGGGTTCTCTCGGCCCGCCGTGAAGATGAAGAATCAATCTCATAATTGGAACGTTTGTTTCACCGATCAAACCTCATACACTTTGAGGATGATTGTAGCTCCACCTATTAATACATATACACAATATATACATTAATATACAAAACATTGCATATAAAATGACTTTAGTTACAAATAAACAAGTATCGCAAACTTATAATCCCGCTTAATTATTATCTTCCTCTCAACATTGACCTCGAGCACATCAACCTCAAGGTTTGGTGCATGAACTGAAGTTCTCACCTCCACCGCAACAACCATGAAGAAGATTAAAGTATGTATGAATGCTATTTAATACAAGAAAATCATAATGAAATTTACATTATTATCTCATACATGTGTAAGAGGCACAATGAACATTATTCCCATATCAACTCCAATATACAAAGTGATCTTTGAATGTCACGAGGAGACTCTAATGATATCATCAACTGAAAAACAAGAACAAGATTATCTAACTAAATTAATGAAACTCGCATGCATACACTACATGACATTATATGCATACATTAAATAGTTCATTATCTACATAAATGATTATTAAAAAAACTAAAACTCACATAAGTGAATTCATCAACATGCACCCTCGTACAACCATCCCTAGGTGTGGAAGGACCAACATCTGTTAGGTTGTGGAGCTTGTTTTCATGTGAGAAAGTGTTGAACATTGTACACTAAGAGTACTGTACACTTTCCATAGTTGTCTCGCTGGGCCCTGAGAATTTTTTTTGGCCTCGAAAAATATGCCCGATATACCGAGAAATGTGTTTTTCTCATATGGTCAGGATTTTTGACCCATATGTTTACGGGATGGTTTTGGCCCATGGTTTTGATACCCATGGTTTTGTAAAACTGCTAAAACAACTATCTAGTTATGTAGTTTGGTACATATGGTAGGTATGATGTAACATTGCAGATGTGTCCGAATTTGGGTGTGAATTTGTCAGAGAGTTTGTTGAGCATAGCTCCAAACAAATCGTGTATTGTATTGAGAGAGCGGTGGCTTGTAATAAAATTTGAGCAAGTGATTCTTGGTGGACGTAGCCCAAATTGGGTGAACCACGTTAAATATTGTCTCTTTGTGTTGTGTTATTTTTTATTCTACACTTTTATTTGAGATCTGTAATATTTTTTGCATATTAGTTTTCTCTTTGTTGTGATTATGCGAGGATTGTTCCGCATATTTTATCCCTTATTTCCTAACAATTGGTATCAGAGCCTAGTTTGGTTTGTTGAAGTGTTGAATCACAGGGAAAGTTTTAGCTTGAGTGGGAGCTATGGCAGATGATGAAAGATCAAGGGTTGATAAATTCAATGGGAAAAAATTCAGTCTTTGGAAGATGCAAATGGAATATTACCTTTATCAGAAGGATCTTTATATTCCACTATCTCGAGAAGGTGAACAAACCCTCGAGCATGACAGAGGCAGAATGAGATTTGTTGGATAGGAAGGCACTTGGGACAATTTGGCTGTGTCTTGCATCTTTGGTATTATTTAATGTTTCAAAGGAAAAGAATACAAAAGAACCGATGGATGCATTAGGAAGTTGTATGAAAACCCCTCTCGCCTTCAAAAAGATATTTTTAATGAAAAAGTTGTTTAATATGAAGATGTTTAAGAATGGTTCAAAGAAGAGCATATCATTTAAATGATTTTAATATGGTTGTAAATATACTAGCTTCGATTACAATAAATTTGATGAAGAAGTTAGGGCTTTATTAATTTTGTGCTCTTTACGAGAGTTGAAATAACCCGGTAATGGCGATAAGCAACTCCGGTTCCAGCCTAACGCAAAGTTGAAGTTTGAGGATGTTGTAGGGGTGATTCTAAGCAAGGAAATGTGAAGACAAAGCTCTAGGAATCTTCTACTTGTGGAATGCGTTGACTATGGAAACTAGAGGGAGAGAAGAATAGAGGAAGCCGTGGAAAATTGAAAGATCGGGCAAGGTCAAAATCTAAAAATAAGATAGTATGTTGGCATATGTGGAAATTATGGGCATGTAAAGAAGGATTTGTTGGGAGCTTCGGGACAAGAAGAAACAACATGAAGAAAACAAGAAGGCAAATGTGGCAACATGTAATGTATGTTAGGATGTTTTGATTCTTTCTTTGCACAATATTGTCGAATCTTGGGTTTTAGATTCGGGGGCTTCTTACCATGCTACTCCATATAGACATTATTTTGTTGATTATGTTCAAAGGATTTTGGGCATGTTTTTCTTGGTGATGATGAGCCTTGCAGTATAGTTGGTAAAGGTTCTGTTTGGATTAAGATGTAGAATGATAATACATGGCTATTGAAGGATGTCAGACATGTGCCTACTTTAAAACGAAATTTGATATTGGCGGGCCGGTTGGGAAGTGATGGTTGTCCGTGTGATATTTACAATGGAATCTTGGAAGGTTACCAAGGGTGCTCTTGTGGTGGCAAGAGGTAAGAAGGTTGGAACCTTGTATTTAACCACTTATAACACTAATGTTTGTAATCTTGTGGCCTCAAAAGTAGATACAACATTGTGGCATTATAGGCTTGGTCATATGAGCCATAAGGGCATGGAGATTATAAGAAGGATTTTCCCGGATATATAGAAATAGGTTTGGAGTTCTGTGAGGACTGCATATATGGGAAACAGAAGCGAGTAAGGTTTCTCAAGGTTGGACCTACAAAGAAAGAGAGTAAGTTAGAGCTGGTGCATTCTAATGTGTGGGTCAGCTCATGTATCATCTCTTGGGGGTTCAAGTTATTATGTTACTTTTATTGATGATGCAACAAAGAAAGTTTGGGTTTATTGTATTAGAAAAAATCGATGTATTTGACACTTTTGTTAAATGGAAAGCCTTGGTAGAGAATGAAACATGTATTAAGCTAAAATGTCTTAGGTCAGATAATGGAGGGGAGTATTGCAGCAATGAATTTGATTATTATTGTTCTAAGAATGGAATCCGTAGGCAAAAGATGGTTCCAGGAACTCCACAAGAGAATGGGGTGTTAGAAAGGATGAACATAACAATAATGGAACGTGTTAGGAGCATGAGGTTACATGTAGGACTGTCTCTTTCTTTTTGGGCAGAAGGTGAGCACAGTTGTGTACTTGATAAATAGAGGACCCTCAAGTGCCTTAGATGGAGGCATACCTGAGGAGGCTTGGTATGGTAAGAAAGTTGATTATTCATTTCTTAGAGTCTTTGAATGTGAGGTGTTTGTCCATATAGACAAGGATGATAGGACCAAGCTAGAGGCTAAATCAGAAAAATGTACTTTCATTGGTTATGGTGGTGATGACTTTGGATATAAATGTTGGAGTATTAAGGACAAGAAAATCATTTGATCTAGGGATGTGGTCTTTAATGAGAAAGTCATGTATAAGCAGTAAGTTGCAGGAAAATAGGGAAGAATCCAAGAAAGAATATGCAGCGGTAGAGGATCTTCCGGATGGGAAAGTGACACATGAATTAGTTCAGGAACCTCCTCAACAGGAACCCCAAACTCCTATATTGAGGAGGTATTCTAGGGTAATAAGAGAGCATGAACGTTTTCTCCTTCTCTTTATTATTTATTACTCACTGATAGTGGAGAGCTAGAGAGCTTTGATGAAGCAATGCAGGTAGATGCTAGGAAGAAGTGGGAGCAAGCCATGGATGAGAAGCATCAGGCTCTCATGGAGAACCGGACATGAGATTTGGTAAAACTACCGAAGGCAAAAGAGCATTACTGAGAACAAGTGGGTGTTGATTCAAAGAGGAAGAAGGAGGAAAGAAAAGATACAAGGCCCGGTTGGTGGTCAACGGGTTTGCACAGAAAAAAATGTATAGATTTTGATGAGATTTTTTCTCCTGTAGTAAAAATGACTTCTATTAGAATTGTTCTAGGAATAGTTGCAACAAAAGACTTGCACTTAGAACAACTTGATGTAAAGACTGCATTTCTCCATGGTGATTTTGAGGAGGAACTATATATGCAAAGAACCAGAGGGCTATGAGGTCAAAGGTAAAGAGGAGATGGTGTGCAAATTGAAGAAGAGCTTGTATGGCTTGAAACAAGCTCCATGTCAATGGTATAAGAAATTTGATAGCTTCATGATGGAGCAAGGTTATATTAGATGTCATTTTGACCATTGCGTGCATACAAAGAAATTTGAGGATGGCAGTTATATTATCCTTTGTCTGTATGTGGATGACATGTTGGTTGTAGGTAAAAACATGCAAGAAATAAAAGTACTCAAGGAGCAGCTAAGTGAATCCTTTGCTATGAATGATTTGGGGGCAGCCAAACAAATCCTTGGTATGAGGATATCTCGGAATGAGAAGGAATGAAGATGACTTTATCTCAGGAAGATTATATTAAGAAATTCTTGGAGAGGTTTAATATGCAGGATGTTAAACCGGTTGGGACTCCTTTGGCAGGCCATTTCAAGTCATCAAAGGAGTAGTGTTCCAAGATAGAGTAGGAGAGAAACCAGATGTCCAAGGTACCTTACTCATCAGCAGTTGGCAGTTTGATGTATGCCATGGTGTGCACCAAGCCTGATATTGCCCATGCAGTGGGAGCGATGAGTAGATTTATGAGTGATCTAGGTAGAGATCACTGGTAGGCAATAAAGTGGATCCTTCGGTATTTGAGAGGGAAAATGGTGATAGTTTTGTGGTATAATGGATCGATACCACTTTGTGTGGTTATGTGGATTCATATATGGATGGAGATGTAGACAAGGGGAGCACGATAGGTTATGTTTACACTATAGTGGGACAACAAAGAAACTAGATTTCACGACTACGTAAGCCGGAAGCTTTGTCAACCACAGAGGCCGAGTATGTTGCCGCCAACGAGGCAAGTAAATAGATGATTTGGCTACATCAATTGCTTGAGGAGTTTGGACATAAGGAGAAAGGGAAGTCAGTATAGTGATAGTCATAGTGTTATAAACTTAGCTAAGAACTTTGCTTTCCACTCTAGGACGAAGCATATATAACTTAGGTACCATTTCATCAGACAACTTTGGAGGAAGGGAAATTAAAGTTGGATAAGATTCATACCAGTCAGAATCCAGCAGACATGATCACCAAGGTGGTCACAAGGAAAAAATTGAAGCTGTGTTTAACTTTGGTTGGTCTTCATAGAAACTAGTGAAAGTTTGAGAAACTTGCTAAGAAGAAAACTAGTCTCCAAGTGAGATTGTTAGGTTGTGGAGCCTATTTTCATGTGAGAAAGTGTCAAGACTCGTACACTAAGAGTACTTCGTACACTTTCCACAGCTTTTCTTGCCAGCCCCGAGTGGGGTCCGCAGGGCAACCCCTAAGAATTTTTTTGGCCTCGAAATATGTGCCCGATATACCAGGAAACATGCTTTTCTCATATGGGCGGGATTTTTGACCCATAGGTTTGTGGGACGGTTTTGGCGCATGGTTTTGTAAAACTACTAAAACAGTTGTCTACTTATGTGGTTTGGTGCATATGATAGGTATGATGTAACATTACGAGATGTGTCTAAATTCGGGTGTGAATTTTTTAGAGTTTGTTGAGCATAGCTCCAAACAAACTGGGTATTTATTGTATTGAGAGAGCGGTGGCTTGTAATAAAGTCTGAGCAAGTGATTCTTGGTGGACGTAACCCAAATTGGGTGAACCACGTTAAATACTATCTCTTTGTGTTGTGTTATTTTTATTTCGCACTTTTATTTGAGATCGTAATATTTTCTTCATATTAGTTTCTCATTGCGATTCCGTGAGGGATTGTTATGCATATTTTATCGCTTATTTCCTAACAACATCTCGCTTGTTCAACATCAAATTGTGATTTTAAGATCAACATCACTATTGAAAACACATGACAAATAACATCTTGATTATGTTATTACAATTTTATACCGGAGGGTTTGTCACACCCATAAACAAATGTGAGGAAGTGGCATGTGATACAAGATGTATTGTTTGATCGTGAAATTTTGTAACAAATACATATTAGTCATTAATTTTCATTCATAATGAATTAATATTATTAATTTTAAAATTCAATATGACACACACACACAATTGCATTTAGCTTTATGTAAACTTACTTGTTGGTCAATACTAAATGCAAGTAAGTTTACATAAAGCT
This sequence comes from Taxus wallichiana var. yunnanensis, assembly GCA_018340775.1. Taxonomy (NCBI): domain Eukaryota; kingdom Viridiplantae; phylum Streptophyta; class Pinopsida; order Cupressales; family Taxaceae; genus Taxus; species Taxus wallichiana. Next base: position 197,705,070 of record CM031238.1, on the reverse strand, counting down.
AAATGCATTTTTGTGTGTGTGTATGTAGACACACACACACACGCACACACCAAAGGTTGACTCTAGTAGGACATATGTGATGATGATATTGTCCAACACATAATTATGATGTGTCTCATCCGATCTAGCACCCTGCTCAACTATGGAGTATCCTAACTAGGTTATGTAACAACCTCGTCGATGCCTAAGGACCCACAAGCACAACAAATTATGTGATATGATGCACAATGCCTCGAAGACCCACCCTCATCAACCTAGGATAGATACCAATGATTTTAAACCAAAGAATGTGTCATATAACTAATAGACTATAGTGTTTAAACCTTCACACTCTTCTTCACAAATGAAGGGATTGTCACATGTCGAATAGATAAGCGAGCAAGGGGTCTCATTGGTCAGCTTTTGTAAATGATTTCCCCAATCTATAATGTGCGAGCCTTTGTCTCTACCATGGAAGTCTCAAATATCAAAATAATTTGGTATTTCATTGAGGATGACTCACAATAAATTGAGGCACCTCAAAGTTGTTGCAAGAGGGCTGGTTAAACACCATCCACCATCTATCCCAAAAATTATTTTTTATATCCTTATGGTTGCCCCAATAGATTAAGAATCTTTTGCAGTTTAATTGTAAAGGTGTAATGGTTTTGGGGTCAATCAACAAAACACACAACTTGTCTTTGGTGATATTTTTTCTTTACTGCATCATAAGACAATATGTTTGCATAAAAATTGTGACAATTGGTTTTGTGCTCTTATGTGTTTATTTGACCCGTCACGGTATCAATATGAGAAATTAATGATTCCTATGACAATGCAAGAGCTTGGCGATGGGTACTTCGACATTAAGGTTTGTTAGAGTTACTATTAAATCTTAAATTTGAACTTTGTTATTTTGAAACTCCCCTAAAAGGTTTTCTCGAGTATTAGGAGGATGTTTGGGAATTGTAGGTTTTGAGGTGGGTTGTCTTCACCCCGCTCTCCGGGTGAATAAGGGTTTTCGGGGAAGGGTTTGGATCCACCGATATAAAAAAATTAAATGAATTAGGAAAATGCAAACAAAAATAAGTTTAATCACTATAAATACCCTAAATTAGGTTTAAACTTATCTCTTGGAGTCTTCATCTTCGTTGATTCATTTTGTGGAAATATTTGAGGGTGCCAAAATCTGCTCATTTTTGCCATGTTGTGTATTTTAGTCAAGAGAAAATACAAAAGGTTCGGTCTTGACCAATCCTTTTATTTTTATTTTTTGACAATCATAACGTAAGCATGTCATAACAAAAGTGCGTTATAGCACACTCACTCTAAAACATGTGCATGTTATAATGCGATCACATTATGTGCAAAATGCCTCAAAAATATATTTTTAGTCTCCCATTTCCATGCACATACCCTCATAGTTCACCCAAAGACTACGCAAAACACTACAAAGAAGCACACACTTGCAACTCAAGTTGTTTATTTTGCATCACAAAAGCAACATGTTGACAATCATCTATAAGTTGTGCAAAACACTACAAAGAAGCTTGCACTTGCAACTCAATCCGTTGGTTTTGCAAAGTAGAAGCCGCAACTTCACATTCTTCTACAACAATGCAGTAGATTTCTTTCAAATTGGTGACAAGATCCATATCATCGCAATTTGCATAAGACTCCATAATGCCAAATCCCGTAGTTGTGACAAAATCTATTATATCAAACTTTTCAAATTGGTGGCAAAATCTATATGTAACTTCAAAGATAATGATTTTAGGCTTCTCATTGCAAGATTAATCCATTGCATTATGGTCCTTGTACCATACTTCACACTACTGATGAAATTGCAATCGTCCTTGAACTTACAATATATTTGGCCATACATCATGTGTTGAACGTTGAGATGGTAAAACATTGCACACATCCAATGCTCAATCCATTTGTAGTCTAACATCCACCAAAATTAGACTTGACACAACTCAAAGTCCAATAGAAAAGGATCAACTCAATGACACAACCACAATTGCACTTGCTAGAGCTCTCACTAGCTATTTCGAGTTGTCAAGACAAGGCACTATGCAGATGAGGGCAAGTGGACAATCTTCACCAATTCTAGGTTCAATTTCCACAAGTGGGAATCCACACAACGGGAACTATTGCTTTTCAAGAAAAGGAAAATAATTTGAGCACATATGGGACAAATTTGCAATCACATGGAACATCATGGCAATTCACATTACACCCTCGTCATCTTAAAATTTGGGTGACTATTTGTCCACTACAAACAACACCATGACTTCAAAATCCCTTGCAAACTCCATGTGCAATTCAATGTGTACCTTTATCACCTCGCACTTGGGACAACCTTGTCTATCATTTGTGGCCTACTCAAAGTCCACACCATCATCACGAGCCCCACAAGCCCTACAAGACATAATTGGGACACCGAATGGACAAAAATAGGTAGCTAGCCAAGTAACACCCTCGACACCTTGAGGCCTTGTGACACATTTTTATCCAAATCAAGAAATAGTTAGGGAAACCAAACCGATTAGAACTACAACATTTTAAGCAACCGAAGTGTTTCATAACTAATCTAAAGAGCATATTATTGTAATCTATGTGATTCTCTTAGGACTAGACTTTGCACATACTCTAATATTGTAATCACACCTTGCATTATACAATTCATCACCTTGGGACTACTTTCATGGGGACATACAACACTAGTACTATTTTATAACATTGTATTAGTACATATCTTATTATGTTCATGACAAGTAGAAACATTTTTTTGCGATCTCTTTTCATTGAATGTGGAATGGTGCTTTTGCATTTGTTCACATTTATGTTGCATGTTCAACTATAATATGTATGTTAGCTAGTTAGATTTGTTTGTCAATTAGTTTGTAAGTTGTCATTTGTGCCACAATAGGGCCCTCACATATTAGGGTGCCTCAAACATAACAATTACATTCTAGGCAAGTAAAGGAAATGACACCTAAATCACACAAGTTGCTAGTGTAGTGTAGTTTAAGAGGGACTTGATTTGGGGACCTCTCATGGATAGAAAACTTGTGTCAATGATGCAAGCTACAAGAATATAGCACACACATGGCCTTTGGTTTCTCGCATCTCAAGAAAATAATGTTTCATAAAATCTTTCATAATGCAACAAAAACATATTGTATTCAGATTGACTAATGTCCTTTTGGACCATTACAAGTGAACTAGCTAAGTTGTTCATCACAATGCATACACAATTTTATTTAGGGGTAGGATCACATGACTTTCTTATACCCGAGCACACATATATCAAGCTCTTCCCTAAAGCCAATAAAGCAAGCACTAGTGAATTTAAGGCACAATTCAAATACAATTCTCCTTAGTTCTATAAAAGCATTTACCTCCCAAAACCTATTTGACTAGAGAGAATATCTTGGCATATCCCTCAAATAAACGAAAGTGATCGGCACAAATGCTACCATAAGACTCAAGCCAAGGCCATGTTGAGAATCCTTAGAGGCAAGATACTCCATGAAAATGACATCAAAACTCTCTTAAACAATTTTTTGTCAATAATTAGATAACGGATAACAAGCTTGCAAATGCGACTATGTCACCGGAATGAAGCGCCATCTTCATAAAATTGGTCTTAAAGGTACCTAACAATGTCTTAGCACGACTAGATAGTTTTATCAGAAAGTTGATCATTGATTGTTTCCCGGGTCATTGGGTAGCACATTGTTGAAGCAGTAGTTCACCTAGGTTTGAGCCCTTTTTCAATTTATTATTGGTAATTCTAAGATCAAGTTCTTGAATTAGCATAATCCATTTTGCATTTTGTTGACAATGGAATGGAATAGATCACTCTCTATGGTGCCCTTTTGAGCCAACATGCCCCTAATTATGCAATCAATAATGAAGTTGTATAAGATGAGTTCTTGACCTTCAATGGAGGCCATAAAATAAGGGGACAATGAAATATATACTTGATCTCCTCAAACACCATTTGGACTTATGGGGCCCAAATGAATGAAGCATTCTTGCAGAGTAAACAAATGAGAGGCATTGCTTTGTAGACATGATCCTCTTTAAAATAGTTCCTAAGTTAAACCTCCCAAGAAATATTGCAATTGCTTGATATTGCAAGGTGAAGACATTTCAATGATCGCATTGAGCTTGTTAGGATCTACTTTGATGCCTCGCTTAGGACCTAAGTCACAAGGTTTTTGTTCGTGTTTTCGCAACCATTAAATTCAAAACAAATTCACCAACCAACAAAATTTGGGGAAAAATGTTAGTGCATATAAATATGTATTGTTTATAATTTTTTTCTATCTACACATTAACTAAATATAACTAGAACAAATTAAATACTAATCTAAAAATAATATTGATTACATACTTAAAATTAAATTCAAAATATTGAATATTAATTTAACATTAAATACTAACTACATAGTAACTAAACATTATTTCTAATTATCAATTACAAATTGGATATTAACTATGCAAACTAAAAGTTTTTATAAGTTAAAAACATAACACCTTGTCTAGACTGAAAAGTTCAAAGTTTTTAACCAATGACAGGCTCAATGGCGCTGCAACCTTGGACAATTTTGCTCCCAAAGACAGCTGATCACAACACTGCTGTGATTGATGATGGACCACTGATCGTCTCATGCCCTTTCCAGGCTTCCACTACAAACTGTTTAATTCAACTTACAACAAACCCACAACCATTTGCTGGCTATTAGCAGCCCCAACATTATTTACTGATTTCCAAATCAAACAAATTTTTAGGCATTTCAAAACATTTTTTTCAAGTTTATATTAAATTCACTGAATTTCAAATTTTTCCATTGGAATTCGACGAATTATGTGACTTAGCCAAGGACCATGAAACACACGGATTTACAAGCAGAGGCCAAAGACACATTTTTTGGGGGTGTAGGCTTGCATGAAATCTGTAAACCTTGTCAAAGATAAGTCTCAAATATTGGACGTGCTCATTACACTTGTAGGACTTCTAAGGAGATTGTCCACATAACATTCTGCAATTTTGTGGATGACGTCATGAAAAATATGAGGCATTGCTTGTTGATGAGTAGAACCACAAATTTTTCAGCGAAATGGCATAACAACCTAGAAAAATGTTTCCCAAGGACTATTGAACGTAGTTTTTGCTCATCGTGTGAGATACATGTCTACTTCGATCCCAAAACCAATCATGAGTGAAAGCATCTCAAAATAAGGGACAAGAAATTTGTTTTTGGGCAAGCCAAATTATGATTTCTAAATTATGATTTCTAAAGCCTATGCACATGGAACCTTCCCATTCTTTTTAGGACAAGCACAATGTTACATACCAACTTCGGATAATCAACAACCTTGATGAAGCTGACACGGGTAATATTTTTAATCTCATCCTTAACTAATTGGCAGACATAGGAAGCCATCGGACGTTGCTTTTACATGCTTTGAGTCGTCATTGGTCACAATGTTTTGGACCGCAATAGATGAATCCATCCCTTGCAGTTCTGCATATTCCCAGGCCAATACATTAGAGTATTTGCAAAGATCAATGAGGGGTTCACTTTGTTTAGGAGAGAGATTGAGGTTGATGCCAACAAAATCCTCAGTGGGCATAGTATTTCCCTCTTTGAAGCAATGAAGAGGCAGCAGAAGTTTTTGGTCAAGTTCCTCGAGATCAATTTCCAATACTTGTACTTTAGACAAGGCTATGGGGAGAATCACAAGACGAGACCAATGAGATTTCAAGACCTGGATGACGAAAAGGAGGAAGGCGATTTTGCAAGATTCCTCCATTATTTACTTAAAGCTGATATAATAAAGGCTTCTTTACGCTCCTTGAATCTGCCAGGAATTTAAATGCCTCAACAAAGAAACAAGGAAATGAAACCCACAGAGAGGCAAAGATCTCTAGAAGACAGTCCAAACAGAGCTCGACAAAAACTGTCACAGCCAAGTCAAGAACCCAGGTAATCTAGCTGCAGGTTATTAAGGGAAAACGATAAACACGGTCTGTCAGTGTGACTAACTGCTGAACTTTCTGAAAAGGCATAGTTTGAGTGCAAGCCTCAACAAAATATGACAGTCAAATCACAAATGAATGGGTAGAGTACCACACGAGGCCCCACAGGGTGTGCCAAAAGATGTACATGTAATAACATGGATGCCTAACAAGATGGGGTATGATATATCAATGAACAAGCACGGGTTTTCACATAACCTATGACAACTAAAATCTGTCGTGACAAGGTGAAATGCTGTAGCCTAGATATCACAGGTCTCACCAAAAATACAGAAAAGAAGGTAGATCTAGTGTTTGCAAGCGAGTTGGCCTAACCAGTAACAATATTTGCAACAACTACTAAAAATAAAGCATACAATATAACAAGATAACAATAATCTCAATTCAACCACAATATCTAGTTTAACATATATAAGGAAAACTGTTGGAAACTGTAATACAAAAATGTAAGCCCTGATGCAAATCTCACATCCCAGAGACAATATACAAAAACTAACCCTGAATATTCCAATATAGCAATAAAATAGAAAACCTCCACCTTACATGACAAGGTGCCCTCATAGTTGCTAGCGCATACAGAGTCTACAAACATAATCTCAAGAATTCCTGGTTGTATGCCAGTACGATGGGAGGAATGATTGTGTTGGCAGTCTAGAGCAGATGTATGGCGACTCCTTGTGCATCCTATTAGCAAGCCTCGCAGAATGTCTGTGAAAATGTAAGGTCATGGAAGATGCAAGAGCAAAGGCCACAGTCCTCTATGACCATTGTAGATCTGAGAACTCTAAACATCTCATGGCTACAAAGTTGCCTATGTCTCGTGGACGATGCAAAGAGAGGAGAGGGCTTTCAGGATAGCATAAAACAAAGGGATTTTAGAAACAGTGAGGAGACAACTATAAAAATATTTCAATATATATACATTAAGACAATAATCTTTAAATTACAAATTTAAAAAAATTTAAAAAAAAAAAAGGACAAATATGATGGGGACGTCGAGGTGTCCCCAAAACATCCCAGATGTCCAGGACATCACCAAAACGGGATGCAACACATCACCGCGTAACACTACTCTGAAGTACATAGTTGTAAGAAGCAATGAGAGCTAGTAGACTGGCCGATAGTGAAAGTAAGAGTGTAAATGATACTGTCAGGAGATTGATAGAAGGTTAAGTGAGTTTCTAAGATTATAGGGAACCTAAAAGATAGGGACAAACGTATTAATACAGCACTAGCCTAAGAAATAGGGACCTAAAAGGAAAAAAATTTAGGAAACTAAACATTAACCATGTTGTGGTACCTAAGTAATGGGTACAAACGTACAAGTGGTCACACTGCTATTTTTTGAAGAATGGGCTGTCTAGTGATCTAATTGTCTGTGCAACATGTAGGAGGCAAGTCAGCAGCTGGGAAAAGGTAATAACTTTGTGTGATGCTCAACAAAATCACAAGTGGGTTAATTCAAAACCAAAATAGAGAATAAAGTATCTAGAAATTTTATAATTCTTAAAGCAACAGAAAGAAAGCTAAGTTCCCAATGACTTCCACATAAAGAAAATCCTCTCTACTCCCAGAACTAAACAATTGGAGAATTGATTCCTAGATGCGCTCAAATTGTCATTTGGCTAACAAAAGGTGGACCCAAGCTGGAGATATCAAGAGCTCAATGACAAAACCCAGAAAGCAATTCACAGAATTGGCAATCTGCATCATCATTTCAGGTCAAGCTTAAGCCAAAGAGGCATTAGCAATTGAAATATATTGTGTTTAAACTTAAGACATCAAGTCAGAACTTCATTGGTGCTGTTAAGGAACATTCTTAGACTCAAACCTAAGTGTACTTCAAAGAAAAAGCAGTGGGACAGTCCACAAAGCACCCATCTGATCCTGGAAAGTAATGGGTAATCATCATAGCTCAGAGGGTTCAAACCCATCCTATTATAGATTTCTTGCATAACCCTAAGGGTTCAAATACACCTTGTTAGTCGTAACGGTGTCAAGATGTCCAGGAAGGATAAGTAATAATCATTAAGTATTGTAATCTACTACTCCTGTTTTTATGAGGCAAAAATGCCTTAGAAAATTAGTATTGATTGCCACATGTGATTTTGATGAGGCTACCATAATATTTGAATATTCTTGGCAATAAATGCTACCAAAGATATCAAAATTTGTAAGCAACTATGTCTATTTTGTCCTGGCCCGTATTCCAATTGAATAAAGAATCTGTTAAAACTAGTTGACAATGGTTTTGTATAAAAGGCCTCACCAAAAACAGTCACCCTTCTTACTTCATGCAGCTAACACGTGTCTCGTTACTCATTTACTCAAGCAGCTATACAATCTTGTGACTAGACAGAAAGTCCCTGTGCCACAAAAATGTCCTTTAAACAATCTAAAAATGTACTTGTACAAAATGTAATCACACCTTGCAATAATGTATATAATCCACTTCACTAAGATAGTCACTGATGCCAAACTGAATTACCAAATCACTTACAAGTTTTTAGTGTATACTCTAACAAAGGTAGTCGAAGGCCGATTTCAGCAAAGTCTTCGACGATAATGGCCTTAACCCTGAATTAATCAGTAGAATAATTCTAGCCTTACTAGCTAAAGGGTTAATTCTCCTAGCAACTTGAACATAATTTTGTAATATCCCTGAAAATAATTTCTAACAGATCTGGATATTTTGTTAAACCCTAGGGCAGCAGTATTAAAAATCTAACTTTTATAACAGCAGCGATAATCTGATTTTTTATATAAAAACAGCGAACCATAATGCGTAAAAATCAGTCTTTTATTTATTGAATACAAACCAGCTACAATAAAAATACCAATGTCTTAATACAATTGTTTGGAGCTGAACTAGTGGAACACTTGCACCCTGAATTGTCACTACAACCCCTGAATGGAATTGCCAAGCTCAGATGTGAGGGTTTTCGTCCTCAGACCTGTATGCAAATGAGGGATTTCGTCCTCTATTGCTATTGTAGAAGCTGAAGCTACTTGCAGATAGAAAATAATAATAAACCCTAAATCTGCTTTTATAACTTCTAATCCCTCTCTAAAGTGGTCGCCCCTTATGGAACTACATGCATGCTCCAAAGACAATTAAGAATAATATAATTCCTCCCCCATGTTGGTGGCCCATCCTAAAAATAGGATTAAACAAATTTAAAAACACTTTATTGACCTCCCATCATAAAATTAGGACTTTTATAACTCATGCAGTTTCTCTAACTTTGGCAGCCCCTTTATTTATTTATTTATTAGTTCTAACTTTGGCACCCAATAATAGAAGTTAACCTTCTATTATTATTTTATTCTATTAATGCTTTTTGGATTAAAATATAATTTAAGTGTCCTTTTTCCAATTAAAATACCAAATATCCTTGGAACACTTAAATTAATTTTTTTTCTCTTTTAATTCCCCTTAGCCTACGGAAAATAATAAAAATAGGCTTCAGGTATTCAGAATTAATTAATTCAAAAGGGAAAGGACATTACAACTTTGTAAATAGTAAATGTTTATGACATCACAATCACGCATTCCCCAACACAGAGAATGTCTCAGAAAATTAAAAATTGTTTATTTGTTCCTCATACAATCAATACAATAGATATATAAAGAATATAAAACGCTTTACAATTTCTGCAACCCATATTACTTTTTTGTAACTACTACACCAATTTAAAGCTATGGGAAAAGTCTCTACAAAAATAGAAATTTGGAAAATCAAGCTCAATCACTACTTTAAGGACAGTGTCAGTCTGAAATTTTGGATTGTAAAATAATATATCATTCGCCTCCTTGGAAAACATGTACCAAAAATACCAGAATAAAACTACTGGGTAAGCAGAACACGTGAATCTACAAAACAATGCTTACCATTGTAAGAGCCAACAAAACATAATGCCTGTATGTTCTTTAAAAGTGACATGAATTGTGGAAGAGCAGTTGAATAAAGATGCAGGCTACAAACAGAAAAACGGTCACTTCCAACTTCCACATGCAGATTTTGACTGCCACAGGCCAACAACCATAGAGAACTAATCCTCAAATAGATGGTAGATGGCAAAGAAGCATTCATTAGCCAACTTCAAATGATAGAAGCTGTCTGTAGCTCTTGAGTTGTCTCCTCTGATTTCTGAGTATTAAAGAAGTCTTGCAAAGGAATCATCTTTAGAGGAGTCTGCTTCATGCTCTTAATAGCCTCAGCAGTAGCTAATGCCCCAGCAACTGTTGTTATGATAGGTATTTTATATGACAGTGCCATTCTTCTGATCTGCCGCCCATCAATTTGATCTAGTGCGTCTCCGAGGTAGTGATAATTGCTAATTGGATCTGACCATTGGTGATCATGTCGCCTGCATGCGGACGACCTTCATGGAGTTTCAAAACTCTCTCCACAGGTATTCCTTGCATTTCCAAAAATTTTGCTGTGCCACTAGTTGAGACAATCTTGAATCCAAGATCAATTAAACCATTTGCAACTATTGGAAGACTTGGTTTTGTCAAATCATTAAAACTTAGGAATACAGTGCCAGCAAGGGGCAATATTTGATTAGAAGCAATTTGTGCCTTGGCAAATGCCATCGCAAATTCAAAGTCTATTCCCATCACCTCTCCAGTGCTTCTCATTTCAGGGCCAAGCACCACATCACAGCCTTGAAACTTTTCAAATGGAATAACGGCTTCTTTGACAGAGACATGACGTGGAATAACTTCCTGTGTAAAACCAAGCTCCTGCAAAGAAATTCCTGACATTACAAGGGCGGCATACTTTGCTAAAGGATGACCAATTGACTTGCAGACAAAAGGTACTGTTCGGGATGCCCTGGGATTAGCTTCAAGAAGGTAAACCTCGCCAGCAGGAGTGATTGCATATTGACAATTCATCAATCCACAAACCCCAAGTTGCTTTGCCAGCTTATATGTCCATGATCTAATGATTGATAAGCATGCAGGTGAGACTGTTTTTGTTGGAATAGAACAAGCTGAATCGCCAGAATGTATACCCGCTTGTTCAATGTGCTCCATGATACCACCAACAACCACATTGCCATAAGAATCTGCCAAAGAATCTATATCAATTTCACAAGAATCTAAGAGATACTTGTCAACAAGTACTGGCCTTTCTGGGTCGACTTCAACTGCAGTTTCCAAGTATTGCTTCAATTTGTCATCACTGTAGACAATTTCCATTGCACGACCACCTAAAACATAAGATGGCCTGACAACAACAGGATAGCCAATGTTTTCTGCTATGGCCAATGCATCCTTGTCACTTTTTGCTATACCTCCTTGAGGTTGCTTGATTTTTAGCAGATTCAACACTGCATTGAACCTTTCCCTATCTTCAGCAGCATCTATTGAATCAGGCGAGGTCCCCCATATGCGCACAGGCTCTTCCCCACTAGCAGACATGGGCTTAAATTCATCAAGGTAGTGTTGTATAGGCAGTGCTAGCTTCAATGGAGTTTGTCCACCAAACTGTACAATTATACCATTGGGCCTTTCTAAATCAATAACATTCAAGACATCCTCAATTGTAAGTGGTTCAAAGTACAGCCTATCACTAGTATCATAATCTGTAGAGACAGTCTCGGGGTTTGAATTCATCATAATGGTTTCATATCCTGCATCCTGCAAAGGCATGAAAGGGAATTGGATCACAAATAGGTTAGAAACATAATCTTTATCACCACCTTTTTGCAAACATCAAACAAGCTTCCTTGACAACTTTAACAGATACTTTCTGAGCTGATAACCACATACAAACCTGTAGCGCATATGATGCATGGCAACAACAATAATCAAATTCAATGCCCTGACCAATGCGGTTGGGTCCTCCTCCAAGAATCAAGACCTTGTTCTTTTTGCTTGGTGCTGCTTCACATTCATCGTCATAGGATGAGTACATATAAGGTGTATTGGCTTCAAACTCAGCTGCACAAGTATCCACTCTTTTATAGGCTGGATGTACACCCAAAGATAGGCGGTGGGTGCGGACATCATTTTCAAATGAGTTGGTTGCAAATGCTATCTGCTTATCACTAAATCCTCTCTTCTTCACTTCATAAAAGTCATGTTTAGTCAGATCTGATATTTTTGTACTAGAGAGGAACTCTTCAATATCTAGAAGCTCCCGAAACTGTGAAAGGAACCATTTGTCTATATAACATAGCGCGTGAATTTCATCAACACTCATACCTCTTTTCATGGCTGCGTAGAGTGCATACATTCTTTCTGGACCAGGAACTCTTAGATTATATTTAAGCTGTTCCCAATCCCATTGCAACTCTTTCCCCTGTTCACAACCCCATCCAGAATGACCAGTCTCTAATGACCGAAGAGCTTTCTGAAATGATTCTTGAAATGTACGGCCCAAAGCCATGGATTCCCCAACAGACTTCATTTGAGTTGTAAGAATTGGTTGTGAGCCTGGAAATTTTTCGAAGGCAAAGCGAGGAATCTGAACACCAGTTACAAGCAAATAACATCGATCAATATTTTTGGCTCATCTTTCTTTTGAAAAAGGTATACAGGCAAACTAGTACGGAAAACCACTAGCATCTGAGATTTGCTTGAAAATTTGCTTAAGGCCACAATCATCCATAGAAATAATATTCTTGGGCATGAGACAAATTGCACAAATACATGTTTAAGAATAGAGATGGGAACAAAAATTGAGTGAAATATAACCAACACATGCTGCAATAGCTAAAAGAGGGCACAAAAACCCCAACTACATTAATAGATAGTAAAACAATCCCCATTTGTATTGAAAACTTAGAAAGGAAATCATGGGACATCAAACAAGAGAAAATTGGAGATAGTAAGGTTTTATTCAGCTTCGATAAATCTAATGCCATCCATAACAAACATGGTGGATTTTTAACCTATTACTCTAGTTGCCACTATCATCAAAACAATTTAAGAATGTGGGTACTTCGCACAATTTTAGGATACTCAGTAATTCTATGTTCATGTAACATATAATAGATTTGACAAATCAAAGTAAGAGCATGGAAAATGATAAATCTTTACAAGGATTTGACCCAACAATAATATAAGTTTTAACTTTGTTGTGAAGTGGCGAAAGAAATTATTTTGGAGATTCACATTTAAAATGGCAGGGCCATGCTAGGACAAGCAATCTGTAAAGTATGGTGTAAACAACACACTCGAATATGTTCAATTCCATATTCCATAACATATTAAAGCTTTTTTAAATGGTGATTTATGTTATTATAGCTCTAGCTATTTTGTTGTTTGTTCGTAGGGCTGTAATAAATTATTAACACAGAAGTAGAGAGATTACAGATTGTATTACTATTTTCAATAAGATGTCATATTGTTTCCTCCCAAATATAAATTTCTTATCTCTGTGAATTCGCTGGGCGATAAATAAAAATTTTAACCAGAGGTTAAAGGATTACAGATTGTATTTCACAAAATGTCATTCCCATTTAAAGCATATTGCTCCCTCCCAAATGTGAATTTATCATCTCTACAATCTCCATTCAATAGAACAATCATTTAAAGAGTGACTGAATCCAGCCACGACTCTTGTAGCAGAGTTTTTTTTTCAAATGTATATTTTTAAACAAATATTACAAATTGGTTTTTGGACAAGTTTTAAACTTTATTGTATATTTTCCTCCGTAGTTTGCCCTCCAGGTGGGTATAATGGGTTATATAAGCCCACCGAAAAATATAATGAAAAAGGCTTTCCTTAATTTTAAACCGAAAACATAACACCTATTTCTGGGTAGGATGGGTTAAACTAGCCAACCAAACAATATAACAGAAAAATAGCATCCTCAAATTTGAAGAGAAAACACAACACCCATTTTAGACTCTTGTTTTCATCAGTCAAAAGAATTCCAGATGTTTTCAAGTCTACTGAATGTAAACCTTACCTTAGTGACCACATAGTCAATAGAAGGTTCAAAGCTGGCAGGAGTTTTTTTGTGATATCATTGGGAATCTCATCCAATGTATATCCCACAGATAGCTTGGCTGCCATCTTAGCTATAGGGAACCCGGTTGCCTTAGATGCCAATGCAGATGACCTAGACACTCTTGGATTCATCTCTATTACCATGACCTCGCCATCCTCTGGATTCACAGCGAACTGAACATTAGAACCCCCACACTCCACACCGATTTCTCTGATTATTGCCACAGCATAGTCCCTGAGACGTTGATATTCCTTATCTGTCAAAGTCTGTGCTGGGGCCACGGTTATTGAATCCCCTGTGTGAACACCCATGGGATCAATATTCTCTATTGAGCAAATAATCACCACATTGTCAGCCAAGTCTCTCATAACCTCTAGCTCATATTCCTTCCAACCCAACAGAGATTTTTCCACCAATATCTGTAAATAGGAAAAAATTAGTGGTTCATATTCACCAATTAGCTATTTTCATTATTTTTTCAAAAGACAACTGTCAATCATAAATGAAGAGTAGCTTCAATTTCTATAATTTCTTTGATAATTTGCTAAAAAAGTTGTATGAAACATATAATATCTGAATAAAATTGGTAAATATCATAAGACTTCAAGACTAACATCTGAATCATAAAGTTTTAAGAATCTAAATTCAATTTGATAGCATTGAGAAATCCGTCCTTGCCATGATTGTAAAATCTACCCTCAAAAAGATTCTGGGAATGTTACCACTCAAAAAGATTTTAAATGTCTATATTAAAAAAAACAGGGTTGTAAAATCCACCCTTGCAGAAAACATGTAGAAAACCTATAAAGTTGAATATGGATGCTGACAATGTTAGCATTGAAAATAATGTTTTCCAAACTCAAACTAATAAGATTGAAAAATAGCAACAATAATATTGAACTTGAATGCTCGAGATGTTAGCACTCGTTAGTTCAGCATTCAATATTGGGAAAGATACACTCATAAGTTCAGAATTCAATATTGAGAATGATTCGATAAGATTTATAAACTTCAAAAATGACAGTCTCCTTAAAAATTCCTTACCTGAGAAGTAATGCTGGCAGCCAATCCGGACTTACAGATGATCTCATACTCTTCCTTGTTGTAAGCAATACCACCTCCAGTACCTCCCAATGTGAAAGCAGGCCTGATAATAAGTGGGTATTCCCCAATTTCATCTGCAATGTTCAGACACTCCTCCAAACTAGTCCCGATCCGGGAGGGAGGAGACTTTACTCCAATTTTCTCCATTGCCTTCTTGAACAAATCCCTATCCTCAGACTTCTTAATAGCCTCCAACTTTGCACCAATGAGCTCCACCCCATATTTCTCCAGTGATCCCCTCTCTGCCAAAGCAACGGCCAGATTCAGCGCTGTTTGGCCACCCATTGTAGGCAGAAGCGCATCAGGCCTCTCCTTCTCTAAAACCTGCTCAACTAACTCAGGTGTCATGGGGGTAATGTATGTTTTATCTGCCATATCAGGATCGGTCATAATAGTGGCAGGATTGGAGTTAATCAATATCACTTCATAGCCTTCTTCCTTCAAGGCCTTGCAGGCCTGTGTTCCAGAGTAATCAAATTCACAGGCTTGCCCGATGACAATAGGTCCTGCACCTAAAATAAGTATTTTTTCAAATCAGTGCGCTTTCCACTTTTTATATGCTTGTCATTCTTCTCAGACCTCTTGAAGCCGCCTCCTTCCTCCTTTGTTTTAGCATAACAGTGCACCTTATTATGGACTTTTTGTTTGCGTTTACTATAACTGCAATACCCATATGTGGGTTTTCTGCAGGGAAAGCGCGCAGATGATCGAAACAAGCGGTGGGACTCAAAACGTAGGCTTGGTGGGAAAATATCAAGCTTGTTTGATAGCTTTGTGGTAGAAGAAGAAGAACGCAGCAATGAGGAAGCAGCCATGATTTCAGGCTAGTGATATCTTCAGCATACAACGAGGATTAATAAGGGTTTGTGCCAAAAGGACTTTTGTCCTGGTTTGATGGGTTTTTTTAACTGAAATATTAACAAGGGTTTTGAGGTTTTGCACTGAATTTATTCATACGTGGGTTTGTAGTTACGTCTTGATGGGCTTCTCCTGACATTTGCAGATGGGTATTTCTAAGGCACCTAACATTCGCCTTCTGGGTAGGTATTGTAAGGCTTTTAAAGGGTTTCTGCTGACACTTTCATATGAACATTTTAAGGGTTAGAGCCCGCCATTAATGGATTATGAAGAGCTTGGAGGGTTTTTTGTAATTTTTAAAAGGGTTTGAAGGGTTTCATTAAATTTTCAATGTTTTTGAGAATTTTGCTAAAATGGAAAAGTAAAACCCTAACTCAAGTATATTCTTCTTGTTTATGAAAAGTTGGACCTTGAAGAAGGCTTTCTTCGTCCGCAGCATACTTTTCAACTAGAGATCTAACCAGAGGAACGTGTTGTTTTTTCATAATTTTCAATTAGAGATTCAACAAACTCTTCAATAATAATTTTTGGAGATCCATGTACTTAATATTGTTTTACATTAATTAAAGGTTCGATGGAATCTTTTGAAGACCCCTTTGCCTACCATTCAATTAGTGGAATATTTTCCAACTAATCATATTCAAGAATTTTTCTCCTAATGTCAAGATTCTTATGTGTGGATAATGTTTGTAATATAAATATTAAAAATGAATTTTCTCTATTATTATTGGAGAGTGCACATTAATTTGACCATTTTATAGTCTTATTACAATACAAGAGTTTTTCAATTTTATGGGGTAAAAATTAAAATAAAGGTACTTGGCATGAAAAGACATTGTAATATTACAGAGAAAATATTAAAAATATTCACCTTACTTAGAAATTAAATTATTTGAAAAGACATTTTAATATTATAGAGAAAATATTAAAAATATTCACCTTACACATGTCGGGGTCTTTAAAAATAAGTCAAAATCGATCTTCACCTTACACTCTTCCTTAAATGCCATTGTTGAATAAAGGAAAAAAGTGGACATCGTTCATATCTATACAGAGAAAAGATTATATTGATATAGAGGCTTTCGAGTTTGTTATAATAATAACTTGCAATGAGAACAACCTTGAGGCATGGAATCCTTGTGATGGTCTCCGATAAGCTTTGCCTCTAGGTCAATTTCGATGTTGATCAGGGGAGCGCATCATGCCACGAGTTCTTGACTACATGTTCTACCTTGTAGCATTAACCTTATTGTCCATTGAGCTCCATTAGTTGGTTAGAGACCTTAAACTTGTCCTTCATTCTCGCCTTGTTTGTAACTTGAATGCCTTCTTCAGATTTGGCTGCAATATCCTCTCACTGACTTTCCTCTCTTGTGGGCCTTCAACTCCTCTTGTTCACTTGGCCCTGACCATTGTTATTTGACACAACTCACAAGAGATCACATTCAACACGGCTCGAATGTAGTCTCCATGCATAGGCCTTTGTTGGTATTTCTTGTTTGTTGCAAGTTTGTGCATGAGTGGATTCTATCGCCTTAAATCAGTTCCATTGCTTTGGCTTTTCCCTCTTGGTATCACTTGTTACCTATGTTCGCCTCGCATTATACATGGGTGTGTTGCCCCTTTATAGTCCGCTAGTTATAGGCCTCTAGATATAATCTTGCTCCTTTGGAAACAATTACAAGTATCAACACCTTAGCCTTGTTTTGTGTGATAGGCTTGGCAACTTGGGCTCATTGGCTTCTTCTTTACCACACTAATTGCCTAGCCATTTAGCTCATCATGCTTGTGGCTTCTCCGTAATTGTCACCATCCAAATGGTATCGTTGCTTATTATTTCTCTTCTCCAATAGTTATAATAAATATAAACCCTGAATATAAGACATGGAGGTTTTAACTTATTTATTAATTTTGTATTTTCATCAACATGATGTATTGTGGGATAACAGAGGCATGAATTTTACAAATATGATAAAGCACCATCATTGAGCATGGGTCTCATAACATTTATGATCCCGACGACTTAAACACATTTGTTGGTGACGTGCCCATTCATACCCCTTCAAGCATGGTTGTAAATTTTGACATCAAATTGTTTTTATTGACAATTCATGAAGAGGAAATTATTTTTGAGTTATTGAGGCACAAGGTTCAAATGCCAAAATTCTCCATTAGACGATCTCGCATCGCAAGAATTTTGACAACATTTATCTCAATAATGGATGCAAATTATATTCATCATTGCGATCATTGCTTTCCCCTTGTTTTTCCTTTTAAAATTATATGCACAAGGAACCATGATATTTGCCCAAATCCACAAGAATTCATGTATTTCTTTAGTTGTTCATTTCGTGGACTCTAGATACAAAATGAAAAGTATGTTTTTGTCTATAAAATTGTTTCCTTTTACAACGAAAATGTTCCCCATTATCAAACTCCCATCCTTGAACAAGTCGGTCTTGGTGCAGTAAGTCGGGTTTTATCATGAGAGCTTATGAAGGCAAGAGAAGTTTTGAATATCATTATCACGCTTATTTAGCAAATGATATATTTGTTCTTGTCAAATTCTCGGTTTGTTTGACCACTTTCGATTTATGATCTCCAACAAAACCACATTGAAATTGTAAACATTGTTCTTCTCTATGACCTTCAAAAAATATGCATATCCAACAACAAAATTATCGCAAAGATGCGATCATTATACATTAAGCATGTATGGAAGGAATTGATCGCTTCACGACTCTTGTTATTACTAGCAATGACATATAATGGTGCAACAGTATGCTGATAGGGGAATTAAAGGGTGGTGCATGAAAGGCCACAAAGGGAAAAATAGAACTAGGAGTTGAATGTCAAGCAAAATTGGTATGTGAAGTGACGAGATGAGTGTCCATCGCTAGTTATTGTTCTAGCAATAAGTGGGTGATTGTTAGAGAGAAAGAAGAATGTATGTGGGTGATGTTCGTTGACGTTTAATTAAACTCAATTAAGGATGGTGCAATCTCTTGCCAGGAGGCGGAACATCAATATCGGTCCAATTATAGTGGATGCCAAAATCATGATGGCTAAGCATGTCTAGTTCATCAAGTGTCATATTATTATTGGGGAGGAGTTGAGACTAGAGCTTCTATTCATCTAGTTAAAACAAGCCTTTGCCATGGCCATGGACATTAGATGAATCATCAAAATCTTGGGCCCATGTGGAGTGTTTGTGAACGACATGCCATGGATGTTAGGAGAGGCATATGGACTCCCAATTAGCAAAAATTTCTTCTTTGGATGTGTAAATATTAACAAGTGTGTTGTGAATTAGTTTCTCCAAGAGGAGCTTGCTCCAACGAAACCCTTTGTCAGAGAGGATACTTTTGTCATGGGACCTCAAAGTAAAGGGGATAGACATGTATGAATTATAAGTAAATCCCTTTTCTTCATTTATTGTTGGTCCATTATTTTTCGTAAGACCAAGAACATACATCTTCAATGAGCAAGAGAGAATCTACCGAGCAATATTGTGTCATGTAATCCTCAACGAAGGTGGAAGTTTCAAGAGGATTTGATGCTTCATGGGAAACTATGCTCTAAACTATCTTCGTAACATTTAATGCAACAAATGAACAACTACCTAAGAAATAATTGTAGTTTCTACAAACATATGGAAAGCTTCATGTGCACATATGTCATGCTCAACAACGCTCTAAGTTGAAACTTTTTAAAGGCAACATAGGAAGGATCATCGAAATGTATAACCTTTGAAATTATTTTGAGAATATGATGATAAGTTTTAGAGCGTTTGTTAACATCTCACGATGGCATGAGGTGCTCACAAGACGAGTAGATTCAAAATGGGTGTAATGGAGAAGCTAATGGAAATAGTTAGCCCGGTTGAAATCCCATAATAGCTTAAATCCCTCCTCCATCATCTATCAAAGAGCACGTAAACACATAATACTCAAGAGAATACATTAACGTGTTTAAATATATAAACATGAGTTGTGAGGTTGTCTAGATATATGTGCACTCAAAAATTAAAAACAATATTAAAAGTTTGTAAGAAAAATAATGTTAGTTTTAATTAATTTAAATCTTTCAAACTCTAGAAAAAAAAACCAATGTTAAAAGCAAAAAATATGAAGACACAAACACATTAAAGCAAAATAGGTATATTGATAATAAATTAATGTATGTGTGAATAAACCAATTGTCAAAAATCAACCAAATTATAAGCTAGATAGAAAATTACCCCGATTATTACCATCGATGCATTGTCTTCATCATCTAAACTCAAACTCACATAAATTTTATTTTAATAACCACTCAACCGCATGCAAGAGTTTTAACAATAAAAACATCCAATTATTTTGGAGACCCATGTGCTTATTATTGTTTTTTGACACCGAGAAAGTATTTAATTTGTGTGTGTGTAGGCTATGGACTACTTTCATTTTATTTTTAAATAAAATTGCTTTGTCCAAAGACATATTGTCATCTCATAACATTTTTGCAAGGTCTATTGTTTATTTATTTTTGTGTTTTATGTTTTAACATTTTAATGTTGATGAACTTAGTATTGTTAATGTTTGTACTACTTTGCATTGAATGTGAAGGGCACACTTTGTTAGAAGTGTGATGTTAGTGTTACTAAAATAATGCATGTTCAATACGTGTGTGTTTGAATGTTTGTTTGACCATCATTATGTGGGTAGGTAAGAGAGAGAGTGGAGAAAGGTAAAACTTACTAGTATTTTACATGTCCGAGATAAGGCATCCATAAGATGGCACAAATGAAGAAAGAGAGTGTGAAGAAAGGTAAATTTTAAATAGGGAAAGAGAGCATAAAGAATAAATTCAACAAAAGGAGGAAGAACAAGAAGAGGCAAAGGAGGATGAAGTTCGAAGCAAAAAAGGGATAACAAAGATTAGATTTTAAGGAAGGAAAGCTTGGATTTATGGAGAACGGAGATAATCAAACCCAATATAATGATCAACAAGGGGAGATGAGAATAAACACCTTGATGAAGTTCTTCTACATATACAACCTAAAATTCAAGCTTATACTTTAGAGGAAGGTGAGAGGAAAATGAGGGTTCTTACAACAAGGGCTTCATGTACAAATAATCTAGAAGAAAGGGGATGGAGGATACTAAGATAGAGCGTTTCCATGAGGATGTAGATGAGGATAGTGGTTGAAATTTGATGTCACACAAAAATACCAAGTCTAAAATAAATGATACACCAAGCGCAAAAATTAAGAAGATCATTAGATTGAGATTCTCAACTATTTTCTCGAATATTTTTGTTTATGAATCTCCTTAACTTCATTTTGGAAGAACGAGAGGTTGTGAAGGCACTTGGAGATTTCATTGTTTGATGTTGTGTTATGTGATATATTTTTATATCGGTTGTTATTAGTTTCTTGTAGTTTCTCATTCTGGGAGTGTGTTGTTTGCTTTGCTTTATATCTGGGCTCAAGCTTCATCCCTTATTTCGTTTTCATCCTTCTCGAGCATCCATATGTCATATCTTTATGGGTTTATATGTAAAAGGGTTGGGACACATTCAAATCCACCCATTACTTATTAATTAATAAAAAAGAGCCATATGCAATTGAAGAAAGTTTGGTTAGAACCTTAAAAGGAAAGAATGAAGGAATAAAGATTGAATTTCGAGAATATGGGGTCAGTTTAAAACTAGAGAAGTTGATGGACTAACTAAATAAAGGGAAAAATATGTTTGAGTGGAAGAGTACAACAAAGGAAAAAAGGTGAAGTTTTTTTGCACAAAATTTAAGGGTCGTGTTATATGATGGGATGTTTTTAAAAAGAAAGACAAGGGAAGGGTAAATAGAACGTCAATACTTGAGTAATATGGTAAAGAAATTGAGAGAATATTTCCTTCATATCGATATGCTCGAACCCTCTACATGACCCGAAAATGGGGTTGTTTAAGCCAAACTAGTTTTTTTCCTCCATTTTTCAATCCTTTATTAATTTGTCTCAATTTTTCGTAATCTCTTAAAAATACGTAAAAATTGGCTTAATTTGTCAAAATCAGTATTAGATATGAATTATAGTGCCACATTGATCATGGAAAACATTCCAAGTGACTCATGTAACCAGTTTATTGTTTTCAAATACGTTATGAAGTGATCTCAATTTCTTGTAAAATGATTAAATTGGCTTTAAACACTTCAAAACAGAATTAAATAATAAAATAGTGAGTAAAATGAAGTAAGGTGCATAACAATAATGTAAACCACGTGATAATGGAGTTCATTGGATTTGGACTACATCTTCATGTCCTGGAAAGGCTCTGAACCAATCTATTATGATGTAAAATCAATTTTTACAAGTACAAATTCATCACAACACTTTGCTTGCTCTTCAAATTTCTATGCACAACCTCTAAGAATCTCCATAAACTTGTCTCCAAAGGATTCATGCAATAAAAATCTCCAATTTGATTTATCTCTCCAAAAAATGGGCACCACATTGAAAATTAGCCCTTCAAATATAACTTAGCCCTTTTTATAATGTTTCCAAGCTCCTAGTTTGTTGGTCGGGCACTCATATTTTTACCGAAGTGGCCATGTTTCAAATCCTACACAATTTACATTATTTTTGGAGGTTTTGGCTTCAACTACTACGAAAATGATCTTCAAGACCCATACCTTGGGTTACCCATTTATGTTAGGCTTGTGGCCTAATGGCTAGGTTCTAAATTGGGATGCGATGAGTACGAGGTTCAATCTACATGGGGTAGGTTTTATCCCTTTTCATTTTATTTGCTATGTTCAAGGTGGGTTAGTCCCACATCATGTAGGCTAGTGAATCAAGGGATTTTTATAGCTTGTGGTAGGCGAGCACCCTATGGCTACAAACACATATATGCTTTGGTTTATTAAATATTCATTGGACTTGGTGTTGAGATCGTTATGATCATGCATTCGCCGTAGTGAGTTCATTAGTGGTTGTGACTTGGCACTTAGCTCGTCGGCAATCACAAGGAGTTGGTTGGTTGGTCGACACGACTTGATTGAGGTGTTATGAGGTGGGTTGGGCGCTGTCGGCAATGTTGACTTAGTCTTGTGGCTCGCTTGTGACTTGCTGAGTTGGAATTTGTACCTCGACCTTCAGAGCTTATCAAGCTATTTGTGGAATTGGTTTGTGGTAATATGGACCTTTGGCAAAACAATGAGGTTTAGTCCTACATGCACAACAAACTAGTCTTCCATAGGGTTTATAAGCAAAAACCCATACAATGCAATGTGAAGAAAAGGTGGCGGGGCCCCCTCCTAGAAAAGAGTGAACCCCACCGGTTGTTGGTCCCCCAACCAATACATAATGTGGGCCGCACATCGATCTTCAAATACTAGAGGCTAAAACCAAATTTTTACATGAGCACACTCTACCACTTGTCGCCACCACATTTGTCCACTTTGCATACTCACATCATGCCATATCATCTTTGTGGAACCTACAGTTTTATTTTTACTCGAAGAGAAATTTTAGTGGGTTTTATCTTCTGTATACGACATTTGTTTCACTCCATTCAAAGGGAATCAAAAATATCTTGACAATCTCTTTTGTATGCAAAAGTAGTTGCATAACTTGTGAAAACATTTGACCTATGGGTGTCCTCTGGATCAGTCCTCCCCATTGAGGAACTTTTGGACCACCAAAAAATTTCATTCTCAGAAAATCATTGAATGTGCATTCCCTCATTTCTGGATTTATTTTACTCTTCTCACAAACATAATCTCTTCCTACAACTCATCAAGTAGTGTAGGAGAAAAAAATCGACATAATAACTTTTACTTCTCACCTTTATTCACGACCATCCGTGACTATCTCTACCAACACGAGGTTGTATCTCGAATGTACCAACATGTACTGAAGTATTTTTTTTTCATTTCTCATAGACTAATTGTCCCAAATTGGAATCTGCAAACCCATGTGACAAAGAGAGTTCACAACTCGCTCCTATTTCTACTAATTGTAGACACAAAATCTATGCACTTGGGTACATTTCTAGGTCTTAAAGCATACTAATGTATACATGATTCCTAAAAATTAAAACTATTAGTTGATAACCCCTTTTGGCCTTTTTGATTACTTTATCTATTTCACTTTCTTGGATTTACACATCTTACACTCTGTTGGCATTTCCTTGATTTATCTTTTGTTAATGTCGACACTAACACCCAAACCTAGGACAAAAGCACCCAGTGTTCATGTTCCTCATGAGCGCTCTTACCCTTCTTTATCTTCTTCTTACTCTTTTGGGTCCTTTTATCCTTTTGGTCACTTTTTAACACTTTGGGTTGGCCTTTTAGTTGTCAATTACGAAATTCTAACAAGGTAATCATATATATATATATATATATATATATATATATACTTAGTTAATTCTCTCAAATAAGGGGTCAAACACTATAAACATTGTCTATTACCACCTAAGCTTGTATAAAGGCACAAGAGCATTACAAGGCATAAATCTAACACATCTCTATAAGGGACAAGGGTTGGGTTGATCTACATACACTTCATAGGGGGAGTTCATTCTATTCCATTACATGCATCTTGCACATTTGGGACAATCTATATCTAGCCTACTATCATCATGCAACTTACACAAGGGAATCTTAGGACACGTGACACACACACACACACACACACACACACACACACACACACACACACACACACACACACACACACACACAAATAACTACTGGAGGTTGATATGTAGTGCAAGACTCGATCATAAGTTCACTCTTCGGGTGATTTTCGGGGTCAATTTGGCTCCACATTTTACATATTTTAAATTATATTTGATGTGGTTTATGGACATGTGCAGTAGTCATTTTTTTGTAGGTTACAAGTGTGATCATAACCCTAATACAAAATTTGGAGCAAAAAGTGAATATTGGAGCGAAGACCTTTTGACCTAGAAAAATCTAGAACCCGAGTTTTTGACTGCACACGTACGCCAGATCGATCACTAGCACTTAGGGGTGCTCCTATCCTCCTATGGGTGCTCTTGTCATGTACAATCCCGAGTTCCATAATCATCGGGAAATAATTACGACATTGTTTCCATCATGTTCCAAAGCAGATACACAATCCAAATCACTCCCATGTCGCACAAAATCAACTAAGTTGCCTTCCTTTCTCATTTTCTTAGGGTCTCATATCTATGAATGTTTATGCTTATGCATTACTATATATATTCTCTTGAATATAATTTTGCTGCAATAGTTACTCGAAATTAAGGTTTAAATCTATTTATATTAAATCGCCAATCGATCTTCTTGCACTCACGGTGCCTTGGTATTTTTTTGGCAAAAATCTTAGCCTATACCTTGCTTGTCAGAGGCTAGAATGAAGTTCTTATTTCAAGAGATGTTTTAAATATTCTCCTTGTTGTAAAATATTATCAACAAAGGTAAAACAATACATTACAATAATAAACAATTGCTTTATAAATGTATGTTACTATCCTTTTTCTTTCATTGAAATCCATTTGTATAATTTTTCCTTCTTGGGGTCTTAGAATCAAATATGAATACACGTGGATTTTGGATACACTTCCATTTACTGAGACATTTCCCAAATTTGGGTCTTACAAACGTGCATACAAGAAATTGCACATGTATTGAAAGTACATTTTTCAAATGGAAGGAAAATAATGCCAACGTACATTCATAAAAAAACAATGCCCATTATACCTCAAACACTCGATTCAAAGAACCTTTGTTTTAAGTTCCATATTAATGGAGTTTCTCTTTACCCATTAGAGACATCTAAAATGTTGACATGATCAATTACCATTAATCTATCCCGGAACATCATCTAAATCCATACAATAATTAATCGTAAGATTAATTATCATTATTAATCCATTTTATCATATTTACCCCTTTATCATTTTATAACCATTTATCATCTATCCAAAATTCTTTTAAATCATTATTATATCCTATCCCATCCTTAATCCTTTTTGTTCCATTATTATATCATATTATCTTATTTTAATCCTCCATTAACATTTATATGAATTTAATATTCCTACACCCACCTACCAACCTACTCTACACATCCCTACACCTAGCCTTTCCATGTAACCTCACCCCTAATCATCATTAATCAACCTAATATAATCCTAATCTAATCACATCCTCACACCTCTAAATCTAGAGGCTTATAAATCTAGAAGCCTCTCTAACCTTCTCCTTCCATTGAATTTTTAATTCAATGGAAGCTTCTTCCCTCCATAGAATTTGAATTCAATTTATAGAATCCCCCAAGTCTAGAATCCTCAATTCCTCTCATCAATCCTCCACCCTTGATTTAAATCCAACTTGGCTCAAACTTAGCCATTGAATCCTCCACCCACAAGCTATAAATAAAGCTCTCCTCCTCCATGAGAGCTAATCTTAAGATTCCATAAGAAAAACTCTACTCTTTTTTATCCAATCATCAATTTTATCATCCACTTAACCATTCAATCAATCCAATCATCCATAATCAAGCAATCTTCATCAATCAAGTAATTATCAAGTTATCAAGGGAAGGTGCTGCCCAAAGCAAGCCAAAAATCAAGCAAACAACTACAATCCAACATCAAGAGCACATCCAACCAATCAAAGGAGGAGTTGTGTAATCTTGCAAGTAAGGGCAGGTATTATATTATCCTTCCTTTCTATCCTGGTTTTATCTAAGGTAGGTAAATAGTAGTGTTAGTTAAGATTTAAATCAGTTTATTTCCTATTTTGTAGATTGCATACTAACACCATTATTTTCCTTACACCCATATTGTTAATTCTACAAGAAATGGTAAGAAAACATGTTAATTTTAATGTTAACATGCATATGAGAATGCAAAAAAAACAATGATACAAATTTTATAATCAACTGCTTATAACGTGCTTCTCAATTGAATGGATGATCCATATTTCACCCTTATCGAGTGATCTACCTCCACATTTACTTGAAAAAAACTCGGGATTAGTTTCCTTCATTTTTTAATGAAAACCCAAAAATTGAATTAGAGGTGAAAAAATAGGCATGCTAAGTAAATTTTGGCCATGTAAATATACTATCCATGAAAGCAAGTACTTTCTTACTGACCCATTCTGATGGATGCTCCTCTTTGGGTTTCTCCTTTTTGTTGGGTTCTTCATTGGATAAGTGGGCTTCTTCGTGAGTTGCCCCTATATAATGTTGGTGCTTGTACCACTTTCTTCTTGTTGATATTCAAACAAAGTTGTGGATGACTATTCGAACATTTTTCCCACTAATTTTACAATGAGTGTAGTAATTCTCGCCATTCTCCATATCTTGTTTTGGAGAGTGATCTTTATTAATATTCCTTTCTAAGGATTTTATCTTCCAACACATGGCCACATAGTGATTATTTAATCCACAAAAGGTACATGGAAATACATACCATAAATTTTGTGTTACCTGAATATTCTTCACATAATCGAAGTAAACATTGGAGTATTTATGTTGTCCATACCTTTTAGACTGTCATTTTTACAAGTATTATGATGGGAACATATTTTATCTCATTTTTTGGATTTTAATCTCACTTTGGAGATGTATTACATTCTCTTTGAATGTTTTTTCCATGGTTGGAAAGTTGTTCCTTCCTAATTTCAAATTGCACTCACTCTCACCATCATTAAGAGAGGCTTGCCCATTATTTAGAAAAACAATATCCTCATTATTTTGAAAAATATATTTTTTCCTTTACCTTGCTCTGGGTCTGAATTTTCCTTGCTTCAACTAGTTTAGAACATTGTCCAACCTTTCCTTTTCCATTGCCATATCCCAAACTCCGGATAACGAGGTCTTTCCTCAACCTGTATGGGATTAGTAATTCCTTGGTTGTTAATACCGAGGCCCTTTCCATCAAAACCTATCTTGGTCATCAACTTAGAGTCTATTAATTTAATAAAATTTAAATCTATGTAAGGACATTGATAATTGAATAAATACAATAGTATTCAAGCAAGATCTAGCTAAATAAATACGGGGAAAGAGTGATAGATAAGGTTTATGGAATGGATCATCTTCAGTAACTATAGGTCTAGACTGATTCTAGATTGATGAACAAGATGGAAAGGTAGATTTTGGATTGTGTAAGCTCTATTTATGATTATGAAATGTGACAATCTCAGGGACATGAGTGCCTAAAATGGAACAGGGTCGTCTGGGTGCTAGCATCTATTTTAGGCATTAGTGTCTACAGGATAGTTTCAATTTTGGTTCTTCTTGTGTCACTTCTTATCACCTTTAGTTCATTGTAGGTCGTGTCAGGTTTGTTGCCCTTATGATCTATCACACATGTACCTATAAAAGAAACCCTAATTACCTACACAATACTCAAGCACACATTAGATGAATAAAAATATGTATATGCTTGATTTAGACTAACCTCGAGAGGTCACCCCAATGTGATTGTCACTGAGCGTTGCACTACATTTTATACTCAATGTAGTTCTAGTGTGTGTGTGATTGGAATACCATCCCTTAAGCTAGGATGCCCTAATGCTAGTTAGAAAATGAATAATGGGCTACAACTACTACTTTTTCCCCAATGAAAATGTGGGGTATGGAATTCATAATAGACCCTCCTATGTAGTGAAGTATGTAGTCCCAAAATGTAGTCCTTGATGTAGTAGATAGAAAATATTAGCTCCTTGTAGATGTATATGCCTCTTGAATGCTTTCCCTTAATGAGGTTAAATAAGACGTATATATATGATTCCTTTGCTTAATTTTTGTCATTAACAAGTGAAAGGCCGATCTAGGGCAATAAATAAATACATGAAAGATGTAACATTCGAAAATTTAGAAAAAAGGGAGGAGGACAGAAGCACCTAGAGGGGATAGTAACGCCTGAGCGCTCTTGTCCCTAATGGGTGGGTCTGCATACAAGGTGTCGAAAGATAAAACAGTGGAATCAAAGTTGAATAGGATGTCGGCTAGTGTGCAAAACTATAAGGTGTAAATCCAGAAAAGACAAGTAACAAAGATAAGAAGGATAAAAGCAATATAAAAGCAAAACAATTGTTTTTAATGACTAATTATCTTGCTTATGAATCATGCATATAAATGAAATATTTAAAGGCTATATATACATAGTAAGTGTGTGATTTAGTGACTACATTTGCCCTCACTTTATTTTGGTGAATAAGGATTCGGTAGCATAAATTACAAAATAAAAGCGTATCTTGTAGATTTGAAAGAATATTGTGCCCAGAATGTGTCGATGAGTGTTTTAACATGCCGAATAGAATAGTGTAAAATTTATATCATGGAAATCTTAGGGAAGGGAAGGATACAGATCCTAGGGGTGACCTTTACGTGCGTGGAGTGATAATGATGTGTGCATGTAGTTCTTTGGAATATCGTCTTTGCCAAAGCATGCTTGAGATTTACTTTGTGGTTGCTTGTGAGATTTACCTTTGTTGGGATAAGATATGACTTGCAAAAGCAAACAAGTTTAGTCAATGCTCATCATAAATGAAATTGAATTTTAACTTGAAAACCATGTAAAATTGGAAATGCATATTGGAAAAATAAACCAAGGGGTTAAAGTACACCTAAAATGATGAAAGAGAAAAGGGTAGAAATTTTTCCTACTTGTAGACTTGTTACTTAGGAGTTGGTTGGAATAATACAAAGGATTTGGGCATCCTATCACCAAAATAGGGATTTGAGTGTCTCGACACTAAACTTCATATTTAGGTGTCATATCGCTACTAAGGGAAATTGTATTGGGAGATAGGATGCTCAAATTAATGTCTTGCCATTGCCACGAGATGATCATAAACCTGATTTGTAACTTGCCTCAGGTGAAAAAATGTTCTAGGCACATCATTGTCCTACATATTCCCTAGATGCCGCTTTTTATTTGTTCCTACTTTAGTTCTTGAGTTAGTGCTTTGTGATTCGCTACTAACTTTAGTTCATGTTAGTAACTAATTGCAATCCAAAACTGATAGTGTAATTGTTGAAGGCGGAGAAGATTGTAATTGTGCAACTGCTAAAAACTACTATGTGACTATTTTTTCCCCCAAGATAGGATCGTCCAGGTGGGACACTAGCGCCCACCATTCATGTCTGTAATAGAAGTTTTTTGTCTAAGCTCAATTTTTTGTGGCCAAGTCTGTTTTCGGCCCTGTTCAAGTAACTAATTTCTACTTTGATCATGTTGAATGTGATTATGTAATTATTGTTTTGTAATCGACGAGAGGATGAAAAGGTGCACCTAATGTTCCCCCACTCGTTTGGGGTGCATGAGATGAAAAAGGTGAACAAAGCCCAAACCAGGAAGGATGAAGCTAATATACATATCTGATATAGGGATTATTGTAGGGTAAATATGGTTTATGCATGGTAGTTACCATGGCACAAACAAAACAATTAGAAAATGCTAACATACAAGTGTTAGTGATAAACAAACAATGCACATGGAAATAACAACTAGTAAAAACATATAGAAAAAATAAACAAGGACACAACAAGGAGTTGGTTGCATACATGGGACACCACTCAAGATGTCACAAGACAATCAAAGCCATTAAGGCTTGTACAAACAAGGTAACAAGAAAAAACAGGGCATAACCTCGCAAAACAATATCAAACAAGATACAAAAAAATTAGACAACCATGATTAGAAGGAGTCTTGGAAGGAAAATTCTATGTGTGAAGCACTGTTAGTGTGTTAGGAAAGATAAATAGTATGCCATAATGTAATATTTGAATATAGGAATGAAAATGTGAAATATTGTAATGATAAAACTTGATAGTAAGTGAGAAAAGGTATATGCCCCCAAGATCCTTAGTGGGACTAGTAATGGATAGGGCCAAACATCATACATCATGTAATAACATGTAAGTGACATGCATTCACCTCAAGATACCATGTGAATGTGCATGTGTGTATGAAAATGATAAATCATACTATGAACCATAGTAACATGATAAGCAAAGGTACAACATATAGATAGTATAAGGAAGCAAGATTACATCCAATCAAGATCTAAACAAACATGTTTTTGGATTTTTAATTGCAAATATGTGAAAGAGAACAACTAGAAGGGAGGAATAAGGATGCCCCTGTGTGTATATGTGTGTAAAGTGAGGTTCATGTAGGTAAGGATGCCCTCAACAGTCAAGTATGAATCAGAACAAGAGTGCATCATCGGGTGGTGTGGGGAATTAAGATGCCCCCAAGTGTGAATTCCAAAATGATATATGCAATGAGAGTACTAGGAAAGGGCCCAATGCCCACAATCAGCTGATGTAAAAGAACCACGTATGTGAACATAATCTAGGACTTAATGGTCATGGGAGAGTGCATGAGGCAAAGTATATGGAATAGGTCTAGACCAAGCATGTGGAGAAAGAGAGCATGAAATATGTCTAGATGGAACATGTGAAGCATATGACCTATGTGAAGAGTTACCCTTATGAGGTGGGCTATGTGATCTACAAATGTGTCGAGGCCTATGAGTAGGAGCCATGTGTGAAGGAAACTGATATGGATGTGTAAAAGATATTATAGGAGGAACAAGGGCTCCAGATACTATAGGAGGTGTCAAGGCTAAGGATCCATCATGAATAGGAGAAGATGCACTAGGAGTAGGAGCAATTGAATATGGGATGGCCAAAGGAGCCAAGGACAAAGGTTTCCATGGTGGAATGCCTCAAATAGTAATAAGATGTTACTCATGGATGAAATTAAGGCATAAGTGAACAATAAAGACACATATTTGGTATCCGGAGCCAAGGGAGTCCTAAGACCATGTCACAATGTGTAACAATAGATCCAACAATAAATGGCATAGAAATAGTAAGAGGCCCAACAATAATGGGTAGAATAACATGGCCATGAGAAGTGGGAGACCTACATGTCATCTGAGATAAAGGGAATCCAATTGACTGTAAGAAATATAATGATCATGCATTGTGCTTGAGTCTAGGATGTACCATAACATTGTTGATGACATGGGGCACAACACAAACATCAATATGTAATATATGGGAGGAGAATTAGGCATGAAAATCAACATCAGTGAAAGTGATAACAAGTGATGGGAGAGCAAAGAACACCGAAACAAAATATAAGGGGATGATCCAAAGAAGTAGGAGGAGAAACTGTGTGGTAGGTATGATTTGAAGATGACTTAAGGGTTTTACTTGTCATGCTTAGGTAATGGGTCATTGAATATTTTCAACTTACCATTTTCATTGTTAGATAAGAAAATGGAAGAAATGGATTCAAGTAACCAGATATCCCGATTGTCAATGAGATATTGAATCAAATGGCAAAGCTTGAAACACTTGTCAATAGAATGGCCATTGCATCTATGGTAATCACAATGTACATTCTCATCAAAACTCTTTCCATGGGGCCTATTAGGCTAATACTTGAGAGGAGGTGGAAGAGAAATCATATTGATTTCAATGAGATGGGCTAGTAGCATGTGGGGAGGATAAGGAAATCGAGTAAATTTATTCTTAAGGTATTGGAGCTTAAGCTTAGAAGGTTGAGAAACAAAATTGATAGTAGGCTTGACATCATTAGACTTGGGTTTAAATTGAAACTTTCTTGGAAATTGAGAAGATGAGTGATCGAAGTATTAGAACCATATTTAAGTTTGCCTAAAGAAAGTAGCTTATTCTCATGAGTCTTCAAGGTATGACATAGATGGTCAAAGGAATGATAGGAATAAAAAAACACACATTCTTGTAAAGGAGGAAAAATAATTTGAATAAATAGATCTTGCAATTCAGATTCAACTAATACATTGTTCATTTTAGAAAGATTGTTCTTGTAACACAATACATAATCACTAAGATGTTCATTAGATCCTTGTTTAATTTTAGCCATTTGTGCATAAGATTTTTGTTCCAATATTCATAGAAAAATGAGATAAAAACAAATAAGCAAGAATAGTAAATGATTTAACAAAATGCAAGGGAAAGTCATAGAACCATCGCAAAGCATAATCCTATAAGCTCCTAGGAAACAACTTGGTCAAGAGGGTGTCATCACATGTATAGTCCAAGAAAGCAACATGAAAGGATATAAGGTGCTCTTGAGGGTCTCCATGGCCATCAAATAGAGGAAAATTTGGTGAAACAAAATTGGCATGGAGTGGATAAGAAGACACTTTGGGTGCAAGAGGACTATGAAGAAGAAGTGAAGAATCAAGGGATGGAGAGGAAGAAGAAGTAGCTTGTTATAACTGATGAATTTGTGATTGCAAATCATGATAAAGATACTCTAAAGCATGGGTGCCTAAAGAATAAATATGATTAATGTGGGAGATAAGAGGAGAAGAATAATGAGTAGAAGGGGTAGGAATAGACATGTGAATGGTGGAGACTCCAATATTGGAAGGAGAGGAAGAAAGTGGGATAGAATTAGTAGTGGTAGAGAGTGTCAAGGTACGAATCATACTATTATGGGTAGCATTAACACGGGCATGTTGGGTAAACGAATAAAGCCTCTAGGATATACTGAACATGGGTCAAATTATCATGTATTGTAGAGTGTAAATTGGTAAGGGCATCCAATTGGGCTTGATTGACATTGGTATCTTCATCATAGGAATGTTCACTATTGTATGCTTCTATGTCATGGAGAGGGATCTACTTGGAATTGCTAAGAATTTTGTCATTGATGGAGTCGGTCACAGTAGAATAATGATGATGAGTGGGTGGGTCAAGCTCTATATAGGTTAGGGATCCAAAACATCCACTACAGGTAATAGGCATAAAAGAAGAGATCCACAATGGGCATGCAAGAGGCCGGGTTCACCAAATGATTTAATAAATTTAAATCTATAAAAGGAAACTACTTATAAGATAAATATAATAGTATATAAGGAAGATCTAGCTAAAGAAGTACAAGCAAGAGTGATAGATAGAGTTTATAGAATGACTCAACTTATAACTATAGGCCTGGATTGATTTTGGACTGATGAACATGATGGAAAGGTAGATTCTAGATAGTGTAAGCATTGCTTCTAATTTTGGAATGTGGCGATATCTAGGACATGAGTGCTTGGAATGGGATAAGGCCGCCAGGCGCTAACGTCTATTCTAGGTGTTGGTGTCTCTAAGATAGTTGTGATTATGGTTCTTTTTATGTCACTTATTATCACCTTTAGTTCATTATAGGTCATGACAAGTTCACTACACATATGCTTTGTCACACCTTTACTTGTAAAAGAAAAACTAGCTACCTGCACAATACTCAAAGCGCACATTAGATAAATAAAAATATGCGTATTATTGAGTAAGATTGACCTTGACGTTCACCCTAATGTGATTGTCATCGAGTGTTGCACTACATTTCAGACTCAATGTAGTTCTAGTGTGTGTGTGTGTGTGTGTGTGTGTGTGTGTGTGTGTGTGTGTGTGTGTGTGTGTGATTGGAATAATGTACCTTGAGCTAGGATGCCTTAGTGCATGTCACACAAATAATAGTGGGCTACAACTACTTTTGTCCCAATGCAAAATGTGTGGTATGGAATTTAGAATAGACCCTCATATGCAATGAAGTATGCAGTCCTAAAATGCATTCCTTGATGTAGTAGATAGAAAATATTATTTCGTTGTAGATGTATATGCCTCTTGAATGCTTTCCCCTTAATGAGGCTAAATATAACACACACACACACACACACATGATTTCTTCACTTAAGTTTTGTCATTAACAAGCGAAAGGCCAACTCAATGTAGTACACAACGACATGAAAGATGTAACATCTAAAATTTTTGAAAATGGAAGAATGAGGATAGAAGCTCCCAAAGGGCACAATAGTGCCTGGGCGCTCCTATCCCTGATGGGCGATTGTGTACGAGGTGCCAAAAAGATGAAACAATGGAATCAAAGTTGAATAAGATGTTGGCTAGTGTACAAAATTGTAAGGTGTAAATCCAAAAAAGACAAGTAATAAATATAAGAGAGATAAAACAATATCAAAGCAAAACAAGTGTTGTTAATGACTAATTCTGTTTCTTATGAATCATGTATATAAATGAAATATTTAGAGGCTAGATGTATATAGTAAGTGTATGACCTAGAGACTACACCTATACCCCCGAGTATGCTTCTCAAATTCACCAAAAGAAGGATCTACATTTTGACGGGAAGGAAACGCATATGGTGAATCACTTACAATACATACCTAAGTGGTTTGTGCATCTTTGGTAGTGGGATATCTCTGGTATACTTTTCATTCTCGTCCACTTCTTCACCAATATGATGTTTTTCCAAGATTTCTTCCTTGGCTTGCAATTCATGTTACAATTCCAAATGATTCTCATGAGAAATTCTCCATGAGACATCAACGTATCTTGCAAATCTTATTTCAGAGAAACCAACGAGAAGCCAATTTTTCTCAACTTAGAGTTTTCCTCTTGAATTTTTCAGCTACTTCTTCAAGCTCCAAAATCTTTTCTCTCTTTAGAGCCTTGCCCATTGTTGAAATTTTGCGATCAATAAACCTACACTTTCAAACTACAATTGAAAAATGGCAAAATAGCTAGTAAAAAGTGAAAAGGTGTTTAAAATTCTTTGAACAACTAACTCTTATACCAAAATTGATCGAAAATGGGGTTTTTAAGCCAAACTGTTCATTTTCCCCATTGTCCAATCTTTTATTAATTTGTCTCAATTTTCTTAATCTCTTAAAAATATGTAAAAATTACAAGATTAGATTTTAATTAGAGTGTCACATTGATCATGGAAAACATTCCAAGTGACTTACTTAACCAGATTTACCATTTTCAAATACTTTAAGAAGTGATCTCAATTTCTGTAAAATGATTAAATTGGCTTTAAACACTTTAAAATATAATTGAACCTGATAAAATAGTGATAAAAATAAAGTAAGATGCAGAGTGATATTGTAAACCACGCTATAACGGAATTCACCCGATTTGGGCTACGTCTCCGGTTCGGAAAGCCTCCTACTGTTTGATCTATTATGATGAAAAATCACTTTTAATAAGTACAAATTCATCTAAACATTTTTTTAGTCTATGGAAATTCTATACACGACCTATAAAAAACTTTCAAAACATGTCTCCAAAGGATTCCTATAACAAAACTCTCCAATTTGCTTTATCTCTCCAAAAAAATGGGTCACCACATTAAAAATTAGCTCTTCAAATTCAACGTATCCCTTTTTATAACCTGTCATTTATGATTGACTATTGTTTTTCGAAAAAATAAAATAAAATAGCAAATTGGTTAATATGAACCACTAAATTTTCCCCTATTTATAGGTATTGGTGGAAAAATCTTTGTTGGGTTGGAAGGAATATGAGCTAGAGGTTATGAAAGACTTGGGTGATAATGTGGTGATTATCGATGAGGCCCTTATCTTTTTATCAAAGTGGCAATGGTTGGAATCCCACACCATTTGCATTGTTTTTAGAGGTTTTTGGCTTTATCCATTTCGAAAATAATCTTTAAGACCCATATCTTGGGTCACCCATACTATGTTAGGATTGTGGCTTAGCAACTAAGTCCCAAAATGGGACGTGACAGATTTGAGGTTAGATTCCCATGGGATATAATTTATCCCTTTATGTTTTGTTTGCTATGTTTGATGGGGTAGTACCACATCGGTGAGTTGGCATATTTGAAGGGATTTTTATAGCTCGTAGTAGGTAGAGCTCCATGTGGCATGCAACCACGTCTATGCTTTGTTTTGTTGAATTCCCATTGGGCTTGATGATGAGTTTGTTATGACTGTGCATTGATTGACCGAGTTCGCTAGTGGTTGTGACTTTACACTTAGCTTGTCGGTAGTTATAAGGAGTTGGTTGGTTGGTTGGCACGACTCAACCAAGGTCTTATGAGGTGGCTCACCCACCGAGATATAAATGTTGACCCAGTCTTGTGGCTCACTTGTGACTCACCAATTTGGAATCTATAGCTCTGCTTCCATCTTTCTGAGATGCTTGTGGACTTGGTTTGTGGTAATACTGAGACCTTTGGAAAAATAATGAAGTTTAGTCCCACATGCATAAAAAATTGGTCTTCCATACGGTTTATAAAAAACCCATATAATGTAATGTGAAGAAAAGGTTCTAGGGTTCCCCTCCTGAAAAAGAGTGGAGCCCATTGGGTCGCTAGCCCCAACCGACACATAATGTGGTCACCACATCGATCGTCGAAGATTGAAGGCTAGAAGCAATTTTTTTCACAATAACACTTTGTTAGTTGTTGCCACCGCATTCATCCACTTGTCACGTTCACATCATGCCACATCATCTATGTGCAATTTTTTGTTTTATTTTTGCTAATTGGAGAGAAATTTTAGTGGGTCATATCTTTTGCATACAACATT
Organism: Taxus wallichiana var. yunnanensis; assembly: GCA_018340775.1. NCBI lineage: Eukaryota > Viridiplantae > Streptophyta > Pinopsida > Cupressales > Taxaceae > Taxus > Taxus wallichiana. The sequence continues at coordinate 197,667,712 of CM031238.1, read as the reverse complement.
TTTTTACTTTGTTCAAAGGGCGCCGAAAATATCTTGACAATCTCTTTTATATTCAAGCGGTTTCATAACTTGTGTAGACCATTTGACCTACGAGTATTCTCTAGATCACTACATAAGCTTCAAGAATGTCGGAAAAGGAGTACAACATAGAAAACTATATTGATGAATTTTATAGTTTGTGCGCTTGAGTGGAGCATGATGAAACAATGCAAAAAAAAGGTTACAAGGCATGTAAATGGTTTGATATTTCATATTTTATATGGATCAAGAGTGCATATAATTCATGGTATGAAGGATCCCTATCACCTAGATTTGAAGGCAAAAGAGAATAAAATTAGGTAGGCATTTAAGAGATTGTCTATATTGAAGAGAGGGCCTTCACAACTCAAATTAATGGAAGAATGTGAATTTAATCCAAAAAGAGTAGAATCCTTAGACAAGGGTTTATAAATCATCAAAGAATAAGAGGATTTCATGGAGGCAGATTTGGTGGTGGTAGAGGAAACAATGTTCCATGAAGACCATGTATTTACTACGATTGTGGTAAAAAAGGCACAAACATTTGAGTGTTTACATTATCATATATAAAAAACAAGGAAAGGGGATCGACCAAGGGTTTATTGGTTGAAGATGAGGAACAAAATACATAAATTTTCTTAGATGTAGGAGAGAATTTTATGATGTGAAGATAAATGGTTTCTCTAAGAAAAGTGCAAGTGCAAGATAAACATAGTGATGACTCATGGTCGAGTAATTTTTTTTTCAAATAAGACGCACATCAAAGTGGATGGGGTGTGTAAGGTTATGATTGATGTTGTAAGTTGTGAAAATATGGTTTCTAGAGAAATGGTAAATAAACTAGGTCTTCAATGTGAATACCATCCTTATCCTTACCATATATCATGGTTTAAGAAAGAAAATGATGTGAATATTGATAAGAGGTGTTTGATCAAGTTTTGCATAGGAAAATATTACAAGGATGAGGTGTGACATGATGCTATTCCAATGGATGCATGTCATGTTATTTTAGGAAGGTCATGACAATATGATAGGAAAGTAGTTCATGATAGAGAAAAGAACACTTATACTTTTGGTAAAGGTAGTTCTATTACCTTTTAAAGAAGAAGGCCAACCAAAAACATGTTTTCTATGAAATAAGTTATCCATGATATCAAGAAAATAATTATTCGTTATGCATTGATGGTAAAGTAATCAAAGTGAAAGTGCAAATACCAACATAGCCTCGCATGATTTTGGAAGATTATTTTGTTGTTCTACTCCGACGAGTTTCTGGATGGATTACCACCAAAAAAAGATATTCAAAAACATATTGATTTAATTCTAGGATTGGCTCTATCCAATCAAAAATATATAGGATGAGACCAATAAAACACGAAGAAATAGATAGGAAGTTGAATTAATGAGAAAGTTGTAGTAAGTAAAAGCATGAGTCCTTATGTATTTCCTACATCGTTGACTCTAAAGAAGGATGAAACAAGGAGATTGTGTGTAGATAGCTAGGTAAAAAAATTGATTGATAAGGTAGGTTGAAGGGACCCGTTCCCTATTTACATAATCGGAGGCCAAACCTCAAGTGTTCATAAAACCTTTGAAAAAAACAACCAGGTCACATTGGCATACTAACAAAAACTAGTACTTTATTCTATAGACTACTAACATGACCTGAAAGATTTACTTATCGGATTCAATCGAGACATATACTTTCCACTGGAAAACCATGATCTTCCTCAAGCTCGCATCGAGTCCGCTAAAGTAGAATTTTCCTTAAGCCAACCCTCCAGAGATACTCGTAGGTGTCACCAACAGAGACCTACAACTCCTTCCACCAGCTCAACACCGGTTCCAATGGCATGCCGAGGGCTTTCACATTCGGGATCTTGATTTGAACGTGACTAGAGTTATTTTCTCTCTTGAAGGCCAAAAAATTCTCCACAAATTCCAACAGAACCCTGAAACGCTTCTCTAATTCCTTGAAAGTACCATTGTTAATATTAGAAGGACCCTGATTCCCATCACTCGCCGCCTAGAATAGAAAATTGAAATTCGCAACCTCGGAAGCTAGATTCCTGTAGAAGGAGGGCCTAACCCAGTGAGTGGCAAGATTAACCGCCTCTGCTTTCGAGGGACGAAGGACAAGAAAATTATCAATGAAAATAGAAGAAATGCAATTGTTTACTTATGGCTAACCTTCCACATTCAAGAAATCCACCCTTAGGACCGACTTAACAACCACTAGATCTTCTGCGCAGGAGATTCTAAAAATCTTTTTCAGCTAGCTATCAGATACATTATTTTGGAATTTCATTTCCCTCATATCGCAAAGTAGAGCTAAACGGGGGGGCCTAGGAGGATCCATCGAGGTAGAAGTAGAATGAAAACTAAACAAAGGAACCCCAACACCACCTTCCTTATAAAGACGCCCTAGCTTCTGCACGTGAGAGAGTATCGTCGTCGCAGCCATGACAAGGCATATCCCTCGAAACCATCATTTCAAGGCCCTCCCACACAAAGCAATTAAAAGCCACTTTATCCAATTGATCTTGATCAATCCCTTTATTACCAGTTGGCACACTGATTTCCTTCTCTATACACGTGCCTTATACTCCAGGTAGTAAACTTTGATAATTGCCATAACACTTTTTGAATGCCCAAATCTAGCTTCCAAGATAGGGCCCTTTTTTAATAATGACATTAATAATGACCAAAGAATCACCCTCTATCTCCAAATTCTCAACATTAAGAGAGGCAACCAAGTTCAGACCTTTACTAAGGGCTTGCAATTCAACAGAGTTGCAAGTGCCATCCTTGAGACTAAACGAAGCCGCCCCTACCACCTTACCCATTGAATTACGAACGGGTAGCCCGCTTGAAGCACCAGGATTACCCCAAAATCCCCATCAAAATTAAGCTTAAAGAAGCCAGGGGAAGGGGGGACCATTTAGTATTCTTCCTAGCCAAAGAAGAAGGAAGAGAAGATTTTAAAGCCCCATCCCTGGGTTTGATAATCTTAGGCCAACTCTTTTCCATCTCCCTGTCAAGAGAAGTAAAAGGACAAGATCTAGACCAATTTGAGGACATTGCTTCAAAGATAGCCCCTTCCAACCTAAAAATAATTTTTCCACAGAGCTACTTTCTTCCCTAAAGATCCTTTTGTTCCTTTCCCACCAGATATGCCAAAGAAGAAGCACTAGGTTGCATAACCAAATGGAAGAAAGAGCTCCAAAGTGAAATTTTATAGGCCAAGCCAAAATGGTTTCAGAAGGGAATTAGGTTGCACCCAGGGGAGGTTGAGTTTGGCACACAACCAATTCCAACATTTCATAAAGAAAGGGGCAATGCAATAATAAGTGATCTCTATCTTCCTCTTTCTCCTCACAAAGATAACATCTAGTGGGGCCTTGAAAACCAAACTTTTTCTTCTTTCCTGAGTAAGAATTTTTCCTTGGAAAGCCATCCAAGCAAAAAGGCCAGCCTTCAGAGGGCAAGAAGGCGCCCAACAATCCTTCCAAATCCTATTCTCAGCAACAACCTCAGAATGTAACAAAAGATAACCAAGATGTGGGGAGTAAGAACCTGAAGAAGTTGTCAGAAAATTTCATCCTGCTGATTAGACAACAACACTTGCCTATCCTGGAGAGCAGAAATGAAATTATTTTTAATTTCCTTAGGAAAGTCAAATTGATCGAGATTTTTCATTGAATCACAGAGGGGAAATGATCAATGACTGACCATAGTTAGAGACGACATGACCCCATTCCTCTAACAAAATTCTTTTTATCTCCACGAACTCGGAATGTCACCAAGGGTAGAGAAACCGTTCCAAGGATTATCCCAAAATAAAGTTTTTTTTTCTTTCCCCAGTCTCCACTCTGCATTATTTAAGAACAAAGATCTACACTCAAGCATAAAATTCCAAATGTGGGAGCCCTAGGAGGATTCTCAATACGGAGGATGGATTCGGGAAGAGGGGCACCCAAATATTTCTTCTCAACCACCTGACTAAGATAACTGTTGGGTTTGGAAATAAGATTCCAAACTAACTTAGCTCCAAGGGCCAGATTTTGAAGGCCCAAATTAAGAATACCAACTCCACCAAGAGCTTTGGGTTTAGAGAGAGTATCCCAACTAATCAGGGGTATTTTTCTTTCATCTAGAAAGACCTTGCAAAGAAAATTTCTCATTAAAGCTTTTAATTTCTCCAAAACACTCTTGGGAATTTTTAGAACAAAAAGTAAATACAAGGGGGAAGTGCATAGGACTGACTTAATGAGAATCAATCTCCCAGCCAGAGAGAGCCATCTACCTTTCCAAGAATTTAATTTAGCTTCAATAGAGGAAAGTAGATCCTTCCACAAAGAAGCTTTGCAGAACCTTTAAACAAAGGGATACCAAGATACTTCACCAGCAAAATTCCCTTTTTTAATATGAAAATATTCAGAATTCGAGCTTCAAGCTAAGGGGAAACATTGAAGAAGAAGATACAAGATTTAAGGAGACTAACCTCTTGACCGATAACTAACGAGTAAGCATCTAAAGTAGCTTTCAATTCCTTTGCTTCACAAATACTAGCCTTACCAAACAAAAAAGTATCATCCGTGAACTACTGGTGGGAGAAAGGATAAACCCCATCAGTGATTTTCAACCCCAATAATTTTCCTTTAACCACCTTTTTCTTGATAGACCTGCCCAGAGATTCCACGACCAAAATATAAAGAAAAGAAGACAGAGGGTCCCCCTGTCTAATACCCCTGTTGCTTTCAAAAAAACCTTCGACACTCCCATTAATCAAAATTGAGAAAGAAGGGCCAAAGATACAACTGAAAATCCAATTACACAGAAGCTTGGAGAAACCAAATTTTTTGAGAATTTTGATGAGAAACCTCCAGTTAATCTTATCATATGCCTTGTTGATGTCAAGCTTCAACAACATACGAAACATTATTAGAAGAGAGGGAGTGAGTCAGCTCTTGGGCAGAATAATACCTTCATAAATTGACCTGCCTGGCATAAATCCAGTTTTTTCCTGAGAGATGAGAGGATCCAAAACAACTTTCAATCTAATGACAATGGCCTTAGAAATGATTTTATACGAAGTATTATAGAGGGAAACCGGTCTAAAATTTGCAAAGGAGGAAGGTTGAAGTTGTTTGGGGAAGAGGCATATAAAGGTGTTATTCAACATTTTGAGCACTGAACGAGATCTCCTCGAATCTTCCACCGCCGCCCAAACATCATATCCAACAATTTTCCAAAATCTCTGAAAAAATCAGTAGGGAAACCATCTGGACCCGGAGCTTTATTCTTTTCCATAGAGAAGACCACTTTTTCGATCTCTGAAAAGGAGAATGGCTTTGAAGGGCTGAATTTTGATCCTCATTGATAAGAGTGGGAATACACTCCAGAAGGGAAGACTGAACATCCTCAAAGGAGCATATCTTCCCAGCAGAGAAGAGAAAAAACAAATGCCTTTATTGTAATATCCTTTTGATCAACTAACAAAGCCCCTTCGCTATTCTTAATTTCCGAAATGAAATTCGAATTTCTTTTAGACTTGACTGAGGCGTGGAAAAATTTAGTGTTTTTGTCACCATCTTTAAGCCAAATCTCCCTTGATTTTTTCTTCCAATAAATTTCCTCTTTGAGCACCGCTGACCTAGTTCACAAGAAGAGATTTCTCCAAATCAAATTCCACCTGCCCCATACCAGAATTGAACACTTTCAGGTTGAGAGCTTTCAGTTTTGATTCCACACGAGCTTTTTCTTGGAAAATATTTTTAAAACACTTCCCATTCCACTCAAGCAAATCCCTTTTCAGTCTCTTAAGCTTTTGTGCTAACACAAACATCTTAGAACCCTCAAATTGGTAAGAGTTCCACCAAAGTTTAATCCAACCTTCAAGGGAGGCATCCCTGAGCCACATTAGTTCAAACTTGAAAGGGGATTTACGAGGAGCTTCATCAAAACTAACCACAAGGGACATTGGAAAATGATCTGACCTAGACCAAGGTAGAATGAAACTTTCAAGAACAATGTCTCTAAGAGACTAGTTAGGACTAATTAGGACTAGCAAGCGGTATGAAACTTTAATAACTTTTGATGTGAATCTATTCTACAAGCGGTTGAAATGCCTCCAAAACACACATAAACGGATTTGCAAATAAAAACCAGGAGCTTCAAAAGAGCTTACTTCTCATTCGGAATCCACATTGATCTATTACATCATTACAATCCTTCTTTTATTTCATCTCTACTCTAAAAACCCTAAAATGCCAAAACACCCTAAAATGCCAAAAAATCACGAAATGCCAAAATTTACCTACTAGCAAAACAACTCGAGATGGACCTGTTATCCTGCAAAATTGACAAGGGGAATTTACAGTAACCATACAAAATTTCCGTTTTGGCCTTGAAAGAATTCTCGATAGCATTCAAAATGGCCTAAAAACTCCCTTTCAAAAGTCAAGTTGTTTATGAACTTAGCCATTTTCAACTTTTCTAACTCAACGTAGAAAATGGTGTTTCAACACTCCTAAAAATGTGCCTTTTTGGCACTGGTGCAAGGATTCTCATGTCAACATCAAAGAATCTACGCTAAGGCACATTTTCACTCGTGTCGATTTATGAAAAGTGCGCCAAAATAAGTTGGTGAAGTAATAAATGCCAATTTTTCTATAAATAAGCGCTGACACTGTCATTTTCATGAATTGAAAATTGTGAAAAGTGTTTTCTCTGCACTGTCAACCATCCTTGTCACCCCGCGTGCCATTTTTCGAGCTTGTGGACCCCAACGTCATCCTTCATCTTTTATAAATCCGGGTAAGTGGCTCCTCTCCTGGTTGTTGTTTTTGTCTTGTTTGTATTAGGTATTAGGGTTGTTATAAAGATAAAATTTAATGAAACACGCCTAACACAATCTGTAAACCAGCTGAAGCCATTTTCTCTCTCCTCTAGATCTACAAATTGGGAGACCCTTGCCTCGAAGAAACTAAAAACTCATCTTTTCCTACCTGTTGCCTTGCAAAACAAACCCTCTCTTTACCATCTGAGATATTGAAAAAAGAGAGAAAGAGAAATCAAGAAAAATGAGCCAAACTGTTAACTGAGTAAAATCATGGTGCACTGTCCTTCCTTGCAACATAGCTTTAACCCACGCCCAGTTGAAAGAGCACTTAGCAATTTTTCCTAAGGCGCAGGCGCCACTTGTGCAACATCAACATTGGATGTTGTGTACTGCAAATCCACACCACGTGTTTTTCCTTTAGCGCGTTTTTCTTCTTGCAACATCTCTCAAAGTTGTGCCTTGGCACACTCTAAACCCATGCAACACAAACATTTTCAACGCCTAGTCAAAACAGATTTTTCCTAAGGTGCAGGTGCAACTTCTTTAACCACTACATAACATGTTCAGTAAGTCAAACCCGCGCCTGCGCTTTATCCTCTTAGTCTTGAAACTTCTCATGTTACACCTCCCAAGATTGCGCCCTTTCTAAGATTGGCACAACTTTTCTCCTATAAACATTGAACGCATTTTTACCCGTGTAAACATACCAAAATGTGCACCCAACAATTTTAAGCCTTTCAGTGACATGCTATGAACCTGCGCCTTGCACCCTAAGCCTTATAATTGCTAGTTCTTCATTCTGCAAGCTTTCATTATGAATAACATGGCAATTGACATGGCTCTTTTGTGTTGGACCTCCCTGATTCTTCTTACATAACAACACCATCCATCCTTGAGCTCACACATGTCTTCATCAAGCAAGAAACCAACTAAGTCTAAAGCTAAAGCTAAGCAGTCGGAACAAGAGATGAAGTACAAATATCAGAAATTTAGAATGCCTGACTCATATGCAAAGTGCAGCCTTGACATCAGAGACTCGAGCTAGGTCATATTGACATGGATGACTTCTGGGCGAGGACCAACTAGGCAAGCAGTGGCCCGTGGATGAACAAATTGGTGGGCAGTGGATTGCACTTTGCGGTGAAATTTGGTGACAAGAAGTGCCGTAAATAATGAGTTCATCATGTTGGTTGCTCGGTGTTATAACAAAGACACTAGATGTGTCGAAGACAAAGAACACAAGACAATCATCGACCTCACGGATCGTCACTTTGAACTGACCCTGGGCATTCCTCATCACAGGAAATATGTAGAAATAAGTCTAGAAGACTGCAAGAAGGCTGGGACGATAATGAGGATAAATGCATGCAGATGATGAATGAGCTTTATCTAAAAACAAGAAGCCGGTGAGCAGATGGCCACAAACCATCCACCGTAGTGACTTTAATGAAGAGTTGAGTAATATAATCACCTTCTTAAATAAAGTATTTAGGCTTCCTGATGCCCATTATTTCCACAAATGGATGTTGAGGTACACGGAGACCATGAGTAAGAATGCTCACGATTAGCGCTTTGGGGGGTGAGATCATCGGTGACACCATATCCCGGGAGCTTCAACAAGTTCTAACAACTAGGAAGTTCTACATGAATTCCTATGTTGTATATGTTCTTTGCATTAGTAAGGGATTTTGCAGATTAGCTCGAAATGGGGTATGGCCCCAAGTCAAAATATACGAGTTCTACCCAGAGCTAAAGCTCGAGGCCAGCATCTCCCAGTTCTCCAAAATTAACGATGCCTTCTTCTATGAGGTAATCTACTTGCTAAGACCAAACATGAGACATGGTCGGACCAGCCCAGTGTGATTGCGCTACAAAGAAATGGGGAGCATTGTTCACACAATTCCCCACATTCACATACCTTAGAGCTATGAATTTCGAGGGTGAACCAACAAAGCTACCAAGGTATGTAGGGCCAAAACTGATCCTCTTGGAATTGTCAAGGTAGCTGATCACTTACCATGAGAAGTGCATGAAGAGAAAGAAAGGAGGAACTTCATTCCCCCTTACAGTTGGTCGGTACACCTGCCCCACACTTGTCAAAGCATGGGAGATGTATGCTAAGCTAGAATTGCTAAATTTGAAGCACAACTTCCCAGCAAGGCCAACCTTTGACTGTCGGAGTTACCTCCCAAAGGCAAAAATTGATCCCATCCATGTTCTGAGATCGAGGACATTTGGATCGACTTGACACATGAGATAGACATCGTGCGAAAAGAATCACTCCCGATTGGCTATGGAGGAAATCATCCACTATGGCGTTGCCATTGTCCCAAAGGAATTCCAAGAGACTGATTAGGTTTACCTTGACACAGATGGGGATGATTGGCCATTCACAGAGATCAACAGAGCTAAGGCGCCGAAAATCATTCAGGAAAGGGCTAAGCCCACGTTGTAACACACCGAAAATTGGTGCAAATAGAATGGTCTCACCTACCTCGGAGTAGATTTCACTACTTCTCCTTCAGGAAGAGCACCTCCAAGACCGACCCATGTGCCGAAAGGAAAAGGAAAAGACAAGGAGGGAGAATCAAGCAAACAAGAAGAAGCTCTGAAGGCCTTCCTTCTACTTTTGAGAAGCAAGTAGTTGACCTGGTGTCTCCAAGTAAGGAAGAAGAAACAACAGAGGTTTCAATGGATACATCCACTTAGGATGTTGTCACAACTACAACTACCGAGGTACCCAGCGTCCCTTCTTCCATTTCTTCTCCTCCTCCTGTCATCCAAGCATCTATTCCTATGGATGTGTCTTCTCCCCTTCCTTCCTCCCTTCCATCTCCCACCTCTTCCATCTTCTCCTCTCTCGCGAATCGCACCCAAGTATTCCCTCCATCCAATGCAGATCCCTTTCATTTCCATGTCCTTCTCTTACCTTGTAGTAACTCCAGGCCCCATAAGCAGTGGTGCATTGGACTCCTTGTCAATGCCACCACCGAGTGTTTCAACATTCTTCCCTGAGGCCTCCACAATTGCTTCCCCTTTCACTCCTGTTTCTTCTTCTATTCCCTCTACTCCCACTCCCATAAGTCCTAGTTGGATTTCTGACCATCTAGGCTAGCATAAGAGAAAGGTTCCCATCACACCCATGGAATTCTCTGTCATTCCAAAGAAGGGACCCAAGAAGTAGAAAGCAATAACTCACTTTTCAAAAAGCACTTCGGGGAGAGAGTCATGGAGATTGCTTACTTGGATCCCACCAAGGAAAAGAAGGATCTGTCTCCCACAGACTTCACAGTGACTCAAGTCACAATGGGGACCTCATCTGAAAGCCTGCAAGGGGAAGCCTTATCTCTGTGGATGCTCTCTACAAGAAGCTCCAAGAAGCAAAAGAGGAGAAGAGAATACTCAAGGAACAAAACAAACATCTCCTCCAAGCATTGCAGAAAATGGGCAATGCTCCTCCTGTGACTGTTGTTGAACCCATTGAAGTTCTCAGTCAGGATAAAATAAATGAATATGTTAAGATTGGTGAACAAGGTGTAACAGTATCATCCTGGATTGAGCGAATCCTCAGAGATAGTGAAGAAATGATTAGGAAATTCACAAGTGCTCTACCAGGATATAGATCAAGCAAATAAGGAGCTACAAGCAGTAGCAGGTTCCCTCTCCGAGGAGTTGGATAATGCTAGGTTGCAACATGAAACATTCCAAGCAATGGCTAACTGCTTAGTTGATGACCTATTGAAGGTCGGCGTCATTGATCACCCACGGGCACATAATAAATCTCTCGTTGCATTAGATTATCGGGTTGATCAGATGGAATATATCCTGGAGAGGATAGATAAAATCAAGGATGAAGCCTTGGACGCATGATACAACATGGAGCAGACGATTCCACAAAGATGTCTCAGGGATGCTCGAAGTGAAGTGTACACCTTGAGGAAGCATATGATACATTCCAGCACTTTAAGGCTATCGTCACTCAAGGTTTGGCACTAGAGGTCACTTTCGACCGAGAGTCAATCAATAACCTCTTGGCCTGCCGTGATTTCATTGGCTTCTTGATCGATGCATGCGAGGAGTTTTTCCAGATTACGATAAGCTCAAGAATGAGAAAGAAACTTGCGAAGTCATTGGAGACCATTTCAAAGGTCCATATCATGATCAACTCCTGTGCAATTATCAAAGAAGTTTATGGAATATCGTTGTCAAAATTTCACCCCCCCTAGGTAATTTTGATAACATGCATCAGAATATTCAAGTCCCAGGCACATTGATTGATTCAGAGCAAACATCATGTTTCTGAGGTTCTCTCAGATATTTTTCTAACTCTCCTGTCCAGGTAGTTAGGAGCAAGCTCTGAGAAAATGCGGGAAAAGGTTGCAGAAGGCAAGAAGGTTGATCCAGAAAAAATGGTGAAAATCGGCTAAGTCCTAGTCCTAGGAGCAATTGGGACATCTGGGACAAAAAGGCGCGGATCGGCCGAAAAGCCTCCAAGCGGCCCAAATAGCAATAGGGACATCTGGGACAAAAGTACGCGGCGGGCGCGAAATGCCTGTTCGACCAGGAAAAATCAACTAAGCTGCTTTAAGAGGGACGATCTGGGACATTTGGGCAAATGGACCCGAACCGGCCGGATCGGCCGAAGTCAGTCAAGGTAGTCCAAAGCAAAGTGGGCCAAGTGGAACAAAAAGTACGCGAACCGGCCGAACCGGGCGAAAAAGGTCAAGGCAGTCCAAAGCAAAGTGGGACATTTGGGACAAATGGACGCGAACCGGCCGGTTCGCGCGAAATCAGCACAAGGAGCACTAAGCATTTGGGACATCCAGGATGAAAAGACGCAAAGCGCACGAAAAAGCCGGCGGTGAGAACCAACCAGATCACGCCATGTGTCTCAAGGAGAAAAGTCAAAAGTCAAAGGGCAAGTTTTAAAGGGTCAGCCCGAACCAATGGGATAGTGCCACGTGTCCCAGTAAAGGGCCCCACAAGGAAATTTCAAAGGAAAGCCCGCGAAAGACGGAGGAGAGAGAATTGCTCGTCCAATCAGAGCCTGCCACGTGTCATCCAGGTGGCAGAGCGCGGAAAATATTTCAAAATCCGTTTTCACCTGTTTCGTGCCCTAATTCTTCAGATCGCCATAACTTTCGATCCAGAGCTCGGATTTGCACGTTCTTTATATCAACGGAAAGATGGTGAAATTCTCTACAGGATTCTAGGATCAATCTCGAGTTTTGGTGCAGTCTGAAGAGAGAAAATCGAGAAACGGATCTAACTCGTGTTCATGGCCGAAATGACATTCCGACTTGCATTTAATGCAGAATGGGTCGCATTCTCCTATAATCCGGTCAAGGTAACAGGGTATGGGTTTGTAAGGTCCCCCATGCTGATTTAATGCACCTACAGTCATGAGGAATGGGCTTGCACGTTTTCCTACGTTTCTGTCCCCTAGGCTCGACCCATGCAATGTAAAAGCCAGATTTGGCTCATTGAAAAAGTTGTTGTTCATTCTTTCGCTCTGCCCTCCCTTCTTTTCTTCTCTAGGGGTTGAAAATGGAGTTAGAACCTCCTCCCGCTCCGTAATGGCGTTTTCCTCTTATTAATGGAATGATGTTCATGCAAACTTACGGAGCAACAAAACGTGTTTTGTGATGCATCCGTCCATCCTTTCTCGTTTTTGCTTGTTCTCTTCTTGCTCTCTCTTCATTGCAGGTATACGTGCATGTTTGAATGTTCATTGCAGTCCTGAGTTTGTGTTCATGGAGTTTTGGGACATTTTCTATGTGAAATCTATCCTTGGGCTGTGATGCATCTATCCATCCTTCCCATTGCTCACCTCTCTTTGTCCCATGGCAGTTTTGATAGAGGTTCAACATTCTCCTTCTCTGGTGTATCACTGTTTTAGTGTAGGCTTTTTCTGTTTTTCCCTTCTCTCTCTCTCTCTCTGTCTCCTTGGCATGGTTAGATTAGGATTAGATTAGCTTGACTGCACTGGAATAGCTTGTGGCAGGTAGTTTAGGAGCAGGAACCGACCTTCTCTGGAGATTCCTCTCTCGTTTCACAAGTCCCACGCTTGGAGAGAGGTTTCCATGTTGTGCAATCATCTTGGATGCCGAACATCAACCTAGAAGTCGATGTGCATCCGAAGTGCTGTGTGATTTTGCACTAACAATATCAAGCGCAGTGTCACATCACCTCTCCTAATCAAAAGTAGGACACCAAGTTTGAGCAAAGAGATGATGAAGAGTAGTTTCCCCTCTTGTGTATGCTTTGATAATTTTTGTAAAATATTTAAAAAGCTTGTTGGCATTTATGATGACATCATCCATGTTGCACCATGGGATGTTGCCATCCAAAACCTTGCCCAAAGTCAACTTTTGACTTTTTAGATATTTTGTGAATATCTTGTAAGATATTTTGTAAATAGTGGTTGGTTTGCTTTTGTCTTCTTTCCTCCTCTCCTTCTATAAATGCTAGAATACTTGTTGTATTCTGTGTCGACATTTTTTTGTATGAAAGGAGAAGTGAGGAGAGAAAGACTTTGTGCTTTCTTGTAACAGAAGAAATATTAATACATATGTTCAGACTTTGTGCTTAATGTATGTGTTATTTGCATCAGATCTTTCTTAAGTTAGATCTATTATTTTATTCTATTGGATGCATTCCTACTATTGTCATATGTTCATCAGTATTGCTTTATTTGTTTATGTAAGTAAGTTTGGCTCTATTTACTACCGGCCCAAAGCATAAACCTTCGACCTTTTCTGTCTTGGAATTCATTTCTTTTCTTCCTTCAGATCTACCCTCCTATGTTCCTTCTTACTTTTCTATTCCTTGTTGGAACTACCTCTACTAGGATGAGATCCCAAACCCCCTAAAGTTAGAATAGTGTAGATTTGCACACATTCACGCTTTATAGATTAGCAATAAACCAGTTTCACTTTGTTGTCTCAAAGAGGGGCTATGCCTTGCACACTGTTGGCCTATTTCCCCACGACCGCCTAACCGACGCTTTTTTGAGACCAACGAGACCCCAATTTTTGCGTGCCAAATATGCCTTCATAAATTAGGTCTCACGTGAAATTTGGACTTATTCTAACAAGCACAACAAAAGTTATTAAAGTTCTAAGACCTAGTCAAAAGTGAAAAAAACATTAGGAGCCAATTTTAGGCCATTAGATGAAGGAATCTAGGCCCGAAAATGTGCCAAATTGGGCTTAACCTTACATTTAAAGGTTACACCAACATAGTACTAATGTATATCAACCACCTTGTAAAATTTCAGGATGATTCAACGGTCAGATCAAAAGTTATGGTCTCTGCAAGTTATGCTCCAACATCATTCTCCCCTAGTTGAAAAGAATTCAGCTCCTATGAATTCTGATGATGGAACTCATCTAATTTTGCACTGTCAATTTTCTTCAACTCCCACTCAGGAATCAGTATTTATTTTCTTCTTGCTGCAAACCTTCCCACTATACCAAATATCCATTGTAGCTCCCATGTCTAGTAGTGATTGCCTTTTGGTCCAGAGACACACATTACCCTCTCCTTTTTCTTCTTCGGCATAGTACTAATGTATATCTACCACCCTATAGAATTCCAAGATGATCCAATAATTGGATCAAAAGTTATGGTCTCTACAAGTTATGCTCCCACATCACTTGGAAATTATTTTTAAAACACTTCCCATTCCACTCAAACAAATCCTTTTTCAGTCTCTTAAGCTTTTGTGCTAACACAAACATCTTAGAACCCTCAATTTGGTAAGAGTTCCACCAAAGTTTAATCCAACCTTCAAGGAGGCATCCTGAGCCACATTAGTTCAAACTTAAAAGGGGATTTACGAGGATATTTATCAAAACTAACCACAAGGGACACTGGAAAATGATCACGTAGACCAAGGCAGTATAAAACTTTCAAGAAAAATGTCTCTAAGAGACCAGTTAGGACTAGCAAGGAATCTATCTAATCGTTCAACAATATTACTAAAGCCCCTCCTCCTGTTACTCCAAGTGAACCAACCTTGCTTAGGCTCCAAATCTAGCAGAGAGTTGTCCCTAATGAAGGAACATAAGTCAATTTGAGATTGAAGGTTTCTACTAATGCCCCCTTTCTTATCCTTACTTGAGGAGATGGCATTAAAATCGCCCCCAAAATGAACAGATGATCATCCAGAGCAGATAAGGATTGGTAAAGATCTGACCACAAATTCCTTTTTCCAAGAACACTATTAGGGGCATACACATTAAAGAGAAAAAAACTAATTGAGAGCGTCGAGGGCTAACACTTACTAGTTGCCAATTGGAATTTTGGGCTTGCAGCTCCACCTTAACATGAATTTCTTTCCATAGAATACCAGACCACCGGAAGCACCATTTGAGCTAGAGAAGACACCTTTCCAACCTTTACAAGCCCTATCCCCAACATTATCAGCTTCAACAACAAACAATTTTGTTTCCTACAATAAAACCAAACAAGCCTCCGAGGAGAGGAGATAATGCTTCAGCAAGCGTTGTTTGTCAGAGGTGTTGAGACCCCGACATTCCAAGAAAAGAGCTTCATTGGTGATAAGGAAGGATTTTCACCTTCACAGAGTCAGAAAAATCAAATTTTAGGGTACTCTACTTACTTGAATCTACTTCTTTTTCAAGGCTTACTTCTATTTTGATTTTCTACATCTCTTAGAGAAGAACCACAAATGGTAGAAATTAAGCCTTCCGACCAACAACTAATTTAGAAGGAGCCACATCAGAAGCTAAGCCTTCTGGATCAAGCTCCCCATCCTCCAAAACGCCACCTGAGGCAACGGGTTGCTCTAAGAGCAGAATCTCATTATTTGAAATCCACTCATTAAGAGTTTCCAATGAAGACCTTCTCCATACCTTCCTTAATCAAGGAAGCTAACACTCCTGAGTCCCTGTGAACTTCTTTTGTTTCCTTCAAAAGAGAGTGAGGAGACAACTCTGCGAAAGGCTAGAATCAACCGAACTAAATTGGGCAGATAAGAAGGATTGTCATCCTCGGGACAATCCTGAGAGAGGGGGAGACCATTAGAAAGAACATGAGCAATCTGCGAAACTTCAACAAGAGGAGGGAGACTAGCTATCCTCCTAGCTTTTACCGGGAAATCCCTCCTCAAATGACCCAATTTTCCACAATAAAAGCACTTTACATTCAAACCTTCATAATCAATAGCTTGAGACCAGGGACCTCTATCAAATTTTAAATTAACGGAGCTAGGGAGAGGAGAAGACAAATCCATTTCGACACAAACATGAGCCAAAGAATTCCTCCAGGCAGAGAGAGAAGGATTATTGATCGGAACAAACGAGCCAAGGGAATTTGCAATAGCCTTCAAAGCGGACTGATTCCAGAATTCAGAGGGAAAATTATGGAAGCTCAACCAAAGTGGGGCTCGAGGATTTTTCCAGATAACGAATTAAAATCCAGAGACCAAGGGCAAAAATACAAGTGGAGGAATTCAAAAACCAGGTCCCCCTTTATAAACCTTTTCCAAAAAAACCACCGAGGAAACAAAACTTGAAAGAAACCATTCGCAAGAAAACTTACCTTGGGCTTCCTCTCCTTACCCCAAAACCAAAAGACCCAATTCAAATTTTTCTTCTGGAAAACCTAGCCCCCACAAATTTGCAACAGATTACCCTTGTCAAACGAACATCCACGAATTCCACTCTCGAACCGGCAGATAAATCCACATTCACCATTTCCGTGGAGATTTTGAACTCAATACCACCCACCTTAATCTCCTCCATGCCATTCGAGCTAGCAACCCCGACCTCATTTGGATTCAAAGGGACCTCCTCCAGTGCAACAAGGGAAGAATTACCTTTCCCTGGATCAACGAAGCTTCAGCCACCAAATTTTCCAAAGCAGAGATCCCTAACAATGAAGCCAAGGATTTGATAACCGCTCTAGGGCCAAACTTTGAACCCAAGTAGAAATTTCCTCATTCTCTTGAGCTGCCAACCCCTTACCCATCCATTCCAAACCACTTCCTTTGCCAAGTGGAATCTTGTTCGCTCCAGTGGAAAACTCCTGGATATTGTGAAAATCTACCAAGCCATCCTTTGTGGTAATGATCTCTTTCACATGCGAAAGTTCAAAATTTTCGTGGGTTGCGCAGTTTTGGTGCTCCATCTTTTTCACACCCCCTAATCCAAAAATCCTCTTTTTCTTATATAGCTAGGTAGTTAACGAGATAACCATTAAATATATGTTTTATATACCCCATGTAGATGACACAATGGTTTTTGTAAGCACTAAGTACTTCACTTAGATGGATCTACGAAGTGGTTACTATTAGATTCAAATTCGAGAAGGAGATAAATGGAAGTCAACTTTTAAGATAAAGGATGGATTATATAAGTGGTTGGTGATTCCATTTAAGTTCTCCAATACACCCATCACATTCATGAGGATGATGAACACAATGCTACAAAACTAACAATTGCACAAGAGGTGTGCGATGTTAACGCCGAAAGTGATATATTGGCGAGAGGAAAAATAAATTGAAATAGACAATAAAGCATAGTGCATTAATCAAATTTGTTGACAACAAGTAAAGATAAACAAGGGGGACGAAACAAAATGTCGTAAACAATGTCGACGATAGAGCTAGCAACACAAGACATGTTTAAACCCACAAATTTGTGCAAAGCATGATTTTTGGTTGACACAAAAAAATATGAGGAAAAAGGGGCTTATTAGCTATGGTTTTATTGTATTTTATATGACGTGAAAGTTTTCGAGTAGACATTTAATTTATCAGAAAAGATGAAAACATGAATGGAAAGTTAGAAAAAGAAGGTTGAAATTAAATACTTACATGTCTCACATCTATGCCATGGCTCACGTTGTTCATACCCAAATAATATTTGTTATTTGTGTTCCAGCTTTATCATTTTGGTCTCGCTTGCATTATTCACACAAGTGCAATTTATGGTTGAAGAGGTCAATTTGAAAAACGAGGAAAATCAAGCTTGAAACCCAACCACAAGCCTTGTTCGTTAGTATTTTACAGCACCCTTATTCAATTTTAAGCTCAAGTAATTGATATGATGGAATAAGTATTGAGTAACATGAATCCACCTAATAAAAAACAGTATAGAGTTTAAGAATAATGTTCTTACATATATTGTCACCCATATAGAGGGATCACTCAATCAAAGGCATCACCTTGTCCATCAATTTGACAAATGTCTCAAACCCTTACACCTATGAAAGAAATAGGAAATTTTGAAAAAATATGACCAATAAAGGGCTTAACTATATTTTTTTAAAACTATTTGTTTGTTGCAAGCCATAAAATGTCACAACAAACAAAGATGGAGGTTGGGTTTTGAACTCGTTACCTATACAACCATCAAAGTACATACACGTCTAAAAGAGATAATAAGAGATTGTTCATTTTCAGATAATTAGAGATCGGTCATCTTATCTAAAACAGTAAGCGTGATATATACACATACCACTTGTTATCAGCAGAACCATGGGTAAAACGACTGATGACACGTTTGGTCAAGAGGGAAAGAATGTGACAACAACTTTGTGTTAAGCTTCCACATAAACGTCTCGACATCACAGGATACAACATACTCAATTGACATGTATAACGTGATTTGGGCAAAGATGAAACCATGCAACAGACCGTGTGGAGTGGACTTCTAGTTTACAAGAGTCTTGCATTTGCTTGAAAGTTTCCAGAGTCTTTTCAACAAACCCATTATTTTCGTATCCCACAAGACATTTTGTCAAACTGGTAAATTCCTCTCACGCCACTGATTCCACTCTGATTGTGATGGCGGGCACTCCAAACCACATGGTGGCTTCCAAGGAGTTTATCCAAAATAGGCCCAATGTCCTGAGGAGAAGATGATCTACATGTCATTCATTATCAAGCCAACGATCACATTTAATTGAAAATTTTAGTCAATTCGATTATCAATTGAAAAATCTAAAAACACCCCCATACCATAAAGTGAAAATGAAAATGAAAACACTCCACCGTCAAATATTGGTTTGGAAAATAAAATCAGATTTGCTAGTGGCACTTTTACATTCCCTCACATGCAGGGATTTCACGAACTAACCAGAAGTCAGTTACAAAAAAGTACAGAGAAAAGAGGACATCCTAGGCTTTTTGTCCAATCAATGAAAAAGGTTTCTATCAAATTTAAGAAAAATAATTGTGGAAATAAAACTTAGATCAGGGTTGTATGGCAATGAATGTATTTTTGGTCTTCGGTACTTCTCAAAACATGGAAATCCTACTTATAACAGTTTAAAGAACATGCTGCAGACATTTATCATGGCTGCATTAAAAACAACTTCTCTTAACATTTGCATAGCCAAACCAGAAATGGTGGGAGAGAATATGTTTTTTAAAGATGAAAAACAAAGAGGCAATTGAGATTAGAACGCACCCTAATAACCTTAATAGGAATGGAGTGAAGCTCACTGTTTGAATCTCATTATACTTCTACTTAAATTTAATGGCTAATGGGTTGTAGATAGATAATAATGGGCATTAATCGTGATGAAGGAAGCCATCAACTAAACACAAAAATGTAGTCAGTAATAAGTATATACAATATTTAATTTGGCCATCAACAATATAAGGAATCAATGTATTTTTGTAATTTGGATTAATTCAAATTAACTGAAATAAAAAATTGTATGGTCCATGTGATGTTGGCACATTAGCTTTACTTTTCATTTACTTCACCAACAGATGCATAATTTATTTTGTGTTTCCTTTGTGATATTTTCTCTTGTTAACCTGTAATTTAGATTTTCCCACACAACCATTAAAGAAATAGGTACAATTACTTATTAATAACACAACTTGAAGGCAGACAAAGACAATATGAATGCTCAAACCAACACATATATTTGGCAGGAACATCATGAAGATATGCTAGATTAGCCTATTGAAACAATTATTAAAACTGAAATAATAGTGACCTTATAAAAATATGGATGTATTGATTTTAGTAGATGCTCCAAATAACATCCGTACATTTTCTTACAGGTCATCCAGATTCACAATGGAGTTTGTCTCCCAATATATTTGGGATATAGTTCCCCCATATGCTCGACCATCTCTATTCTATTATCAAGAAATAAACAATCTTGAAAACAAAATAAATTCAGACTGTTTAGATGAGGTCATCGAGTACCAATCCCCGAAAGACCCAAATTGTATGTGTAGCTACCCGAAGAATGATCTCATGGACAATAAACTATATAGGATTTCTCAATGTGCTCATCTATCACAATCTACTGAGAACGACATTCATCACTGCAAAATGCTCTGTCATCCCTATTACATGCATCAAAAGTAGAAAATGGATTTATTTAGTAGGTTTTAAATTTTGCAAGTACAAGTCCCAATGCATGAGCAACAAAAGGAATTCCATGAAGTTACAAGTAGTCCATTAGAAAAGATGAAAGGGAAATGACATCAAAAACCAGGAAATGATAGGTTCTATAAGAGGATTGCTACAGAGCGAGAAAAACAGAGGAGAAATCCCTAGCACGAAAAAAATCTCAAAAGGTGAATTACTTTGTGTTAGCAGATTGGAAAATAATTTTCAATATGGTTTAATGAAAAATGCATTTCTTGATCAGTTCACGTGTGATCATTCATATCAATGTTCCAAGTTATAATAGCACTGATTAGTTGGTAGCAAAGAAAGAAAGAACTGTATAAAGCCAAACGTTTGAAGCATTCAAATAGCCATGTGAATTTAATCTTGAAAGATATCCAAATTCTACCAATCTTGCTTGAATGGTCTGCACATAAAAATGTTCATATTCAAACAATATAAACAGAAAAGGCATCAACTCACGGAAATTACAGTTGACCATCACCACCATGGGTTGCCATTCTAGAACACTATCAGCATAACTATCAACATAACTGTGCAAATGGGGGAGTGCCAATTCCCCGTAGATCCCATCCCCTCCTTGATTCATTGATCAAGACCACATTAAGATGAATACAGAGCTAGAAATTTCTTGGCACTTGATGAGTCAACAAATGAGATAGTACTCCTAATGACACACTTAGCTAGATAGTCTAGACGTGATTAGTTTTTTCTCTCTATTTTCATGGAAAGAGATATAAGGGTTGATGCAAATTTGAACCGAATTTATTATATCTTTCACTAATGTACAAGTGGGATAGAAAAACCTACAAGGTAATTGAGAAAAACACGCAATCTTTGGAATCCAATCAGATGGACAGAGCGGGAAAGTATATCAAACATACTGAATGGTCCTGACAAGAGTATTTACACGAGAAATGCACACCAAATAATTGACAAGGACGTGAAGACCGCCAACTTACTTCTAGCTAATGATCAGATTGGTAAATTGGGCATTTTTTGGGCCTTTTAGGAACAACAATGAATGGTAAAGCTTCTCATGCCATTACCAGGGTAAAAGGAACTACAAGATACTTGGATACCAGAGTATTTAATCACCACATGCTAGAAGATAAAATCATACTTAAACAGAACAACCACACAGAAAGTTCCCCAAACTACATACACATTGAATGTATTGATTTTCTGCATCATGGGCATAAGAAACAGAACAATGTGCCGATATCAGAAAGTTTTAGACATCCAAAAGTACACTAAAGAAGTTGAGATAGAAAGTATAGACCAGAAAATACGAATGTTAGAAAAGCATAAAAGAGCAGCCACTGAAGCACTAAAATGGATCAAAGGCATTAACTATGGAGGTCACAATGAATATGAAACCCATGTTTCGAGCCATTTTAAGCAACTCATAGTGCTATGTATCAAGTGAAAGCAGAGAAGGTCAAGTTACTTGGTTCAGGTAATAAACAACAAGTAAGGAGCTGGTTCAAGTCAAAAACAGAGCCCGGTCCAATGTTAAAAATACAAGCGGTGAGTCAATAATCAAAGCAGCTCGTGTAGGGGTCAATAATCAAATTTGCTCTTGTAGGGGTTAAGACATATATGAACACTTGCAATACGCTCGAGCTGGGAAGTGTGTGAGATGGAAAACGAGCTATAATTGTCAACGAGCTAAGTAAGTATACGGCTAAACAATACCAAGCTTAAAAGCAAAGCCCGAAAATGTATTTCGCTAGCCCAAGTTCACACTTGTCCAATATAGAAAAATAACCCCCAGCAAAATGCAGGCCATAATGAGAATACGAAGGCGGCCATATCAAACATAAGCACAAGCAGAATCAGAAGCTTCAAAAATCAAAAAGGACTGAGCTAAGTGAAAACTAGAAGCTTTACCTTTGATGATGGAAGCCGTAAAAACAAAATCAGAGCTTAATATGGCAGAGTAGGTATGTCCAACCCACCAAAATCGACCAAGGTATTATACAAGCAGATAATAATCCATACAATGACCCAAAACAGAGCAGCTCGAGTTGGAGAGATGCCCAACCGCACCAAGGCCTTCAACAATGACGACTATGGGTCAACACAGAAATGAGCCAATGAAAAACCCCAAATCACCCACCAGATGAAAAGACCCATGAGTTGCATCGCGCAGGGGCGACCATACTCACCTGTTCATGGTGATGATGGAGGTGTGGCCACCTGCACGAAGGACTCCCGGCACATGTCCTGCATTTATGACTGGCGATGTTTTTCCGCTTTGCATTACAATCCTTTGCTCTGGACAATCCTTCTCTTGGTCACCATGTGTAGGGCACGTAACAAGCCGTGCATCGTCAACCAACGATCCGAACCGTCGGTGTCTCGCGTCCACGCGATGGGAGGAGGATTTCTACGGTAGAACACGCCTTTCGGCGTAATTATATTAGTAAGTGTAAATACCTAAATTTGGGCCAATCAACATTTTATAATTAATTATTGGAAGTTAGTTCAACCCATAACTCATTGTGCAATTAGTTATGCATTTTATTTTTAGTAAGTGCACATGCTTAGTTATAACTTACATGGTAGTTTTTTTGTTTTTTACATGTTAAATTTTTTTAAAAGATTTTTAGGTGGAAATTAATGAGAAATACACTTAATTGTTGGCTTCTTATGATTGCTAGTAATTGGTTCAGAATAACAACATGTTGTAATTGGAAATATTTTACATTAATAAATTGTTTAATTATTTTAAAATATATTTAGAATTTAATAAGGTGGGATATGGTGGTAGTTGTTTGGATTTGAACTTGGGAATATAGTGTTGGATTTGCAGGAAAATTAACCTTAAATTTTGTATCTAATATGACACCATTCCAAACATGTGTGTGTGTGTGTGTGTGTGTGTGTGTGTGTGTGTGTGTGTGTGTGTGTGTGTGTGTGTGTGTGTGTGTGTGTGTGTGTGTGTGTGTGTGTGTGTGGGTGTGTGTGTGTGTGTGTGTGTGTGTGTGTGATGTCAAAAGCATTTGTACTCTTTCAAAGCTAAAATGTCAAAAACTAAAAATCTAACTTATATGGTTTTTTCGCTTCATTTTCCCTTCCTTTTCCCACCATCAAATTCAC
The DNA here is from genome assembly GCA_018340775.1 of Taxus wallichiana var. yunnanensis. Taxonomy (NCBI): domain Eukaryota; kingdom Viridiplantae; phylum Streptophyta; class Pinopsida; order Cupressales; family Taxaceae; genus Taxus; species Taxus wallichiana. The sequence goes on along the minus strand of CM031238.1, from coordinate 197,644,339 downwards.
ATGCTCTAGATTATGATCTTATTGGCTTGTTCTCCTTAATTTTTGTCATCTCCTAACATGGTCTTCTTTATTCTTCCCTTCTCTTTTTATTTTCTCCCTCTCTTGTTTCCTTTTCCTCCCCTTTTCGATTTTTTGGATTTTTAGTCGAGATAAGAACTACACCCTACAAGTTTGGCATCTTTAGTTTTTGTGTTCGTGTGGATGCATCAATGTCACATGGTCTCTTTGTTTGTTTTTATTTATTGTACGCTTACAAGTGCACAATAGGATCATATTTTGAATTCAAAAGTCCATATATACATAAATACATAAATGCATCAATGCATTTAGGTTTGATGCATTTATGTGATGTTATGAAAGAAATGAATTCTCAAATTGAGTAATAGAGAAGCATCCACATGCTAAAAGAAATTACAATCATTTAGAGAAACACTCGAGCATTTAAAGAAACATGAAGAATGGTTAATATTTGTTTTTGCATTGATCGAGGTCATTAAAAGTGATAAGGGTTGGGTACTTAAATTACTTTGGGCTACTTGTTGATACTTGGTGTGTCGATTTGAAAGAAATATTCCAAATAAGGACCTAATAATAATGGAGGGATAACAACCCTCAAAACATTCCCCCTTTTATTGTGCTTTTACAACGTGTTGTTCTTTACATTAGGGTTCCAAAGATGAAAATCGGTTTCCCAAAATTCTACAAAAGATTTTGGAAAAGTGAGAGAAGTTTTTAAAGTCTAGAAGTACATGAATAGGGTCTTTAAATCAAATCCTATCTATTTGACATTTAGGATATTGTACCTTATAGTTATGGTCATTGGGTCAACTATATAATTTTAGTTAATTATATAATTCTAATCAAGGTGTTGCATTTTTTGAATTTTGTAGATCTTCTTTACTATACTATTTCAACTGTATTGTTCCAATATCTCTTCCTAACAATTATCTTTAGAATTATGACAAATAAATATCTTCTTAAAAAACCCTCACGTCAATATTTACTTGTCAAGACTATTATTTCATGTAATTAAATAGGAGGTTATCTATGAGCTATAATGTATGTGGTTAGTTGTATTGACTATTAAGATTACATTTTTACTCTTGATTCCATCAACATATACTTGAATGCGAGATAAGTTGGCGGGGTTCAATATAAATATATATGTGATGTCGTTTGGATATACTCTTAAACTTAGATGCCCATCGCCGAGTAGATTTTTTAAATAATTTAAAAATAAAATAAAACAAGGCCATGAAATGGCAAATCCTGCCGATGAGGGTGCATTTTAGTGAAGGAAGAGGTTATGGTGTTGCTTGTGGACCGCGCGGTCGATTGCATTTACGGTGGCAAGTATGCGTAAAGAGTCGGGCGAGAAGTTATGATAGAACAATTGGTTATATAATATAGTTAAGTCCCTAGTTCGTTTCTTCACAGTTGCAAATTATATGTTGATGTATGGTGGGAGGCTTATAACCACACTTTCATTTTGTGAAGACTACTATGTAAATTGTAGTAGCATGTCAATATTTGCAACAATTTGGAATGCATGTAGAGTAAATATAGTAATAAATAGAAATTGGAAGCAAAAAATATCATAAAGTGATATTATAATGTTTAAAGTATAGTATATAAAAAACTTGAAAATTCTTGTTTTTATTAATCAAAAAAACTTGAGATGCTTATAATTTATTTTCAGCCAATAGAAAAATAGAATCTACTTTTTGAAAAAATCAAATAAATACATATTTTTAAAAAAACTATATACAAATGATCTAAAATGTAATATGCTTTATTGTGATTGGTCATTAAAAAAGTGAAAATTTAATGTTGTACTTGATACATTAATTACAATAATTTAATATTTTTGTAATTATAATGTTTAAAGTATAGTATATTTTTTTAAAAACTATATACAAATGATCTAAAATGTAATATGCTTTATTGTGATTGGTCATTAAAAAAGTGAAAATTTAATGTTGTACTTGATACATTAATTACAATAATTTAATATTTTTGTAATTATAATGTTTAAAGTATAGTATATAAAAAACTTGAAAATTCTTGTTTTTATTAATAAAAAAAACTTGAGATGCTTATAATTTATTTTCAGCCAATAGAAAAATAGAATCTACTTTTTGAAAAAATCAAATAAATACATATTTTAAAAAAACTATGTACAAATGATCTAAAATGTAATATGCTTTATTGTGATTGGTCATTAAAAAGGTGAAAATTAGTTTTTTTGAAATGACGGCGGGATAATAAAGCCAATAGATATTCCACATCTTATAAGAGACGTATCAAAAATGATACCATTCTCTATAGTTTATATTTCATATTTTATCGTTATTTATCAAAATACATCCACGTGACGTGTTGTCATGGTGACGACATGGCGATTCAAAAAAATGCCATAAATTTTTAAATGCGTCACAATCCACTTGGCTTTTAATAAAGCGAATTCAAAAATCTTTTGGCATTTCACTAAAATGTGCTCAAATTACCGGTGGTCATGCGGTCTTTAACGAATAACACGTGTAAGGGTCGATGGTTGTAGGAGTCAACACTTAACTTTCGTTTACGTAGTTTTCACACATCATACAAGTATAGAGGAAAAATTAAAAGTTGATTACATGATAGAATTATTATGAAGAAAGTAAAATAAAAGGGTTGGGAGATGTTTCCTCGATTCAACAACAGGAGGAGCAACCTTTTAAGAGATACCATTTATCATTAAGCCCACAAGTCTTTATGTAGTTGGAGTTTTCAATATTCCCATAGACCTTCGGTCTTGTGGATGTAATTAAAACCCTTTCATTTCACACCAACATGGATTATGCACTTTTTAAAAATTTGTTGAGCCACATTTCCAACGAGGCAATTCACGTATAATTTGGGAAAAATAAAAATATGTGATTTCCATTGTGTCGGCCGAGGCTAGTTGAAGCATCGACCCTCCGAGTACTTACTTACAACTAATGATTGCTCTTGGGTGTTAAACTAGGCGTGTGGTCGTGTAAACAATTTCACAATGTATAGAGGGGGTGTATCAAAGCTACGATAACATTAACATGGAGGAAATGTTTTTGAAATCATATAACCCAAACTAAATAATGTGTAACTTGATATTCCTAGAAGCAACAACTTGAAACCTTTATAAGTGAAGTTTTTAATATCCGCACACATTAAACACATCTACACTGATTACAATATTGTCATCTACTTTGAATCCCCAATGGAACAATAATTTGTAAATGGAGGTCTTTTTCATAGCAACACACATTAATATACTTCGAAAATGACAATATTATTACGTGATTTGGGCCTTGACGGGAAAATGGAAGTCTTTGCATGCATTGGAGTAATTGTTTGTTTCAATCTCAATTATCCTTTTTGCAACACTACAAAATGTGAACCGAATTTGTATAAGAATATTAATTATGTCCAGCGCAATAATAATAGAATGCTAGATTTGTAAATGTTAGGAATTTGAGTTTGTTCATTTTACTCCTGAAGAGAGTCACCTTTTCATGAGTTACAATTTTTCATTATTTTATATTCCACTCAATACGCAACAAACATTACCAAATTATGAGTCCTTTCACTTCGTTTGATGGTTGAGAAACGATCATTAAAGGATCATCACCCACTGGTAGTTTTTATTCCTTTGCAGTGCTCGTTTGAAGTGTCTATTGGCTCCACTAGTTCCAACATGCAACACTAACCATCTATGTTGACATCACCGCTACCATAATCAGTCAAGTAAAGGTAGAGGAGCAAGGGTTATATCTCATCCAATTCTTGCTTGTGTGTGCCAACTATGTGCCTATGGGAAACATGGGGCAGCCAACATGTGCATAGAGTAAAAATCATGTATGGGTTATTTCATGGGTGATTTGGTTTGGATATTTTGTCAAAGTAATTCCGTTGGTAAGATTTAAATGGAAAACGTCACTATCCCGCGAATGCATGCACGTATGTTTTATAGACATCGACATAGTCGATTGCATGGGGTTGGTAATGCGAAAGAAAGAAGAAAACCTTTAAAAAGTTGTTTATTTCAAACCAAACAAACGACTAATAATATGTCTTATCATTAATTATTTACACTTTGTCGCATCAACCTTGTAATTAATTGTGGACATTTTCCCTTAACATTCTAGTGAGATTAAAATCAAATAAGATTTATCTAGCACATCACCATGTTTATCTTCCCTAAGCGCCTTCTATCTACCTAAAGACACACCATTTATGTGTGCTCCATAATATTTCGCATGAACTTAATTATCAACCAAAGACTGAGTAATTTTTGCTCAAAACTAAACATGATTAAAATTTTAGACGTCGACTCACAGACAAACGCCTACTTCAAACATTTAATAAATTGTTAATAATTAGATCCATTGCGATTTCTAAGATCCCATTCATACCAAGGTCAATAACAACTAAAAATTGGATTGACAAGGTTCAAGGTAGAAATTAATATTTTTACTTCCAAACCGATAATATAATATGCTCTGTATTCTCACAATCTAGCTCTGTTTTTATATTATGATGGATGAATATTTGTTCAAAATAGTGGTGATCGGAGACTCTCTGGGTGGGAAATCAAATATGTTGTCAAGGTATGCTTGAAATGAATTTGATCCCAACTCAAAGGTGAATAACGCCATGAAGGCTATATCACCACTCTATCACTTGTGTTGTCATGTCAACCCTTAAAAATATCATTTCTCGTCTACTACTAAAATTTGTAACAACCAAGTACATGAATAAATTACGAACCAATAGTGTGGCAAGCGTGGGTCCTTAAGCATGTCAATTATCAAAATGGATTGTAAACGGAACAATGTGAAAAAAATCATCAAGGATGACAAATGCGGAAAAACTTGTGAGATCGACAATAAAATGGCTACGATGTAATGAGGGAGTTTAATGTTTCTAACTACTATTATATTGGGATCCAAAAATCAAAGCAACATCTAGATTATGGAATGTTAACATCATCGATTCATTAACATTTTCCTTATATACAACTCTTAATATTATCATTCTCTGCTACAAATTGCCATTGCAACATTAGGAAAGGTGAAATTTTCAGAGTGTTTAGAGTTTAAATGTATGCAATGATCAGATTTGTATAGTCGAACATTTACACAAATTCCCATATTTAAAATTAAAATTGCAATGGAAGATTCAACTTTTTTTCAACATCTTACGCCTTAAAGACTTCAAGTTCTTTTTTTTTTTGAAATTTCATTGAAATCAAGGATGCCGTAATTTTGTTGAAAGATTAATAGGGGAGAAGGGCCGATGAACACCCTAAGTTCGCAGGGCCATGGAGCCAATTCCTTGCCACGTAGGAGCCTTGATTTGTGACTAGTTATAAAAAAACATTTTTTATCCTAAGCCTTTAATTTCGTATCCAATTTTAATAATGTTTGCTTCCATATGATCGATCAAATAAAATATCTCTAAAAAAACACATTTACTGGTGGAGACCGGTAGTGGTCCACCGAAGAGGACAGGTGTTGAGCATTAAATTCGAAATAAAAGAGGGAAACGCGACCTGTCCTCCGCCATCTCCACGCGCGTTTTAGATAAGGAACAAATAAATGTTCAACCACCTTGTGCGGAGCTCATTAACGGGCCTTACGGGGCTCCTGCGCAGGATTACATAAAATATTGGATTTTTTCATTCTGGTTGGGCTGGGCAGAGCGACTCCTTTCATTAGCATTTCGGAGGTCATGCTTCACAGCATCAGGCGGACAGAAGACTTGCTCGTAAGTATTACACTTCAGATTATTTTTGAATTTATTTCACCTGTTCAGAAGCCTTGTCATTTGCGTGGTATCGCACTCTTCCAAACTTGTTTTTCGTTTTTTATCTGGTAGACGGATTTTCACGAATAGAATCACTATGAACATGCAAGGCCACATAACCTTGCCCATCTGTCTCTTTCATTTTTTCTTTCTACAGACTCGGGAGGTTTCATTTCATCCTGCGAACCAGCAGCAATACAATTTCTTCATTTCATGGACCTGCGAACCAGCAGCAAAACTGTAATTTATAAAACGACATGGAATCCATGGCCCTTCTCCCCTATGTATTTTGCTTTGCCCTCTCTCTCTCCTCCGTTTACTTTCTTTTCATTAAGCTGGACATCATGATTCGTTTGTTGTTTTCCTAATTAGTTTTTGTGCCATTAAATACGGTGCGGATTGGACTTAACGGCTTGCCAGGGACTCTCTCCGATAGGGACTCTCTTCAGATTAAATTCGAAATTACAGATCTTCTTCTCTTTAAATTATAAATTACAGTTTTTCTGCTGCTGGTTCTCACTTTATAATTTCATAGACTACAGATCTCTTTCTCACTGCTTCTTGATCGCTTTTGCATTTTTCCATACAGGTGCGCACTCATTTTGCCAGGCCCAATTGGAGAAAGGTCTTCTCACGAATATGCACAAAGCATCCCAATAACATGGACTTTGTGTCTATTCCCATTAGGTCCCTGCATATATTTTTTGGCATTTCCACTTCATACGCATGGTCTAGTACAAGCTTGTAGAATGCGATGTTTATTATTTATTAAGCAAATTTTGTTTTTGGATGGACGTGTAGGAGTATTTTATTGTGGAGCTCCAGTGTTGGCGCAAGAGCTGAGAACTTTGGAATGGCGGTTTTATGCGGCAAGATCGTTTGAAGCAGGGTGGAAACAGTGTGTATTCACACTACTAATACTCAAGGAAAATGTTACCTACAGTTCTATGTTTTTAAGCCATATAGAGGTGAGGTTTCAACCTCACCAAGATTCAAATAAATCCTTGTCTTTCAGTTTTTATTTAACGGTGTTCATTTTAAGCTGCAACAATTTTGTTTATGTAATTTTTTTGTTTTTAGTAAAGTTTTATTCCAAGCATCGCTTTAAATTAATTTTATGTTGATCCTTGATTGGTTTTATGTTGGTTATTAACATATTTGTTCAGTCTTTCTCTATCACCTATGTATTTAATTGAATATGTCTTTGTATCTTGGATTTGTTTCTATCTCGATTGAACCATGGATTAGTTGATGAAATGAAACCTCCCGAGCTGGGTGAGAAGAAGAAGATTTTCAAGGGAAATACAGAATTGGGGGGATCTTTTACAGATTTTTATGTTGTTTTTTCTAATTAGTGGGTTTTTGTATAAACAAATGTTCTTGGCGCTTTTCTTTGTATTAAGTTGTTTTGATTTTGTTTGTGGTCAGTTTGTTGTGATCTTCAATGTTTTATCTTTTTGTTTTGTACAAGGTTTTGGGAGCCTTTTAAAACACTAATCCGTTTACCTAATAAATAAAATCTTTTTATACTTATAAAAAAAAAATACATTTACATTATTTAATGGTGTTCATTTTAAGCTGCAACAATTTGAATAAGGTTATGAACAAATTCTGAGCTGATTTGGTTTCCTCATCTGAAACAATGATTACATTTCGAGCAAAATGTAGTAATCTAAACTGCATGTCTTTATATTTCTTACATTTGGAGAAAAACATATAAACTTATCTTTGTATGTGTCCATATTCATTACATTGAAGCAAAATATACCAACTATAACCTATAATCGTGAATGCAATAATGCAAGCACAATTGATTTCGATACATATTTTTCTGCAACACAAAAAGAATTCTCCTCGAATGCTGCCCTTAGTTTGGACTATCAGGAACGATTGTATCATTGTGAGCGTTGTTGGAGTCATCAAGAGGTTCACTGGATGAACCCATGGTGGAATAGGAAAACCAGATATGGTATGAAAGGTTGTGTGTGAAGTAGGAGGTTGTGGGATAATGGGGTGTGTAGTTGGAGTTGAAGTTATTTGCATTCTGTTGGTGTCAAGGAAGTAAGGGTGGTAATCTGGGATAGGAACTTTCAACATATCTTGTAACAGGGAGTTCTGTATGGGCATGGGATGATGCATGGGAAACAAAACCTGCGGATTGTTGAACTTGTTATCTCTTTCTTGTTTCTCTTTCTCCCTTTGATGGCGAGTGGCTTCCTTCTGTTGTAATTCCAATTCCTTTTTTTGGCGAGCTACCTCCCGTTGTTTCTCGCGCTCCTGTCTTTCAACAAACTTTTGTAGATCCCTTTCTTGCCTCTCTTTAATGCGTTGCAATCTCTCTTCCTTTTTCTGCTCCTTTGCTGCCAACCTTTCTTGCTTTTTTGCCTCAATATGCTCCTTTTTACGCTGTTTCCCTTCACATATTTCTTGTTTTTTATGTTCTGTATCTTTTAACATCTGAACATAAGCATCAGATGTTAACAATTGTGAAGCACGACTTATCCGGAGTGCAGCATCACTCTTACCCTTGGAAGGATCCCGTACAAATTGTGTCGGTAACCTTAAAAATTTACCCAATTTCTTCTCATTTGCAGCAACACCATCATTTGATATACCACTTTCAACATCATGGCCAGTTGTCTCTTCCTCGTTTTTATCTTTATCAATGACCTCAATTTCCTCTGCGTCAGCATAATAATGAGTAAAGTTTGTTGGTTCAAAGTCTGTTGGCACAAGGTTGGTTGGCATCGAAGGTAAAGATATACTTTCATCCTCAGTGTTTCCAATCTGATCAAGTCCCAACTCTGCAATATGCTCTTGCAGCCATGTAGGTTGTTCTGGTGCACTTGGCAATGAGAGATCGTCCTCTCCAAATCCCTGGGCCTCAGTGTTGCAATTTGGATGTGCCTTGGTCACGAGTATTCACAATGTGGTTCACTTCATAATCTTTGGTCTGCATTATACTTTGGCTTTCTCCCTGTATACTTGGTTCCTCCGTCTCTGTATTAGCAACAACCATTGTTTCAATGGTTGGATGGACTTCTTGTGTTGTTGACAGATTCTCAACTGATTCCATTAAGTAATTTTCTCCAATTTTGTCACCAACTGGTGGAGCTACATCTCTTGACAAACTTAGGATGTTTTCAGCAGCATCAACATCTATTATGTTTTCAGTACCATCAACATTCATAATGTTCTCAGTAGTATCATCATCTGTGACATTTTCAGCATCATCTTCGTTGGCATCTTCTTCAATGATATATAGTTTACTACATTCCATGTCATTCTGTAATGCATTTGGATCAAGTGGCCATATACCTGTGCGTCTAAAACCAGCACGAATATTTGCAGGTGTCAAGGCCTTTGCGAGAGCTCTACTACCTATTTCTGCCAAGTCTGAACGTTTGACTTCTTGGTACTTATTATTACACATCCACTGCATCCTCTCAGATCTGAAATATGCTTTAAAAGGACCAAAGACACTAACATCCAGTGGTTGCAACCTGTGTGTAGTATGTGCTGGCAATGTCAATAAATCAATCCCCAATCGCCTGGCCTCTTCTATAGTTGACAATGCCACATGGCTTCCATGACCATCAAATATAAGTAAATGCCTATTTTCAGGGCACACCCCTCCAGGTACAGACTTACTGAAATGATACAACCAGCTTATAAAGAGCTCTCTAGTCATCCAAGCACTTGGATGAGCAGCCATGCAAGCACCTGGTTCACATCCCTTGATGTAATTTTGTGAAACTTTCTGACCTTTAAATAAGTAAAAGTTAGGGATACATTGCCCTGCAGCATTTACACAACATAGAATTGTCATCCATTCTCTGCTACGAGGAATGATTTTGGGAACATTCCTGCAACCCTTGGTGGCAAGCACCCTCATGCCACAATTTCTCCCTGCTTGGATTCCTGTCTCATCACAATTCCATATTTTCCTGCACCATAGGAATTGATATGAATGTTAGCTAGTTTTTCATAAAACTTGCTAACCACCTCTGGACGTAAACCTATTGCACGATCTCTTTCTAGACCTTGGTGATCAGAAGGACTATGCAGGTGTCTTTTTCTAAATCCTTCACACCAAGATTTTCCAGGTAATCCTTCTCGAAATGGAGTCTCTCTAGTTTCACAAATTTGTGCAACACAGGCCCTCAGTTGCATAAATCCCACTCCATGCCCTAAATCTGCCATTTGCTTGCACCATTCAACTATCTCTTTCTCCTCTCCTTCACTCAAAAGCAGTGCGAGGCCCTTCCTTTTTGTATGGGTCGGACCATTTGACCCAATAATGAGCAGATGTAGGAGGTAAATTATATTTCAGTGCAGCAGCTCTAATAGAATAATTGTTGAATTCAATATCATCTATGGCCTTTAACATATCTTCTTTTGACCAACTAGACAAAATTCTAACCTTCTTGGTGAAGAGTTGCCTCTAACAACCACAGTCTCTGTAGTTCATGCCTATTTAGTTCACATCCAATGAGGTTACAGGCGATGATCATCAGTTGTGTTTGTATCTCCTTGATTTGTTATTGCACCATCCTCTTCGCTTCTTATTGTAGCATCTGTTCATCTGTTCCATGGTTAGATGTTTCAATTTCAAATTGTACACCTCGTCTTTTGGGCATACGTTGTGCTCGATGTAAACTCCTCTTTCTCTTCATCTTCTCTAAACGCTGCAGTATGAAACAATATAAAATTAGTAAAATATGTATTAATATATCAATAAGATCATCTACAATGGGAAAATTTTAGCAAGCTTATGATACATGACAGTATGAATTATGAACTTGTAGGTGAACTTGTGATTACCCCGTTGGGTGCCATTAACGATGATCGAATACATGTTTTATTAATTTCATATTAATTGATAAAGACATAATTTATAAGCTGGGTTGTTGATTACATAGGGGAGAAGGGCCAGTATGTGAACACGTCCCAATACTTGAACACTATTTTTCATTTAAAATATCCAATACCTGATGGAATAAAAACCACGAGGACAGATTGCATTTCCCTCTTTTATTTCGAATTTAATGCTCAACATCTGACCTGGTCATATTAAAATTGGATATGAAATTAAAGGCTTAGGATCAAAAAATGTTTTTTTATAACTATTTATCAAATTGGCGCTCCTACGTGGCGAGGAATTGGCTCCGTGGACTGCGGGCGAGGGTGTTCGCATGCGGCCCTAATAAACTTCAATAATCAAAATTTTGGTTTTATTCCATCAAGTATTGGATATTTTAAATGCAGAATAGTGTTAAAGTGAAATATCATGTCACAGATGACATGATATTTGATCTGGCAAACTCTAATTGAATAATGCAAGAAACTCAATATCATCTATGGCCTTTAAGATATCTTCTTTTAACCACTAGACAAAATTCTAACCTTCTTGGTCGAAGTGTTGCCTCTAACAACCACAGTCTCTTGTAGTTCATGCCTATTTAGTTCACATCTAGCGAGTTACGGCTGATGATCATCAGTTGTGTTTGTATCTCCTTGATTTGTTATTGCACCATCCTCTTCGCTTATTATTGTAGCATCCTGTTCATCTGTTCCATGGTTAGATGTTTCAATTTCAAATTGTACACCTCGTTTTTTGGGCATACGTTGTGCTCGATGTGAACTCTTTCTCTTCATCTTCTCTAAACGCTGCAGTATGAAACAATATAAAATTAGTAAAATATGTATTAATATATCAATAAGATCATCTATAAACACTTCTAAAGATGAGGTGTTATCAAATAACACTACATTCATAAGCTTGTTTGTAATTGATCAATATCAATTAGAATGTTTCACTGGAACATGCAGTCGCCCCTTTCCACATTGTAATTCATATCGATCAATTGGCGAGTCTTGTTAATGTAATGTTTTGTGACATCAAATCATCTTGAAGTGAATGCATGTGAGAATCGTAATTGTAATAGCTTGACTACATATCTTTGTTATGGTGGCAACAAATCATTGTACTTTTGAATGTCTTGGTATGGACCTCTTCGGATCTCCACCAGTAAATGTGTTTTTTTTGAGATATTTTACTTGATCGATCATATGGAAGCAAATAATATTAAGATATGATAAATAATTAAAGATATAGGATTAAAAAGTGTTTATTTATACCTAGCTGGCATACTGTCACTCCTACGTGGCAAGGATTTGGTTCACTTAACCTGTGAAGTTAGGGTGTTCGCATACTGGCCCTTCTCCCCTAAACTCTTATAAAGATGAGGTCTTATCAAATAACACTACATTAGTCGGCTTGTTTGTAATTGATCAATATCAATTAGAATGTTTCCTTTCTGGAACATGCATCACCCCTTTCGACATTGTAATTCATATTGATCAATTGATTTGCGAGTCTTGTTAATGTAATGTTTTGTGACATCAAATCATCTTGAAGTGAATGCATGTAAGAATCGTAATTGTAATAGCTTGACTACATATGTTGTTATGGTGGCAGCAAATCTGTTGTACTTCTGAATGTCTTGGTATGGACCTCTTCGGATCTCCACCAGTAAATGTGTTTTTTTTTTTTTAGATATTTTACTTGATCGATCATATGAAATCAAATAATATTAAGATATGATAAATAATTAAAGATATAGGATTAAAAAATGTTTATTTATACCTAGCTGGCATACTGTCACTCCTATAAATAGTTAAGAATAAATAGTTAAGTTGAAAGGTATGAATAAACATTTTTCTTTCCTATATCTTTAATTTCGGGAGTAGTGCAATTATGTCAACACCCCTAAGTTCATGGGTCCATCGGGCCAATTCCTTGCCATGTAGGTTTACCAATTTTACAGTTGGCTATAAATAAACATTTCTTTATCTTATCTCTTTAGTTTGGAAACTCAATATCTTATCTCTTTAGTATTGGGCAAAGTGTTCACATAGAGTTCTGATTTCTGTTTTTGTATCAATATGTGATTGTAAAGCAGCGAGAAAGACCTTTTTGTGAGCACGAAAGCTTTAATCCCGGAGCTCTACTTTGGATTTTCCTCTATGCTTTGAAGATATCTAAAAGGGTAGAACTAGAAGCAACTTCGAGAGAAATGGGTGAAAGACATTTTATGTAAATTGGATAACTGGAATGGTGACGATTCATCTTGATGATGGGTCAAACATCGACTGTGATTATTCAGAAAATATTTGTCTTATTATTATGGACTGTGGAAGTAGAAAAGCTATAACGGAATGATGAGGTTTTCTGAGGTGTACATACGGCCTCTCTCTTATAAAAGAAATAGTTTACACTAATGCTCATGGGCTACTAGAAGCAGTCGATGGTGGAACTTGAACTTAGAGTCTAGAAGTTATGTTCATATATACATGTGTGTTTATATCACACTCCACGAAGGAGGAGGAGGAGGAGGAGGCAAACTTAACTTAGTAGCTTGTACACTTTTAGCTTTCTTGGTTTGAAGACGAGCTTTATAGACTTTCAGACTGTTACGGTGTGCTGAGTAAGATAGGTAGCAATCACGGTTAGGACTGTGACATCTCATTTATAATAATGTTTATAGGCCATTCTGACCTGTTCTACTGATTCAAACTGTACAATTGAGAAGGATTTTTTGTTAAAAATTCAACGGTGTTCATTATAATGAAAGATTCAATTTTGATTTGTTTGCTTTAGCTATTGCATCCTTAGGTGAAGCCAATGACGTCTTAGGTGAAGCCACAACTCTGACGTATGTTAGATGATTTCTCTCTTACCTGCACTGTACTACGATTTATATTCACTACCATTAATCTTTGTGGATATTGATAATGGTTTGAATTTCAGTTTTTCAATTTTATAGGATGCAGAGGATGTTGTTTGTGAGAAAATTCAGTTCTCTATATTTTGCAGATGTCTATGGGTTGAGGACGAAACAAATTGATATGTCTTGCACATTCTTGATATATCTGTAGATGACTTATTTTTAGAAAAGGCCTATCCCCCTCAGTTCGTAGGTCCATGGAGCCAATTCCTTGCCACGTAGGAGCGCCAATTTGACAGCTAGTTATAAAAAAATATTTTTTGATCCTAAGCATTTAATTTCGTATCCAATTTTAATAACGTTTGCTTCCATATGATCGATCAAATAAAATATCTCTAAAAAAACACATTTACTGGTGGAGACCGGTAGTGGTCCACCGAAGAGGACAGGTGTTGAGCATTAAATTCGAAATAAAAGAGGGAAACGCAACCTGTCCTCCGCCATCTCCACGCGCGTTTTAGATAAGGAACAAATAAATGTTCAACCACCTTGTGCGGAGCTCATTAACGGGCCTTACGGGGCTCCTGTGCAGGATTACATAAAATATTGGATTTTTTCATTCTGGTTGGGCTGGGCAGAGCAACTCCTTTCATTAGCATTTCGGAGGTCATGCTTCACATAGCATCAGGCGGACAGAAGACTTGCTCGTAAGTATTACACTTCAGATTATTTTTTTGAATTTATTTCACCTGTTCAGAAGCCTTGTGATTTGCGTGGTATCGCACTCTTCCAGACTTGTTTTTCGTTTTTTATCTGGTAGACGGATTTTCCGAACCTGCTTTTAATAGAATAATGTTGAGTATACTGGTTGCTCGAGGCTGTAGGATTGTTTCGTGGTTAAGCATTTAGAACTTTTTAGGATTGTTTCGTGTTGTTATATATAGTGGTTAAGACTTGCTCGTAAGTATTAGATTTCAGATTATAATGATCATTTGGGGAAAGAAAAGGCAGATGGGTGGCTAACGTTGATTCACCAAACGGTAGGGGAGAAGGGCCAGTATGCGAACACCCTAAGATCGCAGGTCCATGGAGCCAATTCCTTGCCACGTATGATCACCAATTTGACAGCTAGTTATAATTTAACAATTTTTTATCCTAAGCTTTTAATTTCGAATCATATTGTAATATTATTTGCTTACATATGATCGATCAAATAAAATATCTCAAAAAAAACACATTTACATTCTGAAGTTATTAGTTCTATTGTGAAGTTAATATTATTTGCTTTTTCTCAAATATATCAAAATGTGTGTGCAATCCTGCTCTTTCTTTTCAAAATGTGTGTGCAATCTTGAATTTTGCAATGCCTTTTTGATTAAAAGTTAAAATGCTAACGAGTGTTTTCTGTGATTTATGATTGCAATTTTTTGGTTGAACATGTTCTTTTTCCTTTGCCTTGCTAGGTACTACTGGTTTGGAGCTTTTCTTTGCGCAGATAGGCACTAGGTTCTCATAGTTTACTCTGATCATGTGCATATTTTAGCAGTCTGTGGTCATTCTCAGAACTAGTCCACAATGGTATCTAAATTAAAATAAATTGTAAAAGGCAAAAAGAACACTGCTGAGGGCCTTTCTTTAAATTCTATTATTCCAGACTCGTTCTTTACTATAATTCTTTACTATAATTCTATCAGTCCATAAACTTGCAGTTCTGCTCAGCAATCTGTTATGTCTAATTCTAATCTAATTGAACAGACCTTTGGTATGAAAACTAACCTGTAATTTTTGCAGCAGGTATGAAAACTAACCTGCAATTTTTGCTTTGTTGGACCTTTCCTTTCCCCCTTGATAGAAGTAATCTCTTCTTATAAACTCCTTTGTAATCGGGCACCTCTGAAGTAAATCAGCGTGAAACAAGACTAGGAAAGTGACTATATAATACCGACATTGATTTGGGAGTATCAATCAAAATGTAAGACATGGATCAAGGTGTAGGGTCTTTTTAATCAAAGGTTGAAATTTATTTTGAGATGATCTTGTGGCTGAAATTATTTGATTTGATATTCATATTTATTTTTTAATTTCAAGTGTACAATTTTGTTTGTGTTTTTAATGGATGAATTTGAATCTTGAGAAGAAGGTTCCCTCTTTTTTTGCAGGTTTGTATTAATGTCTGGACATGAAAGATCTGGTGATTGAACAGCCCAACTTGGAATATGGAAAGAGATGAATTGAGAAGACAAATATTCAACCCATTAAATAGATATGATGGGTTTGTCAACTGATATGTTGTTTTTATATTTTGAACAAATGAGTCTTTTATTGTAGAAAATGAAAGTACCAATCAGTATTTATTGTGTACTGAGTAATACTGAGATGTTGACCCTATGCACATATGGTTTATAAAAAAACAAATTTTTGAACTTCAATAATCAAAATTTTGGTTTTTTTTCCATCAAGTATTGGATATTTTATATGCAAAATACTGTTCAAGTATTGGGACGTGTTCACATACTGGGTCTTCTCCCCTAGTGAAATCTTTGAAAGGTCGGAATGTCATCAATTTTTAACATTGTTGTATTTCAGGTAAAATAAAGGAAAACATAACATCTCACATATGATTTTAGAAAACATAATATGTGAGGAATATTATACACACACATACAGATACATATGGACATATGCTTAGGATAGCGGAATTCTATCGATCATTAACATGGATAATAAATTTATTTTTCCCACACCCAAGCAAACATAATTTTTTTAACTATTTGAACATCAACAAATGCCCCATGCATATGTGCATTTAAGTAAATGACTTGGGATGATTTTGTAAGGGTTGTCATTATATTGTATTCTACGATTGAAGTTTGTACTCTAAGGTGTAAAATCGGGGTCGAGTAAATGATTGATACAATCATACTTTGATTAGTTGAGTTGAAAATGTAACTCTACACATCAAATCAAGGTGCTTAGTAATAAACTTATAAGTTTTGATCTAGTGTAGCCTATCTCAAGTGGAGGTTTATAAGCATGCTTGGCATAGAACATGCCATTTGTCTATTTGTGTTATTTTTATTGGAACATATCATTATATTAAAATCATTTATTGGTGACTCTCTAGGTCTCTACATCAAAATAGATGATGAGTTGTCTAAGCAAGGGTTGTTCACTTATGCTCGGATATGCGTTGAGGTGGATTTCAGCAAAGGTCTTCGGACAAGGTGGAGTTAAACCATGATGGCTTCAAGTGGATTCAAATTCTTGACTATGAGAACACAACCTTTCGATGTTGGTTATGTCATCAAAATGGGCACCTTTGGGAAGATTACCCATTATCACTCAATCAGAATAAAACGAAGAAGAGCAAAGGGGTTTCTTTGCGGCCTAAACGCATGTAGTAGCCATTTTTTTCATGGCGCAAGAGTTAAGGAATGCTTTCACCCGAAAAATTAGAAGATATGACTTTTGAGATTCCCCTTGTTGGCAGCGGTGCCAAGCGGTCACATGTATCTCGATTCTAACCCGATTTAGGATAGCCCTTGCCTAGATCCTCCACTCGAATTGGCTCCCTAGTAAGCATCGTGGAATGTTTTCACAATATCTAAGGAGAAGAAGGGGCGCTTTGAGCCTCATATTTCTCGTTTTGCTTCAGCGTTGGGTGACTTTATTTTGGTGTTCCTCGGATATCCATGTAGCTTGGATTTCTTTTGATGTTTTGTTGTTTCTCTAGGTATGGCCTAGTGTGCTTGTGGTTTTGGGGTGTGCTCTTATACCGCCCACTTTTTGTTGAGAGAATCTTGTATCATGTTGCATTTAATATAATATAAGATCTTTTTCATTAAAAAAATCATTTAATTCTTTTATACAAGATGGTTATGATAAAAGTGGTGGTTGATAAGAATATTAGGCCTAATCTCTACGTTGAAAAAAACATGGCTCAAAAGCTACAAAAAAATGTTTTTAAGCGGTAGCTACATATTAACTATATTGTTGTAGTCATGGTAAGGGGTCTCAATTAAGAGATATTGTATACCACACAACCCTAAGAATACACAATGAAATTATGTATAACACACACCAATTCATAAATGAAAGAGGAACTCAAAACTTTATTTGATTCTATAAAAAGGAATACACAATAAACAACACATTCACAACTATCTCACAAACTAAGATGCTTAATAATACTAGATCAAGTAAATCTTTTCTTGCTAACTCATGAAGTTTGCAATTATAGCTCTTCTAAACACAAATAGGTTGAACCATCTAGTCTACATTCTAACTCTAGCTCGTGTGGAAGTTGTTATATTTAGCACAAGTGCGGTGGTATGCTTATATAAACACAAGGCCCACTTACCTACAAAATTGCTTCAAAGTTACAAATGACCCATGTGCAATTAAATGCATGCTCAATAATCTATGCAAGAAAGAACCGATGTCCATAACACAATTGGATGTAATTTAGTCAACTCAACGATTACAATTACAAGTTAACTAAATTCATGTCACTTCCTTGAAAAACATTTATATCTTGAAACTTCAAAAGTTATGTTGGACATAAGTATGCCCCTTGTGCATAAGACTATGCACTAACCATGTTCATAGGAACCCTTGCATGTTTAGGACAAGTTGTAAGACTTTTGCTTTAATGGATGTGAAAACATTCCTTATATAATGATAATCATGAATCTTATGTTATCACATATTAGAATCTCAATAATATATCCTTATCCAAAGCTTTGCAAACAACCGTAACATACACAACAATCACACACATGATAATAAACTTACACAACACATTTTACATATGGTTCCGGTTGCGTAAGAATTGTACCTTGTAGTTTTGGAATCTTTAGCTTGTGTTAAATGCAGGTGCGCCAATGCAACATAATCTCTTTTTATCAGTTATTTCTACTCATTGCACATCATCATGTGCACCAATAAGTTCATAATCTAAATTCATTAAGTCTATAAATACATAGATGCACTAGTGCATTTAGGTGAGGTTATGAAAGGAATGAATTACCAATATGAGTAACAGAGAAATATCCACGTGACAAAAAAATTACAAGCATTTAAAGAAACATGAAGAGAAACTAACATTTATTGTTGCATTGATTAGGTCATTGAGAGTGATAAGGGTTGGGTACTTACATTACTTTGGAATAGTTGATAATACTTGGTGTGCTAAACTCAAATAACTATTCTTAACAAGGACCTAATAATTATGGAGGGATAACACAAACCCCTCAAAACATTCCCCCTTTTTAATTACATTTTCATAAGGTGTAAGGAAATTACTTTGATAGGGTTAAGTGCACCAAGTTGGGGGGCAAAAAGGGGTCTTAAGTGGACACATTTTTTTGAAAAATAAAAAAATTCAACTTGTATGAGTTTTTCGAAATAGTTACACTCAAAATTGGAAGATGTTGTAGAAATATGAATCGTAGCATTTTGAGTCTAGTTTCTCAGCTACTAAATTTTATTGAAAACGGATAAGTTTAAGTGGGTCAAATAACTAAAATACCAACAGTGCTCCTGTTTTTGTTAAAAAACATAATAGAGTGACTTTTGTGCCCCCCACCATTTTTTGAGCACCATTTAGTATTTTTGAAAACCCTTTGGTAGAAAAATAACTAGGAGCATCTAGTTTGTGTTAAAAAAAATTTTAGTTTTTTTAGCGAGTATTTTCTTTTATGATTTTTCTAATACAAAAAATTTATGTTTTGAAAAATAACAGAGCTCCGATTGTGCCCCTACCCCTAACTACCTCAAAAATATCAAAAATTAGTTTTTTTAATATGTATAGAATTAGTCCTAGTTTGTGCCTAAAAATTTTTTATTCAATTTCAATGAGTCAAAAAAAGATACACGACAAAAGATAGACATGTTTAAACTTCAAAAAATAGCTATAAAAAGGCATAGTTAGAAAATAAATAATATGAAAACCTTATATTTGTTAGAAAAATTGGAAAATAATATTTATACAAAGAATAAATCTCGCTTTACGTTGTGGCATAATTTTTTTAAACGAATTGATCATTTGATGTTGATATATCATGATGAAACTTAGATTTTTGCATTTTCTGCAAAAACACGTGGTTTGTTGTGTTTGTGTAGTCCATGCCTCAGGCTTGAGTATCCAAATCGGATCCCAAGCCTTGAGGCATGGGTTGAAAAAAGGTTAAAAACATAACGCGTATGTGTTATAACACGTACACGTTATGCTTTGTTTATACATTGTGGTCCCCTAACGTCCCTTTCATCTCTTTCATGAGATTTCTGCATACATTTTGTTTGGTCTAGAAATTTTTGTACATTCTTACACGATTTTTTAGTAGTTCATTTTGTCCCCTACCCCACTAGTTGAATTTTTCTAATCATGGGTGATAAAAGTCGAGCTAAGGACAAGAGGAAAGTCAAGAACAAGACATCGGAGCAATTGGAAGAGATGAGAATAAAGAAATTGAAGAGAATGCAAAAATTTGTGTAGGCAAGGTACAGTACATTTGCTATATCAAATGTAGCTAATGTATTAGAAAATGGGGATGAAATACATAATGAAAATGTAGCGAATAATGATTTTGTAATGAATAATGATTTTGCAATGAATAATGATATTGAATTGAATGATAATGTTGGTATGGATGAAGAAATTGATATGAATCCAATTGTTGAACCTTTACCTGAGAATCCAAATGTTAACCCCGAAATTTTTATAAAAATACTGAATGAAGAAAGTAACCTTATAAACGAATCTTCACCTCTAAGAACACCTCCTTCCATTTTGTGAAGAAAACCAATTCACTTAATTGAAATTGATGAAAACATTATAAAACCAATGCCTAACAAAATGCTTGAAATAAATGCGAGAAGAAAAGCTAGTGGAATTTGGGGTAATTACTTTGAGAATTTAAATGACACACAAAGATGTCAATTATTCGTTACATTGATGAAATTAATTAAGATGAGACCTATAATGAAGACCCTGGGGTTAAGAAAATCTATTATTACTGATCAAAATGTGTCAATTGTTGAAAACATACATAAACCATACCAAACTGTAGGTGGAAAAAGATGCACCAAAGATAGTAATACTACACGACGTGCACTTAGTAATTGTATAGTAAATGATAAAACAATTAATAAACGCTTAATTAGAAAAACAAGCGGCTTTGAAGATAAATAGAAAAATAGTAATGAAAGCAATAGAGAAACGTAAACATCTTGAGTCATTCAATAACACCGACTATTGGGAAATTCTCTAGCAAACTTCCACGGAAAGACAAGAATACATATGATATTCTAAAAGAATTAATTGTAAAATTTTGGAAATAGAACACAAGGGTATCACCGAATAGAAGATATACAATAAAAAGAAGAATAGGTTCTCGTAATCAGTGAATCGTGTGTGCAAAACATTTCTTAGATATGACTTAAACACAATTGTTCTCTAAGTTTAAGAATGAAAATCCACAAATTAACATTAGCCAAATATTCTTTGAAATGAGAAAACCCTTTTATGTGAAAATCAATCACTCACATACCACTTGTTGTTGTAGGCATCATGTTGAATTTTCAATGCATTATGATGTTTTTTGTCAAATACGTCGTGTTTTGCATACTGACATCATGTTGTAGGAGTGTGGATTAAATGTTCCACCAAAATATTCAAGGGAATTTATTCCGACAATATTTTGTGAAAAATCAACTAGATAATCTCTTTATAACAAAGCATGTTTGGATGGAACGTGCAATGTATGTGGTGGCTTTCCAAATCTAAAAAGTTGTATCCATGAGGAGAGTACATATTCAATAGGAAAAGAATTGGTTGGTTTCAACAAATATAAATAGGTAGCATATCAATTAAAAGATGGAAAATAATCTAAGAGATGTGAGCTTGTTACAAAACAATTACCTGTATCAGAATATATGGTCAAATTCAGAGACGAAATTGTTTATGAGTATGCAAGGCACACACATAGAGCTCGATGGTTGGATGAAAATTCAAGTTAAGAAAGGACACATTCTCACTTGGTACTATTGTTTTCAATAGTTGACTTTGCAGAGAATTACACATTACATCCACAAATGGAGGTTTAGTCTCAATATTATAACTCAGTGCAAGTTGTTATTTTTCATGCATATAACATTCATGCACTCTCCGAAAAGCACTCAGAAAGATCAAAAAATATTAAGAGAGTATAATTTTTACATCAGTGATGATCAAACACATTCTATAGAATATGTACAAGGGTGTTTTAGGTGTTTTATGCAAACTTGAATGAGAGGAACATTAGTTTCAATCAACATTACATTTGGTCAGATAACTACACATCACAATTCAAGAAGGCACATATGTTTTATTGGTTAAGCAGGATGCACAAAGAAACAAATGTACATCATATATGGAGTTTTACTAAGGCAGGGCATGGAAAAGGAGAGCATGATGGTGTAGGAGCATGTGTGAAAAGAGCACTTGTAAGAGAATAGTTAAAGTTCAAGGATGGTGCTAAATTTATAGATGCAAAAATATTATTGATTGGTGTGTCAAGAATATGGGCCATGAATCTCAAGAGAGATCAACAGTTCATAGATATTTTTGTTTGATAGAGGAATAACATTGGCAAACTTTGAAGATTGTATGCGATTAGTTACAGGATCAAGTGATATGCACTCATTCTGTAGTTCAATTGTAAATGCTTGGACTATTTATACTAGGTGCATGGCATGTTTTTTATATCATGCATTGATTTTTCATGGAATGAATGTGAGTCACAACAGTTGGTGGATGAATGGACTTGTAGACCTCTAATTCCACTCGACACATATCAAGTTCCATGAGCATTACAACTTGCAGTAGGTCTTAAGATCAAATGACAACATCACTTGAATTTGACCAAGTCTCCGATTTAGTGCAACAAGGTACATATATATATGTACATGCCATATTATAGATTTATAAATTATTAAATGGTAAACTCTTAATGTATTTTAAATTTGACTTAGTTTTACTTTGTGATGCAAGGCACATTTTGTAGTTATTACGACATAATTTAACGAAGAGGGAACAAACTACTTCTTGTCTCATTGTGTAGAGGGGAAAAAATTGACTTCCATAGTCATTGATGGTGAAGACCTTGAGTATCCCACCGAGTCGGTGGTAGTCACTGGAAGTTGGATTAGACGATATCCTATCAAAAAATCAAACACTTGGTTGTTTGAAGACTATGAAGTATATCAAAAGATACTTCACTATTCACATTTGATTCTTGCAACAAATATTAAATTGATTAAATATCAAGGTAGGCCATCAAACAAGAATTTGTGGAAGGTTTGTGAATCAGATCATGAAGTAATTCTTACTCTTTGTCAAGAGTAGAGTTGATCCTTGCGAGTTCATTGGATTGAATTTGCAAAGGTATGTTCTTCATGAATTTAATTTGAATATTTACTTTAATGATTTTGTTTAAATTTTTGTATGATTTAAAATTTCATTTAATTACTTACTAACATGTTTATGTAGGTTAGTGGTGCTAAAAAGCTTCCACCTTCATGTGGTTGCTGCTATGTTAGTATAGAATTTATTATTCTCAAAGCCAAGTGAAACTAAGAAAAATTAAATATTAGAAATGAACAAATATAAATTCTCATTTCACCACTTATATTGTAAAAATATATTATTAAACTTCTCATTTCACCACGTATATTTTATGAACCACCTATATTATTCAAGTGATTGGTAATGGACAAACTTACACCGACTCGGAACTACACTATTTCATGCGTTCACAAACAATAGGACAACGTGAACATTGAAAGGATATGGAAAAAAACCAACATAGGATTTTGTAGAGGTTCCTTAGGTGGAGGTGTAGGATCTGAGAACATCTCTAGGTGCCACGGAGTTTGAGTAATCACCCGTCGAAGATATAACGTGTTTTGGTCTCAGGGATCTTAAGGGACTACGCCCATACGAGGTAGATGGAAGCACGAGAAGTGTAAGGAGGACAGGGAAAAATGAGGCCTCCACTAGCATCCACCAAGCCATCCTAGAACTTGTAGGCATAGATGGTTCGGTCACACTAGCTACCGTTTACAAAATATAGTGTCTAACAACCTTACACTGACTCAGACTACACTATTTTGCACGTTTGCAAACAATAGGACAATGAGAACACCAAAAGGAAATGGAAAAAATTGGAATAGGATTTCGTAGAGGCTCCTTGGGTGGAGGTGTCGGATCGACCGAATGTCTCTAGAGTGACATGGAGTTCGAGAAATCACCTGTCGAAGATACAACGTGTTTTGGTCTCAGGGTTCTTAAGGGACTATGCCCGGACGAGGTATTCTGGAAGCACGAGGAGCGTAGGGAACCGAATCGAGGCCTCCACTAGTGTTCACCAGGCCATGCGGGTGTGTAAGCACAAACTGGTTATGTCCCACGAGCTACCGTTTGCAAAATATAACGTTTGGTAGCCTTACATTGACTCGGACTACAATATTTTTGTGTGTTTGCAAACAATAGACGGAGAGAACACCAAAAGGAGATAAAAAAAAAATCGGAATAGGATTTTCGCATAGGTTCCCTAGGTAGAGGTGTCGAATCTGACCAAATGTCTCTAGGTGACACAAAGTTTGAGAAATCACATGACAAAGATATAATGTGTTTTGGTCTCAGGGCTCTTAAAGGACTACGCCCGGACGAGGTAGCCCGGAAGCACGAGGAGAGTAGGGAACCAAAATGAGGCCTCCACTAGTGTTCACTAGGCCATCCAGACGTGTTGGCATAGCTGGTTTGGTCCCGCGAGCTACCATTTGAATAATATAGCGTCTAACAATTTTACACTAACTCAGACTATACTATTTCACACGTTTGCAAATAATAGGACAACGAGAACACTGAAAGGAGAAGGAAAAAACCAGTATAGGATTTTGTAGAGGGCCTCGATGTGGAGGTTTTGGATATGATGATACATCTCTAGGTGCCACGGAATCCGAGAAAACACCCATCAAAGATATATCATTTTTGGCCTCAGGGTTATTAAGGGACTAGGTTGGACGTGGTATCCGAAGAAGCACCTAGAGCTTTGGCCTCCAAAACAACACCTCCCTTAGTGTTTACATGGCTGCAACTAGGTGTGTTGGCATAATCGATTTAGTGCCAAGAGCTTGTTTGCAAAATATTGCATCGAACAACCTTACACTATTCTAGCATGCACTATTGTAGCATGCAAATGAGATGGGATAGAAAAATGTAGAACTATTATTTTCTAGAAATTATGGGAGATGATAGAGGAAGTGTCATGATGCTTCCTGCAAACTTTTAGGTCAAATTTTGCTACGCCCTTAACCTATTGCTTGTATTAGGATATGAGTAGCGATTTTGTGGCTTACCATATCATTTTATTATATCATTTATACTTTCTCATGCTTAATAGGTCAGTCTGGGTGATGGCCATAACATATGAATAATATATATAGAGGATTGTAGGTAGTAGTTCATGATCATTTGAGCATTTGAGTCTTATTATATGGTTTGGAAATTAGCCCCTCAAGTGGCGAGCTATTACAATTTCATATTGAGATCGTTATTCTAAAATATTGTGTTATTTGGTGTTATATTGCTGCTCATAATTTGAATTATACTAGTAATTTCATTACAAGTGGTATTAGAGCTGCGATCTAGGCCAAAATTAGGGCAAAAACCCTAATTTTTGTTTCCACAATATATTTTGAACCAGAGTGAATTGGTAGGAGATATTTTTACCAAAGTTGTGAAACATTTCAAGTAAGGTTCCTTGAAAATTTTAGACTTTTTAAATTTATTTTGCACAAGTTATTACAAATTTAGGGTTTTTCATAAAATCACTCCCTAGGGTGCAAATTGTGGAATTTTTCAAGTTCTTTACATTTTTGGAAAGATTTGAAAAAAATAGTATTAGTATCTTCTCTGTGTTTTTTTCTAAGCTGAATTTGTATCAAAACCCTAAACCCTAAGGTTTGATATCATGGTGGGGCCTTCCACAAGAGCAAAAAAGAATCCGGTTACTCGGGTAAAACCCCAGATAAAGATGAGATAGTGATTGAAGAGATGGATTCAGAAGGGGTAAATATATATTCCTCAACACTAGGGTTTACTTTAGTTGATCATAAGGTGAGTCAACTTGAGTATGAGCTGTGAAATGTACAATCTGAGATGGCCTCTAAAGGAGACATAGCCCAAATCAATCATCGATTGGATGATATCATGTAACATGTAAAGGGTAAACAATATGGCCCAAATCCATCCCATATCAACCAAGGAGGATCTTCAGTTCAAAATCATGGAAAAAATAACCATGTTGGATCACTTTTCCAGCCCAATTAGAATCTAACTTATTCGCAACCACGAAACATGATGCCGAAAGTGGATATGCGCAAATTTGATGGTAAAGATCCCTGAATTGGATAAATCAAATGGATAACTTCTTTGAGCTACATCAAACACCATCAAGACAAAAGGTGACATTGGCATCCCTGTATCTTGAACCAAACCAATTCGTTTGGTATCGATGGTTATGTGCTCAGAGGCAGAAGAATGGTCTTGGTGTCACTTGGATAGTTTTTACCGAGGAGTTGCAACTACACTATAGTTCCAGTGTTTCAGAGAACTACTTTAGTCAATTAGAAAAGTTACGAAAAACGTGATCAATCAAAGATTATGTGCATCAATTCCAAAACCTATCCTTAAGGGTGGAGAATATACCAGAAGATAATTTGAATGACCTATTTCTTGGGGTCTTAAGGACCACATCGAGCATGAGGTACGTATGTTTAATCCACTCAAACTTTCTTATTCTAGTATCATGGCACGTCGAGGTAGAGGAAAAAGTTCTTTGTAGTAGGAGGCCACCTTTCATTAACACCAAAGACCATAGTATCTCTTCCCCTTTATTTTCTAGGCCAATTAGATTGACTCTCGCCAAATGGAAGAAAAGAGAGCAAAAGGATTATGATTTAACCGTGATAACAAATATGGACCGGGACATAAATGTGCTTTGAGAAGAAGTTGTTCTATATTGATGGAGGTAACGAGGATGATGAGGATGCTGAAATTATAGGAGAGGCTAAAGAACCAGTAGAAGAGGAAGTAG
The DNA here is from genome assembly GCA_018340775.1 of Taxus wallichiana var. yunnanensis. Taxonomy (NCBI): domain Eukaryota; kingdom Viridiplantae; phylum Streptophyta; class Pinopsida; order Cupressales; family Taxaceae; genus Taxus; species Taxus wallichiana. Next base: position 197,617,644 of record CM031238.1, on the reverse strand, counting down.
AGGATCACCAACCTAAAATTTCTTGCCATGCATTGTCAGGTATTAGTACTCCTCAAACACTCAAGGTTATTGGCTATCTCAAAAAATAGAAGGTGATAGTGTTGATTGACTCGGGAAGTACTCATAACTTCATAAATAGTAAGTTAGCTGCTCGCCTCAATTGTTTTATTTACCCAACTCCAGAAATGCAATTTATGATTGCAGATGGTGTGACAGTCAAGTGCACAGGAAAGTTCCATAGTATCAAGCTTTCCATGGGAGACTACATGTTAGATTCACCTATGTTTGTTATTTATATGGGAGGGGCAGATATTGTTTTGGGTGTCCAATGGCTCACAACCTTAGGTACTATAGAGATGAATTTCTAAGAATTGTTCATGCGATTTCATTCAGATGGAAGGAAAATACAATTGAATGGGATGGTAGCTAAGTCTCCACAAATTATTAGCTCTCATCAGATGCGAAGGTTCTTAAAAGGAGTAGATGGATTTATAAAAAGCTATTTTCCATAGAAGTACAAAATACAGAGTCTTCAATGCCACCCGATCTTAGAAGATTGTTGATGCTCACTCATCTATTTTTGATGTAATTCCAAAGGGACTACCACCAGTTAGGGATCATGATCACACCATTCATTTGATTCCAGGAGCCAAACACCTAACATCAGACCATACAGATACCCATAAAAAGTGAGATCGAGAAAATGGTTCAGGAAATGTTGAAGGTAGGTATCATTAGGCCTAGCCAGAGTGCCTATTCTTCCCCAGTGGTCATGGTATGTAAGAAGGATGAAACATGGAGGATGTGTCCATATTACCGAGAACTCAACAAGTATACCATCAAAGATAAGTTTCCTATTCTAGTAATTGATGATTTACTTGATGAATTGCATGGTGCTATTTATTTCACAAAATTAGATCTTCGTTCGAGGTACCATCAAATTAGAATAAAAGAGGAAGATGTTCATAAAACAACTTTCAAGACTCATGAGGGCCATTATGAGTTTTTGGTAATGCCTTTTGGTCTTACAAATGCACCTTCAACCTTTCAAAGCTTGATGAACACTGTTTTCAAGCCATTTTAAAGGAAATTTGTATTAGTTTTCTTTGATGACATATTGATTTATAGTAAGACATGGGAAGAACACTTACAACATGTAAATAAAGTGTTAGAAGTTTTGGAGAAACATACTCTCTATGCAAAGCCATCTAAATGTTATTTTGGTGTACAAGAGGTAGAGTACTTGGGTCACATTGTATCCCATGAAGGCGTCAAATTTGATCCTCAGAAGATCAAAGCTATGGTGGAATGGCCAAGGCCAAAACTCTCAAAAATCTTCATGGGTTCCTAGGACTAACAGGGTACTATAGAAGATTTGTGCGGGGATATGGTAGAATAGCAACCCCACTCACTACATTGCTAAAGAAGGATGTCTTCCATTGGACAGACTTAGCCACTAAATCCTTTGAGTAGTTGAAGGAAGCCTTGTGTAACACCCCAGTTTTGGTTACTCCCAACTTCTCAAAAACCTTCATTATTGAATGTGACACTTCAGGATCAGGATTGGGAGCAGTTCTAATGCAAGAAGGAAGACCAATTGCATTTGAGAGTCACTAATTCAAAGGAAAAGATCTTCTCAAACCTTTCTATGAGAAAGAAATGATGGCTATTCTTCATGTAGTCAAGCAATGGAGGCCCTATCTCATGGGTAGACACTTCAAGGTAAAAACTGATCATGATAGTCTCAAATACTTTTTGAGCAAAGGTTATCATCTGAGGAACAACAAAAGTGGGTAACAAAAATGTTGGGTTATGATTTTGAAATCATATACAAAAAGGGTAAAGAAAATGTAGTAGGCGATGTGTTGTCAGAAGGGATTTATCCGTAGATTCCTTACTATGTGGAATGATGGCCGATTGGGTGGATGAAGCAAGATTGGAATGGGATCAAGACAAGGATACACAATCTCTAATATAAAATATCAAGAAAGGATCTATGACATCTAACAAATTTGAGTGGAAAGGTAATGCCCTATGGTACAAGGACAAGTTATACTTGAGCAAAGATTATGAGTTGAAGCATAAGATTCTTGCAGAGCTACATGCCTCACTTGTTGGAGGACACTCTGGGTTTTTGAAGACATATCATAGAATAAAAAGAGAATTATTTTGGGTAGGACTTAAGGGGATGTACAAAAGTTTGCATCGAGTGTTTAGTGTGCCAACCAAACAAAGGGGAAACAATTAACACACAGTGTCCATTGTAACCCTTACCGATTCCTAACTAGAGATGGGAGGAGGTCTCCATGGATTTCATCACAGATTACCTTGTTTAGAGGGTAAGAATGTTATTTTCATGATTGTGGATAGGCTCAAAAATATGCCCATTTTTGTACCCTATCACATCCATTCGCAGCAATCTGTCGTAGCTATTTTTTAGAGACAGATTCAAAGGTTACATGGAACCCCAAATATAATTATAAGTGATCGTGATCCTATTTTCACAAGTAATTTTTGGACAGAATTATTTTCATGTTTGGGTACTCAGCTAGCTCACAATTCATCTTATCATCCTCAAACTAATGGGCAAATGGAAGTGGTCAACAAATGCTTAGAGGGGTATCTACGTTGTTTTGTATCAAATAAGTAGGAAAGATGGATTAAATGGCTACCACTTGCAGAATGGTGGTATAACACATATTTTCATACCTCTTCTCAAATGACCCCATTTTTAGCATTATATGGTTACCATCCACCTTCTATCACTTCCTCCTTGAGGGTGCAAACTAAGGTCAGAGATGTTGAGGAACACATTCAACATCAACAACAAGTTTTGGCTAGTTTGAAGGAGAATTTAGCATTAGCACAAAACATGATGAAACAACAAGCAGATCAACATCGTAGTGAAAGACATTTTGAAATTGGTGACTGGGTTTTTGTACGTCTCCAGCCTTACAAACAAATGTCTCTAAAGCAACAGAAAAATGACAACAAACTTTCTCCTAAATACTATGGCCCTTATCAGGTTCTACAGAAAATTGGCAGTGTTGCTTATAAACTAGAGTTGCCTCCATCTTCACACATACACCCAGTATTCCATGTTTCATGCCTGAAGAAGGTTATTGGACAGAAATTTGAAGCCCAGACAAAGTTACCAGAACTTGATGAGGAAGGAAGAATCATTTTGGAGCCAGAGAAGATTCTACAAACATGTACTAAGAGGTTGAGAAACTAGAGACATTAAGGAATATCTGATAAAGTGGAAGAATCTAAGCATAGAAGATGCCACCTGGGAGGATGAAGGTTTTTGCAGCAACATCCAGGATTATTCAATGTTGAGGACAACGTTGGTTTGAAGGGGAAGGGCATGCTACGCCCTTAACCTATTGCTTGTATTAGGATATGAGTAGCCGACTTGTGGCTTACCATATCATTTTATTATATCATTTATACTTTCTCATGCTTAATAGGTCGGCTGGGTGATGGCCATAACATATGAATAGTATATATAGAGGATTGTAGGTAGTAGTTCATGATCATTTGAGCATTTGAGTCTTATTATATGGTTTGGAGGTTTCCCCCTCGAAGTGGCAAAGCTATTACAATTTCATATTGAGATCATTATTATGAAATATTGTGTTATTTGGTGTTATATTGCTGCTCATAATCTAAATTATACTAGTAATTTCATTACAAATTTAGGTCATTTGTTCAAGTTATATGAGTTTTTGTAAAACAGACTTTTGTTCAAGGTTGTCCGACCAAAAAATGTTATATCTTCGACAAGTGATTTCTCGGTCTTTGTGGCACCTAGAGATGTCTTGTTAAATCTCACACCTCCATGTTGGGACCCTCTACAAAATCCTCTTGCAGTTTTATCCATCTCCATTCGGTTCTCTCGCTGTCCTATTTTTTACAAACGTGTGAAATATTATAGTTTGAGTCAATATAAGGCTGTCAGATGCAATACTTTGCAAGCGGAATCTCTTGGTGAAAAATCAACTTCACAAACATGTCTATATGGCCAGTGAATGCTAGTGGAGGCCTTGTTTGCAGGCTAAAGCTTTAGGTGCTTCTTTCTTTACCTCGTCAAGGCGTAGTCCCTTAAGAGCCTCGAGACCAAAAATACTATATCTTCGACATGTGATTTCTCGAGACTCCATGGCACCTAGAGACATCCGTCGCCGATCTAACACCTCCGTGTCAGGACCCTTTATGAAATAATCTTGCGGTTTTATCCACCTTCATTCGGTTCTCTCGATGTCCTATTGTTTGCAAACACGTGAAATATTGCAGTTTGAGTTAGTGTACGGTTGTGAGACGCAATACTTTGTAAATGGAATCTCTTGGTGCCGAATCGACTACACTAAAACATATGGATGGCCTAGTTAACACTAGTAGAGGCCTTTTTTGAAGGCCAAAGCTTCAGGTGCTTTTGGGCTACCTCGTCCAGGCGTAGTCCCTTAAGAGCCCTGAGACCAAAAAAATGTTATATCTTTGAAAGGTGATTTCTCAAACTCTCGTGGCACCTAGAGATGTCTCGTTAGATCTAACACCTCCATGTTGGGACCCTCTATGAAACACTCTTGCAATTTTATCTATATAAATTTGGTTCTCTCATTGTCCTATTGTTTGCAAAGGTGCAAAATACTACAATTTGAGTCAGTGTAAGATTATGTCGGACACAATACTTTGCAAAATGAAGCTCTTGGTGCCGAATCGAATAGGAAAAAATGTCGGGGTAGCTAGGTAAACATTAGGAGAGGTGTCATTTTGGAGGCCAAAGCTTGTGTGCCTTAGGGATACCTCGTCTGTGTTTAGTCCCTTAAGAGCCATGAAACCAGAAAATGCTATATCTTCGACGGGTGATTTCTTGGACTCTGTGGCACCTAGAGATGTCTCATCAGATCCAAAACCTCCATGTCAAGGCTCTCTATGAATTCCTCTCGCAGTTTTATCCATCTCAACTCAGTTCTCTCATTGTCCTTTATTTGCAAATGCGTGAAATACTGCAGTTTGAGTCAGTGTAAGGTGGTCAGACAAAATACTTTACAAACGGAAGCTCTTGGTGCCAAATTTTCTATGCCAACACATCCAGATGTCCTGGTGAATGCTATTGGAGGCCTTGTTTCAGAGGCCAAAGCTCCAAGTGCTTCTAGGCTACCTCGTCCGGGCATAGTCCCTTAAGAGCCCTAAGACAAAAAATAATATATTTTTGACATGTGATTTCTCGACTTCGTGGCACCTACAAATGTCTCAATAGATCCAAAACCCTCATGTCAGGACCCTCTAAGAAATCCTCTCGTGGTTTTATCCATATCCATTCGGTTCTCTTGTTGTCCTATTGTTTGCAAATGTGCGAAATATAGTAATTTGAGTTAGTGTAAGGCTGTCAGACATAATACTTTGCAAATGGAAGCTCTTGGCGCCGAATCGACTACACCAACACATTGGGGAAGCGAGGTAAATTCTAGAGGAGGTGTATTTTTGGAGGCCAAAGTTCCAGGTGCTTCTGGGCTACCTCATTCGGGCGTAGTCCCTTAAGAGCCTTGAGACCAAAAAATGCCTTATCTTCGACGGGTGATTTCTCGGACTCCGTGGCACCTAGAGATGTATCGTAAGATCCGATGCCTCCATGTTGGGACCATCTATGAAAGCCTCTCATGGTTTTAAACACCTCCATTCGGTTCTCTCGTTGTCATATTATTTATAAAAACACGTAAAATCCTCGTAGTTTGAGTTAGTGTAAGGTTGTTAGACACAATACTTTGCAAAAGGAAGCTCTTACCGCTAAATCGACTATGTCAACACATCTGGATGGCCGGTGAATTCTAGTGGAGGCCTTGTTGAGAGGCCAAAGCTCCCGGTGCTTCGAGCTACCTCGTCTGGGCGTAGTCCCTTAAGAGCCATGAGACCAAAAATGCTATATCTTCGACGGGTGATTTCTCGGACTCCATGGCACCTAGAGATGTCTCGTCAGATCCAACACCTCCATGTCAAGACCCTATATGAATCCTCTCATATTTTTATCCATATCCATTTAGTTCTCTTGGTGTACTATTATTTTCAAACGCTCGAAATACTTCTGTTTGAATCAATGTAAGGTCACGACACAATACTTTGCAAACAAAAGCTCTTGGCGCTAAACCGACTACACCAACACGTCAGGGTGGCTAAGTAAACACTAAGGGAGGTTTATTTTTAGAGGCCAATGCTCCAGGTGCTTTCGGGCTACCTCGTTGCAAGCGTAGTCCCTTAAGAGCCCTGAGACCAAAAATGTTATATCTTCTACGGGTGATTTCTCATACGCTGTGGCACCTAGAGATATCTCGTCAGATCCAAAACCTCCACATCGAGGCCCTCTATGAAATAATCTTGTGGTTTTATCCATATCCATTCTATTATATCACTATCCTATTGTTTGCAAACACATGAAATACTATAGTTTGAGGCAAGTATAAGGTGCAGACACAATACTTTGCAAACGGAAGCTCTTGGCACCAAACCGACTACGCCAACACATCGGGGTGGCCAGGTAAATACTAGGGGAGGTGTCATTTCAGAGGCCAAATCTCCAAGTGCTTCCGTCTTTACCTCGCCTCAGGCGTAGTCCCTTAAGAGCCTTAAGACAAAAAAATGTTATATCTTCGACGAGTGATTTCTTGGACTACGTGGCACCTAGAGATGTCTCGTTAGATTCAAAACCTCCATGCCGGGACCGTCTACAAAATCCTCTACCAGTTTTATCCACCTCCATTTGGTTCTCTCGTTGTCTCATTGTTTGCAAACATGTGAAATAATGTAGTTTGAGTCATTGTAAGGTTGTCAGACACAATACTTTAAAAACGGAAGCTCTTAGCACCGAATTGACTATGCTAACACATCTGGATTGCTTGGTGAAAACTAGTGGAGGCCTTGTTTTGGAGGCCAAAGCTCCAAGTGCTTCTAGGCTACCTCGTCCGAGCATAGTCCCTTAAGAGCCCTAAGACCAAAAATACTATATCTTTGATAGGTGATGTCTCAGACTCCGTGGCACCTAGATATGTCTTGTTAGATATGACACCTCCACGTTGGGACCCTCTACAAATTCCTCTCACGGTTTTATCCATATCCATTCAGTTTGCTTGGTGTTCTATTGTTTGCAAACGTGCGAAATACTATAGTTTGAGTCATCAGAAGGCTGCCATACGTAATACTTTGCAAATGGAAGCTCTTGGTGCCGAACCGACTACACCAACACATCAAGGTGGCTAGGTAAACACTAGGGGAGGTGTCATTTTGGAGGCCAAAGCTCTAGGTGCTTCCAGGCTACCTCGTTCGGGCGTAGTCCCTTAAGAGCCTTGAGACCAAAAAATACTTTATCTTCGACAGGTGATTTCTCAAACTCGTGGCACCTAGAGATGTATCGTTAGATCCAACACCTCCATGTTGGGACCCTCTATGAAATATTCTCATGGTTTTATCCACTTCCATTTGGTTCTTTTGCTGTCCTATTGTTTACAAACACGTGAAATACTACAATTTGAGTCAGTGTAAGGTTGTCAGACGCAATACTTTGCAAACGGAAGCTCTTGGTGCCAAATTGACTATGCCAACACGTCCGGATGGCCTGGTGAATCTAGTGGAGGCCTTGTTTCGGAGGCCAAAGCTCTAGGTGCTTTCGGGCTACCTCGTCCGGGTGTAGTCCCTTAAGAGCCATAAGACCAAAAACCCTATATCTTCGATGGGTGATTTCTCAGACTCCATGGCACCTAGAGATGTCTCATCAAATCCAAAACCTCCATGTCATGACCCTTTACGAAATCATCTCGTGGTTTTATCCATCTCCATTTGGTTCTCTCGTTGTCCTATTATTTGTAAACACACAAAATACTGCAATTTGAATAAGTGTAAGATTGCTAGTAGTAATACTTTGCAAACGGAAGCTCTTGGCAATGAACCGACTATGCCAACACGTCGGGGTGGCCAAGTAAACACTAGGGAGGTTTATTTTGGAGGCCAAAGCTTGGTGCTTAGGGACACCTCATCCAAGCGTAGTCCCTTAAGAGCCATGAGACCAAAAATGCTATATTTTCGATGGGTGATTTCTTGGACTCCGTGAAACCTAGAGACATCTCATCGAGATCGAAACCTCCACATCGGGCCCTCTACAAAATCATCTTACGGTTTTATCCTTCTCCATTTGGTTCTCTCACTATCATATTGTTTGCAAACACGTTAAATATTAAAGTTTGAGGCGGTGTAAGTAAGTTTGGTGATGCAATACTTTGCAAACGAAATCTCTTGGCACCGAACCGACTATGCCAACACATTGGGGTGGCCAAGTAAATGTTAGGGGAGGTGTCATTTTAGAGGCCAAAGCTCCAAGTGCTTCGGGCTACCTCATCCGAGCATAGTCCCTTAAGAGCCCTGAGACCAAAAATGCTATATCTTCGACGGGTGATTTCTCATACTACGTGGCACCTAGAGACGTCTCGTTAGATCCAAAACCTCCATGTCGGGACCCTCTAAAAAATCCTCTTATGGTTTTATCCACCTTCATTTGGTTCTCTCATTGTCTCATTGTTTGCAAACGCGTGAAATACTGCAGTTTGAGTCAGTGTAAGGTTGTCAAATGCAATACTTTGCAAACAGAAGCTCTTGGCACCAAATCGAATACGCTAACACGTCCACATTTCTTGGTGAAAAATAGTGGAGGCCTCATTTCAGAGGCCAAAGCTCTAGGTGCTTCAGGGTTACCTCGTCGGCGTAGTCCCTTAAGAGCCCTGAGACCAAAAAATGTTATATCTTTGACATGTAATTTCTTGAACTCTGTGGCACGTAAAGATGTCTTGTCGATCCAACGCCTTCATGTCGGGATCCTCTACGAAATCCTCCGACGGGTTTATCCATCTCCATTCGGTTCTCTCGTTGTCCTATTGTTTGTGAACGCATGAAATACTACAGTTTGAGTTAGTGTAAGGTTGTTAGACACAATATTTTACAAACAAAAGCTCTTGGTGCCGAATCGACTACGCCAACACATCGGGGTGGCCAAGTAAATGCTAGGTGAGATATTTTTTTGGAGGCCAAAGCTCCATGTGCTTCTAGGCTACCTCATCCGGGCGTAATCCCTTAAGAGCCCTGAGACCAAAAAATGCTATATCTTGATAGGTGATTTCGCGGACTTTGTGGCACCTAGAGACATCTCGTCATATCTAAAAACTCCACATTAAGGCCCTCTACGAAATCCTCTCATGGTTTTATCCATATCCATTTAGTTCTCTCATTGTCCTATTGTTTGCAAACACGTGAAATAATATAGTTTGAATCAATGTAAAGGTGTTAGACACAATACTTTACGAATGGAAGTTCTTGGCATCAAATCGACTACACCAACATGTTTGAATGGCTTGGTGAATGCTAGTGGAGGCCTCGTTTTGGTTTTCTACGCTCCTTGTGTTTCCGGGCTACCTCGTCAGGCGTAGTCCCTTAAGATCCCTGAGACCAAAACACGCTATATCTTTGACAAGTGATTTCTTGGACTCGTTGCACTTAGAGACGTCTTGTCGGATCGACACCTCATCCAGGAGTTCTTGTTCAATGAATAGATTTTCTTAAGAATGAATTTGATAGGGAATTTTTAAGAACACATGAGAGTTATTAATCGCCTAGTAAATATTTCTTATTTAGTTCTAAATGGGAGTTACTGGCCTACTGAGCCTTAGTGACCTTCCTTTCATTGACATTTTATGTTATGATAAACCCATGGATGTTTTCAAAAGTGCCTTAAAAAAGATAGGGGTAGTCATCAATCCTAGTGAAGGGTGTGAAGTGATTTCCAAATAGTTTGAAATGCCTACAGATTTAAAGGTAATAACATGAATTGGATAGGATTAGACAATCAAGAATCATTGAGTGTTTGAATTAGAATGTCATTGCATCTGGAGACATTCTTGAGCATTGGAGTAATGCATATGGAGATACATTCTCAAAATATCAACAGATGAAAGGCATCAAATTGTGACGACTCTCTTTGAACTATTGAAGCTTGTAAGACTTTGTGGGCATCCTTAGATCCTTCTATCCATGCTTGTTGCAAAAAAATTGTCTTAATGATGGTCCTAATGTTTGTATGCTCAGGTGTTTTAATAGGGGAGAAGACTAAGAAGCATTGAAGAATGTAGTAGGTGCATGATAAGATATGAACCAATACAAAGAGACCATGAGCAAGAAGAAGCACAAGTAAGGTAAATACACATTGTTAAATTGAATGAATAATTACTCATATTAGGTAACTCTTTATATACATACATTATATAAATATTTATATCTAAATTTTGATGCATATTATACATTGAAAACGCTAGTACATGTACATCATCAATAAATGAAAAAATAATCCATAATGTCTTAAATATTGTCAATTGCACATCATATTAGTTTCATGCAAAAATAATCTCAGAAATGTAAGGTCTCATTCAAAAATATCAAGTTCCAAATAGTATTTTAATGTGCATAATAAATATAAAAATACTCAAATAGATCATTTACGATCAAGTTCAAATGCCATATAGTTGTACATACAATGCCATGCACATAGGACAGTTTAAAAATGTCATGTAAGACATATATTTCCCAATCATCAAAATCGATCCCTCTCTTGGCCTTTCTCGAAGAAGGCCCTCCCTTAGACGAAGATGGAGATCTATGAGATGACTTTGGATTGTCCGAGTCTTTGCTACAAGTCCTCTTCTCGAATACTTGCCTGGATTTGAACATGTAAATGCAAATAATGTTTTTTTGTCAAAACTTAATTTATATATGTTTTCAACATGTATTTAAGACCATGCTAGAATGAAAGTATTTACATAAATACAAAAACTTACCACAAGCTATCGATCATGCCAAAGCTGCATCTCATGCTCAGATGAGTCATCAGGAGCTCCTGAAGTACAAATGGGGGTACGAATACGATGAGATGGAGGAGTCCGTGCCCTCAAAATCAAAATGGAGGGGGTTGAAGTTCCCTACATACACATAAGATCACAAAATCTAACATCATAATTAGTGAAAATAGAACTAAGTACATGTATGTGTAATGATAATATTTTAACTAATTTTATCAATATAGAACTATTGCTTTTACCCCGCCACGCTTGTGAATCAAATGAACAAGGTTGTTACCTATCACAGGTAACTCCTGCATATACAAAATGAAGAACATTATTAACATAATTTAATAATTCTACAATGAAAGACATTACTAACATGTAATTTAACATAATATGAATTACACGAGAAATTTAATGAAATTTACATGTTGTTTGAATACCTCAGTGAGTTGTTGTGTAGATGAAATCGCAATGGCAACACCTTTCTCTACTTTTCGTAGAGATGTTGGGGTGTCTATTGAAGTCAACATCTTTATCAAACATGTATCACATGAGTTAGATGAACATACAAGAACATACATATATTTGACTTCAAAAGTATATATATATATATATATATATATATATATATATATATATATATATATATATTTATATATATATATATATATATATATATATATATATATATATATATTCATACATGTGAAAATTTTACACAATTAATATTCTAAATTACCTCTATGAATGTATGTGTACGTATGGTGCTCATCACCCGTGGTCGGGATGAAGATGTGCCTCCTGCCGTGACCTGTAATATCAATGCATGTACATGTACAAATGCAACTATTTCAAAAATTTAGCAAATTTAAGTAAATCAAGTACTCCAAACTTTTTGTAACACACATAATAAAACATAAAAAATACCTACGAAGGTGACGTCGATGACTGTAATCCAAATTTCTCACTCAAAAAGGCATCTGACATAGTGAAATTTGTGTGTACCCCTAGCACCAACTCCACCAAAATCAGTATGCATGAAAGTATCATCCTCCGGGCCCTAAACATATGCTACCACATCGCGAGCAAAGATGTGGCCTCATGCTAGTACTCCCTAAGGGAATACTCTATGTACCTCCATGAGAATTTGACTCGGAAATCTCCCTCGTATGTCGAACAAGGGTCGTAGATAGCCCCTGAAGCGCATGGAGTGTTTCAATCTCTAATGTCTCCTTCACTGTGTTGGTCCAAAATCCGGGTGGGAAGATCTATGGATAGACAGGCCAACAGCAGTGTGCGGGGCATAGCCCTCTTTGAGATAGCAGTTAAAGCGGCTGGTTTATTACTATTCTACCAAAGCAGAATCATGCAAGTCTTACGTGATCTGCCTTCAAGGGGTTTGGGATCTCATCCGGTGGAAATAATTATAACAAAGAATAAAAAGGAATGAAGGAAGGAATGGAAGAAAGGTGGATCTGAAGGGAGAAAAGAAATGAATTCCAAAGGAGAAAGGTCAAAGGGTTTATGTTTTAGGCTGGTAGTAAATAGATCCAAACTTACTCACATAAACAAACAAAGCAATACTGATAAACAAATGACAAAAGCATAGGTGAATCCAATGAATAAGCATACAGATCTAACTTAAGAAAGATCTAACACGTAACATAGGAATTCAACACAAAGTCTCAATTTTGTATTAATAATGTTCTATTACAAGAAGGCTCAAAGTCTTTCTCTCTTCACTCTATTTTTCATACAAGTTTGCTCACACGGAATACAACAAGCATTCCGATATTTATAGAAGGAGAAGGAGAAAGAAGACAAAAAGGAGCCAACAACTATTTACAAAATATCTACAAAATATTTAAAAGTCAAAAGTTGACTTTGGGGCAATTTTGTGGATGACAACATCTCATGATGCAACATGGATGATGTCATCATTTGTGCCAACATTCTTTTAAATATTTTACAAAAATGGGATAAATCCCAGGAGGAAGGAGCCTATTTTTGTCATCCCTTGGCTGGAAAGGAGTGTCTGCTTTTGCTCAGGAGAGGAAATGTGAAATTGAGCTCGATACTCCATGAACTTGCTAACCATCGTTTGAAGTTGATCCTGAGCGGGACCTTTGGTGTGATCCCCGATGACTTCGCAAGTCTCCCGTTCATCTCTGAGTCTTTCGGGAGTTTGAAGTATTCATTACCTACCTCCATCAGGTATCCAACAAAGTCGCGGCAGGCCAGAAGGTTGTTGATAGATTCTATATCAAAAGTGGCCTCTGACTCTAAACCCTACGACGCGATTCCTTTGAAAATCTGAATAGTGTCATCTGCCTTCCTCAAGGCATATGATGGGGTGAGCAAACCTGGAGACATCCTTAAGATGATCTGCTCCATTTGATGCATTGCATCCAAGGCTTCCTCCTTGATTTTGTCTATTTTCTCCAAGACAAACTCCATTTGGTCAACCCGATAGTCTAAAGCAGCAAGGATTTTATTGGGTGCTCTCGGGTGATCGAAGACGCCAAATTTCATTAAGTCATCGACTAGGCAGTCGAGCATCTTCTGGAATGTCTCATGTTGCAACCTGGCATGGTCCAACTCTTCGGAGATAGGTCCTACTATTTCCTGGAGTTCCTTGTTAGCTTGATCTATATTTTGATACAGACTCTGTGAACTTTGTAATCACTTCCTCACTATCTTTGAGGATCTGCTCTCTCCAGGCGGACACTGGCTAACCTTGCTCACCAATCTTGGTGTACTCATTTATCTTCTCCTGACTAAGGGCTTCAAGAGTTTCAGTGGCAGCTATAGGAGGTGCATTGCCCATCTTTTGTAGGGCTTGGAGAAGATGCTTGTTTTGTTCTTTTAATATTCTCTTCTCTTCCTTTGCTTCTTAAAGCTTTTTACAAAAGGAATCCACTACGGATAAGGCCTCTCCTTGCAGGATTTCTGAGGATGTTCCCATTGTGACCTGAGTCACTGTAAAATCTGTAGGAGATAGATATTTTTTCTCCTTTGTGGGATCAGGGTATGCGATCTCCATAACTCTTTCACCTGAAGCGCTTTGAGAGAAGCGGGTTATAGCCTTTTGCTTCTTAGCCCCTTTAGTTGGAATAACGGAGAAGTCCATAGGTGCAATAGGGACTTTCCTCTTGAGCTGACTCAGGTGTTTGGAGATCCATTCTGGACTTAGGGGAGTGGGACCAGAGGAAGAAGAGGAAACGGGGGTGGAAGAAGGAGCAACTACAGTGGACACGGGGAAATGTGTCGAGACACTTGGTGGTGGCATTGAGAAAGAAGCCAACCCTCCAACGCTCACGGGGTAGGAGTCACTGCACAAGCAAAAATGTGGGGTGGAAGGGATTTGTGAGATGAGGGAAGAAATGCTAGGGGACAAATTGCAAGGGAAGAGAAGATGGAGGAAGAGGAGGGGGAATGGTAGAAGGCGGAGGAGAAGACACAACCAAAGGAGTGGTTGGTTGAGCGACATGAGGAGGGGAAGGAGGAGTGGGAGATGGGACGGTGGGAACCTCACCAGTTGTAGTAGTGGCAACATCCTGAGTGGATGTGCCCATTGGAGCACTTACCACTTCTTCTTCTTCTGGGGATATCAAGGCTTACTATCCGTTCCTCCTTGCGGAAGGAGGGCTCTCGGGAACTTCCCCGACCAAAGGCTTGTCTCTCCCTCTTTATCTTTTCCTTTCCCTTTGGCAAGTGCTTCGGCTTCGTGGGTGCATTACCCAAGGGAGACGTGGTAAAGTCTACTCCAAGGTAGATGAGACTATTTTTCTTGCACAATGCTCAGTGCACTCTGAGTGCCTTTGGCCCTTTCCTTAATAGTTTGAGGTGCCTTGTTTCTATCGATTTCAGCAAATGGCCAATTGTCCCCGTCCGTGTCTAGATAAACTTGATCAACCTCTTGATCAATTGCTTGGAAGCCCTTTGGGACAATGGCCACACCATATTGAATGATCTCTGCCAGGGCCAAGCGGGAGTGATCCTTTCATCTGAGCTCGACTTCATGATATAGATCAATGTAGATATCTTCGATCTGAGGGACATGAATTGGATCGAGCTTTGCCCTTGGAAGGAAATCATGAGGATCAAAGGTTGGCCTCGCAGAAATTATGCTTTAAGTTGAGCAATTCAAGCTCTACAAACATTTCCGGGCTTTGCTCTGTGAAGTGCAGGTGTACCTGCCCACTGTGAGGGGGAATGGAGTTCCACCCTTCTTTCTTTTCAAACACTTCTCATGGTATGTGATAAGTTGTCTAGATAGCTCCAATAGGATCAGCTTGGGTCCCGTATACCTCGGCAACTTGGTGGGCTCTCCCAAGAAGTTGGCAGCTCTAAGATAGGTGAAAGTGGGGAATTGCGTGAATAACGCTCCCCACTTCTCTGTGGTGGATACCATGCTTTTGGTCGTCTGACCGTGAGTCAGATGACGCCGTAGAAGAAGGCATCATTGATTTTGTTGAATTGTGCTATGTTATTTTCTAGTCTTAACTTTGGATAGTACTCGTATATTCTGACCTGGATAGCCCGCATCGAATCAATGTTGGGTAGTCCCTCTCTCGAGGTAGCAGCATATACCGTGTAGGAGTTTATATAGAACTTCCAGTTGTTGAAAGCCGCTTCAAGATTGTGTTGCTGATAATCTCTCCCCATTCAAAACGTTGATCAGGAACATTTTTGCTCATTGTTTCTAAATATTTGAGCATCCACTTATGAAAGTAATGGGCATCAGAAGCCCAAACACCCTGCTCAGGAAAGTGATGGTGTCACTCAGCTCCTCTGAAAAGTCACTGCGATGAATGACTTTCGGCCATCTGCTTACCACCTTCTTGTTTTTGAGGTATACCTCATTCATCAGCTACATGCATTTGTCTTTGTTTTCGTTCCATGTCTTCATGTATTCCTCTTGGCTTACTGCTACAAAATGTCGGTGGTGAGGGATACCCAACATGATCTCAAAATTTCAGGTAGTGAGGTTGATTATTACCTCGCCCTTCTCATTTTCGACACATCTTGTGTCTTTATTGTAACAATGGCCCACCAACATCATGAACTCGTTGTTGATTGCACTCACGGGAATCCCTACAGTGAAAGTGCAGACCACTGCCAACCAATTTATCCATCCATGGGCTGCCTGTGACCTTCTTGGTTTTGGCCCAGAAGTCCTCCATGTCAATGTGTCGAGTTTTGAATCTCTGATATCCAGGTCACACTCTGCAAGGGATTCAGGCATCCTGACCCTTTGGTATTTATATTTCATTTCTTCTTCGTTAGCTTGGCTTTACCCTTGGACTTGGTTGGCTTCTTACTCAATGAAGACATGTGTGAATCTGAGTTCAGTTGTTGATCTGCAAGAAGAATCAAGGAATTCCATCGCAGAAGAGTCATGTTAGCTGTTAAGTTGTCCATCAAAGCTTACATAATGAAAAGTTAGAAATTTATGAGTCTCTAGGCACAAGGCGCAGCTCTACTGCAGGCTGTAGGGTCTCAGAAAAGCAAGGCGCACTTTGGGAACATGTTGCATGGGAGGAAACAAAGTGCCAAAAGGGGCGCAGGCACGGAAAGACTACACACAACATTCAGATGTTGGTGTCAATGGATGTGCGCTTGCGCCATATGAAGTGTTTTAACTGGGCACATATTTATTTGGTGTAGCAAGGTCTCAAGGTGCGCCTTTGGCACAGATGTGGTATATGTTGCCAAATATTATGATGCACCAAGGCGCGGATTCAAAAGATGCATCATTAAGGTAAGGTGTGCCAAGAAATTAAGCTTTGCACGGCGTGAAGGAAGGACTTGCACAACATTTAGATGTTGTTGTTATTGTATGTGCGCTTGTGCCTGCACTTGTGTTTTAGGAAATTTTGAGTTTTTACAAGGCACGGGAAAGGCTAATGTTGCGTGTGGGGATAGTGCACCTATGGCGCGACTGTGCTTGATGTAACAATGATGAAGCTTGTGCCGAAGGAAAAACAGGGGCTGTTTTGCAAAAATATATGATTTTTCACTCTCTTTGTTTTGTGGTCTTTAACTCTTTCAACTCAGATTTTGACAGCAAGGGGAATGGAGGAGAAAAGGGACAGGGGTCCATTCTAAGGCAGGGCCTTCCAGGTTAGCAGATCTAGAAGGAGAGTAAAAATGGTTTGAAGGTGGGTTTGTAATATGTATTGGGAGTGAAGTTATCTTCTTAGGTTCATTGTTATTTTTAATAACACTAACCACCTAGACCAATAGAAAAACCACAACAAAGCCACAAGAAAAGCAAGGACCACTTACCAGGAATATATAATGATAAAGGAGATGATGTGGGATCCACGAACACGATAAATGGCAACACGCAGGGCTGATAGGAACGCTGACAAGTACAGAGGAATAACTTTTTCACATTTTTGAATTGTGAAAATGACAGGTCGGACGCGCCTATATATAGCAAAAGGTGTAATAAATGCGCCACCAACTTTTCTATGGCGCACTTAGGGAGATGTCGACACGAAAATATTTGCACCATGGCGTAGCTTTTGAAGTGTTGACACTACGTTTCAGCGCCTTGGCGCAACATTAAGAGGTGCAACATTTGGAGTGTTGACAAGTTGGCGCATGTGCCTTGGCGCACCTTTGACAGCGCAACATTAAGGGGCACAACATTTGGAATGTTGACACTCAATAGAATGTGCCAAAGGAATAGAGGGGGCATAGTTTTGGTTGATGTAACGTGAAAGAAAACTGTGCCCAACCCAAAAAGGTTGAAAATGACCAAGTTCTAAAAACTATATTTTCCGGAAAGGGTTTTATGCCATTCCAAACGTTTAAGAGACCTCAATGGGCGTCCATAACAGAAATTTTGGTATGTTTACCTACAAAGTTGCCCTTGTCAATTTTACAGGATAACAACTGGATCTTTCTGGGGACTAACTTGGAGCGAAGCTTAAGGGTAGAGAACCCTAGATCAACATGTGCCTATCCATTGGGCTCGGAGTCAAAAACAAGGGCGACGAAAAAGAAAAGGAAACACACAACCAACAAAAGCAAACACATGGCAAAAACAAACACACAACTAAAGCAAACTATACAAAGAAGAGAGCAAGCTCTACTTCCTGAATATTTTGAGATGTTGCCCGCTATAGGGAAGCGGGAGCTCAGTTATGTATACCTATGAGAGATAGAAGCTATTCTCTCCATTGAGCTGCTTGATCTTGAAAGGCCCTCTCCAAAGAGAGTCGAATTTCCCGTGCATGCCCTTTGGCTCTCTTCGCTTGTCCCATAAAAGGACGAGATCTCCCACCTAGAAATTTCTCTGCTTAGCATTTTTATGAACCGTCTCTTAACTTGATTCTAATGTTCAATGATCCTTTCGACCACCCTTACTCTCTTTTCTTCAAGTTCTGTTAGATACATGATCCTCTTTTCTAGAGAATTATTGAAAGTCTCATCCTCGATCGCTCGTGCCAAGTGTAGAGCAAGGAGTTTCACGAAATGGGGAGCTCAGTGTCGATCCCATATAACACTTGAAAAGGTGACATACCGAGAGATCTCTTCGGAGTAATACAGTCTGCCCACAAAGCATCATATAATGACTTGTGCCAGGACCACTGATTCTCATCTACTAGCTTCTATATGATGGTCACTAGGTTCTTATTATTGGATTCTACCTGACCATTTCCCTAGGGGTAATAATCCGAGGCATGGGCCAAGGTTATCCCGTATTCATAGTAAAACTAATAAATTCCCGTGAGGAGAAGTTGGAAGCATTATCAACAATGATCTTGTGTGGGATGCCAAATCTCACGATGATATTTTCTTTGATGAAGTAAACAACTTCGAGGTGGCATTCTTGATGCGTATGGCCTCCACCCATTTGATGAAGTAATTTGTTGTTGTCGAGGACATAACTATGTGTGGCACTTGACCTGGGATGTAGTGCTCGATAAATTCAATTCCCCATTGCCTGAATGGTTCGTCAATAATGACGGGCCTAAGGGGAAAAAGCGACCAATTTTGGTTTGCCAACAAACTGTTGGCAGAGCTCACATTTTGCTACCCAAGTGGCTGTATCTTGAAATAGTGTTGGCTAGTAATACCTGGCCTAGATGATCTTATGTGTTGTTACGGACGAGGAGAAATGACCGCCGTAGGCCGAGTCATGAAAAGTTTCAAGCAATTTGATCTGTTGTGGTTTGTCAACGCATCGCAAGAAGATGCCATCAATACCGCGCTTGTATAAACCATCATCCCATATAACAAACGTAGCTGCCCTAAGCTTTACAGTCCGCTTTTCCTTTGAAGTTAGATGAGCTGGGAACTCACCGTAAGTGAGAAAGAAAGCAATGTCCGAATACCATTCGTCACTAGTCGCAACAAATAGGACCATAGGTAGAGAATCAGATTTCTCCAGCTGACCCTATGCTCCGTTGATGCAATCAACTTCCTCTTTAGGGACCTCTGAATCTTTGTTTTCAGCCATAAGCTGACATAGGCCCTTGCCTCTTACCGGCTTGGTCGGGTTTTATGTCTCGATCATACTCCTAGACCTTTGCGATCCAATTCCCTCGTAAGCTTCCTAACTCCTGTTGAGTTATGATAGACTTAACTGCCGTGTCAGGAACCAACACTACCATATGAGAGTTTAGGATGTACTACCGGAAGTTCTTGACTACTTTGACAACGGCGAAGGTGTGCTTTTCTAACTGAGACATCTTCAATTCATGGAGTTTGAGAGGAGAGCTCATGAACGCGATTGGAGATTCAACATCCTCAGAGTTCTTTTGCATTAAGATGGCTGATACAGTATGTGCAGATGCATAACTGTACATGATAAAATCCTTGGAGAAGTCAAGACATACCAGGACGGGTGCATGGGCGACTGAGGCTTTTATATCCTTGAATTACGCCTTTCCTTCTTCGCTCTATCGGAAGGTTTAAGACCCTTTCATCATATTTGATATGTGAAGAGTCTTCTCAGTGAAGTCGGGAACAAAGCGTCTGAGAAAATTCACCTTTCGAAGAAGGAGTGAACACCGGTCTTGCTTGTGGGTAAGGTAAGGCTTTAAATAGCCTTAACCCTTTTGACATCTATCTTTGTTCCTTCCTTGCTGATAACGTGTCCCAGCAACTTTCCTTCGGTTACCCTGAAAACAGATTTTTGGATTTAAGGAAATCCCGTGTTCTCAAACATCTAATCAATACTTGCTAATAATGATCACAATGATCACTTCACTTTTTGAGAACACAGTTAAGTCATCCAAATAAACTATGATGACCTTTCCCATCATACCTTTGAATGCAAAGTCCATTGCTCATTTGAAAGGTGGCACGGCAAAGATTGGTCAAGCCAAAAGGCATCCTGTTATAGGCAAATGTGCCCTAGGGAGTAGTGAATGTTGTTTTGAATTGGTCTTCGGTGAGACTTTGATCTAATTATAGCCCAAAAGCCATCAAGCATGGATAGCATCTCGAACCGATTCTTACCTACAGTAACCTAATCCATTATGGGCAATTTGGTAGTTGTCCTTCAAGGACGCCCGATTGATTGCAAAAACCCACGCATATGCGTATCTCACCATTCTTCTTTCATATGGGCATGATGTTTGTGACCTGTGCATGCGTGATGGATAGGAAATATGATTCTCACATCCAGCATTTTCTGTATCTCCACCTGGATGGTGCCCGAGATCTTGGGATTGTAATGTCTCTGTTTCTGGCGAAAGGGTTTGACATCATCCTTTAACGGGATGTCATGTTGAACGTCTTTAGGCTTGAAAGACTTTAGATCGGCATAAGACCATGCCAATATGTCCATATATTTCTTCAGTAATTTGACAAACTTCCACTTTTCCTCAGGTGTACAACATTTCCTGATGTTCACAAACTGCGGATGTTCCACAGTACCCAGGTTGACCGATTCGGTCTCTGGAGAGGAGTTAGGATCATCTTGTCGCTTCTTCTTGACAAAACAATCATGTTTGTCAAACAATCATTCTAGAGATACTAAACCTTTCAGAATTTTGTTTCCCCCAAGTCGACATATGCCATCACCTTCTTCCGATTCATTTTCTTGACCAAATGATGATTCACGGTATGCAGAAGTAGATCCTTCAAAATGAAGCTCATTGAAATTTTCTACTTTCTCTAGAAAGGAAATAAGCTGATTGTCATCGTTTAATACCTACCAGTGCTAAGAATTGTCTGGCACACTTGGGCGGAAGACTACCTCAATGGTATATGTGTCTGTTTTCAACCGGGTGAGGAGCATAAGAGATGCTTTGAGACACCCAATGAATCGGCCATGTCATTTTGAGCTCTTGGAATGAATTTTATTGAGAAAGCGTCAAATTCCTCGATGTTGTCCCATACTACGTTGTGGTAGTGCTTGAGTCTATCATTTTTCACTTGGTACACCCCTTTTACCTGGTTGACGATCAGTTCGACGTCACCTTGTACTTTTAGGTTCTTGATTCCTCTTTCTTTTGCAGCTTGCATACCGAGTAACAAAGATTCATACTCATCAGGATTGTTTGTATTGAAAAATGCAATTTGAAAGAAAGACGAAAAATCTCTTCTTTAGGAGATATCAGGATAGCTCCAGCACCACATCCACTCGTTGCACAACTGCCATCAAACTGCAGTGTCTATATCTTGTTAAGGTCCTCCTCCTGGACGAGAACGTCCATTTTATCAGACTCAGTGGATAAGAAGTAGTTCCCCATCCCGATGATTCGAAGAGGATTTCGGCTTTGGGGTCGTTAGAGTTGGTGACTAGGTACTTCTTTTGTGATTCAGGGTCCAATGTCTCGCATTACACCCTTCGACGGGATTCTCGGCCTTGGACTAGTCCATATGAATCTTTCCACCAACTTCTCTCGCAAAAACTTCTCCCTAGTAGAATTCCATATGCTGGCCGGGATATCAAAGCAACGAGGATGGTCATCTTTACCCTTTTCAATGGGAACGCTGCAAACACAAACTATGCGTCTTTGATTTGACCAATTAATGGAACCTATTTGGTTTCCATGGAGTAACATCTACCGAAAGGGTTGGTAAGAGTGAGGCCCAAAGCATCAGTGACCTTCGCCGGCATGACATTATTGGAAGCCCCAGAATCAATTATGCAGTTGCTTAGCTTGTGACCATTGATTAGGAGGGAGAGAGAAAAATGTTCAATTTTTCTTGATGCGGAAGTCGAGGCAACATTTATGCAATATGCGGGAGTGGAAAGGATTTCTTTCGGGAGACATGAGAGGGTGTGGCAGCTTGGCTTTGGATGTATTCGGTCAATCTTACAAGCTGCTCAGGGTTAGACTGAAGATATTTAGCTTCAGACATTTGAATCTTGGTCTTTTTAGCGTGATCGACTATGTCGAATGTGACCAAGGGTTGCATTGATGAAGGAATGAGTCCTTCATTTCGCGATGGTAGGGTAGGGTTACTGGTCTTTATGGAAACAGAAGAAGGTTGATTTGGAGGAGAGATGGGAGGAAAAGATTTATTCATAAAAGGCTTAATAGGAGGTTGAGCAGGAAGAGGATTACCTCTTTTAGCAATGGTTGGAGGCGTGTTCGACACAACCTTCTCTTTTTGTATCCTGACAGCAACTTTTGCTTCTTTTCCTTGTGAGCGGGTGAAAACAACATATGACTATCCGCTTGCATACCCTTGGGTACCCTCTTCTTCATCAGATTCCTCATCTTCAAATTCCATATACCCGATTGTAGAGTCGCCAGCCGGTTCACCGACATCTTGATCATCTCCACCTTGCGATGAAGGTTCTTCGTAAATTTTCTCCTCTTCTTCGATCTCAACTAGGGCATTGACCGGAGGAGCCTCAAGTGCCAACCATGGAGCAGCTATAGGAAAACGCGCCTTTGTGGGGCATTGTTGGGAGTGAAGTTTCTCTATGGGATATCCCAGTACGGAGTGGAGGACGAAGCCTAAGCCAATTTCTTTTTTAATGCGAGCAAGTCATTTGCCATCTTTTGGAATGTCAGATCTGATGAAGTGGCTTGAGAAGGAGTTGAAGCCTTAGGCTTGGATGGCTCTCATTTTAACTCGTCAGATATAAACAGGTTGTCTTTGATCCGAATGGTCGCATCTTGAGCGAGAACTAAGGTGGTGATTTGTTCGTGTAAGAGTAAGAAACTTACTCTTGAGCTCATGGCATTCACAAAGAAACACTTTTGATTTTCTAGTGTTGGCAACATGGCAAAAAAAGACACTAAGTTAATCGTGAATGAAACGGGTGATAAAATCACGCATGGTTTCATTGGCCTCCTTCTTTAAGTGAGTGATCTTTGATAGTAACGCAAATGCATCTTCTAAAGGCTTATACTGTCTTCAAACGTAGTTCATAATGTGGCCCAACTAGTGATAGATCCGGTCAGCAAATGTTGGAACCATTCTGCTGCGGGTCCTTGCGAGGTCTCTAGAAAGAGGCGTACCAACATGTTTTCATGGGTCACATCTAGGATGTTGCATGACATAATGAATGCAGATATATGTGAATCAGTGATTTGATTTCCACTCCCATCAAATCTTGGGAAATTCTTACAGTTTCCATGAGGGAATGCGTGAACTGGATGCGGAAATGCAAGAGGGCCCATAGCGTTTCCCCATGGTACTGCCATTTGAAAAGTTGGAAAGAGGACGCGAGCCGGAAGTGCGGTTCCGTTGAGCAGCAGAGCGCTACAAATTGATGTGGAAGCCCCTTGTGAGAAATGGCTCTTTCGTGGAGGCGAGGCACTCTGGCCGACCGATTCATTTGAACTCGACGTGAAGCGTCTTTGGTGTAATATTGAAGTTGTGCCTTTGAAGTAGATCAAAAATAGGATCAACTTCTCCACGAGCTCTCCTGCTACGGGTAAATGGCTCATCCGCCAAAGTGTATCTTTTCGAGATCTATGAAACTCTTTTTGTTTGTACTTGCTAATTTTCTAATTTTTCTCGACAAAAATCAGCAGTATGTACTTTTCTAAATATTTAATTTTATCCCTCTTTTGAAAATCGATAGCTGTTTAATGACAAATATTAGCAAGGATAAAATAATGGTTAACTTAGTAAGCTGATTTTGGATCTTAGATTTGAATTTTTGCAAGGGTTTGAAAATATTTGTAAAAATATCAAGATCTCAGATCTACGGAAATATACGGGTTTTTATAAAAACTCAGCGAACTAAAGGTTTCTAACTGGTCCAGATCTATGGATCTCTGAAGAAAATTTTCAGTTTGGATCACTTTTGCAAAAATTTTGGATTTTAAACAAAGAGTTAAGATTTGCAAACAGGTAGTGATTTTTACGTTTTATCTATTTTCTTAGTCACCTCAGCAGCTTTAAAAATTGTTAGTGTCTTTTAGCTGACATAACACTCACATAGATCTGGTTCATTCCCAGTAGAGTCGTCAAAAACTGTTGGTCCGAAAATCTGTCGGGTGGGCAGATCTATGGATAAACAGAGCCAATAGTGTGCGGCGCATAGCCCCGCTTTAAGACAGAAAGTGAAACGGTTTATTGCTATTCTACCAAAGGTAGGAATCATGCAAGTCTTATAGTATTCTGCCTTTAAGGGGGTTTGGGATCTCATCCCAGTGGAAATAGTTCGACGAAGAATAGAAAGAAATGAAGGAAGGAATGGAAGAAAGGTGGATCTGAAGGGAGAAAAGAAATGAATTCCAAAGCAAAAATGTCAGAGGGGTTTATGTTTTAGGGTGGTAAGAAATGCAGAGCCAAACAAACTCACATAAACAAACAAAGCAATACTTGATATACAAACGACAAAAGCATAGGTGAATCCAACAGAATAAGCATGCAGATCTAACTTAAGAAAGATTTAACACGTAACACAAGAATTTAGCACAAAGTCTCAATTTTGTATTAATAATGTTATGTTACAAGAAGGCTCAAAGTCTTTCTCTCTTCACTCTATTTTTCATACAAGTTTGCTCACATGGAATACAACAAGCATTCCGGTATTTAGAGAAGGAGAAGGAGAAAGAAGACAAAAAGGAGCCAACAACTATTTACAAAATATCTACAAAATATTTAAAAGTCAAAAGTTGACTTTGGGACAATTTTGTGGAAGACAACATCTCATGATGCAACATGGATGATGTCATCATTTGTGCCAACATTCTTTTAAATATTTCACAAAAATGAGATAAATCCGAGGAGGAAGGAGCCTATTCGTCGTCATCCCTTGGTTGGAAAGGAGTGTCCTGCTTCTGCTCAGGAGAGGAAATGTGAAATTGAGCTTGATACTCCATGAACTTGCTAACCATCGTTTGAAGTTGATCCTGAGCGGGACCTTTGGTGTGATCCCAATGATTTCGTGCAGTCTCCCATTCATCTCTGAGTCTTTCCAGGAGTTTGAAGTATTCATTACCTGCCTCCATCAGGTATCCAAAAGTTTTGGCCAGGCAGGAAGGTTGTTGATAGATTCTATATCAAAAGAGGCCTCTGACTCTAAACCTGCGATGTGATTCCTTTGAAAAGCTGAATAGTGTCATCTGCCTTCCTCAAGGTGTATGATGGGGTGAGCAAACTTGGAGACATCCTTAAGATGATCTGCTCCATTTGATGCATTGCATCCAAGGCTTCCTCCTTGATTTTGTCTATTTTCTCCAAGACAAACTCCATTTGGTCAACCCGATAGTATAAAGCAGCAATGATTTTATTGGGTGCTCTCGGGTGATCGAAGACGATGAATTTCATTAAGTCATCGACTGGGCAGTGGAGCATCTTTGGAATGTCTCGTGTTGCAACTGGCATGGTCCAAATCTTTGGAGATAGGTCCTGTTATTGCCTAGAGTTCCTTGTTAGCTTGATCTATATTTTGATACAGCTCTGTGAACTTTGTAATCACTTCCTCACTATCTTTGAGGATCTGCTCTCTCCAGGCGGACACTGCTACACCTTTCTCGCCAATCTTGGCGTACTCATTTATCTTCTCCTGACTAAGGGCTTCAGGAGTTTCGGTGGCAGCTACAGGAGGTGCATTTCCCATCTTCTATAGGGCTTGGAGAAGATGCTTGTTTTGTTCTTTTAATATTCTCTTCTCTTCCTTTGCTTGAAGCTTTTTGCAAAGGGCATCCACTACGGATAAGGCCTCTCCTTGCAGGATTTCTGAGGATGTTCCCATTGTGACCTGAGTCACTATAAAATCTGTAGGAGACAGATCTTTTTCTCCTTTGTGGGATCAGGGTATGCGATCTCCATAACTCTTTCACCTGAAGCGCTTTGAGAGAAGCAGGTTATAGCCTTTTGCTTCTTAGCCCCTTTAGTTGGAATAATGGAGAAGTCCATAGGTGTAATAGGGACTTTCCTCTTGAGTTGACTTAGGTGTTTGGAGATCCATTATGGACTTAGGGGAGTGGGACCAGAGGAAGAAGAGGAAACGGGGGTGGAAGAAGGAGCAACTACAAGTGGACACGGGAAATGTGTCGAGACACTCGGTGGTGGCATTGAGAAAGAAGTCAACCTTCCAACGCTCATGGGGGTAGGAGTCACTGCAGGAGAGGAAATTGTGGGGGTGGAAGGGATCTGTGAGATAAGGGAAGAAATGCTGGGGGACATATCCGCGAGGGAAGAGAAGATGGAGGAAGAGGGAGGGGGAATGGTAGAAGACGGGGGAGAAGACACAACCAAAGGAGTGGTTGGTTGAGCGACATGAGGAGGGGAAGGAGGAGCGGGAGATGGGATGGTGGGAACCTCACCAGTTGTAGTAGTGGAAACATCCTGAGTGGATGTGCCCATTGGAGCACTTACTGCTTCTTCTTCTTAGGGATATCAGGCTTACTACCTGCTCCTTGCGGTGGAAGGAGGGCTCTCAGGAACTTCCTCCTGAGCAGTGCTTGTCTCTCCCTCTTTATCTTTTCCTTTGCCTTTAGGCAAGTGCTTTGGCTTGGTGGGTGCATTACCCAAGGGAGACGTGGTAAAGTCTACTCCAAGGTAGATGAGACTATTTTTCTTGCACCAATGCTCAGTGCATGTTGCAGAGTGCCTTTGGCCCTTTCCTCAATAGTTTGAGGTGCCTTGTTTCTATCGATTTCAAGCAAATGGCCAATTGTCCCCATCCGTGTCTAGATAAACTTGATCAACCTCTTGATCAGTTGCTTGGAAGCCCTTTGGGACAATGGCCACACCATATTGAATGATCTCTGCCAGGGCCAGGCGGGAGTGATCCTTTCATCTGAGCTCGACTTCATGATATAGATCAATGTAGATATCTTCGATCTGAGGGACGTGAATCAGATCGAGCTTTGCCCTTGGAAGGCAATCACGAGGATCAAAGGTTGGCCTCACGCAGAGAAATTATGCTTTAAGTTGAGCAATTCAAGCTCTGCAAACATTTCCCGGGCTTTTCTCTATGAAGTGCAGGTGTACCTGCCCACTGTGAGGGGGAATGGAGTTCCACCCTTCTTTCTTTTCAAACACTTCTCATGGTATGTGATAAGCTATCTAGATAGCTCCAATAGGATCAACTTGGGTCCCGCATACCTCGGCAACTTGGTGGGCTCTCCCAAGAAGTTGGTGGCTCTAAGATAGGTGAAAGTGGGGAATTGCGTGAATAACGCTCCCCACTTCTCTGTGGTGGATACCATGCTTTTGGTCATCCGACCGTGAGTCATATTAGGCCTCAAGAGGCAGATGACGCCGTAGAAGAAGGCATCATTGATTTTGCTAAATTGTGCTATGTTATTTTCTAGTCTTAACTCTGGATAGTACTCGTATATTCTGACCTGGGGCCATACCCCGCATCGACTGATACTGGGTAGTCCCTCTCTGAGGTAGCAACATATACCACGTAGGAGTTTATATAGAACTTCCTAGTTATTGAATTTTGCTCAGAGATTGTGCTGCTGATAATCTCTCCCCATTCAAAACGTTGATCAGGAACATTTTTGCTCATTGTTTCTAAATATCTGAGCATCCACTTGTGAAAGTAATGGGCATCGGGAAGCCCAAACCCCGCTTAGGAAAGTGATGGCGAACAATGATGAAGCTTGCGCCGAAGGGAAAATAGGGCGCTATTTTGCAAAAATATATGATTTTTCACTCTCTTTGTTTTGTGGTTTTTAACTCTTTCAACTTAGATTTTGACAGCAAGGGGAATGGAGGAGAAAAGGGACAGGGGTCCATTCTGAGGTAGAGCCTTCCAGATTAGCAGATTTGGAAGGAGAGTAAAAACGGTTTGAAGGTGGGTTTGCAATATGTATTGGGAGTGAAGTTATCTTCTTAGGTTCATTGTTATTTTTAATAACACTAACCACCTAGACCAACAGAAAAACCACAACAAAGCCACAAGAAAAGCAAGGACCACTTACTAGGAATATATAATGATAAAGGAGATGATGTGGGATCCACGAACGTGACAAATGGCAACACGCAGGGCTGACAGGAATGCTGACAAGTACAGAGGAATAACTTTTCACGTTTTTGAATTGTGAAAATGACAGGTCGGACGCGCCTATATATAGCAAAAGGTGTAATAAATGTGCCACCAAATTTTTCTATGGCACACTTAGGGAGATGTCGACACGAAAATATTTGTGCCATGGCACAACTTTTGAAGTGTTGACACTGCGTTTTCAGCACCTTGGGCGCAACATTTAGAGTGTTGACAAGTTGGCGCATGCACCTTGGCGCACCTTTGACAGGCGCAACATTAATAGGCGCAACATTTGGAATGTTGACACTCAATAGAATGTGCCAAAGGAATAGGGGTGCAGTTTTGGTTGATGTAACGTGAAAGAAAACTGCGCCCAACCTAAAAAGGCTAAAAATGACCAAGTTCTAAAATCTATATTTTCCGGAAAGGGGTTTTATGTCATTCGAACGTTTAAGAGACCTCAATGGGGGTCTATAATGGAAATTTTGGTACGCTTACCGCAAAGTTTCCTTTGTCAATTTTACAGGATAACACACTTGTTGGAGGGACACTCTCGGGGTGAGGGGGCTTCTGTGTGGGGACTCTGCCTGCTTGAATAGATGCACATTGTGTAGCTGGTCGATCCTGTGTAGATCCTTTTCCTCGGCCCTAGAAATCTCAAAAATCAAAATAATTTGGGATCTCATTGAGGATAAACTCACAATAGAGTTTCCTTAGAAAGTATAGTGGCACCTCATTGTTATTGCAAGGTGGAAAATCAAACACCATCCACCATCGGTCCTAAAAATTATTTTTAATCAAATTATTATTGCACCAATGGATGGGAAACTGTTTGCATGACAACAGGACAGGAAAATTAGTGCGGAGGTCCGTGAATACAGCACATATGACATCGTTTGTAATTTATTTTTTCTTTACATCCACATGACAATTTGTTGGAATAATAAACCCTAAAACCCTCTCTGTAATATGTCCAACGATCAATTTACCTCATTGTTGTGTCAGCTTGAGCAACTAATGCCTCTAATGTGTTTGCAAGAGAGGCACAATGGGGGTTTGTAGATTGTGAATCCCTCATTCTTTTGATTAAATCCTCAATTTCAATTTTGTTTTCAACTATGTGGGCTGCTAAATCTTCTTGACTACCCGGGGATGTTGAGCAACTGTGGGAGGGTTGGGAGGGATGACAAGAATAACAGGGTTTGGTTGTGGTTGATTTCCTCAACCTCAAACTATAGCAATAAAAAAATGTATTCAATTCAAATTCTACTCTATAATTATCAAATTTCAATGCAATTTTGAGAAAAGAATTGTGCCTACCTCTTCTCTATGGCGCCATCATTGATTCAAATCTTCTCGGTGATCCAGAGATGATTGTTTGAGCTTGAGATCCAACTGAATGACAAAACATGAGGGCATGGTTAAGCTCTGAAACTCGCATTTGAGGGAGATAAAATGATAGAGGCTTGGGATTCTCTTTTTATAGCAGACATAACACGTACGCGTTATGGTTTGGTAAATTCCAAACCTAGGAAATTAAAATTTGATCATGTTATAATAGAACGCGTACGCGTTTTGGTTTTTTTCGGGTTTTTGTCCACTTTTTGGCCCCCAAATTCGTGCATTTACCCATAGATCATAGGAATAATAATAGTAGAAAAATTAAAGAACACCAAAATATAGAGATAATCTAATAATATGAAAGTATAGATGACTTAGCCATTTTGAGGGGACAACCTCCAAACCGCATACAATAAGATTACAATCCTTAATATGATAATAAAATACTAGTTAATACCTCATATATATATCCTACTTATGTTATGTGAACACTTAAAATTGACCTACTAAGCATTTGAAAGCATAAATAAATGTGATATTACATGTTAAAAGACTATATTAGCCACATGTAGGTTATACATATCCCAATATATGACCTATGATGCGCATATGACCTTCCCCTTCAAAGTAATATTGTCCCCAATGCAAACAATTTCTAGATGCTTCTTTAAACATGTGTAGTCCTCCATGTTGATGATCTTTGCTGCCAACACATAACATATTTCTACTCCATGTTGCATATTCATTGTCTTGATTCTTTCACTTGATTATATACTCATTAATTACTCTCTACTTCACTCTCTTAGTGCGCATCGAAGAATTACTTTTCAAGTTCCAAACTGATTTGGACTTGTTTATCTAGTGTACGTAACTCTATCTCGAGATGTTTTTTTTTGAAATGAAATTCTCCAAGCTAGAAATGAGAATCAAATACAGAAAGTGGAAAACTCTATTTAAGACTTGAGAGCTTCAAATCTTCAAAACTAAAATCTTCTTACCATCTTCTTAAGCTTATTTTATATTCTTTACTTGAACATGTAGATGTTGAGTTACATCCATGTTGATGAAGCTATACTTTCTTCTAGGGTTTATGGAAAAAATTTCCTTTTTCCTTTGGATGTATTCTTAAAACTTAAATATTGAAGCTTCTATTTTGGAGCTACACTATCTAAACTAATATCCTTTATTTGTTCTTAATCTTGATCCTTTACCTATCCTTTTGCATCATCTTTATCTTCTTCATCATCATAAATGTATTAATCTTCTACTTCTTTTTTCACCCTCATCCATAACATAATCATTATTTTCTTCCTCATCCTCTTCTTCTTCTTTGTCCCATACGGCCAAGAAAACATGTTCCATTTCCTTCCAAGACCAATCTCAACTCTCTTGTTTTAATTTAGGGACCCAACTTTGCGTTGGACCAAAAATCCAAATTGAATAGCAAAACCATGTCATCATAGATGAAAAATAATTCCTCTTAAATCGGATCCATTATTCTCTAGCATTAATTTCTCCATTTCCATATAAAGAATGCATCCCCATGATGCACAAAAATAAGGGTTTTAAGAACAAACTCTTTGAACAAGATTTAACCATCCAATGTTAGAAAGATGCTAACCTCCACTAAAAAAATATAGAGAATATACCCCTTTAATTGTTTGAAATATTTCCAAAAATGTTAAAATGTGAGTTGTTTTTTTGAAAAATTGTGGCTATGGAGCATATTTATGAAAAAACCCTAAAATGAATATAACTTCCAAAAAGCCAATCATAATCATTAGAAAATTTGATGGTAGGTTCCTTTACTTCTATCACAACTCCACTTTAAAAATGGAATGAATTTTCGTAAAATCTTTCTAGATATAAGCGAGTCCCTAAAATTAGGGTTTCAACCTAATTTTGGCTCGAATCAAAGCTTTGATACCACATGTAAGGAAATTAATGAGATAGATATGATAAATAAAAATAATAGAACACCAAAATAGAGAGACGATATGAAACTATAGATGAATTATGCACTTTACGGGGGTAACCTCCAAAGCTTACAATAAGACTCCAACGCTCAATATGATGATCAACTACTAGTTACTACCTCTTATATATACCCTACTTATGTTATGTGAACCCCTAGACCGACCTACTAAGTATATGAAAGCACAAATAAATGTGGTATGCCATGTTAAAACATTATATCGGTCATATGTAGGTGATACATAACCCAATATATGACCTAGGAATAAGGGTGTAACAAGTACTTACATTACACATCAATAGTTGTTGATATATGGCGTGCTAAATCCAAAATACTATTCCCAACAAGGACCTAATAACAATGCAAGGATAACATATGCCCCTCAAAACATTCTCCTTTATTAAATTAAATTTTTACAAGATGTTTTCCGCACATTCTGAGTTTAAAGGATGGAGACCAATTTCCTAAATATCTACAAAAACTTTTGGAAAATAGAGAGGTTTTTAGAGTGTAAAAGTAGGTGAATAGGGTCGTCACAAATGAAATTTTATGTATTTGACAATTACCATATTATACCCTATAGTTATGGTCAACTATATAATTGTGGTCAATTGTACAATTCTAAGCAAGGCACTCCATTTGCTTTGATTTTTGTAGATATTCTTTGTTATGCTATTTGGACCCATGTTATGATGTCTTTTCCCAACAAATGTTGTTGGAATTGTGACAAATCGAATATATTCTAAAACCTCTCATGTTAATATTTATTACTTCAAGAATATGATTTTATGCAATTGAACAGATTTTACCTATTTATATTTATTTAGATCTCGAATCACAATGTATGTGGTTTATTGTATTACATTGTTAATGTAAAACAACTTTCTACATCTACAACTATGAATAAAACCACTTGTGAAGTAGAGTCACTTATAGGAAATTCTAAAATATGAATTGATTACAAACAAAACATATCTCATTAACACACACACACACACACACAAATGTATACATTTGTTTGGAAAATATTGAGATGTATCAATTTTAAGGTGTCAACTATTATTTTCTTCATTAAATATTTTAATAATAAATTATTTTATTATCATCCTCATAAATTTTATGTCAATTAGTTATAGATTAATAACACTAATTTGCTAGGTTTGAAATTTCAGATTCCATCATCTACCCAAAATGTCATGATTTTTGGATGGCCTTCCCCGACAAAGTGGAGAACTAACATTGCACTTTGTAAAATACATAACTCTCCCTTTGTAAATTTTTTGTTAGTCTAATGTTTTTATCCCATTTAAATGACCAAAATATTATTTGAATGTTAAAGACTAGAAATTTCACCAAGAGGTTAAATGGTCACATTGATAGGGGGAAAAACAAAAGTGGGGAGCTGAAAAAGGATGTAGATCCCCATCTTATTTTCATATATTTTTCAATGATCGCTTGAGTCATGATGTCTTAAGACAACCTAAAATCTTACTTGTGACATATATTAATTTACTATCAATATAAATTTCTCGGATTTGATGTATTTGTGTCTTCATCTTTTGTGTTTTCAATATTTGTATTTTTCTCGTAAAAATTTATAGGCCTTATATCAAACCAAATAAAATCATTTTGCTTATAAGCGTCGATTTTGAGTCCGAAATGATAAAATGAGTCATCTAAATTCTAGGCAAACAATGTTAGTCAAAAATGTCATACAATTTGAGGTCTCACTTCAAATTGGCGACACCATACAATTTCAAGTCCTATATTGAAAATAAATCCATAGGATTTCAAGTCCCATATCTGAATGACAATTGGTATGATTAATAGTCACATTACTAATGACTCCAAAATTTCCATTTATTTTTGGAAAGTAAGAATTACGATTGTGCGGGATATGGACCATTTATATCAAGGGAAACAACTTTTTCCATATGCCCTTCATCGCCGATCTGCACCTTTTCTATTTGGCATATTACCGTGCAAACAATCCCCCAATACGAAAGTGCATAATCGATAGCAATAAAAACACCTTTGTTAAAACAACGAACTATGTAAATCTTTCTTCTAAATACTCATATTCTTCTATCTCTCAATGATGATTTAAGCTCATAGATAAAAGGGTCGTCCATTAGGAAGGTGAACATATATGTGAGTTTGACCAAAGAACGAGAAAGTAATAAGAGTGGTGGCAAGTCACTTGTTCAAACAAATTTGTAATTTTCTTAAAATTTGAAAGTAATTTATATTGAAAAAAATTAAAATGATTTTTCTTATGGACTTTGAATATTTCACTTTAATTGTTAATTGCAAATATATTTAGACAACCTCACAATTATGATTTATATGTTCACGCGTAAATGTATTCTCTTGAGAATTATGTGTTTACATGGTCTTCAACACATCTTCAAGTGATGGTGGAGGGATTTTTTGTGTTGTGGGATTTCAATTGGGCTGACCATCTCCCATGGCTTTGCATGTTGGATCCCATATGAATCCACCCACGTTGGTTAGATGGATGTATGACAACTACAACTATAGGTCCTAAGTCCTTTGGAGGGAAGCTTAGAATAGGAATTTGTATCTTATTGTTGATATCAATGGTACACTTACTTCCGCTCCAATTACAATAACTCCCCTTCGTTCTTGATATCGCCAAACGGTGTTGTCTTTAACATTTATGAAGCTAACATACGTGCATGTCCTCAAAATCCAATCAAGTCTAAATGAAAGCAATTGAAGGCTAGTCGGTGGACACTTTCTAGGATTCTCTCAATATGTGTTACTTCTTCTTAATCACCTATGAAAGGGTGTCCCCATCATAAATAAACCCCTTTCGTTAATAGGTCAATTGTTCTCAATGGTGATTATGTACAAACACCTCCTACCAAATACATATTGAGTTGATATGGGATGTTAAGTCACTTTTACATGTCCCTATCTATAAAGTTTTTTGTGGCATGCACAAGTGAATTGCCTTTAAATTTTCGTGTTCTCTAACTATCCACAAAACACAAGGGTTGTCATTAGAAAAAACAACTTTAGACATTGGGGTTTTTAATGCATGGGAACTCACTTTCTAAGATATCTCCAATATATGTTACCTCAATGATTTATGCATCACACCCCCTTTCTCCTTCAAAACACTAACAAAAAAATGACATGTGGTTCATATTTGTCTTATCGAATAAAGAATAGTTTTGCATACATTCTCCCCAACATTTTTCCCACCCTTGGGCTACTCCTTCCTCAATCCCCTTTTCATTAGCCCTCTTCCTCCTACAATATTTCACTCTTTCAAGTTTAAATTCTTCATTACATCTCTTTATGCGTCTCCATTATACCACTCACATACGATTGCTAGGTGATATATATCATAAATATAACTTTTCTAAATACATGTATACAATGCAACTATCTTCTTATTATCTTAGAAATAAAAATTAATTATTATTAATGTTTAAATCAACATTGAATTAAAAACTAAGAACCATACTTGTTTGCCCGAGAGAGAGAGAGACGTGTCTACCATTATACGTTTCATCTTTTTCATCTCCAATTATTAAAGTCCCATCTTATACCATAAGCTTAGGTATAATCTTTTGGAAAGACTTTTCACTTTTCTTTACCATTTTCATCTATAGAAAATATTTTTAAAATCACTATTATTTTCATCCAAATTTCTCTTTAAAAAAATTGCTGAATTTTTATACAAATTTCTCAAAAGAAATTTTCTACCAATCGTCATATCAAAATAACATTTGTACAATTTTTATTTAAATTCTTTTGGTTTAATTTAACTCTTTATATATATAATAAGTATATTTTTTAATATAAATATTTGAATTCTTAAAAATAAATTTTAATTTTAAATTAATTTATATGTTTATTATAACAATTATTATATTAAATATTATTTTGAGGCGCACATTAAATTTTGAACTATAAATAATAACGATATAATTTTGGACTTTAAATTCTAGTACTATTTTTATCCCATATAACTTCAAATGGTTTTGTACCTTCAATTTTCTAACCGGAGAGGGTTAAATTTGATGGCTCTATGAAAACGCCCTTTTAATGAAAAGAAGTGAAATTTTGGGTGGTTTCAAAACTTTTAAATATATATTTAATTTTTGAAAGATTGATTCGAACTATATTCAATTTCTCAAAATTATAGTACATATATTGGTATATATTTCAGTCTATAAATATGAACCATTGCTTTCGGATATGTTAACTAGCAATCGTACCAAGTAGGTGCAATGGAAACACCGATAGGGGTAGATTCAAATGGAATTGGGGGGGGGGTGAAGGTTTGTGACACAAAAGGAAATGGAGGGGGAAGGACTTTTAAGGAAAAAGGGGAAGTTAGTGCAAAAAAGATGCAAGGAAATGAAGTGGAACAAAGTTACCTTGAATCATTGAATTTCTAATATTAAGGGAAGGAAACATCATCAAAGAATGTAGCCTTTTGTTTAACTCATTGAGTGTGGGAGAAACGATGGTGGTTGTAGTAGATAGTTTGTACATGGAGGAGGAACCCAACGTTATCATTAGTCATAATAGACAATGATGTCCTTGTCCATGACATCAAAAGTGTCCCTCAAGGAGGAGGGAAAGAAATGTAAAGGACATGGAAAACCATATAAGGTGAAGTATATCATTTTTAGAAAAGTTATAAATGACAATGATATAGTATTTGGTCTATATGTTGTTGCAAATATATCATCTAAGGATGTGACTAAATTTAGTGGTGTGTCATTTCTTCATCGAACGTATGGCCCTACGGGTAAACCCGAAAGCCAATCGAGAGAGAAAGGAGTCAAGAAGAGGACTTAGAGGTTGTGAAAGCACGACACTTTTACAAAAAGAAGACCCGATATTGTGCATCTTTTAAATAATTATTAAAAGTATACATAAGTGATGGAGGACATCCCACTTGGAATGAATGCAATTGGTGAATTTGAAATACATGGAAAGAGCGGTGTAGGAAGGATAGAAATTTGTTGTAGGTCGTAATTGATTGATTTCAAGATCTAAAGAAGATGAATGTCGTGTGTAAGTGGCATTGCATGATGGGTCAAAAAAAAAATTATTATCACCACTTTTGCCAGTGAGCGGGTTAGATTGAGCTACTTGCTCTTGCTCATAATGAGAACGAGTCAAGTTTTTGGGTTAGTACAATTATATTGTTATGTGCTTTGATAGTGCAAGCAGTGAACCAATACAACAAATAAAAAATGTGGATGTGATTAAAATAGAAAATACTCGAAAACAAAAGAATATGATATATCGAGAATATTTTTTGACACATATTGTAAAGGTCACAATAAAATAGATGACTTTAAATAACATTACTTAAAAATAGGTTGCATACTTTGAAACAAAGGTGACATTTGCCTTTGGAACCTTTTATATTAATGCAATAACATTAATAAGTGTTTAATAACATACGTGCTTATCAAGTGCAATTAAATATTGTATAAAAATAATTTCAAAATAGAAAACACTTAATAATATGAATGTTTTTGATCTATTAAGATAAAATTGTAACACATATTGTAAGGTTCATAACAAATTCGACTTAATTTAACATGTTTTTAAATTTAAATAAATGTGATTTTTTATGATGCACTTTGAGAGATAATTTTAGTGGTCAATTGGAGACAAGTACGAACCCATCTTTTCTTATATGTAGCTCGTTGTTCAAAAAGATGATGAAAGCCCCAACTTTTCATAATCAAATGCATACTTTGAAACAAAGGTGACATTTGTCTTTGCAACCTTTTATATTAATGCAATAACATTAACATGTGTTTTAATAACATACGGGCTTATCAAGTGCAATTAAATATTGTATAAAAATAATTTCAAAATAGCAAACACTTAATAATATGAATTTTTTTGATCTATTAAGATAAATTTGTGACACATATTGTAAGGTTCATAACAAGTTCGACTTAATTTAACATGTTTTTTAATTTAAATAAATGCAATTTTTTATGATGCACTTTGAGAGATAATTTTAGTGGTCAATTGGAGAGAAGTACGAACCCATCTTTTCTTATCTCGTAGCTCGTTGTTCAAAGAGATGATGAAATTCCCAACTTGTCATAATCAAATGCATACTTTGAAACAAAGGTGACATTTGCCTTGCAACCTTTTATATTAATGCAATAACATTAACATGTATTTTTATAACATACGGGCTTATCAAGTGCAATTAAATATTGTATAAAAATAATTTCAAAATAGAAAACACTTAATAATATGAATGTTTTTGATCTATTAAGATAAATTTGTAACACATTGTAAGGTTCATAACAAATTCAACTTAATTTAACATGTTTTTTAATTTAAATAAATGTGATTTTTTATGATGCACTTTGAGAGATAATTTTAGTGGTCCATTGGAAAGAAGTATGAACTCATCTTTTCTTATATGTAGCTCTATTGTTCAAAGAGATGATGAAAGCCCCAACTTTTCATAATCAAAAATATCATCATTGATATAATTTATTTATCTTCTTTGCTTTCATTTGTTGGGAAGATTATAAATTTATTGGTTTCACCAAAACATTTTTTTCATTAAACCTTAAATTAAAGAATAGATAATATGAAAAAAATTGTAATTATACCTAAATTATAATATAAATATTCGGAGTTAGCAATACAAATGCTTTTCACGTCGGCTTTGCAATGTAATACAATAAATAAAAACATGTTGATTATTTGAGCACATGCCATAATTCATTTCATGTCTATTTTTCCATTTTTTCCCTACAATAAGTATCATACAAAGGAAAACTTTATTACTCTGTGTAATATCTTTAATAGAATCCATTGTTCATGCGTTGTACCACATCATAAAGATGTTTCTAGTATACAAGTAAGATCATTGAAGATTTGTCGTGATATGTATATATACGTATTGACATCAGTAGCATGGTCACAGTCAGCAATAGCAGATGAAAAAACATGATCATCCACATTCTACAAACTGCTCAGGTGGATGTCAAATCTGCAAGGAAGAAAAATGATATGAAATCCTCACTGGTTGTCACCTACAAACGAAGTCGCTAACCTTCTGTACACCACAAACCTAGCATTGCAAACCACAAACTCCACCCACACTTATGAACTGAAACAAAGACAAAGAAGTGATGAAGAAAATACATGGAAAAATAAAAGTTTGTTACAAAATGCAAGCAAAAAAAACATTTCCACCCAAAATACATGTAACACTCAAATGACCGGTTCTTGTATTTATGTAAGCGGGACTTGAAGTTCTCCACTAATCAGCCCATACTCAAGACACCAATTCAGGTAATCAATCCATCCTTGATTATTTTTGAAGAAGATATTGTGTATCAACCCATCCGTGATTTTTGTTGAAGAAAGTATTATGTATTGTTCGAATAAAGTGCATGC
The DNA here is from genome assembly GCA_018340775.1 of Taxus wallichiana var. yunnanensis. NCBI lineage: Eukaryota > Viridiplantae > Streptophyta > Pinopsida > Cupressales > Taxaceae > Taxus > Taxus wallichiana. The sequence continues at coordinate 197,578,631 of CM031238.1, read as the reverse complement.
AACTATAATAATTTTTGTGAGTATTGACTGACCTAAAAATTAGGATCTACGTCCGACTAAAATGGCAATAATGTGTGAAGGGTAAAAATTAGGGATCTCTAAATTCTGGTTAAAATATCTAAAATATCCAAAGGATTAGAAACAGGGAACTCTAAAGTGTAGCTAAAATATCTTAAAAGTAGTAAATAATGTACAAAAACACAAGAACAGGTCCTTTGAAATATGTGGCATCGCCGTGTACACCAAAAATAGTGTTTTAGAAATGACTATGGAAATAGAAAACAAAGAAACACACTACTCTCAATGCCAACCTAGTGTTCGTACTTTATCCAAGGAAAAACAACAATTGAAGCAAAGTTCTAGATTATAGATCGGCTAACCTTGGTCGCATCCATTGACATTGGATGATCACTATTTTTTAGGCTCTCCATTAATTCTTCTACGTCTGAAACACAACTAAGTTAAGGGTACAACACTCATAAATATTAAAACCCCAAACAATCTTTACAGATAAGAGATCTAAAAGCTCTAAACAAGAAATATATAATTATGAGTAATCGTGGTTGATAAAAGCGAGATCTCTAAACCGCTTCACCGCCACACCCTCAAACATTACCGTTAAAAATATCCCGCCTGTGGCCCTACAAGGACCGTAAACGGATTTTTTTAAAACATGAGACTGAAAGGAAAAAAAACTACTACATAAGAATACATTGTTTAGAAGGCATTGTACTTGAAAGGAACGATAATCGATCGTACTTCAAGCCAAGAACACAGATGCTAATCAAACACCACGATCAATAAGATGAAAGCAATTCGCCAGAATAACTTTATATAAAACCTTTGCAAACAAATGAGAAACAATATCATATATTATTATAGAACTCAATGCAATACAATGAGAATGGACCTTGCTTAAATAGGCAAGGAATAACAATATAAGAACCAGTCAAGGTCGTAGATCAAGCCATAAATCAAAGAAATAACTAGTCATCAAAGAACTAGTCAAGACCATAGATTTAGAAGAGAACTAGACATTAAGGATCTAGTCAATACCATAGATCAAGGAAAGAACTATACCTAACAATTAGATAATATTTCCTAATATCTAAATAAGATAAAATAAATATCCATACACATAAGTGGGTGAGAATAAATACAATAAAGCTAAGTAAAATACCTAGGTGAACATGAGCTAAGGTAAATACCTACTCTAACAACCTAATGGTTTCCATGTTTTTTCCTTCAAATGTTTGGTCTAGTGACGGGTTAGGCACAATACTAAAATACAACAGGCACAAGAGTACATCAAATCTCCTAAACTCCCCAACCAAAATGTATGAAGATGACACGAGGAGAAAACTGAGATTGCAGGGTGTTGATTTCAAGGTTACATGGGTATAGATTCTCAAATGAATATGGGTAGAACAATCCATAATAATAATAAAAAGGAAAAACATGTGTGAGCTTGTACAAATCTCAAGACAAACATGTGTGTGGATGATGGTTCCCTTATCGCCACCTAAAGCGCTATGGTTTCACTCCTATAGGAATTTAAAAGGCAAAATAAATCGAGGCAAAAAAATGTAAAGAAACTTTTGAAAAGTAAGCAATCGGAAGACATGCAAAATTCACCACATCTATGGACAAGGCTTCGCTCCCAATTCATCCAAAGAACTTTCATTCCTGCATGGTGGAATGGTGAAAAAATCTTAAGTGCAAAATAGGAAGAAAAATGATTCAAAGCTACATTTTTTTTTGTAATTGTCCTCATGGTAGTAAAACCCCAAACAATGTTTTGGGAAAAATCATGTTTTTCTGTCAATTTCAAAAGAATCTCATACAATGCTTTGAAAGTTGCGATGAAGAATTTCCATAATGAAAAAAATTGTGGCATGGTGACTTTTGTATCATTTATAGTGGGCAACGCCTTATCTTAATGTCTTCCACAATCAATGACATGGTGTTTCCTTCTTCCCATCCTTTGTGGAAGCGGCACTCATCTTTCTCTGCAATCTATGAAATCTATTCCGATGTTTTGCAAATCATAATAAATACAAATAGGGTTTATAAAAAATACCAATGAACGAGATGCAATATGGCGTCATTCTACGCTAGAAATGAAATACCGTATGTTGATCCAAATTAAAAAGTAAATGAACACAAAATGTTCATGTCTACAAACTTTGCAAAAATAAATGCTTTGGAGAAGTTCCACGGGCCACGGGTATGTCCATCCATGATTCAAGTACATGACAAGTAGAGAGGCAAGTTACACTTCGTAGATGGTTCGAAACCTATCGTACATCAAGAGATCCTATCAACCGTCCATTATTTGACTGCATCATTACATCACAAATCACAAAATCCTCCTCCGGGATGCAAACTGATAGACCTATCATTTTCTTTGCTCCACTCACATCCAACGTGGATTCGCAGGACTATCGCATGTACCGCCAAAATGCTTGGAACCATTGATTTTGGTCGTGCTTGTGCGTTGCATATGTACCGACGCAATACTTAAAACCGTTGATTTGTTGTCATTGAGTCAGAGGTTAGATCCTTAGCTATAAAAGGGCACGCCTATCAACGTAATAAATAGGTAACTATCATGTCAAAAATTTATTTTGAGATACCGATATTTAGATTTTTCAAATATTTTATGAAATATTTTTGAATTAAAAAAATGTATAAATTAATATAAATTAATAGTACTGTGTTGAAAAAGTTGATCATATAAAAAGATGAGTGGAAAAAGTTAATCCCAAAATACCAATAAGAGTTAAAAAGGCCTTGAGATAGAGGTCAAACCAAAACCATCATAAAGAGAAGCCCTCAATCCTTTTTTTCCTTTCTTTTAACCGATCATATGCAATAATCACTTGAGGTTTGAGTTATGCATTTTGATTAAGCGTTGATCTTTATCAGTCTAAGAATTTTCAAATTCATGGACTCTCTTCATTCCTGATAAAAACCGAACTATAATAAACAACACCGAATAACAAGAATATAGAAATTTGAATTAATTCATTCAAGATGTCAATTACATTGCTAGAGTTCACATTTATAGTGTTTGATGTCCTACAATGGTGGAGTCAACACTCATCTTCAATCCCTCATATCTCTCTCCATGAATCTCTCAAACTTATCCCTAAGATATCTCCAATTAATCTCTAGGATATTGCTCACACTAAAATAGTTACATGAGTTGTTCTCACAACTCACCAATAATAAAACTATTACAACTATATTATTAATATGAGTTCTATAAACTCATTATTAATAATATTACAATTGTATTTAATAATGTCACAATATATTTGTAACATTCACGCCCTTATTGTTAACATTATTAATTTCCAATATACACTCCCCAATGTTAACATTATAGAATCAACAATCACACTTCTTTGCACTTGTCGCCGGCCGTATGTGCTCATGCTCTGGATGGTTTTGTAGAACAACCAACAACCTCAACATGGATGGTTTTACAGGACATCCAACAACCTCAACAAGGATGGTTTTACAAGGCAACCAACAACCTCAATATCATGATGTTGCTTTTCCTTGTGCTTTCGTCTTGTCCACTATGTCTTTCCTTCAAGGAATCATGTAGGAACCACTACTTACTGAATACAAACTAAATAGAGGGAAAATTGAACATTGAGACCATGTTCCAGTTCCCCCTCAATGTGAACATTTCACTTATTCAAACAGGAACTCTGAAATCATACTGTAAATCTAAAATAAAAGAAAACACACATACACGCGGCCACAACTTCATTTGTGTGGCCCCATCGTCATGCTAGCGAGAGGTTGTTGATTGACCTCCTTCCTCCGTTGCCTCCATCCTCCAATGAGTGTCGCTACTTACTCAATAGATTGGACCATGGAGCTCAAATTTGCACCACCTTTTGTCGATGCATCTTTGCCACAAATCTTCGCTTTGGTTCTGAAATTCCAAAGCAAGGTCCTGGGGTGGCAACCCCGAGTGGGATTAAGGGGCATCACCCTCTTGTAGGGTCCCTGGTAGTGCCAGGCGGGCACGCTCCTTGTGCGGTACGAAGCGGGGTTGGGGGCGGAGCCCCCGATGCCAGACATATTTTCCTTCTTTGAAGTCATCAAAAATATCATTAGAATTGCAATATTATTCATCTTATTCTCCCAAAAATTGGACGTCAGTAACACCGATAATGCGTCTTGAGACAATTATTATTATTATTTTACAATATTTAACTCTTTGACTTTTTTTGAAAAATACTAGACTTTGATGACACATAACTCTACTCAAGATAACAAACTGATAACATGACGATGACTCACATTTGAAAATAATACTAATGACACCTAATACAAATAACTTAAAAGTAAGGAATTTTGTTGACATGGATCATATACAACTACGACACTTTACATAGACTTTATTAAAAAAATGAGCATAACTCACTCTAATTTTGAAACTTAGACTAAATTAAATGAAACGTGTGTATTATATAAACAACAACCAAATAACGAAATCTAATTCATATGACCTGGATTTGCATTGTCTCCTTATATATAGCTCCAAACGATTCCAAGACTTAGTCAAGTTATGCAGACAGATGTCAAAAAGAGTTTAGATATGCATGCACGCGTTAATGGAAGATCACACATTCATCTAACCATGTATTTAGCTAGATCCGATAAAGCGGCTTTCACTGAGAAACTCCTCTTGATGTTTTAATGATCTAACTCGCCATCGAATAGAGAGATGTTTGGAAAACAATCGGTGGGTAGAATGAACTGAGATGTGATAAGCAAGAAAATGATGCCGTGTGTAGGAACAACAATGTACTCAAAAAATTTGACTTACTCGAGTAAAGTAACCACAGATCTGACCGAGTTCATCAACACATTCAAGACGAAGCCAAGTATATCTGAAAGCTCTGAATGGAATGAAAATTCATCCAACTTGATTCCAAAATAAGTTGAATGTACAGAACACCACCGAATTTGAATATTTTTGGCAATTAGATACGTTGATTTGCACAAGTGTGTAGACCATACCAAATCTGCTCCGTGTCTCATCCAGAGAAATGAAAATACGCAGAAATCTGGCACAATCAGATCCACATATGATGGAGGGACGAGCCTAACTGAGATGGATCAAAATTTTGATAACCAAGCTTTGGTGAAAGCGTAGATCCATATGCTCAAAACAAGAACTGAACCTAAATCCCGTCTCCTTCACATTTTTCCAGCAAACAACTCAAAACGCAGGCTTTTAACTCTAATAATTTTGACTAAACAACTATATAACTACAAAGATTATAGTGTCGGTGGTAGTGAAGATCACCTAGAAATAGGACCAATCTGAGTGCAACGACATGTATCATTAAGCGCACAATTCATAGGCTTGGGGCAATAATAGAGGCTTATGGTGTTGCCCCTTGACTAGTCTCAACTCTCCATAGTTTTCTCAGGCTTGATCGAATTGCTTTGATACCACTGATAAAAACTAAACTATAATAAACAACACCGAATAACAAGAATATAGAAATTTGAATTAATTCATTCGGGATGTAAATTACATTGATATAGTTTACATTTATAGTGTTTGATCTCCTACAATGGTGGAGTCAACACTCATCTTCAATCCCTCATATCTCTCTCCATGAATCTCTCAAACTTATCCCTAAGATATCTCTAGCTAATCTCTAAGATATCTCTCACACTAAAATAGTTACGTGAGTTGTTCTCACAACTCACCAATAATGAAACTATTACAACTATATTATTAATATGAGTTCTATATACTCATTATTAATAATATTACAATTTATTTAATAATGTCACAATATATTTGTAACAATTCCTCCTACTGAAACTTCATGAACAACTAACTTTTTCAAGTGAAAATCCTCCATAGACATCGCTTCTGCGAGACCCTGATTTAAATTTTCATTCATGTGGCTTTAACATTCTCTTTTTCTCCACCACTAAGGTGTGAAAATATTTTATGTAGGTTTGAGTTATGCATTTTGATTAAGCATTGATCTTTATCAATCTAAGAATTTTCAAATTCATGGACTCTCTTCATTCCTCCTACCGAAACTTCATGAACAACTAACTCTTTGAGCGAAAATCCTCCATAGACATCACTTCTTCAAGACCTTGATTTAAATTTTCATTCATATGGCTTTAACATTCTTTTTCTCTACCATTAAGGTGTGAAAATCTTTTATATTCTTCCCGCTTTTGGCTTCCGAAAGATGAGGCTCATATGGTTGCTAGCTTTTAGGTTTAACAAGTTGCCCCTCTCTCTTTTAGGAAGCCCTTGAGCTTGAGGACAGGTTTCCTAAAGATGACTTGTTCGATGGCAAAAAGACATCTGAATGTTGTATTTTCATAATCCAAAAATTGGACCCATTTGGAGTGACCCTTCTTTATAAGCAACTTCTCTAGGAAACCCTTACTAAGGTCAATGTCTACATAGATTCGAACATAGGTGAATATATTCTACATAGATTGTTCGTCATCTACCTTTGATGCCAAAAAGTAACAGGAAACTTTGGGAGCCGAACCCAAACTGGTATTTTGTAGTCTACTATAGTGGAAGAACCAAAATCTAGAAACCAAGGGGTAATGAAGAGCCCTCCTCTTCCCCAAAACCAGGGCCTGCCTGCAAAAACTTTATGGTAGTCTTCATCCTCATGGAGATTAACTATAAAGAAACATTTGGAACATAATATAACATCACGTCTTCAGGACCAGTTGGAATAAAGTCACTAGGAATAAAGTCGCTGGTGAAGCTCTGTAGCCTTCAACCCAAATCCATTAAACCGGCAAATTACAACTAGAGACTAACGGGATGCATATAAGAAAATCCATTCTTATTTTGTTTTAGCTGTGTTTGAAATGGCCTCGGGAAATCTTTTTGTTACGTTTGGACCTTGAAATGGATTTTGAAACTTTTGTGAAATCTGAACCTTACATGCTTGATTAAAAGAGTTAAAACTAAAAAAGAACAAAATCAGACAAATATATGATGAAATGAAATGTTTGTAAAAATTTCTGCAGATAATTTTGCTGCGTTTTGTAGAGTGGATCTCCTCTATTATTTTTTGTTAAAAGCTCTGCTACCTTTGCTAGTCACCTCCTCGAAAAAAGCATGCAACGAGCTAACCTTCAAAGTGTCTATATGGTTCTTTTAGACGTCACTATATAGAGTGCACTCCATTATAAACTGTCATCTGGTCTGCACTGCCTCTGTAGTCTAGAGTAACCATTTTTATCCCCTTTTTGTTTGGGCCTAGTCCATTTTACTTATATGCAGGTTTTTTTATGGTTTTTGTGTGGGATTGAACTCATCTATGCAGCAGCATTTTTTTCTTCCAAATTCCTGAAACTTCTCGTGATAAAACATTACAGGGACAACAGCCAAGGAGAAGCCTAATCCTCTAGGAGAGGAAAAGGCAAAGGGGTCTATGAAAAGACAAGCCTGTCAAAAAAAAAGGATTTGGAAAGGTATGACCAGCTAGAAATCATATCATACGCAACAGAAAAAATCTGTATCAAAAAGAAAAACTGCCAAGAACACCGAATTCTACTATTGCACGAGGGACGAGGGTTGATAACTTTTATTATTATCTTTCTATGCGATGGGAAAATTGGCATACGATCAGGTACCAGCTACTCATGATTCACATACGATTGGTTCCTATGTGATTCAAAAGAGATTCCGGATTGATTTTTTTGACAAGTGTTTCATACAGGGTTTTGCCACTTACATAAATACACACAAGTTTTGAAGACAACACATAAGTAATCATGCCCTCAAATTATTCAATGAAACAGTATTTTAGGCTCAGTGGCTTGTGAATTTTGACAAAGTAGATATCCCTTAAAAGCAGCTTCTAAGGCAGCTGTCCCATGGAGGGCGCTGCTGCACCTATTCTTATGTTTCGTGTAGTTCTATGCAACTTTTTTACTAATAAAAATGCAAGAATTCATGGAGCAGCGGCTGCTTAGAAAAAGTTGTATTCACCTCAAGTTAGTTGTGGGGGGGCTGAGAATTTGCAGTAGCTACAGAGATTTTAAGGTTTCTTTTTGCCAAATGTTAGCTGCACATAAGTTCTAAATAAAATTATTCCAGTAGCTTAGTGGCTGGAAAGGTTCTTTGCCAATTTACCGGGCAATAAGTTTCATGCCCACCAGTTCGCTTCTTTGTTTGTCAAAAATTGCACCAGAAGTTTCCAACTTCTGCTTACCATGAGTTGCACTATAAATTTTAATCCCAACTTTAACATACAAGATCAGGGCTTTCAGCAGAAACTCTGCATTGAATATGTCTAAGAACTGGTTTGAAAATTTAAACTAATTTTGTAAATCATAAAGCTTTTTTTAACAAACTGACATGATTACTTTCCATTTTATGTCAAAAACTTAGAATAGAAGATCATACATGACACCATCAAATTAGAAAAAACACACAAAATTGAAAGAATAGAGAATTCACTTAGTTCGGTCGATTTAAACAGGTATGGAAAGGTGATTTACATCTTCTGATGATAAATCATAGCATAGCTACACCCATCTGCCAGAGGCCGGAATAAATTTTTGCATTGATAATTGATACCTTTGATATCTGATGCATTTCAAGATGAATTGCACCTATGAACATGGTTCTTACAAGTGGAATTTACCAGAATCTGAAGAATGGGATCAAAAATAAAGAATTATGTTGGATAAGAACTATAAATAATAAAAAAATCTACAAAGTTGTGGAGCAGATCTCCACATGACCTCAAAAAAAAATAAGATATTGCAAGCAGCAGTGACAATCTTGCTACATTATCCATAGTTCTGAGAAGGTTTGGCCATGACACTCAGTTTGTCACTGTAAATATAAGACTGCTCTTTTGCTTGGTGCAAGAACCTGAACCCAAGTAAATTGCCTTGACTGCCCTTGCATTCGCTCAAGAAAAGTAATCAAGTGGAAGCTAGACTTCTATCTTCCAATCAATAAAAAGATGTTCTGATACGTCTAGGCTTGCAGCTGATCTTGTTCATTGCCTGCTCTGGAGGATCAGGTAGAGTCAAGCAAAATGTATGCCTTTCAGTAGAGCTTATGAAGCTGACATTAAAAGGCAACATACAAACAGCCCGAGTTCCCAAGTAAAGGCTCAAACTTGTTGCCCAATGAGGTCTAGACCAGCTACAATTGTTCCCCAATCAGATCAAGGGCAACTACAAGAAAAGAAATCCCTTGAAAGAGTAAAAAGTAGAAGTGAATCCCTTGAGAAGCCATAAAGCTCCTAATGCAGGCAGTGAGGAGGAGAAAAGCAAGAGCCAACTCTTTTTGTATATCCGATTGTGTTTCTTCTTTGGAGATAGTTGATGCTGATGTTCATTCGTATTGTTGAGGAATTTCAGGCCTGAATCTGAAACACCACGATGATGCTTTGGATGTGTTAATTGAGGATCTGGTTCATTTTCCACCAATGCAAGTAAATCAGCTTCTGATGACCGACCTAATTTTTTTGTTACAACCCACTCATAAGCACTACCAAGTTGAAACAGGCCAGAGATCATGGCACTAAATTTAGTAACAGACATTGTGTTTTCAAACATGAGAAAAGGGATTGCAAAAGCAATAGACCCTAGTGAAGGAAGAATGGTCAAGAATGACATGAAACCAGGCACATAGCAAACAACCCAGGAAGGCATTTGAGCTTCAGGCACAAACATTGTCATTGGTAGGATAATGCAGAAGAGACTGAATGAATACAGAGGTAGGATAAGCTTCCTAAGCAAAAAGAACAAAATTAGTAAGTTTGCCTTCTTCCAAAAGCCAATCTGCACACAAACAAACAATAGTAAATTGACAATGAGTAGGTGGCAATGCATATAAAATTATAAACCTTGATAACATTCAAATAAAAAAACTATTTACTGTAGCTTTTAGAAATATAAGTTTGTGCTAGGAGAGAACCTTAGAACGGATAATATCTGGAAGACACAGGCGAAGCAACTGCATTGGACCAGAATGCCATCGGTGCTGCTGTTTTTTATATGCTTCATATGACTCTGGAAGCTCACAGAGACACTGAATAAAGAAATATAAATATGAGATAAGGACACAGTTGCTCAAGATGGCATATAAATTATAGGATTCATGCATTCAAAAACACTAAAAGTATGCCTTGGGTTTAAAAAGGTATGGGGAAAAGCAATACCCGAACATCATTAAGAAATATAAATTTCCATCCATTAAGGTGAGCGCGCACTGCGATATCCATATCCTCCACAGTAGTTCTCTCCAGCCAACCTCCCGATTCCTCGAGGGCTTTGATCCTCCAAACACCAGCAGTCCCATTAAAACCAAAAAAGTTTATGAAGATCCCATTGACTTGCTGTTCCACCTCAAAGTGAAATGCTAGGTTGATATTCTGAAATCTTGTTAATACATTTTCATCTTTGTTAACAAAGGCCCATCTTGCCTGCACGAGTGCTAGCTCATCATTGCCCTACAGAACAACATAAACCCAAAATTAGTTACAAACGGAATTAAGAAAGCTTGTATCCAAAAACCTCAGACAGGATCCCCTTTAAAGTAAAGATTTATATTTTTCGGGGACAGACCTTAAAATGTGGAATTGTTCTTTTCAAGAAGTCTGGATTAGGTTGAAAATCTGCATCAAAAATGGCAACAAATTCGTAGTCCTTCACATAGTCACAATCCATTGCCGACTTAAGATTCCCGGCCTTATAACCAGTGCGTACTACTCGATGCCGATACACTATAGAAATGCCTTTATGCTGCCATTTTTGAACTTCTGCTGCAATCAATGACCGCACCTCAGTATCATCTGAATCATCAAGAATTTGCACAAGCATTCTACCTTTTGGCCAATCCAAATTGCAGACCGCAGCAATAGATTGCTGATAAACCTGCATTTATGCAGAAGCAACACAATGCCACCCAAAATCTCACAAACTGTAATGCAAATGAAAAAACCCAATGAAATCACACAAACAAAAAAGCATGCCATATACTATTTATATCCTCAAAGACAGGATACTATATGCAATCAATGGCAAAATTGAATAAACAATCCAGAAACTCTGACACAACATATATGAAATGACAAGCCTGTGTCCTTCCAACCTATCAAAAGAATGGAAATATGACATACTTATTGTTATTTAACATCCACATAAAGAAAGTACCATTACACACCATCTGGAGCTTTCAATTATGCAAGAATTCCACACACATCATACTCAGAGAATCCAAGTCTAGGAAATGACACCTGACATCTTAGAACCTAATTGAATCCCACTAACTGCTGTTGCAAAAATTCGCTAAATGGGCGGGCAATAATCGTCACTTAGTGATTCAATATAAGCACTACTTATATCTTGAACATTTTCACAACACAACCAATACGATACGACCCTTGAAATGAAATGGATAAAATATTTAGTAAACGCCACAGAGAATAATTAATTTGATTCTCATAGACCACAAAAAAAAACATGAGTATATATAAACACATAAGAAATCAAGAAAGAGGGCCAAACAGACCTAAAAATGGTCGAGGGATCTGAACAAGGAATGAGAGTACAAGGTAGAAAAACCCTAACACTATTGCTAACAATTGAGACCAAAGAATCTAGCGACTGTTTGCACTATTCCACCAATATACAATGCACTTCTTCAAAAATTCAAAACATACCTCTCTTTCATTGCACATTGGAATTTGGACGAGGACCATCGGATAAGTTGCATTGTTTCCTGCTCCAAATCAGCTCCAGCTTCCAACTCGTATTTGTGTACCGGCTTTATCTTCTTGAACTTGATCCACAGATAACCCAGGCACAGCAGCAGTCGATCAATTGACTGAATAAGGAACAAAATGATGCATATGTTGGCCATAAACTGAAGTGGGGGGCCAGATAGTTTGCCCTGGTGTAAACCCATGCCCAGTATATAGAATGCATAAGGCCCTGTATGCCTACATATGATGGAAGATGCAGGTTTTCTATACCCATAGATGATGGAAGATGCATATTTGGCCGAGTAAAATGCCAGCCTTTAGAATAAGCTACTAGCTCAAAGCCTAGCATCAAAACTGTAAAGAGAAGGAAACCCCTGATAGTTCTGTATAGCTTGCTCTTCTGAGAAAACTTCTTTGTGCCACCAGTGTCCTGAGTGAGCCGTTTCCTGATTGCAGATAATACCGTCCAGATTCCATTGGCAAGCCAAGCTACACATCCTGCTGCCTTGTGGGCTTTAAGCAGAAGAGCCCATGAGAACTGCTTAGCATTTTTACCCTTACCCTTATCAACATGAAAATTGTCACCCTCAGGAATCGTCAATTCTACCATCGAGAAATTAGGATTCTCCATTTTAAAACAACAGAGTTACCCCTGTGATTCTCTTTGCCCCACCATTGCACAAAGTCTAGATTGAGTGCCATGGATTAAACTGTTATCTTCTACGTTAATCAATAGAATTGCAGAAAAATGTCCAACAGAGTACTGATCCTAACACTTTGAAACTCAGATCCAATTAAACCAAATCACTTGAACCCACATCCAGGATGCAGAAAACTGTCGAGCAAACTACTTCGGATTACAGCATTGGCCCACATTCAATTTTGCAGAAATATCCACAGAAAAAATATTTGGATTACCAGTATTGGTCCTAATCAGTAATACCCACATCCAATTGCAGAAAATGCTCAGCAAGATAACACGGGCTCACAGCATTGGTCACTTAAACACACATGCAATCAAGCTGATCATTTAATCCCAGGTCCAATTAATCCTAGTCACTTGAAACCATATTTAACTGCAGAATCCAAAGAGAGTATTTAAATTTGCAGCACTGTTGATGATCACTTAAGCTCACATCCAATGGCTGAAAATGTACCTGCGTTTAAAGCACCGATTTTAGTTAGTTATAACCACTATCAAACTGCACAAAAAAATTGCTTATTAAGTTATTTGAGTCACTTAAGGACACATCCAAATGCAGCATTATCTGAGTTTACAACGATGGTCCTAATCATTTAAAACAGCTTTCAGGTCCAGAAAATTGCCCTGCAAATTGTTTGAGTTGACAACACTGATCCTAAACAGTTAACCCACTTCTAATTTCAGAAAAAATTGGAGAGCAAATATTTTAGGTTTTACAGCATCGATACCAATTATTTAAAAATTAAAAGTACATCCACTCATTTCAATCACTCAATTTACCGTCCAACTCGAGTAAAAATCAAAACAAATGTGATCTTGATCGGTGAATCCACACCCAATTGCAGAAACAATGGCCAGCATATTGTATGGCTTTACAACATTGCACCTAATGACCTAAAAACATACATCCCTTTTACCCACATACAACCAGTCCCAATCACTTAAAACCTAAACCCAAATGTAATAAATCCCTTAAACCTCCATTCAATTAGTGCCAATCATTTCAAATTACAAACCCTATCCAATTGGTCCCAATCAATTAAAAAGCTAAACGCGCATTCAAATTGCAGAAGAATGCCCATAAACATGAATTGGCTTCGCAATAACAATCCTCTTCACTGAAACCCACATTGCAGAGAAATGGGTCATTTCGGAAGTGTTTTTTTAAATCATAAAAACGAAGCGCAAATTGCGAACCACGTCCAGTTAATGACAAGCACTAAAATCTCCAAAACACATCAAAATTGCAGGAAAAAATCCCAATAACGTCGCTTGGGTTTCACTGCAATGGTCCCATTCACTTGAAACCACGTTGTTGAGACCGGATATATTTCAAGTGGATCATAGAGTGAGATTTGTTGAGGGAAAAAAGTCAAATTGCAACCCACATCCCAGTCACTCAAAACTCAACCCACATCCAAATTGCCCAAAATATTACTCGGTTTCACATCATTGACCCTAATCACTTAAACCCACATTGTTGAGACCAGATGTTTTTTTAGTGGGTCATTAAACAAACACAAACAACCTGCAAAACAATATTTGGGTGTTGTTTTTCTACTCCCTCAAATGCTCTACAACGTGCATAAAGCCACCAGATCAAATGCCCAAAATACCCTCAACCAGGCTATAGAGTATTGATTAAAAAATAAAGAAACCAGTAGATTTCTCCGCCTTTAAAAAAAAAAAAAAAAAAAACAGGCCTGTGATAAAGAACATCACATGAAACAGGTGCAGAGAGCTGACATACCAAAGAAACCCATTCAATAATAGTCGCTCCTCACAAGAGAATGCTGCAGCACAATGCTCATAATGTCACTCTTTTTTAACATTTATGCAAGCTCCTGCCATGGCATAATAAACTCGAATGTAAGCAGATAAATAAATGGAAAAAACTCATTTCTGGGGTGTGTTCAACTGAAAACGCGGATTAAAGTTTCAATGATTTTGTTTTCTTGCGTTTCTGGAACGTGGTTGGTCAAACCGGGTTGCCAAAATGATTTAATAAGATATATTATCTAGTTTTTTCTAAACATTTGCAAAGCTTTTCACTACTTTTGCTAAGATTTGCCACCTTATTTCCGCCGAGTGCAGCGAAGCTCTACAAGCGCATGTGACGAAACATTGGGTTGGTAACTAGTGCCACGCTGGCATCTTACGTGACAGCGACGGAAAAAACATTTCGCGTCTTTCCGATGACGTGGACGCGTCGTGCCAGCTGTTTTTTGGCATGGAGTGAGCTGTCTTGCATGCGAGTGTAGATCGTGCACGTGGGACCCACAGAATTCGGTCGACCCCGTAGATTCGGGTGCTCCGCTGGCAATTGAAAAACGTTGTAGTTAGGATAGGCGTTACAACGTGGTGGGACCCACGTCGCTTACCTTGCCGGCTTTTGAGCTTCGAGTATTTTGGGGTTTGTTTATAATTTATGAGGTTTGTTTTTCCCTTTTAAATTTGAAAATTTTAGGATCTTTTTGCCCGTAGCACAAGATGCTATTTAGGTACTCCTAGGATGCTTCCTACACTTTTGACCATACAAAAATAATGGAGACAATAATATACCCTTGATTTATGGGGAGGCTTTGGACTATCCGGCATTATACCCATATGGAAAGCTAGATTCAAACTCTTGACATTATGTGATGCAACTCTTCCCAATAATGATGAAGTTTTGGAGTTTTTTTCCACCCTCCCTTCTAATGGGACAAGAGAAGAGAAGGGCAAAGCTTCATCTTTTCTATAATGAAAAAGATACACATTATATAATTGCGTTTAAATTATATTGTGTAGGTTGTGTTTATTAATTTTAAGTAGGAGATTCGACATGGAATTTGATGTTGGTAGTAGGATTATGTTTGGGATCGTCTTAATTGTGGAAGAGCTATTCTAGACATGGAATTCGACGTTGGTGGCGTGGCTATGTTTGGGATCGTCTTAATTGTGGAAGAGCTCTCCAAGCGGGTTGTGAGTGTTTGGAGCCTTCTTCCTTCTCCTTGTTTGGTTCGTGGTTCTTCCAAGTGACCTTCAATAGTCCTACACACCGTAAATTTGTGTGGATTGGTGGTCCTTGATTTATGGAAGGTTTGGTTTCTTGTCATCTTTTAATCCTAAAAAGGTGCAAATCGCTTACGCCTCTATGGTAAAGGCAATATAATTTTTGCATGTCTTTTTCGCAATGAGGACCACATTAAGTCGCCAAGAAAAAGATTTGATCCTTCATCAAGATTGACTCTATCTCTTTTGGAGGCAAGTTCATTAAAGTATGTGCACTCATCAATTGCCTAAACCATTATTTCATTAAATCAAATTAGTTTCATCCTAAGGATTTTGGATTTAGTTCATCAACAATGAAGGGCTCACTTTTAGATGCTTATGATTCAATAAGGTCGGCCACAAGCTTGTGTCATGCTCTTATAATGACAGACTATTCGTTTCCTTTCATAGGGTCCGGAGGAAAAGAGATGGGCCTCGTGCCCCAAATTCATTTGGAAAATCCATGATAAGTCTTTAAAGATTGGTGCCTCTCCCACCATTCTTTTTCCGTGAGAAGACTCTTGGAGGAGATCTCGGTTCACCCTTAGCTAAGGAGCCTATCTTAGAGCATGCCTTTTGGAGGAGGAATCAAA
The DNA here is from genome assembly GCA_018340775.1 of Taxus wallichiana var. yunnanensis. Classification (NCBI taxonomy): domain Eukaryota; kingdom Viridiplantae; phylum Streptophyta; class Pinopsida; order Cupressales; family Taxaceae; genus Taxus; species Taxus wallichiana. The sequence goes on along the minus strand of CM031238.1, from coordinate 197,562,540 downwards.
ATGTGAGGAGGTTGTTGATGTAGGTTCATGGCCTTTGGGCATCGTAGTAGGGATCTTCCCAACTCTTGCTCAAGTAAAGAAACTAACTGTGGAGAAATTGGTTGTTCGCTAAAAGTAAAGGTTATAGAATCAAGCAAAAAGGAGGAGGCTGGAAGCTAAGAAGACCGTAAGTGCAAGGTCACAAATGGATGATGGAGGAAGTGTTTGCCCTTTTTGGGAAGACTATAGGTGGATAACTCTAATCTTTGTAGAAGTGGTTGGACAACCTTTTAAAGGAATTGTTTGGATGAGTCATTGTTGACAGATTGTTAATCATTTCCTACCTATTTTTTTATAGTGGTTGTGGGGTTCTCGGGATGTTATTTATGGTTTTTATGGTTATTTTGGTGCTTATTTTTTGTCATCATGTATATGTTGATCCGGGAATTGGGCTCCTATTTGTGTCCCAAGCCTATTCATAGCTCCGGTCAAAAGCATTCACAGTTTAATAAAAAAAAAAAGTATATAGATAGATGTTATTGTATGGTGGGGGTTTGTTGGGGTTGGGTTTAAAGGTTTTGGGGACTAGACTCCTATTGTTGTCTAAGTGCGCGTTTTTAGCTCTAGTTCTGTGAAAGCTACTTTTTACCCTTATCAAAAAATATTGATCTAAGTTATTTTAGGGTGTGGTTTTTAATTATATTGTGTAATTTTGTTTCCTTATCAACCTTAATTACTAGGGTCATTAAGTGCTTCACCTTATCTTGGTTGATATTGTTTTGGAGTAGTGTTATCAATTCTTGATAATAAATAGATAGAGATAGTACAATAAGGTTCATTAGATTAAAATAGTCTATTAAACAAAATATGGTCAAGGAAGGGTTAAAGGAGGTTGAATTTTGAATACTACTCGACTCATTCTTGCTTCTTCAAACAAAAATGATTACAAAACTAGTTTACTAAAAATGTAACCACTACAAAAAAATTGTCCTTTATGACAAAATGTGATTATGATTGCAAAGGTGATCATATGGTCCTAGTCATCAAAAACCTTGCTCTATTTATTTATTTATGTCATGAATTGACAAGAATATGGTCTACTTCTTCAAAACCCTAATTCAACCTCACCTCCTTATAAAACCCGTAAAATAGGGATGTCAATGGGAATCTATGTTATCTCTCCGCTATTATCAATCCCTCGCATCTCTTGATAACATATAATCAACACTTTACATGATTCAACAATCAATCCCATGTATGCAAGTGTCCCAACCCTTATCTTTCAATACGTGCAACATCAACTAAGAGGCTAGGCGAATCTTCAAAAGATTAACTTCAACTTTTAGCACATGGATGCTTCAAAAAACAATAAAGTATGGTCTTATAACTTCAATGTGATTCTTGTGCAAAATAAATTTCATATTTGATTGTCCTTCTACTTCTTCTAAATTAACACAATGTAGCACCTTTGTATTTATAAACTTCTTGGATTCAAAGCAAGACATTATCGGTGCGTAAACCAAAACACAACAAGCGAGAATGCTAATATGGGAAACTGTGTAAACCTAGGGGAATTCAAAATTGGGGGGAAGAAGGGATCGTGAAGGTGGTGCCCATTTATGTGACATGTATAAAAATGGTTGGCTAGTTCCATATTATACATAAATGGTCACTACCAGACCAAGCCCAAAAAAGGGGAAAAGTGAGAAAAATAGCGAAAGAAGGAAATGGAGAAAGAAAGCGAAAAATACAAAGACAAATGAGGTCAAAGAGGCCAAAAGTCACAAGGAGCATAATGGAAACAAGCTTAAGATTGAATGACACGAGGCGAATAATTATATTGTGTCCCACTCAAGCGAAAAACTAAATTTAAAAATAGTCAATAAATAAATCCTAAAAATACTTAACAAACAATATTTTTTTGGTAAGTGTGGATGCACTATGTTTGTGTATATATAAGTTAAAAACATATATTTTAATTAATGTGAGGAAACTAAATTCAAGTTTATTTGGAGGGAGAATGACTTTGTGTGTTTGTGGGTGATTTCAGGGCCCCTTAATGCTAAAAATGATCTACAAATTTAGTGTCTTCTTAATTCCATAAAGAGCACAACCCAATAAGAGCCTAAATTGGACCAATTCAATAAACACATATATATACTAGCACCATAAAGCAACTATAGTCTTGTACAAAAATTAGATGTCTATGTAAAGCCTCACTTTGATATGTGTGTGTGTGTGTGTGTGCAACATATCAAATTAAATACAAAAATAACTTACCATGAGAATATGTTTTGATGTTGCCTCACTATTTTTTGAGAGCTCTCAAAATTAGCAAGAGAATGATAGTAAATTGAAAGTGAAAAGGAAAGAGAGGTCACCTTATTTTCCAAGTGGAGTACTATGAATATCATGTAAATAGTTTATGTGCTCATATGTCTAAAAATATATGCTCCTACAAATATATAGACACATTTTGTCTTACAAACATGTGCAAGTAAAATAATCAAAATTAAATTAAATTGTTGAAAAAGTATATAGGAATGAATATGCCTAGTTGTGTATTGATTATGTGTTGAATCTAAATCTAATTGAGTGTGCCTTGTGATGGGACAAATGTATCTCAATCTAACTTGGGTGTATCTCATGATGAGACCACTTTCAAGGTATGTCATACATCATCATCATGTAGGAAAGTGATAAAATATTTTAGAGTTGGGAGAGTTGGAGGTAAAGATAAGCATGATATATGCCCCTTTCGAGATGTGGGATTAAACAATGAATTACATATCTCAAAGGAAATGGATTATGTGCACCATGTGTACGATAGGAAAATAAATCCCACATGTAAACATATATAAAGATATCACCGTACAAAGCATGTATGTATAGAAACCTAAATTTGGACTTTAGCACTATAAGTAACATCAATTTTGACATACCAGACACTTCACATATAGTTAACTCTAGAGCACACTTTCCCTCTATTAGTATACTCATTATATGCCTTGGCTACCTCCATTTCCCACTCATTTCTCTTTAGGATCAACTTATTCTATACAATAACACCTTAAGAATCCTAGATAGGCATTCACCATATCTCAAATCTTCATTTTTCATTCTCAAGACACTACCATTAAACATGTGTAATGTTAGTTATGGCATGGGTTGTTCATTTTCTTAAATTCCTGCAGTCCTCAACTACTATGCAAATTGGCCTAGAAACATTTCATAGACCGGATATGGTATGAAACTAAGTAAGAGTCGCCTATTTATATGAATAATTTTTAAATTTATACCTTACCTCTTTACCTCTTACACACTTCGACTCTCTTGGAGCTCTTTCACTACTATGAGGATCATTATCGAAGAGTAGAAACATATATGAAATCTTCAAAGAGTAGTCATAAATCATCTCACATATCTGAATTTGAATTCAAAGAGGTCAAGTTACATGACGCCAAATGTTAAATTATGAATGAAGTTCAATTGTTTATACACATGATTTCGTGTGCATTCACATAGGAGGGAGAACTACATGTGGTTAGATTCATCTTTATAGTTTTGTTATGTAGGTAATTATCATCACATCATTAGTGGTGTGGTGAATTTTTCTAGCCCAAAATCATAACCCATCTTTAAGGGTCTTTCGTGATGAATAAAAATAATTAGGGTTTGGATAGAGAAGAGTAAACACATGCATCATCGTGTAGGATTAAAAGCTTGCTTAAGTGATATCTTTAATCATGTGTGAACGTGATCAAATAAGAAAAAATTCCTTATTCATATACTAACCGATGAGAAAAGTGAGATCTTAGTTGGTTTGAATAAGTTAAACATGTTCGTGTATGAGACTATATGTCTCAGACTATATTGGGTCTAAATCTATCTAGGTGCCACAAATGTGTCCTGGGGTATGATGTATGAGATTTAGCCCTTTTGTGTATGTTTGACTTGATCTACACTTCTGATTTTTAGATCTTTAATGGTTCAATAATCTATGATGAACCTAAGATATATTCTTTTTATCCAAACCATGGCTTTGCTTGTTTTGAAAGTGATAGACCATAAAAAGGAGTTATCATTTTGGGTTGGAATGGCCCCAACCACTCTATGGTGGTTGAGAGTTTCCAATGTAAAAATAATCACAAGATGGTACAAACACATGTATCTCTCCCCAATCTTACGATGAGATGTGTCTAGAAATATATAACAAATTGCACTTAGAATGAAACCATTGATTTGAATTTGGTAATTTAACAATATGAACTTTGAGACCTTTTATGCTTCGAATGATTTGTTTGACTTATCTATGACTACTCTTGGAATATTTAAAAATAATATGTTATTTATATTTATTTATATTCAAAGGAAAAGTGATGTCCATATGATTTAAATGGCTTAGTGTTCCTTTAAGTACATAAAAGGAATTTCAGTAGTTTTCCTACTCAATGACTCTAAAATCTTGCCATGGTCCACTATGACAAGTTACCCATTTAAAATTATGATTGTTGAACATGTTACTATGATTTTAGGACAACTAGATAGATTCAATTTTGAACCTATCCTAATGCCACAAATCCATCCTAAGGCCATGAAACTCAAACTCGAAAGATTTGTGATGTACGCCTATAATGCAAGCTAGTTTTTATATAATGGTGAATTAGAAATCAATGAAAACTAGTGGATCAAGGGTGTTTGGAATAGGTAGATATGTTGAATAAGGATAAAAATTTATAGTGGATCACATCTCATAAAGGTATAAAATTTTTATTATCACTTTCTTGAGACCAAATTTAGTGTATTGCACTTTTAGTGCATGCAACAACAACTAGCAGCTTTTTTAATCTTATAGTTTCAATATCACTCTTAAGCAATATAAATTCAACATATGATTGATCTCCTCCCTATAAATGCATCAACACATGCATCTTTTTATATATAGACTTCTCATATTCGAGTTAGGATACTATTGTCACACATATACAACACAAACAAGAGAGCTAATAAGGAAATCCAAAACCTCGAGCAATTAAAAATCGGGGGAAAAGGGCCCAAAAGGTGGTGACCATTTCTGGAATAGGTATGGAAATGGTCAATCAAATTTCTACAATACAAAAACGGTCACTACCTGGACTAAGCCAAAAATAAGGAGGTTGGTGAAAAATGGGGGAGAAGGAAATGGAGGAAAATGGTGCTAGTAAAGTATAAAACATAGATACAAATTATTTTGAAGATGTCAAAAGTTGCAAGGAACATAATATTAAATTAGAAATTACACATGAGTTGCAAAATGTTTCGTAGAGGGTTTGAATGTGTGTATACAAAATTGTGTGGTGTATAGTGTTTGATAATGGAGTGGTGATATTTTTCACTTTGGGAATGAGGATTATTACTTGTTGCTATCCGGAATTAGATGGGCGGAGGCTAGTAAAGAAATAGCTCGGCTACTAATTTGAAGGAATGAAATTACTAGTCCTTATTGAGGTTGTGTGCTTTGTGTGAATGTAAACAAATATGCTACAATATGTGCACACATGCTCTCAATTAAGAGCGAATTCTAAATTTATTTCAATCAGTAGTTATTTGCATTACAAATGGTTTCCTGTTGTATATTATGAAGGGTACTGCATATGTATGTGGAGGTAGATATTGAATGGGTAAACACTACTCTATGTATGATGTAGGTAGTATATCATAAATGTGTTGTATGTGAAGTGGAAGTTGTTTATAACATAGTCTATGTTCCTCCTCGTTGCATGCATTAACATATTTTGTATATTGCATTTTTATATAACACTCAAATGTAAAAGTAGGTGAGATTTGTAGATCGTTATGGGCACACACTCTTGATATTGTTGTAAATGTTAGCCCTTGATGGTCAACATTGTTGATGTCCATTTTGGCCTTGCCAAGTGTTAGGCCTTATGCTTGGTAGATGGTGAGGCCTCAAGACATTTTAAGTGGGATTTGGCGATGGTTTCCTCATGTAACATGAGGAAGTGACAAGTGTTTTGGGTGGAGTACATCCCATGGGGGCCCCCGGTAGTTCTTTATGTTTACAACCACAACAGATGACAAGTTTGGGGGTTGTGATTATGGATTGTACACAACCTCTACAACTTGAACGGGTGCCATATTAACCAATTTTGAGCTAACCCATAAGTTAGATGTCATCATAACCTCTTGTCCCTTATATAAGAACATTGTGATTTCTAGTTGAGTGTCGCTCGTGTGTGATTCTAAGACATGTTTTCTTTGCTTGACAATACTCCTTGCAAATGTAAAGTGTAATGATTTAAGCATTTGATTATTGTGTAAGACCGCTAACTCTTCATTACGAAGAGGTGTTTTTCAGTTGTGAAGTTGGATTTCTTTGAGGTAGACGTGCATGACTTTGTGCATGACATGAGAAGAGACCAATCCTTAGTTTTTGGTTTTGCATTTTTGATGTTGGTCAAAAAATGTCTTAATTCAAGTCATAGTGGTTCCAAGCCTTATTTCCTAAAGTTTGTGTCTAAGGTAATGTACGTGTCAAAATCATGCCCGAGGATGAATCCTAATCTTTTTGTTGTGTATAGTGGTACATCATTAATAGGTGGGAGTTGGCAATTCACCCACCAAAATCATTGAACGATCGCCAAATTCAATGTTTTTTTGGAGGAATGCCTCATGCAATATGCAGTGATGTTGTTCAACGTTTTAGGGCCTACAAATATCATTTCATATATGAGAATGTACTTTTGGAACTCATATGCTTCTCGGAATAGTGCTAGGGCCTTGCCTTTGAGAGGATTCATTTCATTAATGGGTATTCGGATGGAATAATGTATATTAGATGCATTTATTTTGAATGCAACAATACATGTTGGTGCGAGTATGAGAATGGATGGTTTTTTTATGCTCATGAACATTTAAAATCCTTTTTAATGCATTGTATGAGGAAGGATTTCCTTTAATAGTTGTTCCTTGAATGATCATCTTCAAAGATGGAGTTTTTCTCTTTTTATTACATGGGAAATTATAATTAAGTATGCAAGCTATTGTTTGGATGATAAAGGGAGGGGATTTGACTGGTTAGGTGTAGAGACAAGTGGTATTTCATTCTCGAGCCGTGACTAGTCTATGAATTTAGGTGCTCCATATTACAAATGATTGTGGATTTTATGTTGTATCCAATTATGGATAATATCAAACTCCTGAAGGCCTATCATGTTTAGGTCATCAATTGTTGCATTGAGAGAAGGGTGCATGTGGGATATATGCTCCCATTCTAAAGTAGTTATGTTTGCATCATGTTTTCTTTTTTATTTATTGTCATTGTTACTCATTCCATTGGTGGTTTCTTCTAGATTATTGGATTTGTGTAGATGTGAAGGAGGTAGGAGCTTCTAATTTCTTCACATTTTCTAGTTATTTGAAATGGAATAATGTCGATTTCTATTGGATATGCCGAATGGTTTATAAAGTAAAAGTTATGACCAACATAAATATTCATAGGTTGGAGCATATGGGGTGGGTGCATTGTAGTAGTGAGAGAATACTCGGACAATTACATGGGTTCTCATTTGTAGCCATTATGTGTCTTTCCTTTGATTGCTAAAGGAGCATGCACAGAAAGCCTCAAAGAGTGAGATATTATCTAGTTGTGAAGGGCATTTTATGTATGCATCTATGAATAAAGGCATTTTTGTTTTCTTATAACATCCGTGAGGACACACTTGAATACCTATTTACTAATAGTGAGGGAAATGAATTTACAACTACAAATGGAGAGGGGAAGTTATTCAGCATGTGGCACGTCTCTTGTGCACCAATTTCTTAATCAAAAACAATTTTTGACAAGAACTTGTTGTAGGTGGCATTTGCAAGGTTGTTGATGCCAACTATATTAGATATCCTTATGAACATGTGATAGTATCTCTCTAAATTTTTTTACCTTTGTTGCGTATTTTGCAATGTAGTGTAGAAATATATGGCAGAAACAACATGATGGTAGTCAATATTGGTTCGCCACAATTCAACATGTTTGAGTTATGTATGTTGACTTGTGTTTCATTATGTGCATGGTTGTATGTTTTTTTGGTATTTCATCTACTTCTAGAGTTAAATACTTTTCGAGTGGCTAAAGGGATTTATATCTACATTAAAGAGTGTCATGTTTCCTTCTCAAGTAGGTGCCCTCACTACATTTTGTGTGGTGTTGCATGAGGTTTAAGCAGGTCTTCACAACACCGAAGTGTTGCATACAAGTATCCCAAGTGTGTTTAACAAGCATAGGTCATCATAGGGGGAACGATGAAGCTCGTAATTTACATTTTCAGCCCCCCTTGGATTCCATGTTGTTACTAATTGGTTGAAAAAATACTTTTCTACATCTATTTGAAGGGGGTCATCCCAGTTTAGCACATCCATGTTTGGAAATTTTGGAAGCCATATAAACCCATGGATATGAGTCAAACCTCTGTGCTACCATTCGTACATGTATTTTGAATGAGAGGAAATGCGTTGGTAAAAGAGGAAGGGATGTTATAGTAAGGGAAGGTAAGTGATAGTGAGCTCACTTGTACCAAGTAGTCGATGCAATGCATTTTCTTCTGAAGCACATCCTCACATAAGATTATGAATCTCTTGTCATGTATGTAGATATATTATGAGGGTGTGTGCTCAAGTTTCTATGTTTCCAGTGATATTCATTTTTGGAGGGTGTTGTAGGATCCACATTGCTGCTGTAACTGGCCATTTAATGTCTATTGCATTTATGATGAAGAAAAACGTAGGGATTTCAAGTTGGGTTATCATATCTATGAACTTATGTTTGCGTTTACACCAAAATTATTCCCCCACAAATTTGAACCGAAATGCATTAGTTGTTCTACAAAATGGTTATCGGGAAGTGTGTTAGTTGTTGACGTAACATAGAGACCATAATTGACAAGTTGTCCCCAATGTCTTTTTGAGCCTAAATTGTAGATGTTGCTTGATCCTATGGCACAACATAAGGTTGAGAATGAAGTAGCAAAAGTGTGGGTGGATTCCAAATCTATTATCATGATGATGAAAAATTGCAAAGCATACTGCTATGTACCTTAGGATATGATATTATAATGTATATGGGTTGATGGAGATGTCGACATGTGGCACGCATCCCTTTAGTTAGTTATAGGGGCTCACATAGGAATTAGTTATATTGGGTAATGAGTCGGCCTACATTGGGATCATGTGTTACCCATCCTATTTAAAGGATGTGAGTATCATTATGAGGATGTCATGGATGCATGATTTTATTCTTCTACTTGGTAGAGGTATATTAGAGGTGTCCCCCTCGAAGTGGATTCCCATCTTGGGAGATTGTGGAGTTACTCCTTCCTTAAGGAGCATTATATGGTGTTTCCTCCCTTAAGGGTATTATTCTACATATATTGATTATTTGGGAATCTTGGCCCACCCATATATCTTGTATTTTGATATATTCTCGTAATTTATTGATTTATTATATGCAAAGTTCTTATCAAGTGGTATCAAAGCGTCAATTTTGACAAAAATTGGGTCTAAACCCTAATTTTAGATATTCATCTATATTTTAAATCAGCTATGAATTTTTTCTCCAGGTCTTTACCATAGTTGCGAAAGGATTTTAAAGCTACAATCCAAATATCAGAAATTTTCGAGGTGTTTTGTGGAGATTATTGCATTTTTAGGTTTTATCCTAAATTTGCTTCATGGGCTGCATTTTTTAGAATTAATTTTCTAAATTTTTACCAACATTGCAACTCCCCTTAATGAAGCTATGGTAAAAATTTCATAATTTTTGGATCTGGTTTGAAGAAGATATTGAGAGTTTTAGGGTTTTACATAAAATCGGCCTACAAAGTTGCAATTTTCCATCTTTCCTTGATTTTTACATATTTGGAAAGCTCTCACAATTTTAGTAGGGGTTAATTTTTTGTGGTTTCAGATTGGAGGTGAAATTATAGACAAAATCATCAGGTCAAATATTGGTCAAAGGAGTAAGTTTGTGAAACCCTATGGCAATGATGGATATACCAATTTTCTATGGCAATGGGGAAATTGATGCAAAAAAATGGTGGATACAATTTAAACAAATGAATTTTGAGGAATGTATAGTATGTGTTAGTTTTTTTCTTCATCTTGGTGGGAAAGCATGACATTGATATTCTTAATTGGAAATATATCTATTGGATTGGGATTGGGAGGAAATGGAAGATATTTTCTTAGCTAAATGGGCAACAAAAAAGAAACATAATTTTGTTAAAGAAGAAGAAGAAGAAGAAGAAGAAAAAGAAAATGTTGATGATGAAGTTGTTACACATGATAGTGCATCTCCAAAGAAGGAAGCTTCAATATTTCAGTTTGAAGGGTGTATTCAAAGAAAAAAGGTAATTGTTTCCATAAACCCTAACAACAAATATAACTTCATCAATATGGATGTAGCTCAAAATCTACATGTGCAAGAAAAGCATATCAAGGAATCTCAAATGGATGGTAAGAATATTCAGGTTTTTGAAGATTTAAAGCTCTCTATGGATAAATATGTTTTACATTTAGATTTTTATGCTTTAGATATGGATGGTATGGATATTGTTCTTGGATATCCTTGGTTAGAGACATTGGGAACAATTAATCTTAATGTGCAAAATAAATTCATGAAATTGTGGTAGAAACGAAAGAAAATTACATTGCAAGATATCACACTTAGCAGGAAAAAAATTAATATAAATGAGGATCATGAAGAGGAATTTGAAGATGATGAAGAAGGTAAAAAGGATTATTCGGAAGGAGAGGTCAAAAAGGATGAAAAAGAAATCAATAATTCATCTACTCGAAATAACAAACAAGGTGGAAGAGAAAAATAAAGAAAAGGTTGATAAGGTTGAGGATACCAAGGTTGCACCATATAGACACCCACATCATCATGAGAGGGAAAAATCATGGAGTTATGTTAGGCCACATAAGGGAAGAAATCTATATAAATATGCAGGGAATTGCAGGAGCACTAATCAGGGCTATACACGGAATTAATGGAGCAACAATTATATGACATGGAATCACAAGAATAATTATCATGGATATGCATGGATACCGAGGAGTATCACATATGGAAAAGGATGGAATCAGATGAGTCCAATGGAATATGGAATCAAGGTTTAGAGCAGCATCATTCACTAGGATCTCATATGGGTGGTTGGATGATCAAGCATGGCGACAAGTGTGCAATAATTTAAAGCACACTCATTATATGGCTTCTTCTTATGTTTCGGGACGAAACATGTCAAAGAGGGAGGCAATGCTATGTACCTTGGGATATGATATTATAATGTATATGGGTTGATGGAGATGCCGACATGTGGCACACATCCCCTTAGTTAGTTATATGGGCTCACATAGGAATTAGTTATATTGGGTAATGAGTCGGCCTACATTGGGATTAGATGTTACCCATCCTATTTAAAGGATGTGAGTATAATTATAAGGATGTCATGGATGTATGATTTGAGTCTTCTACTTGGTAGAGGTATATTGAAGATGTCCCCTCGAAGTGGATTCCAATCTTGGGAGATTGTGGAGTTACTCCTTCCTTAAGGAGCATTGTATGGTGTTTCCCTCCGTTAAGGGTATTATTATACTTATATTGATTATTTGGGCATCTTGGCCCACCCATATATCTTGTGTTTTGATATCTTCTATAATTTACTAATTTATTATATGCAAATTTCTTATCACGTACTCATGCATGTGAACCCGTTTGATGCGTGGTTGGTAGAACAATGAAATCCTTGCAGGAAACAATCATGGGAAAACCATAGAGAGAAAAACCTCGTGTGTTGTTTTCATTGACTAGGGATGAAGCAATATGTAGCCAATTAATAGGTTGTGGTGGAGTTTGGTTTTGGACTTGAAGGAAACTTGTAATTTGGTCAACCTCTATAGTTGTTGGAGGGAGGAAAACATAATTAGGTGTTATGTTATGGAGCCTATTTTCATGTGTGGAAGTGTTGAATATTGTATACTAAAATTATTTGGCTTGAAAAACATGCCCGATATTTTGGGAAACGTGCTCTTCTCATATGGGTAGGGATTTTGACCCATGGTTTTGGTACCACAGTATTGTAAAATGCTTAAGCAATTGTCTACTTATGTGGTTTTGTGCATATGGTAGGTTGATGTAACATTGCAGATGTGTTTGAATTCGGGTGTGAATTCTATAGAGTTTGTAGAGCATAGCTCTAAACAGATCTAGGTATTATATTGAGACAATGGTGGCTTGTAATAAAATATGAGAAAATGATTCTTGGTGGACGTAGCCCAAATTGGGTGAACCACGTTAAATATTGTCACTTTGTGTTGTGTTATTTTTATTCTGCACTTTTATTTGAGATCTGTAATATTTTTACATATTAGTTTCTCTTGTTGTAATTTCATGTGAGGGATTGTTCTGCATATTTTATCCCTTATTTCCTAACAATTGGTATTAGAACATGTTTGGTTTGTTGAAGTGTTGAATCGCATGGGAAAGTTTTAATTTAAGTGGGAGCTATGACAGATGATGGAAGATCAAGGGTTGATAAATTCAACGGGCAGAATTTTAGTCTTTGGAAGATGCAGATGGAAGATTACCTTTATCAAAAGGATCTTTATATTCCACTATCTGAGAAAGGGAACAAACCCTCGAGTATGACGGATGTAAAATGGGATTTGTTGGATAGGAAGACACTTAGAATGATATGGTTGTGTCTTGCATCTTTGGTATTATTTAATGTTTCAAAGGAAAAGACTACAAAAGAACCGATGGATGCATTAGGGAAGTTGTATGAAAAACCCTCTGCCTCTAACAAGATATTTTTAATGAAAAAATTGTTTAATATGAAGATGTCTGAGAATGGTTCAGTGAAAGATTCATTTAAATGATTTTAATATGGTTGTAAATATGCTAGCTTGATTCTATAATATAATTTGATGAAGAAGTTAGGGCTTTATTAATTTTGTGCTCCTTACCTGGAGTTGGAATAGCCTGGTAATGGTGGTAAGTAACTCGGTTCCAGCTAACTCAAAGTTGAAGTTTGAGGATGTTGTAGGGGTGATTCTAAGCAAGGAAATTTGAAGAAAAATATTTGGGGAATCTTCTACTTCAGGGAATTCTTTGAGAGTGGAAACTAGAGGGAGACAAAAGAATAGAGGAAGCCATGGAAAATTGAAAGATTGGGCAAGGCCAAAATCCAAAAGTAAGATAGTATGTCAAGCTATGGAAAGTTTAGGAATGCAAAGAAGGACTATAGGGAGCTTCGGGACAAGAAGAAACAACAAGAAGGAAACAAAGAGGAAAATGTGGCAACGGGTAATATATGTCGGGATGTTTTGATTATTTCTTTGCACAATATTGCAGAATCTTAGGTTTTAGATTTGGGGGCTTCTTTCCATGCCACTCCACATAGGCATTATTTTGTTGATTATGTTCAATGGGATTTTGGGCATGTTTTTCTTGGTGATGATGAGCCTTGAAGCATAGTTGGAAAATGTTATGTTCGGGTTAAGATGCAGAATGGGAATACATGACTATTGAAGGATGTCAGACATGTGTACCTCTTGTAAGATGAAATTTGATATCGGTGGGCTAGTTGTGAAGTGATGGTTGTCTTGTGATATTTACAATGCAGACTCTTGGAAGGTTACAAGGGTGCTCTTGTGGTGGCAAGAGGTAAGAACGTTGGAACCTTGTATTTAACAACTTATAACACTAATTTTTGTAATCTTGTGGCTTCAAAAGTAAATACAACATTGTGGCACTATAGGATCGGTCATATGAGCCATAAGGGCATGTATATCATAAAGAAGAATTTTCCCGATATACGAGAAAAAAGTTTGGAGTTATGTGAGGATTGCATATATGGGAAACATAAGTGAGTAAGGTTTCTCAAGGTTGGACCTACAAAGAAAGAGAGTAAGTTAGAACTGGTGCATTCGATGTGTGGGGCCGACTCAGGTATCATCTCTTGGGGGTTCAAGTTATTATGTCACTTTTATTGATGATGCAACAAGGAAAGTTTGGGTATATTGTATTAGAAACAAATTTGATGTATTTGAAACTTTTGTTAAATGGAAAGCCTTGGTAGAGAATGAAACAAATCTTAAGCTAAAATGTCTCAGGTCAGATAATGGAGGGGAATATTGCAGTAATGAGTTTGATGATTATTATTCTAAGAATGGAATCCATAGGAAAAAGATGGTTCCAGGAACTCGCATGCAATGAATGGGGTGTCAGAAAGGATGAACAAGACAATAATGGAACATGCTAGGAGCATGAGGTTACATGTAGGACTACCTCTTTCTTTTTAGGCGAAGAAGTGAACACATCTATATACTTGATAAACAGAGGACCCTCAAGTGCCTTGGATGGAGGCATACCTGAGGAGGCTTGGTATGGTAAGAAATGTAATTATTCATTTATTAGAGTCTTTGGATGTGAGGTGTTTGTCCATATAGACAAGGATGATAGGACTAAGCTAGAGGCTAAATCAGATAAATGTACTTTCATTAGTTATGGTGGTGATGACTTTGGATATAAATGTTGGAGTATTAAGGAAAAGAAAATCATTCGATCTAGGGATGTGGTCTTTAATGAGAAAGTCATGTATAAGCAAACAATTGCAGGAAAATAGGGAAGAATCCAAGAAAGAATATGCAGTGGTAGAGGATCTTATGGATGGGAAAGTGACCCATGAATCAGTTAAGGAACCTACTCAACAAGAACCCCAAACTCCTATATTAAGGAGGTCTTCTAGGGTAAGAAGAGAACCTAAACATTTTTCTCCTTCTCTTTATTATTTGTTACTCACTAAGAGTGGAGAGCCAGAGAAATTTGATGAAGAAATGCAGTTAGATGCCAGGAAGAAGTGGGAGCAAGCCATGGATGAGGAGCATCAAGCTCTCATGGAGAACTAGACACGGGATTTTATGAAGCTACCCGAAGGTAAAAGAGAATTACATAACAAGTGGGTGTATAGAGTCAAAGAGGAAGAAGGAGGCAAGAAAATATACAAGGCCCCGGTTTGTGGTCAAGGGGTTTGCACAGAAAAAAAGTATAGATTTTGATGAGAATTTTTCTCCTGTACTAAAAATGACTTATATTAGAACCGTTCTTGGAATAGTGGCAGCAGAAAACTTGCACTTAGAGAAACTTGATGTAAACAATGCATTTCTCCATGTAGATTTAGAGGAGGATCTATATATATATATAGAATCCAGAGGGCTATGAGGTCAAAGGTAAAGAGGAAATGGTGTGCACACTAAATAAGAACTTATATGGCTTGAAACAAGCTCCACGTCAATGATATAATAAATTTGATAGCTTCATGATGGAGCAAGGTTATATTAGATGCCATTATGACCATTACTTGTATACAAAGAAATTTGAGGATTATAGTTATATTATCATGTGTCTGTATGTGGATGACATATTGATTGTAGGTAAAAACATGTAAGAAATAAAAGTACTCAAGAAACATCTAAGTGACTCCTTTGTTGTGAAGGATTTAGGGGTAGCCAACCAAATCATTGGTATGAGGATATCACGGGATAGGAAGTAACAAAAGTTGACTTTATCTCGGGAAGAGTACATTAAGAAGGTATTGGAGAGGTTTAACATGCAGGATGTTAAACCAGTTGGGACTCCTTTGCAGACCAATTCAAGTTATCAAAGGAGATGTGTCCCAAGACAGAGCATGAGAGAAACCGACGTCAAGGTACCTTACTCATAAGCGGTTGGCGAGTTTGATATATGCCATGGTGTGTATTAGGCCTGATATTGCCCATGTAGTGGGAGTTGTGATTAGATTTATGAGTGATCCATGTAAAGATCATTAAAATGCAATAAATTGGATCCTTCGATACTTGAGAGGGACCATGGGGACATTTTTGTGCTAAATGGATTAGACACCATTTTGCATGGTTATGTAGATTCGAGATATGGATGGAGATGTAGAAAATAGGAGGAGCACGACAAATTATATTTTCATTGTAGGTGGGACAAAAGTGACCTGGATTTCACTACTAGAAGCTTGTGGCTTTATCACCACATAGGCTAAGTATGTTGTTGCCACGTAAGAAAGCAAAGAGATGATTTGGCTACAACAATTGCTTGAGGAGTTGGGGCATAAGTAGGAGGAAGAAAAGCTACATAGTGATAGCCAAAGTGTTATACACGTAGCTAAGAACTTTTCTTTCCACTTTAGGATGAAGTATATATAGTTAAGGTACCATTTCATCAAGATAACTTTCGAGGAAGAGAATTTGAAGTTAGAGAAGATTCATACTGGTCAAAATCCTGCAGACATGATGACCAAGGTGGTCACAAGGGAAAAACCGAAGTTGTGTTCATCTTTGGTTGGTCTTTACAGAAAGTAGTGAAGGGTTGAGAAGCTTACTCAGAGGAAAACTAGTATTCAAGTGGGATATTGTTATGTTTTGGAGCTTATTTTCATGTGTGGAAGTGTTGAAGAATTTATATTAAAAAAATTGGCCTCGAAAAACATGCCTGATATTTTGGGAAACATGCTCTTCTCATATGGGCGTGGGATTTTGACCCATAGGTTTATGGGATGGTTTTGGCCCATGGTTTTGGTACCCATGGTATTGTAAAACTTCTTAAGCAGTTGTCTACTTATGTGGTTTTGTGCATATGGTAGGGTTGATGTAACATTGCAGATGTGTCTGAATTTGGGTGTGAATTCTATAGAGTTTGTCAAGCATAGCTCCAAATAGATTTGGGTATTGTATTGAGAGAGTGGTGGCTTGTAATAAAATTTGAGCAAGTGATTCTTAGTGGACGTAGCCCAAATTGGGTGAACCACGTTAAATATTGTCTCTTTGTATTGTGTTATTTTTATTCTGCACTTTTATTTGAGATCTGTAATATTTTTTGCATATTAGCTTCTACTGTTGTGATTCTGTGAGGGAATGTTCCTCATATTTTATCCCTTATTTCCTAACAAGATGATGGTTACCATTCATGTGCATTTGGTGGGGTACATAGTAGTGGGTTTGCTTTAGATTCTACATCGACAATGTTAGAGATATTTGAAGTAAAATGGGGTAGGGAAGTAGAGATATCAATACTTTTAGAAGGAAGGGCATGTCATGTTTTATAGTCTAGGACAACATCTTTATAGTTAGTGTCATGAGTTATTTTGAATTTCAATATAGCTAAAACAAGATATCTACTCACAAAGCATTCGTAGGCCCTTTATGTGGATCCAATTCTTCGGATAACCAAGATGTCTAAGTCCTCGACTCGGCAAGGCAAGTGCCTAGTTATGGAAGACACGTCCTATGGGAAGCATATGGTGTGGCCCCTCTATTTGTATTGACCATTATGGCATGAGTTACTTATAGTATTAGGTTGATCATTGTTATAAACATTTTCTCAACTTGAGTAAGTGAGGATAACACTCCGAGTTGAGGGCGTGGGTCTATGTTATTCCAACTTGAGAAATGACATCCATATTTTTCTACAATGCATCTACGACAAATGTAAAACCCATGTTATGATCATCCAAATTAAGGGATTTTTTTAAAACATACCCTTAACGCATACAATTGATGCTATTAATGATTTACTCTATAATTTAGCTTGTTGTTAAATAATCCAACATAATTAAATATTCATAATCCATCTGATAACATATGATAACCATGTGCAGTTGTAAGGGTATATCCAGATCTCCGAACATCCATTTAGTCACTCTTTACGAGTGTGTATACTATGTATACTTGGTTAAATTTTTTATAGGTTATGAGAAACATATTCATCTCCTTGGTGCCTACCTAGAAGATATTTATGCAACTTCCATCCAGTATCTGACACTGTTGATTTAGGGGATTGGTGAACAAACAATGTAGTCAGCAATTACATTACTTCGCCAATTTTTCAAGAATTGATTTGCAAGCTTAGTTTCGATACTACACACTAGCCTACAAAAATTTTCTTCCATCACCATATAACCATATCAATATAGTTATTTGGATTCATTTTTGTTTAGCAAGGGGATTTAGTTAAGAGGAGGGAGAGACCATTGTTGGCTTATTTCCATAAATGATAATATTCCCATTTGTACCATCTTTACATCCTCACTACCCTTCTCGTAGCCATCCTAGGTTGGCACAAAATAAGATACTAGTGAGAAGACGAAGGGACATTATGCCCACGCTTCTTATATTCATAGGTTACCTTAGTTACAAAAAGTATTGTTTCATGATATTTAATAGATTCTCATAAGAGGGTCATAGTAACTCAACGAGTTACTAACTTTTGTTAGTTCCTCTTATTATACTTTCACAACTTAGTATTTGTCGTTAAGTATAGGTTCATCATTCATTTTCCCTATCTAACCATTTAGATACATTTTTTGTCAAGATTAGTCCATTTAATACCATAAGGTACAATAATATATTTATTTCATTTTTGTGGTTATTCTTTTCATTTATAGGTCATTATTTTGTTTGCTTTGATTATTGAATATGAATTTATGCAATTATATTTAATCATATAACTTAAAAACAATAAACATATTTATTAAAATAGTTGTATAAGTAGAACATCCATATCTTCAATTCAAACAAGATAAGTCATAAAATATGATTTCAAATCAAGATAAACCATAATCTTCATTAATAAATATTTTCATCAATAAACAAGGATAATACATCTTTGGCCATAATTCCCTCAATATGATGTGAAGACAACCGCATTAAAATCAATTAGAGTAGGCATTACCTTAGCTCATGTTACTATACCTTTATTGTATTTATCCTGATGTGTGTGGCATTTATTTAGATATTAAGCTTAGTGATTCCTTACCTTAGGTATGCTTAACTAACTCAGCCCCCTTTCATTTTATTTGTGTGGTGAAAGCAAGAGCATTTTATTCTATTTTAGTGGCAACTAAAATAAATAGTAGAGCATAATATTGAAAAGCTTGTAACTTTTGATCGGTAACTCGGTTTTGAGTGTTTTTTGCAAAAGCACTTGTTTTTCCATGTTCTTTCCATTGGAAATATTTATTTTGAGAATTGCACTATAATTATAAAGTGCCATATTGTAACACACACTCATTATAAAGTGCCAAAATCTGGGGGGGGCATTCTTGGGGGTCTTGTTGCATTGCTTGGTTCTTGCATTTATTTTGGTGATTTTTTGAGGATGGCATCTACTTCTACATTAGATCATGTTGAGCCATTAACAACACATAATTACCACACATGGAAACCAAGAATGGAAACAATAATTAAGCGGAAAGGATTATGGGCTTTAACTTCTTCAGAACAACCAATATTCACTAGAGAATATGAGAAATTTTAGTACTAGTGCAAATTTGATGAGTGTATGGGTTTGATAGGAACTTATGTAAGTGACAGTATTTTGTTTCATTTGGAAAAATGTGACTCTCCTTTCAAAATATGGGAGAAATTGGAGGATTTATTTGGTAAGGTGGATCATATGAGAGCCATGCAACTTGAAATTGAGATCACCTCTCTTAATCCTGAAGATTTTCCAACAATTATAGACTATCTTACCAAGTTCAAGCATTTGTTGACATAGTTGAAGGGGAGTGGAAGAGATAAGAAAGATGAAGAGTGTGTTTACTTGATTCTATCCAAGTTGAGAGGACCATTTCAAATATTTTCTTCTACCTTTTTCTCTAGCATGGATGCCTTAGGTGACACATTTAAAATGCCTGACTTAGAAACATTTTGTGAAAGACTTACTAGGGAAGAATCCAAATTGTCTCACCTTGAGTCTTCCATCTCTCAAAAGGCATTAGTTGCATCTAATCCTAAGGGCAAGGGAAAACCAAAAAAGTAAAACCAAATCCACCCCTTCTCCATCTCAAAATGCTCCTAAACCCAAAGAAAACAACTCAAAACCCAAGGAGTCTTCTAAATCCAAGAATAAGTCTAGCCTTTCATGCTCTTTTTGTGGGGGTAGTAATCATGAAGAACATAGGTGTTATAAGCGAATGCAAGCCTTAGAGGATGCAGTCAAGAAACACAAAATTTCTATCTCTACTCCACCTCCTTCTAATCAGCATGGCAAAGCACTTAATGTTGTTGGGAGATCTCAGTCACCACTTGCAGATAGTTGGGTTATAGATTTGGTGCTTCTCATCACATGACTTCTTCTAAGGAGTCTTTTGTTTCTCTAGGTTTGAGTTCTACTTCCAAAATTGAGGTTGGAGATTCTTCCTTTCTTTTTGTTAAAGGAAAAGGTGATATACAACTTGATGGTGGGTAGTATCAAGATGCACTATATGTTCCTAACATCACTACAAATTTTCTTTATGTATATCAAATTTGTCATTTTAGTCAAGGAAAAACAGTGACTTTTACACCACATGGGGTAGAAGTACGAACTTTTTGGAGCCAAATTCACTTGTTGCTCAGGGTATTATTGATCATAGTTCTAGACTATATCACTTTGAGGGTTTTGATGACACTTCCTCTATAGGGACAAGGATTGGTTTCTCATGCAGATTCAGAGAGTAAGCTTTGGCATGAAAGATTTGGACATCTTAATTACAGATATTTGAAGGAGTTGAGCACTCATGGTATGGTAGATGGTCTTCCTAGAGTTTCTAGTCTTGAGGGAGTTTTCTCTGGTTGTGCATTAGGGAAACAACACCAAGATCCATTTCCTAAGAATTTGTCTAAGAGAGTTTCTTCACCACTTGAGCTTGTGCATAGTGACTTGATGGTTTTTCCTACCCCCTCTTTCAATGGAGCTAAGTATGCACTTACATTTATTGATAATTTCTCAAGGCGTACTTGGGTTTATTTTCTCAAGTAAAAAAGTGATGTTTTTCACACTTCAAAGTCTTTCAAGGCTTTGGTGAGAAACAATCTTCTAGTTGCATAAAGAACCTTTGTACTGATAATGGGGGAGTACTTCAGCAATGAGTTTTCTAAATTTTTGGCAACTCAAGGCATTATTCACCAACATTTTGTTCCTCATACTCCACAACAAAATGGCTTAGTAGAAAGGAAGAATAGAACTTTGAAGGAAATGGCTAATTGTATGATGCATTCTAGAGATTTACCTCCTATCTATTGGGTAGAAGCAATTAATTGTGCTAACTATATTCAGAATCGCACACCACACAGAGCACTTGAGCATTTGACTCCAGAGGAAGCTTGGTCCAACACTAAGCCAGATGTCTCATTTTTTTGAGTCTTTGGGAGCCATGCTTGGGCCTTTGTGCCAAAGAAGAAAAGGAAAGCTTTGGATAAGAAGAGTAAACCCTTGATCTTTGTAGGGTATTGTGAGGACATGAGAGCTTATCATCTTTTAGATCTGATACACATGATGTTCTTTTTCAAACACATGTTCAGTTTGATGAGCACTTCACTCCTCATGATTCTTCATCTTCTTCCATTCCTTCTTCTTCTTCATCTCATCTTGAGGATCCTTTCTTTGAGGAGATTGATGAGGAGGTTATAGATGCCATTGAGGATCCTATTCCCATTGATGTTGTCACTATGCCTAAGTGGGCTTGTACTATAGTTTTTGAGGTAACACCTTTCATAGAGGATCTTCCACCCACTAGGCATCATCATGCACATTCTACTAGTTCTGGACTTTTGTGTCAGGTAGTTTTGAGGATCCACAGTCTTTTTCAAAGGCTCATGGGATACAGGAGTGGGATGATGCGATGACAACTAAGTATTCTTCTTTGATGAAGAATCATACTTGGGATTTGGTATCTCTTCCTAAAGGAAGAAAGATGGTTAGGTGTAAGTGGGTATACCGAACCAAATACGCAGTTGATGGGTCCATTGACAAGTATAAGGCTCGTCTTGTTGCAAAGGGTTTTTCACAAGTTGAAGGTATTGATTACTCTGAGACTTTTGCACCCGTTGCCAAGATGGATTCTATACGCCTTGTACTTGCTTATTTCTTGCATCACAGGGGTGGCCCGTATACCAGATGGATGTGAAGAGTGCCTTCTTACATGGAGATCTACAAGAGGAAATATATATGGAGCAACCGATTGGATTTGTTCAGGATTCTTCTCTTGTTTGTAGGCTCGAAGGTCTCTCTACGGTCTCAAACAAGCCCCTCGGGCTTGGTATGAGAAGATGGATTCTTTTCTTCTATCTACTGGTTTTGTTCATTGTCATTCGATCATAGTGTATCTCCAGCATGTTGGTGAGGATATTGTGATACTTGTCTTGTATGTTGATGATTTGTTACTTACTGGTAGCTCTTCTTCCCACATTTAGAGTATTCAGAGGGCTCTTTCTACACAATTTGACATGACAGATCTTGGGCTATTGCATTATTTCCTTGGTTTGCAGATTTCTCAGATAGATTCAGGATTCATTTGAGTCAGAAAAAGTACACCCATGATCTTCTTAGGTGCTTTGATATGGCTGATTGCAAGCCAAGTCCATCTCCTTTTCAGTCTGGGGTTACTCTTACATCCACATGTACCACACCACTTTGTGATCCTACATTGTATAGGTAGTTGGTTGGGAGTCTCATGTACTTGACCCATACTCACCTTGATATTTCATTTGTAGTAGGGCTTGTATCTCGGTTTGCACATTCTCCTCATAGTAGTCATTGGCAGGCTGCTAAAAGGATTTTGCACTATTTACAAGGCACTTCCCACTTTGGCCTACACTACACTAGGGGTTCTACTCAGTTGGTTGGGTATACAAATTTAGATTGGGTAGGTTCTATTGATGATATACGTTCTACTTCTGGCTATCTTTTTTGTCTTGGTTCTTCTCCAGTTTGCTTGGGCATGCAAAAAGCAATAGGCTATTGCACTTTCATCTTCAGAGGTAGAGTACAGGGCAGCAATTACAACGAGTCAATAGATTCTTTGGCTTCACTAGTTATTGACAGAGTTTGGATTCCCACAGGATTCACCGATTGTACTTTGGTGTGACAACCAAAGTGTAATTCACATTTCTCGCAACCTCAGTTGAGCACCAGTGGACCAAGCATATCGAGATACACATCCACTTCATTCGGTAGCACATTCAGGATGGAGTTCTTTTCTTGGAGTACCTTCCGACTCAGCAGTAGGTTGCAGACATCTTTATGAAGCCTTTTGCATCACCTCGCTACCTTGAGTTGTGTGGCATGCTTGGGGTTTTGAGAAGTTGTTCTTGGGGGTGTTCATGAGAACATCTTCTTCTTCTTCTTCTTCTTTCTCTTTCCTTATAGTAGGATTCTTTCCTTCTTTTGGTTTGAGATTTCTTCATGGATATATTGTACATGAGTACCTCATCAGGCCTAGTTTCGGGACTCATACTGTGGACATGCCACTTCTATTTTGGCCCCTAACTTCACTTGAGGGGGGTGTTAGAGTAGGCATTTACCTTAGCTCATGTTCACCTAGGTACATTATTTACCTTTATTGTATTTATCCTCACCCACTTATGTGTGTGGATATTTCTTTTTATTTATTTAGATATTAGGAGATATTATCTAGTTGTTAGGTATAGTTATTTCCTTGATCTATGGTATTGACTAGTTCTTTCCTAGATCTATGGTATTGACTAGATCCTTGATGTCTAGTTCTCTCATAAATCTATGGACTTGACTAGTTCTTTGATGACTAGTTCTTTCCATGATTTATGGCTTGATCTACGACCTTGACTGGTTCTTAGATTGTTATTCCTTGCCTATATAAGTAAGGCCCATTCTCATTGTATTTCATTGAGTTCCATAGTAATATATGATTTGCTTCATTTGCTCATTTGTTTTCATCTTATTGATCGTGGTGTTTGATTTTATGTAAAGTTATCATTCCTTTTAATAATCTCTTTGAATTTATAACAAAATAAGCTTAAGACATAAAACATTGAAATCCTTTCATCTTATGTAGGAGAGAGATGGATATGGTGTTTGATTAAGCATCTTAATATATGTTGTGTTCTTGGCTGGTTAAGTAATCATTAAGTTATAATCGTGAACTCCTAGTTTACATTAAGAGATCTATTAATCATAAGTCCTTTTAATAATCGAATTTATAACAAAATATATAAAAACAATGAAATATGTTCATTATCATTGATAGAATGGATAGCCTATTATAACTTAGATATTTTAAACAATAATGTTAAGAACATATACCACATTAAGAGATCTAATCAATATAACGAATTACAAATGTAATAACAATTGTTCATTTTTTTAACCTATTATAACTTGATATTTTAAACAATAATGGAACATTACCACATTGCTAAAACTACAAAGTTCACTTTTTTAATGCAATTAAAAACTAGAAGTTCATAATGCGGCGATCTATAATGACAACAACAACTCACATACAACAATGTTAAACTTGATAAAGTTTACAACTACCATTCATAGCCCAACTAGTAACTTTATTAATTAGAACTAATAAAGTAATGTTATCCATCCCCCTTAGGAAAAATAGACAACATGGAGTATAGGACTCAAGCACCGAACAAGGACTCCACGGGAAAATCTAGATTTGCAAGCAAAATTGAGTGTTTTGGGAGCATTTGGGAAGGATTCAGGAGTTGGAAGTCATCAAAGGATTTTTTTCCTCTTTTGGGTTTTGAGGGGACCCAGTTTGATCTTAAGATGAAATAAGGGGTTCGGCGGGCCCACTTTTGGCCAAACAAGAAAATACGGTCGAATTTGGGCGTCGGGCCTAAAATTCATGTCATTCGATCTTCAGAAGCCTTATGGTTTGGAAAGATACGAAAGATCCAGTCTGAGAATAAAATTGCAAAACAACCCCATAGGAGCATCGAGCTAAAATGACCGAGTAGCTCGGTGAGCTATTCAACAAGTTGGCGATTTGTTTACGGTCTAGGTATTCACACGGCTTAGGCGAGCCACAGGTAGTAGCTCGGAAAAGGGATCGAGCTGAGTTACAACTTACAGAAGGAGCCCGCTAGCAATTGAGCCGAGCTCAAAGGAGAGTGACTTAAATGAAGGAGCTCGAGTTGGGGTATCAAGCTCAAGAGCGAGTTCATGGTAGAAGGTCAGGCTCGGTCGAGCTAATAGGAGCCAAGAATACCAAAGGCTTAAAATGGTGAGATGAAGGTAAGGAGCTTGGCCATAGGGACGAGCTAGCAATGAAACTTAAGCCACATTCAACAAAAAGTGAGAGCCCGTGTTGGAAGTAGGTGTCCACTGGACATTGGGTCATCCCATGAAGGAGGAAGTGTGAAGGACCAACTCGACCAAGACTATGGTAAGTCCCACAGTGCAATGGGAAAAAAGACTCGGTAGATAGGGAGCTCGCCTTAGCAAGCCTCGAGTAGATGAGAAGGGGATGGCCATGGAGTTAACAAAGAAGAGCATGAAAAGCCGAGGTGTCGGTGAATTTGATGATGAACATGAGTTCGAGAGAGGCGGGTGCACGGCTCGTGCAACGGTTCAATCAATGCAGGATGGCAAGTTACTCCGGGAAGCTAAGGTGGCGGGAAAGCTCGTGTGGCTTGCGAGGGGTCAACATTGAGTAGGAGGAACTCGGTGGAAAAGCTTGTGGGCATCGAAGTGTGACTCGAGTGCTAGCTCGGGATGTGGAAGAAGATAGTGAGGCGACATAGCTAAGCATGACAAGAAGCCCGCGAGAAAGATGTAGTGTAGAGCTCATTCATGGGGATGAGACATTTTTGGGTGATGAAGTTTTGGGGTCAAAGACCCATTTTATGGTCAACTTTTGAGGAGTGAGCATCAGAATTTTAGAAATGACGAGCTGCTTGTGTAAAAAGGAGAGTTAAATCTTAAAGCTTGAAACTTTGAAATTCAGAGTTTCGGGACTTCAGGATTTCAAAGAAAATGAGAGGGCAACCAAGTGAATAGTTTCATGTAAAGGAAGAGAAAATCCCAAAACCTGAATTCTGAAATTTGGACTTTGGGCTTTTGAAATTTTGAAGAAATGCGTTGCCAGGTGGATGAATAGTAATCGAGCTCATGAAGTCAAAATACCCAAAATCCCGGAAAGAATAAAACTCGAAATCCGATAAGATGTGTTTCTAAAAACACCAAGTTACTTGGGGTACGATCCAATAAAACGTGGAGGTAGTGCCAAGAGTTAAAAGGTTGGCGAGACTCATGAATCGAGCTAGTCAATGTGGAGGGAGTTGGCCCATCGAGTCAGTCGGTACAAGCGGGAGATTCGAAGGTTTTAGAGGCGGCCACACAGGGGAGGATCAAAGCCCAAAAAATGAGCAAGTAAGGAGTTGGCAGGAGAGCAATGGGTACTCGGAGCCAATGGAACTTAGAGTAAAGAGAACCTCGGGGCAATCATTTCTATCCAGCCAATGTGCTAGCTCGTCAGGTGTTGTAGAGCAAGGGGTTCGAGATGCACGCAAGAGGAGTTCAGTAGCAGGGGCTCCACAAAGGTATGCAATGTATGACATGAAGGAATTCACCATGGTAGATTTGAGCTCACCAAAAGGCCATGCAACTTAGTAGACGAGCAATGCAAGAAATGCGGTGAGTAGGGGGTTTAGTGTACAACAAGAACGTGGAACTCAACGTAGGAGCCAACACAAGCGTGAGGTTCGGTAGAGGATCTTGATACATGGAAAAGTGTTCACCAACAGTGCGAGAGGTGATTTCGGGTCAAAGGGGAGCCGATCCAAATGTGAAGCGGGAGTCAAAGAAACTCGACTACATCATAGGGGAGTTGTTTTGGATCTTGGTGGAGGCGAGCTAGCTCACTATTAACACAAACACAAACCCAAAGAATGCAAAAACTCCTCCTCACCGAAAGGCCATATTTTGAGCACCATTGTTCATATTTTACAAACTTGTAGTCATTAGAGAGCTAAGAGGAAGGTCTACATAATAGAGACATGAAAACTAGATTTTTGGAGGTTGTGGAAATCTAAAAATTATAGAAACCCCAAAAACCTATAATGTCATATGTGGATCCATGTATGTCGATTTTCACAAAGTTATAGTCATCAAAATCGTAGAGAAATGATCTACAACATGGCATCATCGGAATTAGAATTTAGGAGGTTCTAGACTTCCAAAAATGGTGAATAATGAACAACATCATATGGTAGGCGAGGTGTCACAATGAGGGTATGGGCATGCTTCCTTCCCCAACAATGCAAAGTATATGAAGAATGGGTTTTGCAAGTTTTCCCATCCTTGTTGCAAGTGTAATGATGGATTTTGTGGGTGGTTGGAGTAGATTTCAGATTTCCTCCCTCTCTCATCATAAATTTCTTCTATAAATGTAAAGGGGTTGCAATATTGCAAGTTATTGGCCATTCTTCCTCCTCTGCATCTCTATTCTCCTTTCCTTTAGGCGAAAGTTGTTGTGAATTTCATGGGGATTACAGTCTTCACACAAGATTTTTAATGGCATTCTTTCCTCTCATTACTACAATGTACTGTGTAAATTCATATGGAGCAATGAAACTGTGATTGTATTAAATCTTCTAGCCTTTCATGGTTGTATTGTTCTTTCTTTCCTCTCATTGCTATCAAGTGTCTTGTGCATAGCTAATGTTTCTATTGAAGGGTTTTACGTGTTGTTGTGTCTGTTTGGGAATGGTGTAATGTGTACATTTTGGTATGTGGTGCATGACCACCCTCTCCAAGTGTATTCTTCTCCATTTTGCAAGGTTGGGATCTGTCTAACACTCTTTTTCTTGGTGTATCACCACTCTTATTGTAGGTTTTATTTCATGCAAATTCCTCTCTCCTTGTCTTCTCGAAGTATTAGTTTAGGTTTAGATAGGTATTTGCTTACATTAGGAGTAGTTGTGGTAGGTAGGTTTAGGAGTAGGAATCGACCTTCTTCGAGGGTTATCTCAAGTTTTCGCAAGTCCCACAAAGTTGAGGGGAAACCCCATGTTGTGCAATCATGCCGAATGCCCCATTCAAATCGGGCCATTCGGGGGTGATGTGATTTTTCCACAACAATAACTATATTTAAAGTCTCTTAATGAGTTTCCTACACTGAAATATAATTACAATGTTTACTAAAACTCCTTGATTCCATTAAAGAACTCATTCATTTGAAACAAGAGTTACCAAAATGTCTAATTCCAAGATGGAAAATGAATCCCTTCATTAATAAGAAAATACTAAATTACATATCTCAAAATAAGCAATAGAAGGAGGCGTAAACCAAAACAGTCATGCTCAACCATCTCAAGATCCGAACCTGTTTCGTATCAAAATAAAGAGTGATAACTACAAAACTCAAAGTAGGAGCTATAAAATTATCTCTAATTTATTTTTGAGATCCTATAATCCAAACCATAAATTTATCCTGAGAGAGAATAGCAACAATAATTCTCTATAAGAGAGTTGTAACATTCTTATTTCCCTTCCCCAATTTGAAAAAATAATCAAATCCAAAACATAAACAAAATGATAGCAATAATTGCTCAAGAAGGATTTGTTACTAACTCTTTTATCATTTTTCCAAATTCACAATTAACCAAAACCAAAATGTATCTATTTCTAGTTTTATCAAATAAACCAAACAAGTGTGTTCATTTTCAAATTCCACATAATATCCCAAATATAAAAACGTATGCAGAGAGAGATACAACAATAATGTTCTAAAAGAGAGATTTAACATTCTTGTTTCCTTGCCCATATTTCATCAAATAAACGAATCCCAAAAACGTATTCATTTTCAGGTTCCTAATAATTACCCAAAAATCAAAACATGTTTCCTTCCTAGATTTTCACATAATAACTAGAAGCATAACGTGTTCAGGGAGAGTTTTATAACAACCATGCTCTACAAGAGCTTTATAAAACAATAATATCAACAAAGCTCAAAGATGAGCTGAAACCAAAGAAACAACATTGAATCTCTATAAGAGTTATTGAAATAACCACACCAAAATGCAATCATGTTTCCAAATTTCATAATAAAATAAAACCTAAAAGGCATTGAGTCGTTTCCTTCTTTATTTTCCAAGTATGATAAAAAACCCAAAACATATTACTTCCAGATTTCTCATATTAACCAAAAACAAACGAGTTCATTTACCATATTTTCCCAACCAATATTTCCTACAAAAACGTGTACAAATTTCCACAATAAATATTCCATAGACGTATTCAACTTTCTTTAATCATTATATGATTTTGCACATAAAAACTAAAGGAAATGTATTCATATTTTAACACAATAATCTCACAACCAAATGTATTCATTTTATAGATTTCAAACAAAATCACAAAACCAAAAAGTATTAAGGTATTTCATAAAAATAACAAGCTTGAGTGAGAGTAAGAACACATGCTTATGTTTTGTTTGCCTCTAATATTCATACAATATGTTTCCAATGTTTTGCTTGCCTCTAATATTCATGCAATTTGTTTCCAAATCAAATGCTTCCAAAACACCATCAAACCTTCTAACATCATATTTAAATAATAATAATGTCTTGTTTAAGAGATTTACAATCATAAATTACACGCACAGTCATCCACAAAACCGGTCCCATCAAAACTTACATGCAGAGCTCAAAACAAACCAAGAAAATGAAACAATGTGTTTACTTGGGATGCCTTAGCTTCTCCAAGAAGCTAACAGTTTCGAAGGAACCTGAAAACTTTAACTTCCTCCTTAATTTCCCATGCCACATTGTGGATTCAAAAACCATAAACCTCAATAGCTAGTTCATTTTAAATTTTCCAAACAAGCTTAAGTTAAACTTAAGTTTAGTTAACACTTACTAAATCAATAACCTTGTATGGTGGGCATTAAAATGCCACGCCCCAAATTTTAAACATTGCTTAAGCTCAAATTGTCATTGACCACTTACAAACCAACAACAATAACCCACGATGGTCTTATGAAAAAAACAAAACAAAACATAAGTATCAGTACATACATACATACATTTGTGTGTATGTGTGTGTAAATATTTGTTATTAACTTATTAAATCATTAACAAACGCTTTGTTATTGACAAGTATCAACAAAACTAGATAAAACAATCATTCCTTTACTTAGCCAAGTTATAATGATCTTACTAATTCAACGAATGTATTAAGTCGGGATGTTACATACTTCCCCTCTTAAAAAGAATCATTGTCCCAATGATTTAATTATAACCATTGCTAACATATCAACCGTAAGCAAATTAAAAAACAACATAGAAGAATACAATTCATTTTCTCATAAGTTGGAAAATTCCAGAATTTTAATCAATCATAGTTCTAAAACTTGGTTGTATCAGCCTTATCCCAACAAGTTAATTCCTAAATAGTTTTCAGTATGGCTTAAATTTCCATCCATTCATAATAAGTATCAAATAGTTTTAAATGAATCCATAACAAATCATCAAAAATAACAATTTGTTTACTTAAACAAGAAAGGAAAAATAATCATCATATCATCCATGTTCTCCCAAGTTGTGTTGTTCTTAGAATATTGGTCCCATTGGACCTTACATTGAGCAACTTCTCAATTTTTGAGACGTAATTTGTGAGTTTCTAGCACTCTTATTGGTTCAACTACTACGACGATTCTCAAGTCCTAAACTTGTAATGAGTTTTAATTAATAATATGTGATATATCAAAAACATACTTTTTAAGCAAAGATATATGAAAAGCATTGTATATCCTGGACAATTGGGGAGGTAGAGCTAATTGGTAAGCCACCGAACATATAAATTCTACGACTTTAAAGGGTCCTACATATCTAGGTGATAACTTGGCAGCTTTTCCAAATGAAATAGATATCTTTTTGGGTTTTACCCTAAAAAAGACCTCATCTCATTGCTCAAATCTTATGCCTATCCTTTTCAAATCAGCATAAATTTTCTACCTATCACCAATTTCTTTCAACCTGTTCACGAATGACCTTAAATTGCTCTTCCATTTTAGTCAACAACTTTATTACCCATGGCTACCTCGGAGTACGATGCTTCAGGAAATTATTTGAAAGATTTTAATTCTAATATTACTACCTAAGGGCACACGTATTTTGTTGTTAAATCATAGAATTCATTCATTTTCGAACTTAAAACCCTTGTACCTTCTATCATTTTGATTTATTTTTAAAGCATATTTTGACTTGTTGATAGTATGAATCAATTTGAAGTTGGTTCTTAATTTCTTCCTTAAACTAAGTTATGAGGGTCACAATTGCATAAATATGCGTCCTACGGCTCAACGCATCAATCGATCAATTTTACTTTGATATAACTAATATCAAATTCATATTGGGATAAAATTTCAAGCCACCTAAGTTGTCTTGCATTTAAATTGGGATGCGTAAAAATGTATTTCAACCCCAAATGATCTATTTTCAGATTCAAATGGATTTCCTAACAAATAATGCCTCCATATTTGTAAGGAATGAACTATGGAAGCGATCTCTAAGTCATGGGGAGCATAGTTATTCTCATGCACCTTCGTTTGATCATTTTGAAGAAGTATTCCACCCAATCCTTCACATGAGGCATCAATTACCATGATAAAGTTTCCATTGGGATCTAGAACCTTTAATATAGGTGGATTTGTAATTTTTATTTCAACAAGTTAAATGCATTCTCAAATTTATCAATCCATAAAAAAATTATCCTTTTTTTTTGCAATGAAGTAATTGGTCTAGCCACTCTTGAAAAATATTTAACATTTTTTTGTAATACCCAACCAATCATTTAAAACTTCTTACCTCATGTAAAATTTTTAGGTGTTAGCCTCTCGATTATACCTTTGATTTTTGATGGGTCAACATAAATTCCATCTTTTTTTATGATATGGCCAAGATATTGTACTTCACTTTGATAAAAAAATATTTTGAAATCTTACCATAGAGTTTTTTTTTCTCAACACTTCTAACACTATTCTTAAGTGTTCATTGTGCTCATTAATGTTCTTAGAGTAAATCAGAATATCATCAAGAAAAACTAGAACAAACTTATCTAAGTATTCTTGAAAAATGTTATTCATAAGGTTCATAAATGTTGTTGGTGCATTAATGAGTCCAAATGGAAAAACAGTAAACTCATAATGCCCATATCGTGTTTCAAAGTTGTTTTGTGAATATCCCCATCTTTTATCCTTAATCGACGATAACCAAATCACAAATATATCTTAGAATAAAAAAATGCATCTATCATCTAATCGAAAATATCATCAATCCTTGGCAAAGGATATTTATTCTTTATCATTTCTTTGTTAAGCATACAATAGTCAATGCATAACCTTAATGTTCCATCCTTCTTTTTAACAAAATGACCGGTGCTCCTCTAGAAACACACCGGTCGAATCAATCCTTTGGATAAGAATTCATGTAGTTATGCTTTCAGTTTTACTAGCTCTGTGGTCATCATTCTATAAGGTGACTTTGATATTGGTTTTGTTCCTGGTTTAATGTCAATTGTAAATTCAAACTCTCTTTTAGGAGGAAGTCTAGGTAATTCTTTTAGAAAGACATCCCTAAACTCACGTAAAAGTGGAAAATCTTCCAAAGAAGTCTTACCTTCCTCACTAAAATTTGAAATTTTAATTGCATACAACATGCAACCTTTGTTTTTGGCTTTCTTTAGCTATATTGCAGATATTTTTCTAACTTCAAAATCTCTCATAATGCCCTAGATGATGACTATTTTTTGCATATCATCAAGACATTCAATTACGTTTCTCAAAGTAGTCCATTGATGCCCGATGTTTAGACATCTAGTTTACTCTGTTATGATGTCATAAGACCCTAACAAAGTCACATAAAGGTTAATTTTAGTGGTAAAAACCGGGTAGTACCATTCTTTGCTTCAAACATACATTATTCCAATGTATGGATAACATCACTCCATATTGAACAATGTTAGGTAAACTTAGTTTACTAGGTTAATTATGCATTGTATTTACATTTTTATCTTAGGTAATTAGTAAATCACTAAGGCAATTAGTTGTATAATTGTTACATGGTTATGTTATTGTAACCATTATATTTGTTATTTTGTGCAGTCACGTATGTATATTGTTATTTGGTTATGTTTCTATAACCATATTATTGTCTTATTCACAAATGTGTGTATTGTTGCACCTATGCAACTTATTGTTTGTTTATACTTGGTTGTGCAATATCTATAAATATTGCAACCTCCTATATTGTAAATGATTTGATTGAACATCAATAATATTTGTGAGGCTTTCTTCCCTCTTCTAGATTTGGTATCAGAGCAGGTTGGAACCTGTGTGAATATAGAAGGTGTGAAGAGAAAGTGCAGAAGAGATAGAGGAGCTTGGAGAATCATTTACAACATTTGGAGAGACTATGCAACCTCCTGTAACTTCCCAACCCCATCCCTGCATCCCCATCCCTGCATCCCCACAACCTCTTGTTCAGCTCCAGGTGTTTGGAAAGAATTTTTTTTTGCATTGGTGCCTCCTACACCAGGAAAAATTTTCTTGCTGGAGGAATTCTGGTTTAAAAAATAAATCAGAATTTTGATTAAGAAAATTAGAGTCAAAATAAATTAAAAAATCACTTTTCCTCTATTAGGGGTTTTCCCTCTAATTTAGAGGCGCATTTAATTACCGCTACACCTAGTAGGTTGTTGTAATTGGAGTGATTTGTTCCAGATTTGGAGGATACCTAGCTCTACAAACCGAGTTGATAGTGCAAAAAGCTTACACCAAGCTAAATGGTGAGCTAAGCTCCTTACCCGAGCTCAAAGGCGAGTTGAGGGTAAAAAGGTCGAGGCCGAGTTTCTTTCGGGATTGTTGGCCAAGTTGGCTGCCCGATCCAAGTCCACATAGCTCATGAGTGAGAAAAAGGATGTTTTGAAGGTTTAAAACCGAGTAAAAACTTTGCAAAAGTGTGCACCGAGCCCTTTTACCACTTGCAATCAAACTATGCATAAGAGAAGGCGAGCTGATCTTGGATGAGCAAGTTGTGGACCACTCCACCGAGCCCAATCTACATGTCATCCCTTATCCAAATCGAGCTCCTCTTGAACCGGACACCGAGCAAGTTAGATCTCCATTGGATTCAAATCGAGCTCCCAACCCTGCATTGGTGAGTCCATAGTGAGCACCCCGACAACGAGTTGATGCAGACCCTACAAACAAGTCTATGAACCGAGTTGTTAGGTTTTGGATCTGAATTGCTTCACAAAGGCATGCATTTGAGGTTTACTGGTTTACACATGAATCGACATCGATTAGCTAACCGATGCGGTCACCGGGAGGAACCAAGTGTCGGGCCAACGAACCGACATCGGCCAAGATATGGAATCTACATCAGTTAGGAAACCGCCACTGGTTAGGACAGGAACCTACATCGGTTAGGGAACCGACACCGGTTACTTGTGCGTGAAATTTTATATTTAACTCATGGGAATTAGATCTAACTTTAGTTATAAAGTGAATCTAAAGGTTGTAAATGCATAGCTAAGGTGCCCTAAGTTTGTATATGCTTATATAAGCATGAAAGCTAGGGTTATAAGGTTAATTGGACAAGGATTGAGTTAGATCCTTGATTCTCCTAGATTGAGAGAATGAAGAAGAAGAAGAAAAATAAAGAACAAGTTACATGAAGAAAAAGCTTCCATGAAGAGAAGTTGGACAGAAGGAAACAACAGATACATCTAATGGTGAGAAGAGGGTATTTTCTTCTATTACATTTCCTTTGTATTGTTATTGGATCATTGTAATGGCTTGCATAATATGCAAAGCACATAGAGTTTCTTCTTGTAGATCCACATGTTGGTGAGATCTTGTATTGTAGATTCTTCTAGTTAGATCCATAGTTTGTTGTGAGATCTTGCATTTTTAGATCCACAAGTTGTTGTGAGATCTTGTATTGTTAGATCCACAGGTTGTTGTGAGATATTGTATTCATAGATCCATGAGATCATGTTGTATTATTGATCGATGAAGATCTAGATAGAGTAAAGGAGGTTGTCTTCTTGTACGCACAAGTTGATGCAAAGTGAGATGGAGGAGAGACTTACTTCTTAGTGCACATATATGGTTACATGTTGGTAGAACCTTGTGAGAGGTCTTGTTTGCAGACTCACATTGAGAGCTTGGTGCATAGTGATAGATGCAGAGTAGTTCTGGTTATCCGAGATCTGTTGGTAGTTTGGAGGCATAGTTTGTAGTGCACTCATGTAGATCCATTTAGAGATCTGGAGGAGAGGAGATACTCTTAGAGAGATGCATTATACTCTTGTATGAAGAGTTGGTTTGTACTCTTGTTATATTATATATATGAGATCTCTATATTTGGTAGACGTAGCCCACATTGGGTGAACCACGATACATGTTGTGTTATGTGTGTGTACTTTATTTTGATTTGGATTATTCTAGTTTATACTTCCACTGCTATAGATTTTGGGGAATTGTTTAGATCTTGTGTGCATGATTGGGTTTGTTATTGAATCATAACACTATTCCACAGTCCTGAATTCCCAACAATTGGTATCAGAGCTTGG
The DNA here is from genome assembly GCA_018340775.1 of Taxus wallichiana var. yunnanensis. NCBI lineage: Eukaryota > Viridiplantae > Streptophyta > Pinopsida > Cupressales > Taxaceae > Taxus > Taxus wallichiana. The sequence continues at coordinate 197,527,109 of CM031238.1, read as the reverse complement.
TTATTTCAGAGCAAGGTTTTGCTTCAATATATTGTTAGTGGTTTACTGATAGGTGTATGAGAGCAGGGTTTGTTTTTCCTGATGTGAAAATTGCAGAAGAGATTTAAATCTCAAGTGGAAGCTAAAAATGTGAGGTTGTTGGAGAATACAGTGACCGACGTCGATTAGGTGGCAACCAACATTAGTAGGATGATGTGGTCTATTACAGGTGACCGTGGTGAGTTCATCGGGAAACTTGGTTTTAAACAGAAAATCACAGATATGAATAAATTGAGAGATGCATGGAATGTGTCTTGTTTTTTGAGGTGTCCCTGGTTCTTGGAGGCACAAGCATGTTGGTCAGATTGCAGATCTAGGTTACAGAGGTATGGTTTTATCTTGGTATTGCAGTTGCTTGTATGTTTTGGTTACACATGCATGGTTTGGGATTACAGATCTGAGTATGAGATAGAGGAGCAATTATGTATCCTTGGTGTAGTTAGATGCATGGGATTCGGTAGAGAGGTAGTAAAACGAGAAAAAATACATGACTTCCATCAAAGAAGCGTGTTCTTCAGTTGAAGATGCAGTTGAGTATCTTAGTGCTATTAAGTCGATGTATTTCATCTTGGTGCAATTTATTTGCATGTATTGTTGTTGTTAATTTTTTTGTATAATATTTGGGTACTTCTTGAAATGATTGGCTCAACACAGCTATCGGATTTGGTCGGAGTAGCCACCTAGTTTAGTGTACTATGCCAATTTTGTGGTGTTGTGTTCATTCCAGCAACACCAATGTTGGTCACAGAGGAATCGGTACCGATCAAAGACCAAGATCACTCATGTGGCAACTTAACCGTATAGGGTTTTTTGTAGCAGGAGAGGGCATGATGGTTTTATGTCATGTTTTGGAGGATCTTGGTTTCTTGCACAGAGTGTAAATGGCAGAGATGGTGTAGAAAATTCAATGTTTGAATCAAAAAGAGGATGGAGTTGGCTTGGTTAGTCCAGTGAGACTTTGAGTCAGGTATCTCTATATGATTCATGTTTTATTTCTTTCATTTGGAGCAATTGATATTATGTTTGGATTGTGTGCACAAGTAAAAATTTACACCATGGATATTTGATGGGTTTGAATTTTATTTTCGGGATGTGTTGGAATCTTGAGGACAAGGGTATTCAATCTAAGGATGATATCCTCAATGAAAATTCATGTTTAGACACACAGTTGCAGGTAACGAAAGAGGCTTAGTACACATGGATAGAAAGAAGGTGATTCACCTACTTCACAAGAAGTCCAAACTTCTGTGATGTAGAGGTATTCTTGGTTAAGATGGGAATCAATTTATATTTCTTTCATCTGGTTTTATTTCTCACTGATATATATATTAGAGCTTTTGAGCTTGTTATCAGATGCAGTGCAGGGGAGTTCATGTTAAGCAGGAGCAAGCCATGGTTGTTGGCATTACAGGTTGGACACAGATGCACGTGCAGAGTGAGAGGAGGATGCTACTATTTAGAGTGGTAGGAGGCACAAAGTGTTTATGGAGGACAATCATGGTTTTGTAGGTATTTTGAGTTTATTGCATGGTGATGTCACTTCTGGTTTATTTTGTGGTGCCTGGATATTCATATGGGATTGTAGTTGATGGTTTATTCAAATGGGTTGAGATGATAGAGCATTTTTTTAGAGTTTAAAGGGTGTAGAAAAGAAAATATGACTATTATAGAGACTAATGTCGGTTAGGGGTAACCATGGTTGGTCATCTAGGAACCGTGGTCGGTTAGGTCACATGTTTGAAAACAATGTTTATTTATCATTTATGGATGGTGCCCTTGTTTGCTTTCGTCTTTGATGATTGTGCAGAGTATGTTGATGACATGTTTTCTGGTATTTGCACTTGGTATTAGTGGCATGGTTTAGCATGGATGTTTATTATTGACATTGATAAGTACAAGATTCATATTTGGCTTTGGAGTTAGTCACTAGCAGACTTGGAGCTTCTAGAGAGCCTGGTGATATGGATGGATGTACAAAGTGAGTTTGTACATGTGGATAGATTCTGTTTTGTGAGTTTATGATGATGCAAATATTTTTTTACACATGGATGACTATAAGCATGGTTTTGATGCTCTTGAGCATGAGTAGGGGATGTTTGTATTTCCTCTTATTACTATGTTACTCCATGATCGATATGTTATCTACAGATGGTTGTCTTGAACATTCAAGTTGTTTATGCAAGGTTGGATTTAAGGATTGCAATGTTTGGATTCTTTGAGTTATATAGGTGTTTTTGGATTGATCACCCACTAGTTGCATGTAGAACTCATTTGGTTTGTCTTACCCAGGATCTTGTTTATTGCTTGAGTTTATTCTAGTTTGACTTGTCTTTGGTCAGTTACATTGGTAGTAACATGGAGACATGGATAGATGGTTGGAGAACATGGCTGATTTTATAGGTATAGATATGGTTGAAGTTCAAGATCAATATTTCAGTTTGAGTGTGAGATCTTGCGGTGTGTTAGTCATGGTGGCTTAGTTGCATGAGAGGCTTGTAGTTGTGATTCAATGGGAGCTTGATGTATGGATAGCTCATGTATCACGGATCGGTAGTAGCTTCGTGCAAGTATATGATAAGACATGGTTTTTATCTTCTTGGTTTTAGAAGATGATTTAATCTTCCTGATTTCATTTGAGAGAATTGTTGATGTAAAGAATAGATGGTCTTCATGGTATGTAGAGGATGGTGATGTACAAGTACAAGTACAGGTTCAACAATTTATCTCCAAGTGGGAGATTGTTAGGTTGTGGAGCTGAATTGCTTCACAAAGGCATGCATTTGAGGTTTACTGGTTTACACAATAACCAACATCAGTTAGCTAACCGATGTCAGTCACCTGGGAGGAACCGATCGGTCGGTGAACCGACATCGGTCAGGATAGGGAATCTACATCGGTTAGGGAACCGCCACTGGTCAAGACAGGGAACCTACATCGGTCAGGGAATCGACACCGGTTACTGTGTGTGAAATTTTATATTTAACTCATGGGAATTAGATCTAACTTTAGTTATAAAGTGAATCTAAAGGTTGTAAATGCATAACTAAGGTGCCCTAAGTTTGTAGATGCTTATATAAGCATGAAAGATAGGGTTAGAAGGTTAATTAGACAAGGATTGAGTTAGATCCTTGATTCTCCTAGATTGAGAGAATGAAGAAGAAGAAGAAAAAGAAAGAACAAGTTACATGAAGATAGAGCTTCCATGGAGAGAAGCTGGACAGAAGGAAATAACATGTACATCTAATGGTGAGAAGAGGGTATTGTCTTCTACTGTATTTCCTTTGTATTGTTATTGTCTCATTGTAATGGCTTGCATAGTATGCAAAGCACATAGAGTTTCTTCTTGTAGATCCACATGTTGGTGAGATCTTGTATTGTAGATTCTTCTGGTTAGATCCATAGGTTGTTGTGAGATCTTTTATTGTTATATCCACAGGTTGTTGTGAGATCTTGTATTCATAGATCCATGAGATCATGTTGTATTGTTGATCCATGTAGATCTAGATAGAGTAGAGGAGGTTGTCTTCTTGTATGCACATGTTGATGCAGTGAGATGGAGGAGAGACTTACTTCTTGGTGCACAGATATGGTTACACATTGGTAGACCCTTGTGAGAGGTATTGTTTGCAGACTCACAGTGAGAGCTTGGTTGCATAGTGGCAGATGCAGAGTAGTTCCTGGTTATGTGAGATCTGTTGGTGGTTTGGAGGTATGGTTTGTAGTGCACTCATATAGATCCATTTAGAGATCTGGAGGAGAGGAGATACTCTTGGAGAGATGCATTATACTCTTATATGAAGAGTTGGTTTCTAATCTTGTTATATTATATATATGAGATCTCTATCTTTGGTGGATGTATTCCACATTGGGTGAACCACGACACATATTGTGTTATGTGTGTGTACTTTGTTTTGTTTTGGATTATTCTAGTTTATACTTCCACTGCTATAGATTTTGGTGAATTATTTAGATCTTGTGTGCATGATTGGGTTTGTTATTGAATCATAACACTATTCCGCAATCCCGAATTCCCAACACGAGTTTCCATCAAGCTATCCAAAATCACGCCGACCCTTGCAATACAAGTCGAGCCGTTATTACACAAAGATGAGTCGTCCATTGTGCAACCGTGATCCCGTGTGAGCCGTTGTAACCTGCATTACAATACAAAGGAAATGTAAACAAATAAACAAAAGCAAAGCATAAACAAAAAGAAAAGCGAGATCCACTTTATTAGAAGACCTAATCCACCCTCTCTCCAATGCATGCCAGGTGGTCGACCAGGTCGCTGCCACATCCTTCTTTCAAAAGTTCAGACTTTTATTGTCTTTAAATATATTGTTTTCCATTTTATATTTCAAGTGTGTTGGGCACTGAAGTGGCTATTTTAAAGTTTAAAAGGTGTTGTGAGTGGTAAGTTTGCAAGTTTGATCCCAACCAAACCTTCCAATTTTAAAATTTGGTGGAGGTTTTAGTAGGTACGACCATCTTTAGTGGCCAAAATCATTGCCAAACCCACTTAGTTACAAACTAAACCCCCTCTAAAAATTGTGAGAAAAACCCTACTTTTGGGGTAAGAAAATTTTTCTCCCATTTTGCTTAAAAAATTATTCTCAACATCTTTTTCCAAAGGAGGGGTACCCAAAAGGGTGAAATCAAGTTTTTTTGCAGGTTTTTTTGGTACGGTGAGCCATCGAGCTCCAAAGGCCACTAGGGCCTTGCAAAATAAAAAACAATTACCCGTCATTCAACGTTTTGGAATATTTGGATGTAATTGTATATTTAAATGGATTGTACTAATTTACAGGTTGCCATATTCAACTGCAAACATCAGAATCGATAAAAAAGCGACAGAGATTTGAAATCAAAATCAAGTAAAATTTGGTTCTGTAACACTCACGAGATCTTTGGATCTCTTTTGCAACGTTTGATATATATAGTGCCTCTGGGAAGTGCTTACAGGTAAAGCCGTTGTGACTACTACTACAATTAATGCCTAATACAGCTATAACAACATTATCGGGCATTGTCCTATAAATCGATGGGGAGTAATAAGGACACAATGCACACACTTTAAGCCCTCCCATCTATCTATGAATGATTGCACGACATAAATCCAAACACTGAAATTATCTGAGTATATAATGAAGTTATGCATGCATATGAGGATATTTATTTGAGCCGTTTCAGCTTTTAATAATCACACAGACCCTTTTCATTACTTGTCTTGGTACCACATATCGAATTCTTTCACGTACGTTAACACCTCTTTCACATACCTCTGGGTATATAAAAAGGGAAAGCTTCTTCCATGTACCAATGGGTATATCAGAAGGGCGCGTATATATAAAGGTTTGGTATATTAGACTAACGGTATATAGATTGGGAGACCTTATACCTGGAGTGATAAGAGCCTTACCCTTTGTCGGTTGATTTAGAAAATGGGCACCAATTCCCCTAAGTTATTTCTTCCAGACTCACCTAAGAGGAGATAATTATGCTGCATGGAAGACTAAGATCAAAACATAACTTGAGTTTGAAGAGATTTGGCCTGTTGTGAATGGTTCTACAACCAGATCACTAGATGATGTAGCACAACAAAGACAATTTTACAAGGCCAAATTCATAATCTTGTTCACAATGTCTGATGAAGTGCAACCCCACATCCGAGATGCCAAAATAACTAAAGAAGCATGGGATAAGTTGAGCACCGTGTACGAGGCTAGAAACAAGAACACTATATTAAATTTGCAGAGTCAATTACATACACTGAAATTCAAACCGAACGAGAAAGTGGAAGCTTTCTTAAGGAGAGTTGTAGAATTGAGGGCTTCACTTCTAGCCCTAGGAGAGGAGGTTACTGATACAACTCTTGTTCCCATTGTTTTGAGAGCACTTCCTCCTTCTTATCGCATTTTTTGACGACACTAAACTTGTTAGATCAAATAGTTACTTTTGACAAGTTAGTGAATCTACTGTAACAAGAAGAAGCAATGTACAACAAAGATGATGAAGAGGAAAAGGCACTATCTTCTCATCAGAAATGAAAAGGAAAATCTCAATATTCTCAAAAGTCCCAAAAAAACATCAATGAAGGCAACAAACAAAAGAAGAAATGTCCTATCTACAAAAGAGGACATGCATTGAAAGATTGTTGGTTCAATACATACAAGAAAGGTTCATTAAGCAATTTTGGACCTCAAAATTAAAAATCTCATCAGGGACAATCATACTACAAGCAAGGGAAGAAGAAGGGGAACTGGCGAAGAAAACCCCATCAACGAGGTAATGTAAGCGAGTAATAAGACCTTTTAGATAATGAAGACTTATTGTAAACTGCTCATTCTAGTGAACCATCCACGTCATCTAGTGTTGTTTGGTATGTTGATTTGGGAGCCACTCAACACATGACCAGGCATAGAGACTAGTTTATCACCATGAGGGACACACCTTCAAAAAACCATGTTTTGTTAGGTGATGATTCTTCTTACACTGTAAAAGGAATTGGAACATTTATCTACCTCTTGGTTCACGAAATTGTAGATTATCATATGTATTATATGTCCCTGGCTTAACAAAGAATCTGTTATCAGTGAGTCAACTTCTAGATCATAATCTAAAGATTTATTTTGATAGTCATTCTGGTAAGAAAGTGTGTTTGATTCGAGATAAATCAAGAGGCTCAAAAATTGTTGCAAAATCCTCCAATGTGGGATGTATGTTCTAGCTTGAATTTTTCCATAGGGATGATCAAACACTTGTGGCTAATAATTCTTCCTTAGCATAGTTGTGGCATCGAAGACTTGGTCACATCAGTTTCAAATATCTCAAAACACTTCACCGATACAACATGGTGAGAGGCTTTCCATCTCTCCAAAAGGATATAAATAAGTGTCCTAACTACCTAGCAAGTAAACAACACGAGCTTCATTCTAGAAAAGTACTTATCGAGCTCCAGGTGAGCTGATTTGATTCATATCGATCTTTGTAGTTTGATGCAACTTAGTCATTCTAGATTTCAATATTTCATGCTATGTGTTGATGATTAATCAAGAAAAATGTGGAAAAAATTTCTTCGTAAGAAAAGTGACGCTCTTGAGAACTTCAAAAGTTCAAAGTGGCTGTAGAGAATGAGACTGGTTGACATATTAGATCTCTCCTCTCAGATCGAGGGGGCAATTCACTAGTAATGAGTTCAAATCCTACCTTCAAGCTCACATGATTTGTCAAAAATTCCTCCTCCACACACACCACAATAGAATGGTGTTGTTGAGAGAAGGAACCATACTATCATGGAGATGGTGTGTTGCATGATCAATGATTCTGGACTAGCGAGGAAATTTTGGGTAGAAGCAACAAAGACAACAATATATTTTTTGAATAAAGTGCCCACAGTTGCTCTTGATGGAGTAACACCACATGAAGCATGATTGAAACATAATCCATATGTTGCACACCTCAGTGTATTTAGGTGCAAAGCTAGCATGTGCATACCCAAGTAGAATAGAAAGAAGTTGGATATGAATCACAAAAACTCATCTTCATTGGCTACAGTGAAGAGGCTCTTGGGTACAAATTGATGGATCCAAAGACCAGAAAAGTCTACACCAAAAATATGTTGAGTTCTTTGAGAAGAAGGAAGTTGAGACTCCTCCTCTAGATTCACCTGTTGTAGATATTTCAAAAATAGTGAAAATAGAAGTTGATGTTCTTGTTGATGATGATAGTGATGATCAGACAAGACCATGACCCATAGGAACAATATAGTGTATGCCAAAGTGGTATACAAATATGATTCAAGATGCAAAATTGGATGCTCCACCTGGATACATCCACCATTGGACCACGAACTCATAGTAAAGCATGAGAAGAAGTAAAATTTTCTTTGATGAGTAGAGTTGTTGATTCGTTGAGCCTTCTACTGTTGTCAGGAAGTCCTACAATCAAAATCTTGGAAATATTTCATGGATGTTGAGTATCATCGGTGTGAAAAGTAAAACTTGGCAACTTGTCGATATTCCACTAGGGAAGAAACCCATTGGTTGTAGATGGATATTCAAAACAAAGTACAAAGTAGATGAGACCATAGAAAAGTACAAAGAAATACTTGGTAGCAAAGAGGTATACACAAAAGGAAGGCATAGAATATGAGGAGACATTTTCTCCCACAACTAAGATCAAAATGATCTTTGCTCTAGTTGCTCCTTTTTGTTGGAAAGTCCATTAGATGGACATGAAAAGTGCCTTTCTAAATGGATATCTACAAGAGGAAGTCTATATGACTCAACCTGAGGGATTTTTCATACTTGGTGAAGAAACAAAGGTATGCAAACTCAGGAAATCTCTGTATGGCCTTAAACAGGCACCTCAAGCTTGGTACATCAAAATTTATGAGCATCTCATTCAACATGGATTCGTCATAAATCCATATGATCCCAATCTCTACCTCAAAAGGAAAGGAGGAGAGATTGTGATAGTTTTTGTTTATGTCAACAATCTAGTCATCACTTGGAAGTTCAGTGAAGATGATCGATGCTACAAAGAAAGATCTTAATTGATTGTTTGACATTAAAAATCCCGGGCTCATGCACTAATGTCTTAGATTGGAAGTATGGTAGAAGGAGAATCACATATTTATTTCTCAGTTGAAGTATACCAAGACAATGCTCGAGAAATTCAGGATGATGGATTGCACACCTATTGTTACACCTATGGAAATGAGACTACAATTATCCCATTCAGATCTATCTCCTCTAGTAAATACAACTCTTTATCGAAAGTTGATTAGGAGTCTCATTTACCTAACATATACTACACCAAATATCAAATTTGTAGTCAGCTATCTTTCACGGTTCATGCAAGAACCCAAAGTTTACAATTGGAAAGCAACAAGGCGGATCTTGAGATATCTCAAGAGTACACGGTGGATCTTGGTCTAGAGTACAATAAGAACGACAACTTCTTCTTGATTGGATATTCAGATTCAGTTCATGTAGGTAACATTGATGAAAGGAAATACACTTCTATATTTGTATTGTTTTGGGATCTGGATCGATATCATGGGGAAGCAAGAAACAAAACTTTGTTTCTCGCTCTTCTATAGAAGCCGAATATCGTGTTGCAGGTGGAGTTGTCTACAAAGCGATATGGCTACGTCACATACTAGAAGGACTTGGAGTACCACAAGATAATCCTCCACCTTGTATGTAGACAATGGATTTGTTCTCAAACTTTTTCATAATCCAATTTTTCACGAGAGAACAAAGCACATCGAGGTACAAGTTCATTTCATATGCGAGCATGTCTTGAAACACAATATACAACTTCAGTTTTTCCCAACAACCTGAACAACGAGTAGATATTTTCACAAAGTCACTTGCATGTGACAAGTTTGAGTTGTTCAGAGAGTTCCTCTCCTCATCTCTTGAGGAAATGAAAAATTAAGGGGGAATGTTAGGTAAAATTAGTTTACTAGGTTAATTATGCATTGTATTTACATTTTTACCTTAGGTAATTAGTAATTCACTGAGGTAATTAAAGTTATTATATAATTGTTACATGGTTATGTTATTATAACCATTATATTTGTTATTTTGTGCAATCACGTATGTATATTATTATTTGGCTATGTTTCTATAACCATATTATTGTCTTATTCACATATGTGTGTATTGTTGCACCTATGCAACTTATTCTCTGTTTGTACTCGGTTGTGCAATATCTATAAATATTGCAACCTCCTCTATTGTAAATGATTTGATTGAACATCAATAATATTTGTGAGGCTTCAGTCCCTCTTTAGAAACAGATCTAAGAATTTTCCATAAATCAAGTTTTCTTAGACAATTTACCAACTAACTTAATTGAAATAAAACACTTGGTAGAACCGAGCGTCAAACAAAACGGTAACATGAAAACTAGAAAGCTTACCGGAACTTCTATTAGGGTAGCCTATTTTTCTCGCTTGGCGATTACCACAATAGTGTGAATTCTTTGCTTCTGGTTATTCCCCGATTCCTTTAGGGATAGTTATTTACATAGTGATCACCACCGCATTTAAAACATCCCCTAATAGGTCCTTTCCTCTCAAATTTGTTTTCACCAACAACAACATTGTTATGCTCATTCTTTCTTATATTTACAACATGTTCAACTATTGTATTTTTCCTAGAAGTATTCATTTTTCTACCCTCTCTCTTCCACCATGTTTTCCTAGGAGCTAGTGGTGCAGGTGAGCTAATGCTCTTATTGATTTTCTCATCCTTAAAGGTTGAAATTGCTTGCAATTTCTGTTCTTGCCTTATGGCCTTTTCAAACACCACTTCCATTGTAGATGGTCCATGAACATCTACTTCACCTCCTATATTTGGGTTTAATCCCATGATAAACTTACAGATCTAAAAATTTTCATCCTTTTGGTATTGGGGCATGTATTTTAATAACTTAGTAAAATGTTCCCAATACTCCACAACACTCGTTTACCCTAAGTTAAGTTTTGAAATTAGACATTTTCTAATCAAAATAGAGTTAAGGCAACCAACGTTGATGAAAATACACCTTAAAGTGATAGAGGAAATATCTACTCCCAATTCCATCTTATGGTTATCCCTCCATGAAGATGCTTTGTCAGAAAGTTGGAAAGCACCCCATTACGATTTAGTTTTCTTAGAAAATTCCCTTGTTTTAAAGTACTTATACATTTTTCTTAACTAATTTTCAACACCATTCCCCAAGGTTGTTCCATAAAATTTGGGTGGGTTGATTCTTTCTATGTCCCTAGATAATCCAGCAACCAAGCGAACTCTTTTATCCCCTTGCTCATTATTATTGTCTTGTTGTTCAGGTTGTTCTTCTTCAAGTTGTTCTTCCTCATACTCAAGTCATTTCCCCTACTTGCTGCTCCAAGGAAACTATATGGTTATAAGTATCCTAAAGAAGCTGTTGGAATTTCATCTAACTTATCAACAACCTTTAACATATGTTGAACCGGTTCTAGATTCATGCTTCACCCTTCTTCTAACCATCATATCATGTTAATGAAAGGATAAGATGTATGTTAGCGTTATGAACCCATTAAGTCCAAGAGTTGATTAACCCACAACTCTAATACCAAAATGTAACACACATGTTATGATCATCCAAATTAAGGGATTTTTTTAAAAACATACCATTAACGTATAATTGATGGTATTAATGATTAACATTATTATTTAGCTTGTTGCTAAATAATCTAGCATAATTAAATATTCATAATCCATTTGATAACATATGATAACCATGTGCAACTGTAAGGGTATATCCATATCTCCACAATATCCCTTAAGTCACTCTTTTCGAGAGTGTATACTATGTATACTTGGTTAAACCTTTTATAGGTTATGAGAAACATGTGCATCTCCTTAGTGCCTACTTGGAAGATATTTATGCAACTTCCATCCGGTATCTAACACTATTTATTTAGGGGATTGGTGAATAGACAATGTAGTTAGCAATTACATTACTTTGGCCAAAGTTTTCAAGCATTTCTTTGCAAGCTTAGTTTCAAATTGCACACTAGCCTACGAAACTTGTCTTTCGTCACCACACAACCATCTCAATATAGTTATCTGGATTCATTGTTGTTTATATAGTTATTTGGATTCATTGTTGTTTAAGAAGGGGATTTAGTTAAAAGGATCCTAGAGAGACCATATTTGGCTTATTTCCCTAAATGATCATATTCCCATTCGTACCATCTTAGGATCCTTAAGGGACCATGTAATGATTACCATCATTACGTCCTCACTACCCTTCTCGTAGCCATCCTAGGTTGGTATGAAAAAGGATACTAGCGAGAAGACGAAGGGACATTATGCCCACGCTTCTTATATTCATATGCTATCTTACTTAGATAAAGTAACTAAATATTTCTTAACGATGCGTTAAAAATTATTGTTTCATGATATTTAATAGATTTTCTTAAGAGGGTCATAGTAACTCAATGAGTTACAAAATTTTGTTAGCTCCTCTTATCATACTTTCACAACTTAGTATTTTTCATTAGGTGTAGGTTCATCATTCATTTTCCCTATCTAACCATTTAAATACATTGCTTGTCAAGATTAGTCCATTTAATACCATAAGGTACAACAATATATTTATTTCATTTTGCGGTTATCCTTTTCATTTATAGGTCATTATTCAATTTGCTTTGATGATTCAATATGAATTTATGTAATCGATTTAATCATATAACTTAAAAACAATCAACATATTTATCAAATCATTTGTATAAATAGAACATCCATATTTTTAATTCAAACAAGATAAGTCATAAACCAGATAAGTCATAAAATCTAATTTCAAATAAGGATAAACCTTAATCTTCATTAATAATGATTTACATCAATAAGCAAGAATAATACATTGGGCCATAATGCCCTTAATATGATGTGATGAAATTTCAATCACATTATCAATTGATTACAATAATCCTTTTTAGATTTATTATGTAATATAACGTAAAACATTCAAAAATAAAATCCAAACAATCACTTCAAGTATGCCGACCTTTCCTGCAAAAATGTAGGAGAGATATGGATATGAGTATATTCATATGAACTGGCATGACTCAACATACTCTTAATCAATGTTGTGATTATAATGAAGTAATTTTTGGAATTAGGGTAATTTTTGAGGGTGTTGAAAGGACCCACATCCTTGTACAATTGAGGATTTTTTGAGAGGATCCAAAACCTAGGTTACAATGAAGGGGACCACCATTAGGAACCCAATTGAAGCAACCATGAAACCATAGTGAAGATGCAGCGACCACAATGAGTGGAGCAACAACTAGTGACGACAGCAAGAGGAGAAACAACTAGTGACGACATCGAGAGGAGCAACAACTAGTGATGACGAGAAGAGGGGCAACAACCGGTGATGATAGTGAGAGGAGTAGCCACCAGCGAGAGGAGCTACCACCAATGAAAATAGCAAGAGGAGCAACCACCATCGATGACAGCAAGAGGAACAACCACCAAAGCAATGATAACGAGAGAAGCGACCACCGGTGGCAACACCAGAGGAGTAGCCACTAGCGGAGAAAATTAGAGGAGAAGCCACTAGCGATAACAACAAGAGAAGTAACAACCAATGATAACACACCAAGAGAAGTAGCAATGAGTGACAACACACAACGAGTAGAGATGCCGCATCTAGCGGTGGAACCAACTCCGAGGAGGATCGTGCCTTGGGGGGATTTGAACACGGGTGGGAAAGCACATAACCATGTGACTTGACCGCACCACTCCCACCTCATCGGTAATTATAATGAAGTAATTGAATAAGAGATTGGTTAAGATTATTCTTAATCAGTAAGTTATAATCGTAAACTCCCTAGTTTACATTAAGAGATCTATCTCAATAACAAGTAATAATGAACTTCATAATTATATAAAAACAATATGTTCATTATCATTGTATGCAACAAACCCATTATAAATTAGATATTTTAAACAATAATGGAACATATACTGCATCACCAATCAACATTTACAAATGTAATAACTTACAATATTTTCCAACTTTCCTGCTAATTAACAACTAGAAGTTCATAATGCATGTAGTCTATAATGACAACAACAACTGACATACAATAGTGTTAAACTTTATATAGTTTGCAACATCCATTCATAGCGCAACTAATACCTTAGTTAACTGAAAATAATAAAATTACTCTATTTAAAGTCTCTTAATGAGTTTCCTACACACACACACACACACATGATGTTTACGAACTCCTTGATTCTATGAAAGAACTCATTCATTCGAAGCAGGAGTTACGAAAATATCTAATTCCAAGATGGAAAAGGAAGCCCATTGTTAATAAGAAAATACTAAATTACATATCTCAAAATAAACAATAGGAGGCATAAACCAAAAAGAATATTGCTCAACCATCTCATGATCCGAACCTATTTCATATCAAAATAAAGAGTGATAACCACAAAGCTCAAAGTAGGAGCTATAAAATTATCTCTAATTTATTTTTACATAACCGATAATCCAAACCATAAGTTTATCCTGAGAGAGAATAACAACAATAATGCCCTATAAGATATTTGTAACATTCTTATTTCCCTTCCCCAATTTCGACAAAATAATCAAACCCAAAACATAAGCAAAATGATAGCAATAATTTCTCAAGAAGGAGTTCTCTAACTTTTTCTCATTATTTCAAATTCACAATTCACCAAAACCAAAATGTATCTATTTTTCGGTTTTATCAAATAAACCAAATGAGTGTGTTCATTTTAAAATTCCACATAATATCCCAAATACAAAAACTTATGCAGAGAGAGATTGGCAACAATAATGTTATGAAGGAGAGCTTTAACATTTTGTTTCCTTGCCCATATTTCATCAAATAAACTAATCCCCAAAAATGTATTCGCTTTCGGGTTCCTAATAATTACCCAAAAATCAAAATGTGTTTCCTTCCTATATTTCCACATAATAACTAGAAGTATAACGTGTTCGAGAGAGTTTTATAACAACCATGCTCTACAAGAGCTTTATAAAACAATAATATTAGCAAAGCTCAAAGATGAGATGAAACCAAACTAAATGAAAAGCACTATACGAATTGTTGAAATAACCATACCCAAACACAATCATGTTTCCATGTTTCATAATAAAACCAAACCCAAAACACATTGAATTGTTTCCTTCTTTATTTTCCAATTATGATAAAAAACCCAAAATGTATTACTTCGATTTCTCATATTAACCAAAAACAAACAACTTCATTTACAGATTTTCCCAACTAATATTTCCCAAAAAACCATGTACAAATTTCCATAATAAAGATTCCAGAGACATATTCAACTTTCCTTAATCATTATTACGATTTTGTAAACATAAACTAAAGGAAGCGTATTCAAATTTTAACATAAAAATCTAAGAACCAAATGTATTCCTTTTCTAGATTTCAAATAAAATCACAAAACCAAAAATGTATTCGGGTATTTTAAAATAATAACAAGAAGGAGTGAGTAGGAACCTATGCTTGTGTTTTGTTTGCCTCTAATCTTCCTACAATCTATTTCCGAATCGAATGCTTCCAAAACACCATCAAACCTTCTAACAACATATTTAAATAATAAGAATGCCGTGTTTAACAGAGATTTACAGTCATAAATTACATGGAGAGTCATCCAAAAATCTGATCCCATCAAAACATCCATGCGAGTTCAAAACAAACCAAAAAATGAAACAATTTGTTTACTTGGAATGCCTTAGCTTCTCCAAGAAGCTAACGGTTCCCAAGGAACTAGACAACATTATTTTCCTCCTTAATTATCCATGCCACATCATGGCTTCAAAAATTCTAAATCTCAATAACCAACATTCCAAATTTGCCAAACAAGCTTTAGTTAAACTTAAGTTTATTTAACACTTTGTAAATCAATAACTTTGTATGGCGGTCCCAACTTTTAAACATTGTTTAAACTTGAATAGTTAATGACCACTTACAAACCAACACCATTAACCCACAATGGTCCTATGACCAAAAACAAAAAAAACATAAGTATCAATATATATATATATGTGTATGTATGTATGTATGTTCAATATTTATTTATTATTAGTTCATTAGATCATCATCAACATATATATCCACGTATATATTTATACATATATATGTAAATATTTTTATTAACTTATTAAATCACTAACAAACGTTTCGTTATTGACAGGTATCAACACAACCATATAAAACAACCATTCTTTTACTTAGCCAATTTGTAACGATATAATTACTTCAATGAATGTATTAAATCGATTACAACAAACATTTCCACCTTTGTAAATCATTGCATGTAGTCCAACATATAACTCGTTGCATAATAAATATTTATGTAGAAGGGGAAGGTGATTTATTCGTTGACGGAATTTCCTTTGTGCATCAGAAGAAAGAACTGAAGTATGTGCTTTGAGAGGGTCGTAATGATGTTGGCATTTGAGTGTTTAAGTTCTAACGTTTGATGTTAGTTATATGGCAGTGGCATTCATTTAATGTGATTTTGTTGATGGTGTACTTTAAACGAGCCTTTGCATTTCTATCAGAGCATGTCATTCCTAGTTGGGATGATGGAAAGTGAAAATCAAAATCAGGTATATGATAAATCACATGAATTCAAGGAATACAGGTACTTTTTGTGTATTAAGTGGAGTGCAACAACTTAAATCAAAAGAGCATAATACCGTGTAAAAAAATTGTTAGAGCTTGAATTCCTTTGAAAATGTGGCATGCATTTATGGGTGTGACGCATGTGAAACGTAAAATTGTGTGTAAAACAAATGAAATTAAACGTACTAATTTAAGCACTTATATGTGGAGTAGGTGGAAGGAAAAATATAGAATGAGAAATACATAGTATCATGTGTGTAAATTATAATATGCCTCCCTTTGGGGCGATGGAGTGCCTATGGCGATGCGATGTTTAGTTCGAAGTGGTGAAGGTTTGTTTTACAAAGTGCATGGTTATAGGGATGTTGTGAATGCATCCAATGAGGATTCACTCTCATTTAAACTCATGTCCTTAACTACAGTGAAAACAATGCATTGGGATTTCTCATGTTCGTTGTAGACCTCTAACTTTGTGGAGATTGTGAACTGGTATTTGTGGAAGAGAATTGGTCTAGCAATAAGCTAATTTTTTTCAAGTGTTGACTCAAGAAGTTGCACTCTCTTGTGGTGGTATGCCCATGATCGATGTAGTAACATCGTCAAAAGTAGTTACCCATATTGTTGTTGTGGCATCCTCAATGATGGAGTGTAATGCATATTTGTATTCGTAGATGGGTACTTTGATTTTGCATTTTTGCAATTCAAGAGGAGTCTACATTCATGACAAGTTTTTCTTGTAGTGGTTATTGTTAAGAACCGATATGTAAGTTGGATAGCAAAAGGATGACATATTGAGGTGGATGATTATGTACACGAGTTGGCCTAATGGTGAAGAACATGTGCTCTTGAAATAGAGGTCACAAGTTCAAATCCTGCAGGGGGTAGGGTATGTACGCCTTGTTTGTAGCAAAGTTAGTTGCCTCCCGCATGTGAGTACAAGGTAGTCCCATATGCTATAAGCCGCTTGTAGACCCAAAAACAAGCCGCCCGGCATCGTGGACTGTAAAAACCATTATTATTATTATTATTATTATTACCAAGTGGCGAGGAGGATTTTATGCATGCAATATATTTTTCTTCAATGTTGTCAATACTCTTTGAGGGATATACATGCATTACACTTGTGGAAGAAAACCATGCACTTATAATTGTGTGAGCACTGGGATATATCGGGATTGATGAAGAATTATGTATTTGGGCTTGTTCTATTGTTGTGCACAGGAATGCTATAATTTTTGCTTTCCTTATTGTGATAACTAGCCTTGGTGATGTCTTTAATGCACACAATTCACTTACTGACTTTTCCCTCGTTGTCGCAGAAAGAACTCCATATGGTTTGTATGTGACCCAAAAATTCACACACGAACAACACAGTAAAAGACAGGATAATTTTTTTGACTTGCTTCCACACATAACACGACACAACATGTCATCACAAAGTTACAACCAACTCTGGGAACCACTTGTTACGGGGATGACCACAAGGTCAGCACAAAGCGTTCACACCCAAAAGGATAATACATTTTTTTCTTTTTGACAAGACAACATAGAAGTCCAATCACAGAACACACTTACAGTTAGGGCCAACCACAATGAGATATTCTTGAGGGTTATTTATTTTAAAAGGACATCTTGCAATTCTTAGCTTACGTTTTCAAGGAGACTCAAGATATGATTCATACAATTCATCTTACCAAGCTAAGTTTATTCTTTTTACACTGAGTAATTAACTTTAAATCTTCTCTATTATGACATTTATTTGTTTAATTCAATTATTTAATAAAGGAGGTAATTTAATTCCACAAGGCCATCTATCCTCACTTATGCTACTAAAACTCGTTCATGCCCATATGACAACATGGG
This sequence comes from Taxus wallichiana var. yunnanensis, assembly GCA_018340775.1. Classification (NCBI taxonomy): domain Eukaryota; kingdom Viridiplantae; phylum Streptophyta; class Pinopsida; order Cupressales; family Taxaceae; genus Taxus; species Taxus wallichiana. The sequence continues at coordinate 197,509,033 of CM031238.1, read as the reverse complement.
TTTGCGTTCAACAAACTCAAGAGAAGAAAGACAAGGCACCTTGGAAAAAGGTTAGAGGGAGAAGGTTGAGTTGAAATCATCTTCAAGACCTCATTAACTATTACCAAGATATAATTGAGACTTGAAAACTTAACCAGAATTATTAAAGATTTTACTTAGGCTTTACTAAAAGAGTTTTATAAAAATAAAACAATTTGCCTTCCAATGGCTGAGAGATAGATTGCGTGGTTTCTAAATTGTTTTCTCCTACTTATTAAATCTTATTATCTTCCAGATCTAACCATAGATTTCCCTTAAGTTCGTTTAAGAATTTCACCATAAAAGGGATAGTGTTCATTAGTGTCGCTAGGGATATCAAGTTATAAAATTTTTACTTCACAAAGGATGGTTTCATTTGATCACTCATGGAATTATTTGATTTCAAGTAGATCACCTCTACATTTATTTTTTGAATATGAAATTATTATTTTTGTTTAGCTTCTTTAAGGGTTAACTGACCCATTTTACTTTACTTATAAAATATTGTCACTGAGTCTTACAAAGATTTAACTTAACAATTTATTCTCAAGATCAAAGTTTTACAATACTCATATCAATGTAAAGATTGAATACCATTTCTCACCAAGATAAGTTACCAGTTTACCTACAGAAGGACAAGACAACATCATCACGCAATTTCTGAACAACCCAAGGCAAGAGGTCTTCTAAACTCCTTTGCAAGCACTATTACAAAATTTACCTCACATTGGACATTTTTACAAGGAACTTCATAAATTGCACTGATGAAACCTTTACAACTCTTTCCTTTAATCTACTCGCATAATCCATCTGCACAAATACTAGCTAGAATCAGTTCGCGAGAACTGAGCATGTTAAGGCTACACATTGCAATAGTAAGCTAACATTTAACAATATCAAGAAAGGAATGTTCTAATTCAAAATGGATTAAAACACAACCCACAACTCCAAAATTATTCGCATGAGAAAGAAATCTAAACCATCCAACAAGGAGAAAGTCAAAATACCAGTAAGAACAAAATCACATAAATCAAGGCAAGACCTTATGGGTTAGGAACAAGAAGGTCAAGAGTGTTGATATTTCCTTCATGTAATCCTATGGATTACGTGATTGGAATCTAATACTCAATCCATCCATCTAAAGAGGGATCTAAGAGAAGACAAAACATACTAATTATGATCGTAGGCACAAAACAAAGCGGCGTTATCCAAATCTCGGGGGGAGGCTTCATAGTAATAAGGGTTCGCGCCCTTAAAAGAAAAACAACTATAGTTTCGGTTTTAACCAAGGAGTTTTACCACTACCTTCTTATAGGATTTCTTAAACGTAGGACTAGTCAACAAAACAAATCCACTCTTCAAAAGCATACAAATGAGACACAAAAGGGCCATTATTCTACCAACAAACCTTATCCTAATCGTCAACTTCTCTACATAATATAAGGGAAGGCTAAACCCAAAAGTCGTTAATAATTTTTATATATTTCGACAATGTCAATAAGTATTTTAAAATAAAAATAAAAATTGATTTCCTTAACAAAGCCACAAAATGGGACTTTTAGTAACCAAGTTTGAAGAATAAGATATTCGAGTTCGAAAACAAAGGGATTCGATACACGGTGGGTAATACACCAGCGATGCCCCAGACTCAAAAGACCTTACCACGAGTGCAAGCACAAAAATAAGAACCAACACACATATCCATCAGGAAGGTTATGCAGTGCAGTCAGGCCTAGAAGTTCTATGAGCTCCTTGCCAATGGTATAGAAGATGGAAATTTTACCCGATCCATGTGGGCTTATCAAGGAAATGTCTAGAAAATATCAAACAGATGAATATAATAGCCACCTATTATATTATCACTGTAATCAGCTGTCATCTAACAGGAAACGAGTTCACGAGTCTAATACCATGGATTCACCTACAACTTTTGTTTCAGTCCAGCTATTAATAGCTTGCTCGCGACCCTTAATAAAAATTGTAGAGATTTCATTCAATTAAACTTACAATGTTTCCCCCTTACTTTAATCAAACAAGAGTTTGAACCAGGAAGTAGGTATAGTAATTCTCTCAACACGTAGAGGCCAAAATAGATGTCAGGTTATTCATCCTCTAGAACTGGGTACAAAAGTCAACCATGTACAGTTCTAAAGCAAAACCCTAATGCCATTTTCTAATTAAACAAAAAGTAAGGAATGCCCACAGGCTTAAACAAGTTTTAGAACACAATGTCACTATTAATGTACCTTTTAGCAAAACAGGAGAGCCCTAAACAGGAAATACGTATTTATTCAACCCAAATAGAGATATGAAGGCTTAACCTTCCATATAGTAAGCCTTCAATTATAAATACCATCACAGAATTCTTTTAAAAGAGAGTCATATAAGCAAACGAAACTCTATAATGTTTCCTTCCCTACGAACTAGACTGCATCACTCAATATTGCAGTAGCCCATTTAGACAAATATGAAATAGAGTAAGCTATAAGAGAGGAAAAGAACATTCCAAGCAAAACCAGCGAAATTGGAACGAGATTTAAAGGAACAACCAACACAATCAGGCAGCGATATAAACAACCACGAAAACATTTTGTCTAGGTGCCATTCAAGAGGAAAGAATATTCATTTCAAGATACTGAAAGAAGGTAGAAAACTATTACAAGGAGTAGATTTAACATGCCTGATTAGAATTCTTCCAATCCAACAAGCACGTCGACCAGGGCTCGGGCAACAGCAACACTTCCGCAACTTGGTTGAAAGAAGTTACCACTATGTTTGTGCTTGTCTTGTTGACGGCGTTGAAGTGAAAAACTGTCTTGTGTAATTTTTGGTGTAGTATTTATGTAGACATCCTTTTTGGTCACTCTACTTTCGATAGTCAAAGGATTTGGTAAGAATTTAGTGCCTTTATTGGTCGATTTGCTTATGTTATGCATGGTGTGCGTCATGTTCTATTGGTGGCATACTATCTTTGGAGAAAGTTGTGATGTTGATGTCCATTTGGGGAGGAATAACATCAAGGGAAGTGGAGGAAGTGATGTTGTTGGTTCTATACAATGAAAAATAAAGTACAAATGAATTAGAAATGGTGTTGGCTAAAAGCATTTTCAAATTGTAGTATGGTTCGATGTGGACATGAAAGTTTAAGGTGCTATTGTTTGTGCCTTATTTTGTATCTTTATAATTAAGTGCAAAATGCAACTTGAAAAGTTAATGGTAAGAGGATTTGCATTACCCAAACAAGTAAATTAAATATTGTAGGCAAGGAAATATAATCTATACAACGAGGAAGTTGTATTTCAAAAATTTGTAATTTACTTATACATAAGAGCAATTGATACAACATATTTGTATAAACATAGTTTTATCGAGTAAGTTTTTCTTCAAAAAAAGTACTTTGCATGTATATCTTGAATGTAAATCCTATGTGTGCTAGTAGTGGAGGTATGGGCGGGTATCTTTTGAGTCAACAAAAATGGGTCGGTGCAAGTATGAACAAGGCCAATTCAAAGTAAAGGGGAGTTGTGTTGTAACATTACATGGCTGCAAGGTAAGCACTAAATGCATCTCTAATGTATTGGTCATTGCCGCCAACATAGTATTGGTCGTATCCCAATTCACAAAGGAAATTGTACAAGGCTTTGAGACAAAGATATGTGTCATCTACCTTTTGCATGAGGTCCCACACGACTTGGAAATCACTTGAAATCACTATCTATAATTATGGTTGACAGGAATAAAGATTCCGATGTTCGACCACAAATGCTAGAGCGCGCGATAATAGTAGTAGACAATGAGTGAACAAAAGTTGCGAATGTTTGTTGCACACCATACATGGAACTTTACTTTGTTGTGACTGGGTTGATAAAGAAGCGGGGGACCCGTTTGAAGCTATGACCTCGCTATAAGGGCAGCCAACACTTTGGTATCGAGGTGTGATCGGATATGGTAACAATGAGTAAGTTTCCATAGTACCTACAAGAAATCATGAAATTATTAAATGGAAATGATGTTTTGTAGTGACCATTACAATTTAATTCAACGGAAATAAATAAATAAATAATTTACTATTAATATTTACAAATTTTGATGTATTTCAATTTATTAAAGAATAATTGTGCTAATGCTTTTACAAAAACTTAATCTACTCTTAAGAAATTAAAATTACAGCAAACCCCAGACACAATAGAAAACCATGAATATGCACAAACGAAAATAGTTTAAGAAAATATATATGTTATTATTGACTATTTTATTTAGTATTCATCATTGTGTGCATACATAATAGAAGCGCTCATATTATTATATTCAGATCATATTTGAAATTGGATATCAAAGTTAACGCAAAAGAGCCACGCTAAAAAAAAGTTAATTACTATCTATATTTACAATCAAACAAACCATAGCTAATAAAGATTAATAGAGGAAAATTCACTTCCATTTTGCAGGAAAATGATAAGACTGAAAACATCATTCATTTCTCAGTAAATGGTAGGATAGAGGCAAAAGTAGAGCAATTTTATTTTCCTGAAACAACCAAGAAATAGATGAGGAGAAACCATATTTTCCTAGAGCAAAGTAAAAATGGGCTTTAAAAAAAAAAAAAAAACACAACATCAAGACAACTAAAAAAATTATTTGAGCAAATAGTACAGATAAGCAGAACAACAAATTTCTATACTAAACAATCAAAAGTAAGCAAAAATCAAGTTAAACATGTAAAACATAACAGGGTAAACATATGTAAAGACTCATTTTCAAGGGACCCAGCGTTCTATCTTTTAACACATAGGCGACAGAACAAATCAATAAATTAAAATAGCATTTGAATGATGACCATAAGATAGAGCAAAATTCAAATTTCCACATGATTGGACACTGTTAATGGGGCAGAAATAAAATGCCATTTAACTGCAGGAAAAACACAACTATTGTTGCCTTTTTCATTCTAATGAAAGATTATAAACATTTGGCTACCCAGTCTCATTTCTTCAGGCAATAAGGACCACTATCTTAAACCTGACATATACTATCATTAAGAGCTATTTTAGCCCAGAATATTTAAATAAAATTCATATTTACATATTGCAAGGATAATACGAAGACCACTTTAATTGAACAATTTCAGCCCATAATAGTGTGTAACTGTTAATGTTTAAATAAAACTCATATTTGAATATTGTAGAGACAATACAAAGACCAATTTTATCTCATATTTGCCCCTTAAGGAACATAGTTTGAATATCTCCATTGCCAAAATTAATGCATAACAACAGAAAAATATTAAAAATCAAACATATAACAATTACCATGCGAACCTATTATAGTTCTGAGATGTGGTGTTTATTAGGAGAACCATGCGGAAGCATTGTAGGATGAATATGGTGATTTGTATTTATAGGGGGATACAAATATTTGAGGCATTCATGAGGTCATTGTTACAACTACTAACAATTATGGCAGGAATAACTCTGACGTTGGTGAGTGGAAACCAACTTAATCAATAATGGTGTTGGCTATGTTTCCTAGAAAATGTTGCATAGAACAATTGCGTATGGAGAGGGGTGTCCAAGAAAGGAGCACTACATACGGTTAATTAGCAATTGCATATGAGTTGTAAATTACACCGGAGAGGATAAGAATGTTAAATTTGTTAGAGTTGTAATTCGCAGTGTAATATATGTTATCATAAATTGTTTTAAGTTCGTGTGATGAGGAGTGAACTATGTTGGGCAACTACAACAGTCGACAAAAAATACTTCCTATTATGACTCGATGGATGTCCACACAATGTTGTTAAGCTCTTATTTTGCTATGACTTGTGAGTATGCTAGAGAAGGTGAGCTAATTGGGTTGAATATCTGTTTGTTGCATTTGGTGAAACACTATTTAGTTTTAGTTTGTTTTTACTATCAATGTCTAATTGTCCCAACAAGAAACATATGAATATCCCACTCTAGGGCACGCTGATTAATAACACTGTATGGATCCTATGGGTTCAAGCTTGTGTTGAACCAAATTTCAATTGGAAAAGATGTGGAGTAATAATTGAAAATCGTCCTCATCTATCTACCAACAAAATTCCTTGTTCTAACTATTTGAGGGATAAGTTCAATCTACATTGTCTTAGCTTTGAAAATATTTTTTTACTAAATAAATCTATTGAACATATCTTTTTTTCCCAGTATCATTTGAGCTAAAATGTGAGTGTTAAGCATGCAACTTTCTAAAATGTTGATTTAAAAATAATAATAACAATAACATCATTACTATTTTTTAACCGGGTTGAGAGAAAAGTGATTAAATAGAAGAACACTAACATTGAATAATGTGGATATGACCCGCTACTATTTGAGCCATTTGTGCCACTGTCATGTGAAACTGTCAAACTATCCTTTATACAATGTTTACCGCGGTTAAAAAGATTGAAACGAAAGTAACCTAATCTGTAGTATCAAATATCTTCTCGACCGAGCATGTGAGTGAGTGGTTATAATTCACTCACCGATATTTTACACCTAGGGGTCATGAAAATAATAAAATAACGAAGAAACAATAAAATGGATAAGGTTTGAAATCACAAGAAAATTAGGGTCGGTTGCTAAATTATAGCATGTAAACATTACGACAAAATAAAATTGGAAACTACATAATTTTGTAAATGTACCTAGATCTTACTTTTCTTTCTAGATAGTGATGTGCCTTTAGATATAAAAGGACAAATTTGATTACGTCACAATTTTTGGTGGATTTCCATGTCATTTTTGTTTTCTGTCATCCCCAAATAATAACACTCGTGAAATGAAAGATTTTAATGATGTCCACAGGGCCAAGCAACCTATGAGACCAGAAAAATAAAAATAAGCTAGCCAAATGCACCTCACACACAATGGGTTCCAACACAATGGGTTCGTATACGTATGCCCAAACTGCTTATGCACGTGCTCATGTGTTTCATCTTCACAAGAATGATGACCACGGGGGTGGATGTAACTGTGAGATGTTGCATGAGCACGCATTGGACTACAATATGCATATGTCTGTCACCATGTTCATCCTCTAGATTCTTTTCATTTCCATCCTCAATAGATGAAGCAGAGATCGATTCTAGGCCATGTGTGTTGTACCTCATTATGGTCACTCGTCGTGATACCATTCTGCTCTTGCTCCTTTAGGTGTTTCCTCTCATAGTATTGTGTCCCCACAAAGTCTGCTAGAAGAGTGCACAATGCAGCCAACATTGCAAAAAAAACCAGAAAATGGAAATTTTGACCATGGCATATCCAACAAATAGTCATCGTAAGAGTCTTTCCGCATCTGATAGCATATGAACAAAACTTGTTGCTAGAATAACTCCAACAACAAATACCTTAGCAACCACAAAAAAGTTCCCATTTTTCTAATGAAGTTCAACCTCCTTCCGAAAAGTGGAAAAGCCACTCCAACAACACTTGCTATTAGAATTAAAAAAATGGCAATTGTCTTTAAATGCAATGCAACCTCCTTGTCTCGACATTCAACGTCTTTGGAAGCTCTTCAATCAGATGTTCCCATTGTTTTTAGTGCTAACCCCGCTATACTCTGTGCCCTCTCTTTTTAGATATAAGAAGCAAATCCCTATTCGTCAGTCCAACCGCCCTACTGAATCCTGGAATGACATTTTGGCGAATTTACAATTCTGCTAGAATTGGTATGCTTCGGTCCAATTTACAAATTCAAATCTTCAGATTCTCAACAAACAATTTCCCTTTCAAAGGCGGTTAAGAACAAAGAAAAGCCCAGGAGGGCGGACCACATATGTATGAAAAAGCAATGCTAATGGCGCTCCAAGGTTGGTTGACGACAAGTGAAGATTCCTACGAAATTATAAACAAAAATTAAAAAAATGCAAATTGAGTGAATGCTCACAAATACCTTAAATGGCAGTGAGAACAGACAAATAAGTGAGAAATGAGCTGGCCTGGAAATATCTATATTCCATATCTACTTTATGTAGCATTCATTTATGAGTAGTGTGACAGAAATTGATTGCTGGAAAAGTTTGCCGGAATTTGACACTTTCCAGCAAAGACATCTTCAAAGGTGAATGCCTTCTGGCGAATAATATTTCATGCTCAATATATAGTGATTGTTGTTTTTTTAGTCATTTATTGTCGTTTATGCAATATATGTGGCAACAAAAAAAATTTGCATTAATCTGTACAAGAATCAAGAGAATAGTGGGTGACTCGGCGTAGCTGATGAATACAAAATGCAGTTCAAAGAATCATTTGTTGTACCTACTGCAAAAAGAAAGTCAATGAGGAAAAGGAGAATACAAGGATTGTCACTGGTTTTTGACACATTCTAACAAGAACATCTCCAAAATGGACACTTTCTGACCAAAAAAATTTAAAAATGGAATGACATAATTTTAAAAAAACATATAAAAAAACCCCAAATTAGACCAATGATAAATAAACACATAAAATCCACTAGCGTCATAACTTAATTGCCAAGTTCCATACCAAAAATGGTTGTCTACACCTTCGTAATTGTTTTGCTCACAGGACTGGTATAATTGTTTCTCTGATTATGTATTTTCCAGACCATGTTTGAATGTTCATACATTTATTGTTTTATTTTTCTGTGTGTACAAAATCTTCTTACAGCAACTATTTGTGAGCATCAATAGCACTTAGGTGTAAAATGTGCGTCAATAAATTTATTCGAAATCCTCATTTTCCAAGACGTTGACTTATTACTTATTAGCACATGATGGCCGTCAGAATCTTTCTATTTCATACGTAAAACTCCCTCTCATATTTTCCTTATTGTGTGTATTTCCAAATATCCAAAGGCGCCTAACGAGGAAAATGTCATTTCCGAAAAAAGAATGTTCGACGAAATGTATGGAAACATGGTGTCAAATTTCAATAATGATTTTGAGAGCCTCGATGCCTCGTATGAATGCAGTATTTTTAAACCAGTAATTGTATCATAAGTGTGTAATGGAAACATCGATAGGGTGGTATACTAGCAATCGCACACAAGCAGTGCGATGTTAACGCCGAAAGGGATGCGGTGGAGGAACTATATGTGCAAAGGGGAAGGGAATAGAGAAGCGGAGTAGTGTTGGTTAAGCTATATGATTTTTCGGTATAAGGAGGAAGTGATAGTGGAAAAGAAACAAATATAAGTAGGGTGGGTAGAGGTGTAATGGGTGGTAATGATATAGAGGATTAACTATCGTTGGAATTTATTTAAATGAAAGTCGTTGAAATGTGAATGAAAAGGAAGGAAAACCATGTGTAGAATATGGAGTTGACATGTAGAAATTTTTTTTACAATGTAGTGCAAGATGTTGGCGTAGGATGTGGTAATGGTCAATGAAGACAAAGTGAAAGGAGGAGTTTAATCTTGGTGAACATTACTCGGCTCAGAGCGAGAGAAATGGCTTGGGGTGACAAATGCTAGAAATCAAAATTTTAGTGTTTGGTGTGGTACACGAAACCTAATTGATGAACACAAGTAATGGCGATTTAGCTGATGTGTTCAAAAATGTCAAGCATTAGAGGGAAAAACTCTCATTAGTGACTTATATTGGCATTTAAAAGGTTCATTGTTTGAAAATAACATTCACAAAGGGTGACAATCAACAACGAATGGAGAAGTCAGAGCGAGGGGGGTTCGAACTTGCTAAAAATTAGTTGACTTCGATAGGTTCTTACGGCTTTGGGTAAAACATTGTAGCCACCATATTTCCATACCTTGTTGATTTGGTAGATCCATAACTAAATCACTGGATTTGTGACACATTGGATTTCTTCAAAGTGGCAAGCATTGAATCCCGCCACTATCAAAAGCCACAATTATGTACATTTAAATGGTGCAACGTTTTGAAATATGCAAAGTATAGGTTCACTACATGTGGGAAGGATGTTCATATGGCGGTGTTCTATCTTCAAGACCATCTTATTTTGAACAAATGTCAAATCTACGAAGTGTAGATTCGGCACATGTGCATAGGAGGTAAAAATGGCGGTGATCGGTCTTCTAGACTCGAGAATTAACACTTCCAGAGTTGAAAAATCAGAATCAAAGGCAATGTCTTGAGCTTGAATGGACTCCACGCATTCGAAATTTAACTCATCTTCAATAAATTTGAGCATGGACATACGAAGTTGTCTTTAAGTTGACAACCTTGCCTCTGAAGAATGGACATGTTGGATGTGATGGAGGGAAGAAGTAAGTGTTGAGGAAATGATAAAGAGGGAAAGGATATGGGTTGATAAAGAAGGTGCTTGAGTGAGGAGAAATGCATTATGTTACATAAAACTATGTTTATCTTGCTCACAATATTCACGAGAGCACACTATGCACTTTTAGGGGACAATCTAAAAAATGGGGAAATTTGAAGAGGTTCCATGTTTGAAACCTAATTGAAATACTTTCTTCAAGGAGAAATTTGTACCCCACCCCCTTTACAATTCTAAGCTCAATCAAGTGCAAGGAAACAAACAATGTGCGATGAGCAAAAACTTTTCTTAGAGGGGGGAAAATTAAACAAAAAGGAAAATACAATAGGTTCCAAGGTTGAAAGCTTACTGGGAACAATTTCAAAATATTTGATTAGGCAACATTTGATTATTTATATGAATATGAAGACAATGACAAAAAGTTGGAAATAGACAAGTGAGAATAAATTACATGCACTTTATTGACTCAATCTTGGTACGATTATTCATGTGAGTGGAATTTATGGTTAAAGGGGAAAAAATAATTAGTGGGAAAATCTACAAATTTCTATGTTCAAAACTCAATCAAAATGTTTGGTTTCTTGGAGCACTTTGTAGCCCCACTTTACAATTCCAAGCTTGAGTAAGTGCAAGAAAATCAATGATGTTTGAAGAATAATTGAGTTTATATTATTAACATGTGTAATTTTTGCTTAAAGTTGCAAAAAATAAAAAAATGTAGAAATCAAAAAAGCTTCATGTTTGAAACCTTTCCGGTATGCTTGTTTCTTGGAGCACTTTGTAGGCCCGTTTATACTTCTAGGATCGAGTAGATGAAGGAAAAGAAGCTTCGTATAAACAATAATAAATAATTATCCATTATCTGTCTTGCACTTTATCATCCTGAGTTTGTTGCCATTATTCACATGGTACCTCACACAAATACCTCTGTAGACCATATACGTAGCACGCCTCTCCGCCATTTCTATTAGCTAATCTCTTGAAAGTCCAACAAATTTCAAGAAACATTCATCTAATTAACCATCCCTGCAAAACCTGCAACTTAGGAAATTTCGTGGCTTATCTCTCACATTTACTTTCTTTCTTGGAGGAGACAACATTGGCATTAATATATGCATCATTCGTTTTTCAGTGACCATGCAACCACTTTCATTTCCCTATGCTATCTTGATCTCTCACCTTGTTATGACACCATAGATTAGGGTTTTCTCCATCTCTCCCTACTTTCGTGTTAAAATTGTGGCTCATCCTTTTTAGGGTTTCATCTCCAAGAGATGGTTTGTTGGAGATTGTACTTCAATGACCTTTCCTTTTTCATATACACCATTGTTCATAGCGGCAAGTATTAGTGACGGGAGATGTGATCGACGGTTGAAACATGTCTAAGCTTTAAAGTCCTCCCCAACGTGATCTCATCCATTCATGGATCCGCCACGTGTCAGTGGTGGGTGGGTTCACTCCACTTGAGAAAATGCCTTGCAACATGTAATTATGGATGATACTTATCATGGAGATTAGGATGCAATTTCAAGTTATATTTATTCTTTAAAATTCCCATATGATTCCAATTGAATTTCATCGTTGACTTGAACATAGGTTATAAAGACGATTTTCTAATGAGCTTATAGACCTATCTGAGGGAAGAAAAAGCTTTAAGGCTTTGAATTTGTTGGATACCCTGGCTGAAATTATTTAATATAATTTGTGGTTTTTAGCGATGGACTTTATGCCAACCACTTTGGATTTTTTGACAAGTAACAACCCTGAAATAGTGATGAATTCGTTGTTAAATATGCTTCATCTACAAGGGAGAAACGAATATTGTTGTAGCTTTTGTAACGGTGTCATGCCAACTTTAAATAAGGTTTTTCATGACTGTTTGAGAAATAATGAACGATAGCAAATTTTGGCGAGAGCACCATCGAGAGGGTGGAGTATGTGGACTCTGATTTGGGGTGGATTATTCTACTTCGAGCTTATACACAATGTACATGAGACCACACCCTAGCTGATATCCTTAGATGCAACATGGGATGAGCCTTGTTTTTAGCCTCTTTTTCTTTATGAGGTTTGACACCTTCCCCACCCTACTCTACGGTGATGGTTGCAGTATGATTCATAAAATAATGGGAGTGTAGGGCTATCGAGGAGAATTTTTTCATGGAACTCCACTCTGCAAGAAAGTTGTTCAATCTTGAAAGCAAGAGAAAAGAATTCATTGATCGGATCTACAAGCATGTGCATGCCTTGGCCTACCATATCAGGGCCAAGTTATTGGTTCTACTTCATCCATCATAATAGCATTTACCATTACTTCTAACCTTTCCATGCTCAAAGCCATAAGCTAAACATGGGAGTTATCAATTCTGATCTGAATAATGCATGCAAACAATGAAACAAACATAAAAAATAATATGTCATTGAACGGTGCCATTGTATCGTGTCAGCCACAAGAGATGGACAACTCTACATGGGCCATTCTTCGACGTCATCTTGCCCCTCCCTATCCATTGTTGATATATGTGAGTGCTATCAAATTCCCACCATGCCCACCCCATTGTAAGAAACAACATTTGGCGTAATTATCGCTATAGTTTCCAAATGAATAGGCGCAATGAAGTATCCTTCCCTTGACAAAAGTTCCTCTCCTATTCAAGAGGACGAATGGCCTTGAAACTCAAACTGGGAGCCCTGTCTGTGACACTCAATTATGTCCTTGTTTCCAATCCTGTGTATACAAACGCTAGGCTAGTAAAATTTTCTTTGAATTCGTACCACGCCCAATATTTGTAATAATTAATCTGCACCCCACTCGATGGCACACCCATTGTTATATAACCATGCTTCATACTGAAGCGATGAACAACATCCAAAGACAGAAATGTAGCCTTTAACGACACGATGGGCTTGTGTTCCAAGCATAAAAATAGCCTTAGAAATAAATAGACCAAAAGTCAAAATGACCTAAAACTGCTCAGTCTTATAGGGACTTAGTAAACATTATTCTTATTATTGAAATACAAAATGTGTTTTCCCGTAGAATACATTATACAATTACTGAATTACATTCTAATAAATATGTTTGGAGATCACATCAACTGCACATATTGACCACTAATACAATCCACAAAAACATATAACCTATATTTTTTCCATTATTCTATTGTTACACAATGTGGGAAGGTTGTCATTTATGACTAACAAATCATATGCAACAAATACAAATACATATTACATTACCTCTTGCAGCATCTTCCACGAGATGCTCCTATAAGCCTACTACAAACTCTAATGCGGCGTCTTCCACGAGATGCTCCTATAAGCCTACTACAAACTCTAAAAGTGAAACTGCATCCATTCACCTGAAACGATATATTTTATCTTCCAAACCTAAAACTACTAGGATTCCATATTCCAAAATACATACGGTCTTATTCAATGGATAACATTTTCAACACCCGTATTGCATCATGGACTCTCGTGGCCCTTCTTTTCCGAAAAAAGAGCTAATAAATCTGGAAACAAACACTGACATTTATGGCACTATACGTATAACTGGAAAAGTTAGTGTTAGCTACTCTGTAAATCAAAGGAAGGCGGTGGGGTTTCATGGAAACCAGTGTTGTGACTTGCCCTATGCGGCTGCTGCCAGTTGTCTCCTCCCATTGATTGACGCTTCTCATTTTAACTCACATAAACTGTAAAACCACATAAATAAATATATCTTCAGCATTATATTATGCTTGGACGCTTTTGTCTTGACAGAAAACGATTTGGGGGGCTGATAAACCATATGGGCTGCTTTTCTACGGTAACTGTGACCACCTACTACCAGTGTTTTGGAAATCCCAGCGCACCTATTTCGACAGAAAGTGAGTAAGCCCGACGGTGATGGCCACGACATCTGCTATTTCCGGCATGACATCGACTCCCAGCTGTCGTATACATTCACAACTTAAGAGTAGAGAAACAAACATTTAGCAGAGGAATAGTTGAAAATATCCGTACCTGAGGCGCGATTGTGATGTATCCGTGGGAAGCGATGTGTTGCAGGAGTTGGGTGTAGAAGGAATTGAGGAGCAGGTAGCCATGTAGGAAGATGAACACGAGATACTCTCCTTGTTGGGAAGGAATAGCAAAAGCGAAGCCATGAAAGCCCTCTACTCGAGAACTCGTTTCACACCGCCATGAAAGCCATGCATCAACGTTTACTCATGTTGTTTTTTCAGTAGGAAAATAACAAGTCGACAGGGGCGGGAGGGTCAAAACAATGCATAAAGATCGATGGTGGAAGATGGAATTGTACAGGACGTGGAAGTATCCGTGCCTTAAAAACTCAGTGCCATAAATGTAATTCATGTCCTTTGTCGTGCTAGAAGAAAAAATAGACAGATCGCCCGCCATTCCTTTGAGATCGGAAATCCACGCCATCGGGGTTTTAGCATAGACGGTTGGATTGCATCCGTAATCAACGTCCTCATCTACGGCTTCATCTCGTCTGCCGTATTTCGACATGTGTGACATGTGTCGAGCCTTACCAACCTCGACCCAGTGAAGACACGACTTTGGGCGTAATTAGCAATTCTATATGAGTAGTAAATTACACTAGAGAGGGGTTGAATTTTTTGTGTACAATATGGTTTGGATGTAAAATGAAAGTGACTTTTATTTGTATTGCATTACAAGTGGGTTTTGTATCTGTATTTGTGGAACACTTTGCTTATATATGTGGGTTGGAAGCAAGATCTGGACACACTACTGTGGGTATGATGTAGGTAGTAGGGTGCACATGTGTTGTACGTCAAGTGGCGTTGTGTGTTACATAGTCTTTGCTCCTCTTCCTTGCGTGCATTTACATTCTTTGTATATCTCATTCTTGCGTAGCGTTCAAATGTAAAAGTTGGTAAGATCTGTAGATCTTTGAGGGTGCGCACTCTTGACATTGTTGTGAATGTCAGTCCTTGATGGTCAACATTTGATGTCTATTGTGGCCTTGTCAAGAGTTAGGCCTTGTGATTTGTGGATGGTGAGGCCCCAAGACATTTTAAGTGGAATTTGGTGATGATTGCCGCGTGTGATAGGAGGTAGGGGCAAGTGGGTTGGGTTGAGTATGTCCCATGGGGGCCCTTGGTAGTGTTTGAAGTTGACAACAACAAAGGATGACAAGTCTGGTGGGTGTGATTCTGGATTGTACACCACATTGATCACTTGCCCGAGTGCACCATTAACCAATCTTGATCCAACCCATAAGTTAGATGTCAACATGACCTCTATCGGTGCATAGGAACATTGTTTGCTCTAGTTGAGTGTCGTTGATGTCTGAGTCAAAGTTATGTTTGGTTTGTTTTGCGATGCTCCTTGCAATTAGCACATGTAAGGATTTTAACATTTGTTTATTGTGCCTTCATGTTAGGTTTTTTGTTGCGAATAAATGCTTCTCAGTTGTGGAGCTGGATTATTATGAGGTAGACATGAACGACTTTGTATGTGACATGAGAAGAGACCAATCCTTAATTGTTGCTTCTACATTTCTGATGTTGGTCAACATTTCTCTGAATTCAAGTTATGTCGAGTTCAAGCCTTGTTGCTTGAAGTTTGTGTCCAAGGTGATTACTGTATCGAAAGCATGCCAAAGGGAGCTTCCTATTTTGTTGCTGCATATAATGGTACATCATTGACCGGAGGGAGCTGGCCTAAGTCACCCACCAAAATCATTGAACAATTGCCGAATGCTTGGTTATTTTGTTGGGGGAATGCCTCATGTAGTCTGTAGTTGATGTTGTTTAGCATTGTAGGACCTACAAAGCTCATTTCATCTATGAGTATGTACTGTATGACACTCATACACTCTTGGAATATTGCTAGGGATTGGCCTTCAAGAGGTTTCATGTCGAAAATGGGTATTCAAAGGGCAGAATGTATAGTAGATGATTTTATGTTGAATGCAACAATACCTATTGGGGCTAGTACAAGAATGGAAGATTTTATTTTGCTTGTGATATTTTGAAGCCCATTTCGATGCATTGTATGAGGTATGATTTTCCTATACCAGCGGTTCCTTGAATGATCATCTTCAATGGTGGGTGTTTCCCTTGTTGAGTTGCATGGGCAAGTATAATTGAGTATGCAAGGTGTTGTTTTGATGATAGTGGGAGAGCATCTAATTGGGTAGGTGGAGAAACAAGTGGTAGTGCATTCTCATTGCGTGCGAGGTCTATGAATTTAGGTGCACTTTTTGTAAGGCAATAGGGATGGTATGCAACATCCAATTGTGGTTGATGTCAAAGTCATGGTGGCCTATCATGTCTACATCATCAATTGTTGTATTGAGTGTTGGGTGCATCCATGATATATGCTCCCATTCAAATAAATCTTCCTGCAATGGATTAGATCCCTATGAGTTATTGTCATCATTGCTTGTTCCATCAATAGTTTATTTTAGAGTAGTGGCTCTATGTACGTGTAAAGGGACGTAGGAGTTTTTCATTTGTTCCCATTGGTTAGTTATTTCAGATGTAGTGATGTCGATGTCTGTCTAGATATGTCGAAAGGGTTTATAAAGCATAAGCTCTTACCAACAAGAATCCTCATAATGTACCGTATTTGGGGCGGGCACATCAATAACGTGGGAATACACAAACAACTGCATCTGTTGTCCTTTGTAGCCACTGAGTAACTTTCCTTTGGTTGTTGAAGGACCAGGAATGGGTGGCCTCAAAGAGGGAGGTGTTCTCCAGTTGTAAAGGGCGTTTTATGTATGCATCTATGAATGAAGGGAATTTTGTTGTGTTACCTACATCTATGAGGACACGTTTGAATACCTATTTACCGACGAGAGAGGGTAATGAATGTATGACTACAACTAGAGAGGGGGAGTTTTAGTAACATGTGACATGTCTCCTGTGCACCAATGTCCCAATCAACAATAGTTTCTGAAAGGAACTTGTTGTAGGCGGCCTTTGCAAGGTTGTCGATGCTAACTTCATTAGATATCCATGTCAACATGTGATGGTAGCTTTCTAACTTGTTTTCTGCCTTGGCTACATATTTTGCAATGTATTGTAGGACTACATGTCGTGACACAACATGATGACAATCAACATTGGCTCACCACAATGCCAACATGTCTGAGTTATGTATGTTGACCCATGCGTCATTACGTGTGGGGATGTACTTTTTTACATGTTTCATATAAGCCCAAATTTGAATACTCTTGGAGTGGCCAAGGGGATTTATATCTACACTGAAGTGTCCCACATTTTTTTGTAAGCAAGTTGCTTCACTACATTGTGTGTCATTGCACGCGGTTCAACAAGTTTTCATAGTCTGCTGCAGGGTTGTCTGTAAGTATCCCATATGTGTCTAACAAGCATGGGTCATCTTCATAGGAATGATGAATCCCAGATGTTCCACTCTCAGGGCCCCTTAGATTCCATGCAGTTACTAATTGGTTGAAGAAAGACTTTGTTGCATCAAGTTGAAGGGGGTCATCCCAGTCTAGCACTTCCATGTTTGGTGCATTTGGAAGCCATATAAACCCGTGGATATGAGCCAAGCCTCTGTGTTTCCATTCATACCTATACTTTCACAAAGAGGAACCATGTTGGAAAATGGGGTAGGGGTGGTATTTTATGAAAAGCTAAGTGGTAGTGAGCTCACTGTACCAGTAGTTTGTGTAATGCATTTTTTGAAGCACCTCCTCGCAAAATATTGTAAATCTTTTTTCCATGTATGCAGACATGATATGGGGGTGCATGTTCAAGTTCTTGTTTCTCCATTTTTGGCCAGTTGTTGTTGGTGGCGTAGGGGATCCTGGCATTGCTCTGTGTAAATCTAGCCACTTAGTATTTGTTGCACTTAAAGTGAAGAAAAGTGTAGGGATTTCAAGTTGGGTTATCATATCCGTGAGTTCATGCCTACATTGCACCAAAATGATTTTGTCCCTCGCAAATTAGACCTTAGATCGTATTAGTTTCTCGTAATGTGGGTTTCTGGAAAGTGCACAAGTTGTTGACATAACATAGAGACCGTGGTAGGCAAGTTGTCCCCTATGTTTTTTTGGTGAAAACAACAAATGTTGTTTGGCTTTTGTGGTGCAACATAATGTTGAGAATGAAGTAAGCGAAAGCATGCATGTGAACCCTTTTGATACGTGCTTGGTGGAACAATGCAATCCCTGTAGGGAACAATGTTGGAAAAGCCATAGAGAGCAAACCCTCGGTGTTGTATTCGTTGACTAGGGATGAACCAATGTGTGGCCACTCAATTGATTGTAGTGGAGTTTGGTTCTTGCCTTGAATGAAATTTGTTATTTGGTCAACTTCTGTAGTGTTTGGAGGGAGGGAGGACACAAAAGATGATGTTTTTCGCTCATGTGTATGTGGTGGGGAACATGGGAGAAGGTCTACTTCTGATTCCACTTCAACATTGTCTGGGATAGTTGAATTGAAGTGTGGTAGGGAAGTAGATATATCCATCTTTGTGAGGTGGTAGGGAATGCAATGCATTGTGGTCTAGGAAAACATCCTTGTAGTAAGGGTCATGAGCTATTTTGAATTGTAATGCAAGCTAAAACACGAGATCTACTTACAAAGCATTCGTAAGCCCTATGTGTTGCTCCAATTCTTCTGATAATTAAGATGTCCAAGTCTGCGACGTGTCGAGGAAAGTGTCTAGTTATGGATGAAACATCTTGGGGGAAGCATATGGTGTGGCCCCTGTATTTGTATTGACCACCTCTAACATGAGTCACCTACAATATTGGGTTGACCCTTGCTATCAACATTTCCTCAACTTGTGTAAGTGAGGATAGAACTTTAGGTTACGGGCTTGGGTCCATGTTATTCCAACTTGAGAAGCGGCGACCATCTTTTTCAGCAATGCATCTACGACAAGTATTGCCACCTTTGTAAACCCTTATATGTAGCCCAACATATAATTCATTACAACATGAACACGTGTTTGGAGGTGGGAGGTGATCTAATCTTTGACGGAATTGACGTTGTGTAGCTTGAAGTGAATGTCGATCGGAGTATGTTCTTGAGATGGTTGACATGGTGGGTTACATAGGTTGGTTCTATGTGTTCATCTTTTTGTCGTTTGATGCAAGCTATATGGTGATGATGTTCATTTAGGTTGTTTTTGTTGTTTGCGTACTTCAAATGAGCCTTTACATTTTTTTCAGTCCACGCTAGTTCTGCGTAGAATGAGGACAAGTGGAAACAATAATTAGGTATAGAAGAAAGTGAATGTATGTAAAAAGTATAAGTACTTTTGTTTGTTTCACGTGATGTGCAACACTATATATCAATACTACATATTGATGTTTAATAATTTTGATAGAGCTTGCATTCCTTTAATAGAGTGACATTTTTTTATGTTCAAGACATGTGAGACCAAAAAAGTTTGTGCAACAAATGTAACCAAACTTGCGAATGCAAACACCTATATGTGGAGCAGGTGATACGGTAAATATATATTGGAAAATACTTAACATTGTGTGTGTAAAGTATAATATGTCTTCTTTGGGTAAATAGAGAGACTATAGTGGTGTGAAATTTATTGTGAAGTGGTGTAGGATTTTTTTCATGAATACATAGTTACGGGGATGTAAGGAATGCATCTAATGGGGATTCATGCATGTTAAAGGTCACGTCCTTAACTGCAGCGACAATAGTGCACTGGGATTTCTCTTGTGAGTTGTAGACCTCTAGCTTTGTGGATATTTTGAACATGTAGCAGTGGAATAGAATTGGCTTAACAACGGGCCAAAACATGTCGGGTGTTGGTGCAAGAAGTTGAAGCTCCTATGCTGATATGCCCATTATCGATGTAGCAACTTCATCAAAAGTAGTTACCCATGTTGTTGTTGTGGCGTCCTCAATGATGAAGTGTTGATTTGGCGGGCAAGGAGTTGATTTTTGCTATTGTTTTGAAATAGAAAAGGTATTGAGGAATGTCCACACACTGATTTGTATTGATATTTATAGAGGATTACAAGTCTAGGATGATGTCCCAAGGAGTTTTGGAATCATTGTAATCTTTGTTTACATTCCGCAATGTGCCTCCTTTGATTGTGTATGTTTTTCCTAGTTGTATTTGGTTGTAGTATAAATCCACAACTTGGTCAAAAGAAGTCGCCACTATATCTACACTAGTTTTTTCTATGATTTGAAGCTAAATATTTTCCATGTGCATTTGGCCGTGCTTATATTTGTTTAGGTAGCCTTTTTTGATGACTCTTCCTTGATAGACCAAAGGATTTGGTAAGGATTTAGCAACTTTATTGGCATGAGTTGTGTGCATTCTTCAGGTGTCCTTCATGAGCAGTTGGTGCCAAAGTATCAATGCGGGATGTTGGCATGTTTATGGCCAGTTGGGGAGGCACAACATTGGAGGCAAGTGGAGCCTGTGATGGTGTTGGTTCCTAAACAATAAAAGACAACGTAAATGAATTAGCAAACGAGTTGACTTAAAGTAGTTTTATGGCGTACTATAATACATTAAGCGTATGGAAATTTAATGTGCTATTAGTTGTTATGAGCTTTGTATTCTAAGGATATATGAGGGGTTGCACGTTAAACAAAAAAGTGTGATGAATGACACGGATAAGGATAAAACAATACAGACATTCACGAAAGAATAGTAAACAACGTAGGGTAGGAAAATGTATTTTATATAACTACAATGATATTACGTATGGTGTGTGTTGTATGTTTAAGAGTAGGGGTGGTCCGGGGTATTTAAAAATCAATCCATACATTCACAAAAGGGGGTGGTGTTAACCAATTAAATGTCCTCATATAGTGTTGCTTTTTTAGGACATAATCACGTAAACATATGTACAATGTGGAAGGTGTTCATAAAACATATGAACTTTTCATGCTTATTCAAAGTAAAGTAAGAAACATATGTATGGAAAATACAATGTATATTTCATGAAAGGAAATTTACAAAACATCTATAGGGGTTATAAAACAGAGCAAGAAGTACAACATATTTATGTAAACATAGGCTTTTGAGTCAGTCCTTCAAAAAGAGGTATCGTGGGTTAGAAAAAGAGGTTGGTGTATGTATGAGCATTGCAAAGTTGTAGTAGGGCGAGGTAGGTGCTAAAATTATAGGGACACAAGGTAAGCGTTGAATGTGTCTCTAATGTATTGCTCATTGCCACCATAGTAGTACTGGTCATATCCCAATGCACAAAGGAAAGTGTACAATGCTTGAGATGAATGTATATGTCATGCATGAGGTCCAACACAGTATTCAAATCACTATTTACATCTATCGTTGATGGGATTAGAGATTTTGATATCCTACTATAAATTTTAAGCATATAGTCACAACAATGATAGTAGTAATGATTGAACAAAAGTTACAAGTGGTGGTTGGACACTATGTATGGAGCTTTGATCTTGTGACCGCCTAGGTTGCATAAGATTGAGGGGATCCATTTGAAGCTACCAAATCGCTATGCGGGATCCCAACACTTGCACCAAAGGTGTCATCAGATATTGTGACAATGGTCGGGCTTCCATTTGGAGTGGCCATAGTACCTGAAAATATCGATAAATTTGTTAAATATAAAACATGTTTCTACTGATAGTTACATAAATACATATACATATATATGTTACGAATTTCAATAATTTGTGTGGTATTGAAGGTGAAAACAAGAGTTATTGAAGAATAATATTTTTATTTGGAAGTGATAGAAGGGAAACAATAGTGAATACATTGCTTATAGCCAAAAACATTAAAAAAGAAAAAGCGCATTGATTATTTTTTAAGATAGTGTCAATAAATAAATGATGTGTATATTTGAATAATGCAGCAACAATAAAAAGACCAGAGTATTGCATGCCTAAACTTAACTTGTGATATGCATCTCATAGTTTTATTTGCCTAGTTTGGGTAAATTATACTAATTGGAAGTTGGCATCTCAACCAATAGTTTTCCCAGTCTACGACAACTGAAATAAGAGCTTTAGCAAATAATATTCAATGGCATGATGTAATGATTCTCATTTCATTGTTGCCATTATAATCACACTATTTACAACCAATAGGCAAATCATTAAAAACTTGCCATTATAATCACACTATTTACAACCAACAAGCAAATCATAAACAAATTTATTAAAAAAAGTAACTCAAAATAAAAGAAAGAGAGTAACTTGAAGTTTTAAAGTGGAATAACGCTAAGGCCAACTTGTCGTATTCTATATACATAAATAATGAAGACCTAAGTCCACTCTTTTCTAAATTAAAGAACTGCATGTGCCATTACCAATATTATGGAGAGGGTGAAGACCATGGGACAAGATAGACTAATTGAAAAAATTACAAATTGGAATTTGGGAGAGGGCTTTCTGGGTAATATATCATTTTAATAAATGTAAATGCTCAGGATAAATATCACTTCACCGACTGTCACAAAAGATCAATGCATCGAAAACTGAAGTGGGAGTTTTATATTATAGATAATCTATAAAAATGAATTTCTATATGCCTAAAGGGGAAAAACAATAAGAACTATTACATAAAGAAACTAACCGTGCATCATAATCTATGAATAAGTTAAACTATTAGTGTAATGATATTGGGGAATGAAGAATTCATTGATATAATAAGTGAAAAATTACTTATACATTTTATTGTGACATTTTCAAAACTTCCAAAATAAAGCAAATGTAAGCATTATGAGAAATTGCACGATGTCATTCAATACTCACATCACTATTCTTTTCCAGAAAATGACTTGGAAAATGAAAAAATGTTTCAACAAGAAATGATTAAACATAATTAAAAGAAAAGTTATAGAAAAAACTAAAGTGCGCTAAATATTGACATATGGAAATTCCATTTTACAACAGGTATCAAAGTTATGTTTTAATAGAGCCACGTTGTAAGAGGCTATGCAATATATATGAGTTATGCGAAACATAGACGGTAAACCTAAAAGTGGATACACCCACACCTTTAAGAGATTATCTTACTATGGTTTTTCTCATCCCTCCAAATCGCCATTTTACCAACTCCAGAAACTATGGTTTCCTGGACTTCGATTATAGTAGGGTATGCACAGAACTATTATGGTGAGATTCGTTGAAATTTTATAACCAAATGTGGAAAACAAACCTAAAACTAGATGGTTTAATCATGGCTAGTGTTTTTAGTGTTTGAAAATATGTCTAAGCGGAATGTGGTTTCCTGGAATTCAATAATAATAGGTTGTGCACAACATGGACAACGGGAAGAAGGCTCTACAACTGTTTGGAAAAATGGTGCAGGGTGGCATGAAACCAAATATGGTTAGCTTTGTAGGTGTTCTCTCTGCATGCAGAAATGCTGACCTGGTTGTGAATGTTGCTACTACTTTGATTCAATGGCATGTAATCATGGAATCATTCCAGATATATCACACTACACCTGTATGATTGATCTTTTTGGGTGTGTTGGGTGTTTAGATAAGGAAAATAAGCTTATAAATGAAATGCACATAGAATGAAGCCCAAAAACATTGCACAATATGATTCATAAAAACTAAACGTATAGTAACTTCGTTTAATTCATGTAATCTATGACTGATAAAAAATGAGGTTATGTGATATCAAAATGCAAAAAAAATCAGACATTGGCTTAATTATACAAAATGAGCAGAATAAAAATTCCTTCATGATACAACAACAATTTAATTTTAAAAAGCATATAACAATCATGCAAACCTCTTATATTTCTGAGCTGTGGTGTATATGAGGAGAGAAGGGTGTTGCAGGTGCTGAAAAAACCAATCCGGTGGAGGTGTTGCAGGATGGAAACTTGAAAATGCAGTGGTGTATTTATAGGTAGAAAAATATTAATTTAAGCTCATATGAGAAGAGGATAAAAACTACAACAAAGCAGATACAACAAATCAGCTACAATAAATCCACTATTGTTTCAACTACTAACAGTTATGACAGGAACAATTCCAGAGTCAGTGAGTGGATATGCATGTAGGAGGGCACTAGTTGCAACTTACATAGTTATAACAACGACTATATGTCCCCTACAAAATGATGTACAAAATAGCCATGTACATCATAGTGTATTTGGGCAGTGTGTGTTTCCTATGCAGTATAGACAACATATGGGACTGTGGAGTAGCCGGTTAGGAGGGTGGGTGGATTCGTTGCAGTTGTCATAAATAAGTAGGGAGAATGTAAACAAAGGGGAACATAAACAATGTAAACAATGCAAACAGTGTCGTTTATGAACTTTGTTTTTTCCCCAAACATGATCAGATATTGGGATGACTCAAGCCATGTTATTTTATACAGATATCAAGTAGATTTTGTAGATTTATTTTGTTTACGTAAACCATCCATCAGTCAAGGTGATATCTAATATTTTATGCCAAGTACATTTATCATGAGAAGACATGTAAGTTCAGGGAATAAGCATTCAAACAAAATTGTTAATCCGGGTAGAGTTGTTAGAATTTGACACTTTCCGGTAGGGGGTTCTTTAAAGGTGGACGCCTTCCAGTGAATAAGAAGGGTGACATTTGTGGCAGTGATCGCGAAGTTTATATTCAAGAGAGTTGAATATTGTCTATCAAATCAAGAACATTCAAGAATTTAAACATCAAATGAAGTGTTTCCTTCCAACGCATAATTGGATAAGGCATAGATACTCACAAAATAATTTAAAGTACACAATAAAAAACATCTACAAGAAGAAAACAAAGAGTTAGTAGAAGAGAATAAATCTTGTGTACTGCAGTCCAATTTTATTAACCACAAAAAAATCTTTGAAGATGTACACTAAACAATTGCAATGTGACAAAACAAAGGGCATTGTTGTTCGATACATGCCATCTCAACTATAATCCCTCATCAAGCACCTTGGAGATTTGCAATCCTGTCCTCCACATAAATTGACATTGTAGAGATTTGTGTACAAAAGAAAATAGAGAGATATTCATCTTTTAGATAGCACCTTTAGAAACATTATTACAAATGACAATGAAATTTTCCATAAGATATTTCTCAAGTTTCTTGTATTTACTTGGAGGAGCATTTCAGCTGAATCACTGATAATGACCCACATTTACACAAACGACAAATTTCCCAATATGCTATTCTTTTTGCTAGTCCAAGGTCGGAGTTATGCGTGATAACACCTAACAATGATAAGAGAGCGTTTGATTTCTTTACATAACATTAGCTTGAAAAATACAAGAGGAAATCCCAGTATGAGCAATGAAAACCAATATCAGGAAGAAGAGAATAGTATGTGACAATAAATGCAACAACTTAAATGGTAAAGTAAACCTTTGAAAATAACATGTTTGCATATATAAGCACTCATGCTACAATCCAAATCAAAGAAATAAGAATAAAATGAAATATTTGATCTATGGAAATCTAGTATTGTAGTTGAAGACATAAGTTAACAAAGAAATGATGAAAAACATGTGCAAGAATTGAAAAAAAAGAAATTGTCAACATTAATGTACTTTTTGTGTTGTAGTGCAAGATCACGGTGGAAGTTTATACTACCTAGTATTTTGATTCCTCTTTTGAGACACGTCTCAAGGAAGATCTTTGGCTTTGAATGGAAGATCTTGATTCAAAGCAAGATCAACCTTGAAGATAAGTCAGGAGAAAACAAAAATTATGAGTAACATAAACTTCTATAACACCATCCAAAAACAATAAAACACAAAAGTATGCCTCAAAACAACTTTGAAATATTTATGAATTTACTTTCTTTCTTTTCGAAGATTGAAGATATAAATAAAAATTGTGTTATAATAATTAGGTACTTGGACAATGAATATGATCGCTTCAGCGACTGGTAGCACAAATGCTATATATAACAACACTCTTGTTGTAAATGGCAACTACATAACAACCATTTCAAGTGAAAATAGTGGCAACAAGTTCCCTTCTAATAACATAATGCGAGACTTCAATAGTTGCAAAACCTAAGAAATATTTAGTTTCCTGTACTTTGGAGAGATAGAAGCTAATCAAAATCTCAAAAATTCTTAAAAACTACACATAGGGGGAAATTTTAGAATAAGTTTTTTTAATTATAATTGCGAGTTTAAAATGTGCATTCTTAATCAATGTACTTCTACCATGCATACTCCCAACATGTGACAAAGTTATTTTTTTAACAAAGAATGGACATCAACGGCAACATTTTGTTAGATGTTTTTTGTTAGAAGGCACGATAATTGTTTGAGAAAATCCCTCCACCAAACAAATTTTGGCCACAAAGGGTTGCTTGGAGAAAAATAAGAGTGTATGATAGGGTATCGACTACCATCAAAGCATAATAAAAAATCATGACTACAAACCTAATGTGTATCAAAAATAATTTCATCAAATCATTTTCAAACTCGAACCTTTATAAATTTCAGACAACAACTACAAGGTTGGAGTAAGACGATATTCTTTTTGTATTCTTGATGTATACCCACCATCAAAGGGGGCCGCCATAACATAACCATATGGAGGAAGGGGCGGGGTTCGCCTACAAATATATATTTGGTAGGTAGAGGGCCCATCAAGTATAGATTATAATATGGATATGATATGGGACACTCACGAGACCTTTCAATGTTAGTTCTAGGTCATTTATGTGACCCTATATCTAGTTACTCCCCCTCCATATATAGATTAGATAGGATAACTTACTATATATAGTATAGTCAAGACTATGGGGTGTTGCGAGGGGTGGGAGCACTCAAATGGATAGGGCCGGATCCCAAATCTCTATAGTTGGAGGGGGACATAACTCCATACGAGTTGAGGGCAACATATATATTTCTAGTTATTAGATAATAATCATAGTTGGCACTTGGCCAAGCTGTATAGATCAAGGATCAAAATCCTTCTCATAATAGCATATAAAATGAGCCTATATCATGCTCATAAGAATGGTAATATTTAATCTACACTTTCAAGCATGCCCTTTTATCTATGTTCAACTCAAAAGTATTAATGACCATGTTAACCTTTGTAAATGAACATTATAGAAATGAATTGGGCTATGTATAAAAATCTTGAACCGAGCAACAAATCAACCCCTGGTTGATGTGTATCATCGAGAATAATTTTAAAAAAAACATTTGATTTTCCAAATTTATCCCCTTGAGAGGCGATTGGTTTTGTTCTATAAACTATTAGGCAATGCTTTTTTGCTCAAACAAACCGACCAAGAGCCTACAAAAATTTATCTTGTGAGCTATATGTTGATGCGAAGGTATTAAATAAACTTTAATTATTTTTATGAAAGAAAATAAAATAAGCCTCATGGATTGACGGACACCCAGATTGCACAAATAATAATGTTATTCTTATTGTACACATCCAGTCATACCCTTATCTTGTTGGGTAATCTAACAATATGCGATGTTTGGACCTTTTAAGAGTGTCAATTGAACCTCCAACATTGCTTTCAAGCCACATAGAGCTCAAACACACCGAGCCACCTAGCTCCACTCCCATGTTCTAGAAAATGACCAGCTAGGACTCAAATATAGGACCTGCTATCAACATTGTTGGATACTCCACCACTATGCCACCTGCCCTTCACAAGTTGATGCTTTTCTAGAGTGGAGATCAAACATACGACAAGACACACTATTGTATAGAAAACATGAGAAATTGAGAGAAAGGTAATTGAAATATACAACAGTATAATCCAAAAGCAATTAGAGCTGAAAATGATAAGGAATTGGGGAAGGCTATAGATATGGGTGCGAGAGAAACTATTATACAGAACACGTTAGAAAATTGAAAGGAATGGACTTCAAATATCCATTATTGTAATCCAAAAGCAATTAGGTTTCAAAAAGAATGTAAATCTCGAAGTTTGTAGATGTCAGATAGGGATGTGGAGAAGCTTTTATGCAAAATATAGAAACTTGAGAGGTCTGATACTGAACTATTCAATACTCTAATGCAAAAGCACTTAGATTTCAAAACAATGAAAAAATGGGGAGGATGTAGAAGATGAAACATATTTCCTTTTAACTTCTCCACCATAAAATGATATTAGTGCCAATTGGGCACATATTTGCAGTCAAAACATGGTGCATGGAGTCTTAAGCCACCTCAATCCAACAAAACTTGGGAACCTTATTTTAATCATAGACACCCATAGAGACCAGTATACATACTTTGATAGGTCCTACAGACCACTTTGGCCTTCCAACAAAACTTGGGAACCTTATTTTAATCGTAGACACCCACAGAGACCAGTATACAAACTTTGATAGGTCCTACAGACCACTTTGGCCTAAAGAATATTACAAATCATCTCATCTCAAATACCTTAGCTTTCAACGTATAGTGAGTTAGATCACCATAATCATTCTAATTCCCCTTTCTGTAACTTTGTTTATGAAGTGTACAGAGCAGTATATTGCCTTTAATTACATGAGGTTTGCAGTAATTGAAAGTCTTTGGACATGAATTCTCATACATTATCTGTGTAGATAATTTTGATATTCCTTTCTGAATAAAAGATATACAAGTCTTGATAAAAGAGATAACTGTAACACATGCAACCGACGTTATAAATCAAACTTTTCCAAGAAGATAGCACACTGAAACACTTATGTGTGCTGAGAGGTATCCAAAAGACTCAAGGTTCTTATCCTACCGAAACATAAGTGTAAGAACATACTTCTCATCCCAAATATTTAGTCTACCTCTCTTGGACATTATACTCAAACTGTGATCCTCTAAATTGCTCCTGCACAGGAAATTACTCACAGGCCAACACAAGCTATATTGTTCAATCAGGCAATTCCCATTTCATAATAGCTAATGATACTTACCAGGGGCTCTCCACTTGCCAGGCTATTGGGAAACAAAACTTTGTGGCTTCCACCGCTCTAGATGTATGTATTCTCTTCTCGACTTGGTTTTTTGGGTCTAGATTTTCTTGGTAAATTCCGAGTGTGTGTATATATATATCAATCAAGGAATGGTTTGATAAAGGAAGCTTGATGTGAATGTCTGAACTGTAGTAGTCAGAAAATGTTGAAAGAGAGATTTGCAAGAAAATGGTCCACTTCAATGAAAAAAATTTGCCCCGCTGAATTTTAGATCCAAATTTTGTCAAATAGTTCACCTCTTTAAGGCATTCTCTCAAATAGTTCATCTAAATAAACCCGAAAATGCAATCAGGTCAAATATCCAACAAATTAACTATCTGTATTGCTACTAATTTCAGTCAAAACTCCAGTGTTTTATAACCCATACAACTTTAAACAGAGTTTTTAAGTGTGAGGTAATTAATTGCTCATCTTTTGTTGTTATTGAATTTTCATGACTTGCAGGGAATATGGGCTTTTGGGTTCATTGTAGTCTTTGTGTGCGTTGTTGGATTCATATGTTAAAAGCCTATTGAATTACAACATTCCATGTACGAGATTACATGGGTCTATAAACAATGAGCTAAATGTGTCTAGCAAAGAGGAGCTCTGCCCCTAGTTGTCTTGGGAACTCACTGCAAGGGATTGTGAAAATGAGGTTTTATGCTTCCTTAGCCATGAACAAGCAACTAGAATTTCAACTTTAATCCTTTACTTGTAAATACAAATCCATACCAAAACACCAAATATATTTGCAAACTGATAATGTTTTTGGCGGCCATTTTGAGGGAGAATAACATGAGTAATAGTGAGGAGGAGGTTAAAAGTGTAGCTCCATCAGTATACTGATTTTCTTAACTCCAATAAGAGATTATCTAAAATTGATTCTTCAATATGTTCAGATACACAAAGAATAATATGCTTATTGGGTTTGTGTTCTCTTTATATGCTTTGCTTACATGATCGAGGTCATGTTGACATGAAAAATCTTTTAGAATCATTAGTTGTTGCTTTGTTTTCAAATTTCAACTTTTTGTGCCTGATTATTAGACTGCAATGTTCCATCCTTTGTGGCAAAACAAACATATTAAGTTGTAAGTTATCATTCTATATTGAATTAAAATTTCGATAGTCATGTCATTAATACCTTTTTTAGTTTGCTAAAATGAATGCAACACAGAAATTTCTTCTTCTCATATTGCAAATGACATTTAGAAAGTAGAGCCTTCTTTCGAATTTTTAATATGAAGGGGTTATTTTTTGTTGCTTATATTGAAGGATTCAATGAGATGGAGATATAGGTGATTACCGATTTCAAGGATTACAAATGATCATTCTTTAGCTATGCATTTTGGGCTTTTCTTGAAACATATGCACATTGTTTGAATATCAGCTAGCTTAGTGTCATATAAGCCCAATGCTATGGGTATAATGTAAGATGGGATCATTTCTGGACACATAGACTCACAACTTCCTCTTGTTCATCCAGACAATGGTCAGTGATTTAGTTTTAATATGTCAATATGTGGTCTCACTGCACACAAATTTCTTTTGTTTATCAGGCAACGCTCAGAGATTGAGTTTTTAGATGTGGATTACAGTTCAATGATTGATGGGTGACCAATGATTGCACATTATCATGATGTTCTAATCTAACTTTCAAGCATCCATATGGAAATAGTTGGTCATTGCCACTTTCTTAGATATGCCTCTTAGTGAAATATATTACTGCTCTGTAATTTTAGGGACAATTTGCATCAATATAACAATTGCATACTGATAGATTTGTAATAACTATCCCTCTAAATCAAATAACATATACCGTTCGGCGTTCACATTGCATTGTGCACATGCGTTTCCTAATGTTATTCTTATTATACACATCCAGTCATACCCTTCTACCTATTTTCGTTTCTTATTAATCTTATTCAATAATTTCAAACATGCCCTATACCATCCATGGCACTTTTACAAGAAACTTTATAACTAATGAAATTTGCTTGAAGAAAATTAAACATGATTTAACTAACCCTAAAATTCCTATGAACTTTGCTAATTTTCGAGTAGTACAAATAATGAATATAGATCAGTTACAGTTTGAATTTTATACGTGACATGTGTCTTCTGTTTGAACATCTTCACATGCCCGTCTTTCTGCTCTTGTCAAGGCATCCTCAGGATTCTGGAACAAGATCCCTGTTTTCAATTCCACCACACATTTTTTTATTGAAAATAAAAATGCACTATTATGCAATAAACGGTGACTGTAGACACATTTACACCATCTTGTGATAAAGAAAAAAGGGAAACACCTCAAAATTACAGACAGAGAACTACCATTGTGTCTTATTTATTTCGTTTTTCTTACCCCTCAACGTGATCGACAAGTGATTTGAACACACTTTGTGCGCAATAAAACATAGAGTATGGAGCCATTACTGTAATAATTTGGCTGAAAAATGCAAAGAACCATGTGGCGTGTACAACCCGATGATAAAGATGAATGCATTAAACCAGCAAGCAGTGTATGTCTACAATCAGCCAAGAAGAATCGAACAGTCCATGTTGCTCCCATGGTTGTCCTCTGTACAGATGGAAGGACAACTGTTGATATGTCTCTCCCAGGTCATGGAGTCCCGCAGTGTAAACACCTATCGACGTAATAATAGTTTTGTAATTAAATTTTTATATTGAAAGCATCTTTACTCTCAATCATATGATTTTAGTTTAATTTGGAGTTGGAGAACACATCAATCTGTTGTATAAGAAATCTTTTTGTTCAGTGTAAATGAATCGAGAAGAAATTTAATTTTGTCGGGATCATTATATGTAAAAGTATCTAAACTTCAAACACATATGTAGTTTAAATTCTTTTATTTAGTGCAGACAAATTAGCAACGAAGTATCTCCTTCTAATTACAAGAGTTAACATTCCTAGTCTTATTGATTATTGCATACTTATACATAATTTTTCTTATTTTGCATACGAAATAGAAGTTTCAGAATATGTATATTAGACTTTCAGATTAATTTCTTTAGTCTTTTTATGTATTTTACAATCCATGGCTTATAGTCAATTATGAGGTTGGTCCTTGGCATATAGTCTCGGGCCCCGTGGTAAGAACCATAACTCCTAAAATTTGTGTGAAAAAGAAAATCGTTGTTCTAAATGATGTTAATATATATTGCTACTGAACTTGTGATTTCTCTTCCCAATGATGTTGTTTTGAATAAAAATGTTATAAATGGTCCTCAAATTTCCATTGAATGCAAACTTAGTAAAGGGAATACATTTATTCGAATGATCAAAAAGGATTCAAGATGTTACACACATTAGAAAATATATTTTAAAACACCCCGTGATATGGTTGGCTTGATGAAACTTATGTTGGTTCTTGTTATATATTTTTTCAAGCATAAACTTCTTCCTTGATAATGGGTCCAATAGTGGATTCGAAATGTCATAAATTATAAATTTTTATGTATTCTAAATAACAAAAAATAAAAATAAAAAATGTAATCCCTGCAAAATGAATCTCAAATCTCTATATTACACAATTTTACTAGAAGCATTTACTCTATATCTTATGGACTGTGGCTCTCTTGTTTTGTATAAATCCATAGCTTAACCAAATCAACACTTGATATTCTTCACAATTCCCCTTCAAAACTATAGTGCCTGAACACAAGAGCAAAACAATGTTCATATGGTAGATGAAAGGGATAAACCAAAGACTTTTAATACTCATCTACTTGATGGATTTATTGGTGTGGCTAATATAGCTTCAACTAATAGAGAGCCTCCTCTTATTGTGTTTTGTGATAGTGATGTTTCAAATGGTAAATCTTGCAATTGACCACTATTTATGCTCACTATTATAGGAACATATCCACAACAAACACATGAAGCTATGATTGTGGAGATACCGGTCGGTACAAGTCTTGTTCTAACATTACTTTTGGTGTGTTTTGTGTATATTATCAATCAAATGTTAGGTTGTGGACCCTGATTTCATGTTAGATGTGTTGTAATTTTTTTTTGGGAATAACTGAAAATGTTTTCTTTTCATGTATTAATTATATGGGTGGTATTTAACCCATAGGTTTATGGGTCAGTTTTTTGGCCCATGGTTTTGGTACCCATGGTATTGTAAAACTGCTTAGATAGTTACCTATTGATGTGCTTATAAATAGTTGGACATATGGTAGGGAAATATATGGGTGTGTGAATTTGTGAGAGAGTTTGTTGAGCATAGCTCCAAACAAGATCTGTGTATTGTAATTGTGAGAAGACTGATCGAGAGTGGATTATACTCTTGTTGGCTTGTAATAGAATCTAGGCAAATATTTCTTGGTAGATGTAACCCACATTGGGTGAACCACATTAAATCCTGCCTTCTTATTGTGTTTTTTTGTTTTTGTATTTTCTATTCATAGTTCTTATTATTGCGATTCGTGATTCAGTAGGATTGATCCACATATATATTTTTGCTTATCCCTAACATCGATTGAACTGGTAGTTTATCAACACATTTCCTTCTCTTTGCCTCTTATTCCTCTTAGTCAACTCATAAAATACTACACATTCTCTATTTCTAATTATTTTGACTTTCAAGGTATCCCTCCATTACCTCTTAGATTATTTATCACTTCTTTTGAGTGATGGACAATTACAAAAATTCATAGATAGGGCCGATCCCTAAACTTGTATAGGACCCATGAACCTATAATGTGTTTTATTTTATTCAAAATTTCGAGGGAGAGCTCTTCTATGTTAGCCTACTCATATTTTTGGATTCTTATTAAGTTGGTTTGCGCTAAGAAGTTACCAATTCAAATATCCATATTAAGAATTCCCTAAGGGCAATTTAACAACAAGAGAGACTCCTAGAAAAATTCAATTACACCTACTCTCAAGGACTAATTTTGAGATGTTTCAAATATGAAGTATTATGTTGTTTCATTACATGTTTGTACCAACTTGGACCTAGAATAGATTGTGTACAAATTTTCATATCTTCATCACATGATCTTAACATAATCACATATGTAGGATAACTATATGTAACTTGATCCCTCTTAGGAATAATGGTATATAGGAACACTTATCATAACACTAAGGATGTGGTAGGGTTATCCATCCAAAACATTAACCCCTTTTATCATGTACAAAAGTATTGCTAGGATTTCAAGGTTCGAGAGAATATATGTAGCTACCTTTGCATAGTACCATAGATATCCAGAGTAGGAACTTAGTTGTGCAAACATATAAAATAGTACATGATAAGTTTTAGACATTTTTGATAAGTGGAAGTTATATTTACATGCCCTTGTAAAATTTAGAGCCGAAATTGAATATGTAAGATGCATTTGAACCTAAAGGTGTACAAACATTTTGAACCTATTTAGAACATCAATGACCCATGTGATATTTTTGGGACAATTATGTGCAATATGTAGATCATTCTCTATCCTTGTTATAGTCTCCTTTACATTTGGGTAGTGTGAAACAATTTTCATTTAATTTTATATTTCATTGCTAATTTAATAAACCTAATTAAATATCTTTGTTACATAATTATCTTGGACTATTTTAATGCTTACTATTTAGAACCAAAATATTGCTTATATTTTTATATTATTATGCTAATTAGTGTAATTTACGCATACATTTTGGTGAACCCATTTTTATATTTGAACATCGACATAGGGTGTCATCTAAAGACATATTAGGTTTTCATTTCATTCCCTCTCAAGGGTTTGATGCATGAATTTTTATATGGTTTCACAATACCGTTATCCCGACATTAGGATTTGTATTTATACTTGTTTTTAAATTTAAGATTTTGATTCCTTAGTGTGTAAAAACCCAAGTTTTTCTACAACAACTCGTCCCTTAGATTCATGTAGTTTTCCTAGCATATGATGATTATAGAAAACAAGAATTATCGAAATATTATGGATGTGATTACCTTGCTTCTCCTAGAGCTCACGTTGAATTTATGAATGTTACAAACAATAAGTCAATAAATGAACATATTGCTTCTAGTGTAATGATAATGTTTATAATGACATTTCTATTCCACTCATCGACAATAATATTGCTTTATGATAATGATGATATTCATTTGAATGCGCATATGCTTTGTAATGTCACTTCATGTGTCATTAGTCATGTTCTCATTAGAGATGTTTCAAAATCATGTAATGATTTCCCTCCTAAGGAATTTCACACACCCATGTTTGGCATAAATGGTAACATATGACCTGTAGATGAACCCCTTCAAACCACCATGAGCACCACTACTCAAAGTTTATCTACAATATGTACATTAGGTAAGATATAAGATGTAAAAGCAATTCACCGGACCTTAAAATTAGTTGCAAACAAATCTTGGGTCAATCATTATGTCGTTCAAGGTTAACCCATTTCTCCAAAAGTTCTTACTTATTCTTATCTATGTGACTTTGAAATTCCTATATTTCATTTGTTTGGTGGATTAGGAGATCCTTACATATATTTAGCATATTTTTTCTTATTTGGGAAGTTATGCACATAATGGTAGGTTGTTGCTCAAGACCTTCCACCATATTTAATAAGAAAAGAGATAGATTCATTATGTTCATTGCCAAGTGGATTTATTCACCTTCCCCTCAACTAAAGGGAACCTTCTCATCTCATTTGGCACTAATAAATGTTCCAAAGTCATATTTGAACATCGCCATTGTATTTGAGAAGGTGTGGATGAATGGGTGTGTATGAGAGAGAAAGATGTAGGGACACCATACATATATGCCAAGATACAACCCTATAGATTTGAGGTGTAATTTATTTTAGCGAGAGTATTTCATATTATCTTAGAGAAAACACCCTTCACCGTACATATGAGTATTTTGAACATATATACTTTAAACTAATTAATTATAAATAAGATATCTTGCATCACACACTCTATTATAGTAATATCCACACAAAAGGTTCAATTAATTCAATAAATAATGAAGGGATGTCTTATATATACCAATCTCCAATTAGGAAAAGTTCTAGAACAAACTCTATGGAAAATTCCAAAGTTATTCATATTGGTGAAACCATCAAGATTCAAAGGACCAAGGATAAACCAAGTGTTATCTTATGTTATCTACTCAATAAGAAAGCGATAACTTTACTATGTATTTGATATTGCATGCACATAGTCTATGATGATAGGGGAAAATTCATTTTGCAACTACCACAAAATCAATAAATATGGAGATGATAAGTGGTGTAAATTAAATTAAAAATCAAGGAGCTTATTGAAAATGGATTAATCAATTGGAATAGTATAAGGACATAATGCAAGCAAAGACACCTCGTTTATTAGTGAAACAACCTAAGCATGCAACTAAACCAAAAGAAAATCCTATAGTGTTAGTCTTGATCAAGAACCCTTGATCATCACTATATTTATGGAAATTTACTATTAACAAGGAATTATGATTTATAAGGTAAAAAATGCAATACATGTAGTCATAACTTTCTCGAGAGATCAAGGTAGTATGTGGATGAACTTGAGTATGTTTTGATATAAAAATGAGTACCAAGAAATGTTAATATATCCATCACATTTTGAGCACAAGTGTTAAACATAACATTTTTGTATTGCCTAAAATCAATAAAGTCAATGCCATATTGTTATAACCACGATCAAGGAAAATTAAAGAAATAGTAGATGTCAACAATGAATTTCTAACATTTGAGTATGATGGTGTATATATATATACACACACCATAACGGATGGAAAAAAATATTCAAGTGTAAAGGATTTAACAACAGAAAAGAATATGGAAGGGGTGAAAATGGAAAAACATAACAAGTTTTTTTACAGAGAAAATACTACCAATATCAATAAGATGTCAAGAACAAATATCATCAACAATGAAAATAAAGAAAGAACGTTTAATGCCAAAACCAATAGTGGTTCAAGATCATCATGTCGGGATAATTTATACAAATACTAGTAGAATCGAGGTTATTTAGGGATAAAACCCAACTTATGCAATAAGGATTTGTGGACTAAATTAATGTAAGGCACTAATGACGTACCATAATCATGGTATATCAAGTAATGATAACAACTAGCAATGCAAATGTGTACAATGCAATGTGAACACCAAACAATATATGTTATTTGATTTAGAGGGATAGTTATTACTTGTGTAGTTGATGTTGATAATGGGTGTGATTGAATTTGTTAAGTGTAGGAATATAGATGAACCACTTCATTTAAAGGTTCCATCTCTACATTTCAAACTTGTTACAAATTCGTACATATACATTTGCAATTCTCATATCATGAGTGGTAGCGCTTTTTTGTCAATTTTATTTGTACTAAACATGTTACATGAAGACTTTCGTACATGTGCAGATTTTATATCATGAGTGGTAGCCTTTGTGGCCATTTTTTTGCACTAAACATGAATACATTTGATATTTTTTAGATAGTTAATTACTTTTATAGTTGATGTGGTTTGTAATTATTTCTGTGGAAATTATGCTAGTGTGCATGCAATTGTTTGGTTGGTCTTTTGTTGAAAAAACATTTTTGTATAATCGATAAGGGGTGGGATTGATAGTGGTAGTGTAGGAATATAGATGAAACATTACATTGATTTGTTCTATGTGTACATTTAAATTTGTTACAAATTCATACATTTATAGTTGCAAATCTTATATCACTACATTTGATCTAAACATGTATACATGAAGACCTTTGTACATTTCAGATTTTATATCATGAATGGTAGCCTTTTGTGGGCAATTTTATTTTCACTAAACATGGATACATTTTATATCCCTTGAACGACACTGATGCTTTGGATACAAGAAGTGTTGAATAGAGTAGTAGTGGAGGTGCTATCAAAGTAGAGGGTAGTATTTACGACGGGATGAGTGATAGTAGTCTTCACTCCTCCTTTCTTCTTGCTCCAAGTGTTCTTATGTGCACCATTTTTAGTATCTTTTGAATGAAAAAGGAGGTGAAATCCAAAATTTGCAAGTGAGGGAACTTTGGATAAAGGTGTGAATGTTAGACCTTGGCTTTCAAAGTGGTCCTAATGTCACGTTGCTCTATGCAAAGTAAGTCCCCGAGACTTATGGATAGTTAATCCCGTGCCATTTTAATCGTAAATTGTCTTCGATTCCCTCTCGAAATAGGGGTATGGGAATATGTAACGGGTTAGAGGGATCCCAACATGGGTCGTTGTATCAATCAAATTTGACAACAAAAATAAAGGTAATGTTGGTGGTGGCATTGATGCGTCGTAGACATTGTTGCTGATTTTTCATGTAGAACCATCTATGAGGCCTATGTCAACCAAAAATTTGTAATGCGGAGATCTTCCCTGGATTGTGGATGTGGAGATGTTGAATGTTGAAACA
Organism: Taxus wallichiana var. yunnanensis; assembly: GCA_018340775.1. Taxonomy (NCBI): domain Eukaryota; kingdom Viridiplantae; phylum Streptophyta; class Pinopsida; order Cupressales; family Taxaceae; genus Taxus; species Taxus wallichiana. Next base: position 197,470,475 of record CM031238.1, on the reverse strand, counting down.
ACGGTAGGGGAGAGTAGAAGGAGAGGTGAGGGAGATGTGGTTAATGCTATTGTGAATGAATTTTGTATTTTATTTATTAGAAATTATTTTCATGTGCCAGTTGTTCCTTGAATTATCAATCTTAGTGGAGGTAGAAGGGATTTGTTTGTTGAATGGTGTAGTATGGTATCAAGAGCTAGTTGTTGTTCTGAAGAAAAAGGTAGTGTGGAAGATGGTGGTGTGGCTTATATGTTGGTGTTAATTATGTTTGACTTTTCTCTCTCGATGAATGATGAACCAGTTATCTGTAAATCAGGTGGAATGTCGGGTATGTTCCAATTATTGTGTATGTCAAAATCTCGTTTCCCCAACATTTCAAGACTATCAAGACTCATGTTGTTTCCCGGAAGAAGTTGTGCAAAGACCTTCCATTCATGCAATGGTTCGTGTTGAATATTGCATTCAACCTCAGAGTCAGAACTAACATCTGTAGCATGTCATGTGTCTGTAGTAGTGTGTTAAACATGCCATAGTCTGTAGTTGTGCTTGAATAGGTCCCAAGTGCCATTGATGTCATGTGGGGTTGAGCCAAATTTGGAGGCAATATTTCTAAAAGGCTTGTATAAAAGGAGTTATGACCAATAGAAAGGGTCATAGGACGTTGAATCTTGAGTTGGGACATCCACAAATCTTGGGTGGACCGAACAATTGCTTGACTCGATCATAGTTTCCATTTATCACCTTTACGGTTCTTGTTGTAGCTCCAATCTTGAGAAACCTGAATAAGAGGTAGGTGTTCCATGGTTGCAAGGTGAACTCTATATGCATCCAAGAAAGTGGTTGTTTCTTGTACATTGGCATCACTTTCAATGACACGTCTCAAGATTTTTTTCCAACATTTAATGATACAAATGAACAGTTGCACATAACAAGTGGTAATTTTTGCAGCATGTGGCATGTTTCTTGTGCGCTTATGTCATGTTCAACAACACTTTCTGTGAGCATTTTGCAGATCGCAATATGTGATGGAGAATCCACGTCAACATCTCTTGAAAATATGGATAGCATTTGGTGATAGGTTTCTGAACATTGCTCTATGCTTTTGAAGCATATTTTGCAATATACTTAAGAACTGCTCTTCTATTGAAGCATATGGATATCATAGTTTGATTGTGGATGTTCAATCTGTCATCGTTTCTCGAAGGGAGGTACTTAATTTTCCCATCACTTTCAATGAGCAAGGATGAAGTAGGTTGCGTGGCCCAGGGGGCGTTGTACCTGCACTGCAACTGTGATTACTTTTTATCAAGCATGTCTGCTTTGAACATTTAGTGTGGTGCTGAACACAATTAAGTAGTTCTTCAAGGTCCACATGTGGGGAGGATGATAGAATTTGTGTTGTATCTAGCAAACAAGGGTCATCTAGGAGTGACTGTGAACAAAATCCAAGCGTTGCAAGCCGGGAGGGGGTTCAGGTAGACATGAACTTATTAAAGTATTGTTTTTTCACCTCAATAACTGTTGTATCCTCCCAGTCCATTGCATCAACTTTAGGGGCGTTCTCAAGCCACAATAAAATGTGGACATGTGTGGAGCCTCTATGTTGCCATTCATACGTGCGAGATGAGGGAACATAAATATTAGCTATGTAGTTTGGAACAAATAAAAAAGTAGATTTTATTACCTGTACCAAAAGTCTACTGCTCCAAGTTCCTTCTGCAATATAAACATGTTTGATTTTTTTTTTCCTATGGGGTGTATTTCCAATGTTTTTACTACTTTTGGTAGGTCCTTCTGGCCTCTTCTCGGACCATTCAGATCATTTGACCTTTCATTTGACATTTGATATGGCTGATTGAAGTTCTTTTTTTTTATTGTTCAAGGCAAAGTCCAGTGATTACCTCCCTCCTCCTTTTAACGTAGATACATCTATCTCCAAAAGAAATTTACTAATGCAGATGTATAATGATTTTATTTGGTAAATAAAATGATGCTTTTTTGCTGCTTTTTAAGATGTAGCTTTGCAAGTAAGATGAGCCCTGTTTTGGGATTGATACATCCCAAATTAAAGCAAAAATAAAAACTCAATATTGGATGGAGTACATGTTGCTTGGGAATTTACTTGTCAGTTTTGGGCTCAGAATACCTTATTTTAACAATAATCTTAAATGACAGTATGTTATGTTGACATGGGATTTGAAAGTTTAATATATAGTCATGAACTCAAATGGCAGAGACATCATGCATTCTCTTAGATAGATCACTATCATGTAGTCGCAAGAACTTTGCACTTAATACCACAATTATGGGAACTTATGAGATAAATGGTTTATGGGAACATGATATACCTAAGTTCAAATCAAATGCACTTGAACTAAATACACAATAATAGTAGTGATGCTTATTGAAACATTGTACTGATAAATGTTGTGGGAATGCATTAACTCTAAATTTTTTGTTGTAAATTCCTGCAATACAGACCATTCACAACTGCTCTTCCTAAAGTTCACTATATTTTATATTCTCAACTACATTGAGGAATGGTGGCAGTAAACTACGTTGAGGAATGGTGGCAATTGTTGAATGGTTGAAATTCAAAAAAGTGAGCAATTGTAAGTGCAAATTCTAAGCCTGTCATAGACTGTAAGCAAAAGAAATTGTCTTCGTGCCTTCTTTCATCTTGGGGGAATGTTTGTAGATAGCGGTTAGCAGGATTTGTTACTATAGCAATGGTTATAATTACTCTCTGCCCTTCTTTAATATAATGTTCTTTATATGTCTGTCACATGTTGTGAAAGCATATAACCAAAAAACATGTATTTGCGAAGCCTTAACATATTGGGTAGTAAGATGCAATCAGATCGGATATGTTAGCAGTAATTAACACGTGGTACTATATGATTTAAATCTGGAAGCCATATTGTGAAGTATCCTACTTTTCTTTATAAATATGTAACAAAAAAATCATAAAATATTAACATAGTTTAAAGATATAATTTCTCACGGTAGACTCCACCTGGTCGGCGATTCCATAGTTCCATTTGGACCATTTTCTCCTACACCATCTGATTTTAATGGCGAAAGCATGGAAAGAGTGCTATTGCAGCTGGTTAAAAACCCTTCTACAACATCTCTTTTCATATGCACAAAATTCTCTAGATGTAGCTCTAGTAATCATTAAAACATCACTTTGTTTGCTACTGTAGTAGTACTTTTCCTGCAACACTTTATGCACTGTCTTCTTTACAGTGGTAAAACAGATTCAAGCTTGTTGGGCATTAGAATTTCCCTTTGGTTTCAGGTTTCACAATTTTCAAAGGAGAATGAATGGTCGAGCCAGCAACACTATCAGTGTTTGAAAGCAAGCCCATGTAATAGGTTCCATTCTTCTAGATATTAATAACAATGTCGAAATTAGAAGGTAAGCGAAATGGCCTAATATTTTGTTTGCATTTTTAATGTTTTGTTTGAATAATTCATTGTCTATTGTGAGCAAAAAGATTTCACAGTTTTTTTCCCAAAAATCTGTTTCATTGTCTATTTTGAAATTTTATGTTGTTAAGTGCTTTCATGCTAACATGGAGAACATTTAATTACTAAATTGAAAAGGATACAACTTTAATGATGTTGATTCAGATTGTTCCTTTTTAATTGAATTTGGAGTTTGTACAGGTCAGATACACAGAATTTTAAGCTTTAACTGTTAAGGACTAAGGAGTTTTAATTCTCCAAATTCACTGGATTTACTTTATATTTTTTTAGTCATTAGAATTCCTTTTAACCCTCTTTACTGGAATTCAAAAAAGGAATATATCAATTATATGAACCACTGGGATTGATCAATGGGACCGACCTGTGAAGATGCCACCAGCAACAGGATATCCAAAAATTGCTAAATTGTTACAAAAAAAAAAAACATATCACATTTGTCATTCAATGTTGTTCAGTTTAATGGACTAAATATCTGTATAAGTGAGCATCTTGAAGGACCTATTCTGAAGTTTTTAGTGTTTAGTGGAAGCAAAACAGGACGAGCTTAGCAGCAGGTCTCTTGGCTAACTTGATATTGCTCATGAATAAAACCCAGAGGGCCTGCATGGCGCTGGACAATTACAATGAGGCAAGTGCTCTGCCCACTCTATGGAATGCCCTTTCCTCTATCGCCGTTTTTGGTGGACAAACAAGCATCATTATTATTCAAAATAGATTTTTGATTTAACAATATCGAAACTTTTAACTCAAAATTTTGATACAAGTAACCCAAATATCTATTTTGTATTCATGGACTGTGATAACACAAAATCTCTAAACATTATAATTGTTATTTCCATTTCTCTATGCTTCCATTTCTCTTTATTCTCCAAAGACGCACAAATAGCACCAATCAGATTATATTTGTTTTGTTAAAAGACATGGTTCTAAGTTTTTATAATGTCTATGTCATTCAAGTCTAAAACTTTTGCTTGAGAGACTATCATATATCATGAAAATTTGGAAGTACCTTACCAAATAGATTTGGTGTTTTGGTGTGGACTTATATTTACAAGATAATTGACCCAAGATATGTTTGTGTAAACAAACTAGGACAATTTCATAAATTCACACTAATAAGAGAGTCCCAAATAATATGAGGCACTACAAAATAATAATTTATATAAATTTTACCTATCAGAATTACAATGACATTCAAACGGGATATTGATCGTAAATTAATGAATAATTTTAAAACTCAAATTGATAATAAATGCCATATAAAAATTGAAAAACTCATTACCCCAAAATTCACTATAAAGCATATCTTCATCCCTGTCTGTCATTTCTCGAAAGCGCTCTTGCCATGCTTGAGTGTCTATGGTAGATAATGCTACTATTTGCACCTTGGTCATTATTGGTATTTCAATTGTATCGAGAACCATCGTGCAACCATACACTCTTATCTTTTCCACGCTCTTCAAATTCCAATAACTCTCTGACAGATCTGCAAAGCCTCGCATTCCATGATTGTCAATGTTTTAAGAGAAGGCATAGCTCCTTCCTCCACTACTGGCAGCTCCTCTAGTTTATCCAGCTGAAACATTGAAAATACCTCCAGCTTAGGAAATGCTCCACTCTCGCCAAATTCCTCTGGTAACTTCTCTATATTGGGGCAAGCAAGGATCTCTAGGTGCTTAAGACTCACAAGTTTGTGCAAGGCAGGCAGTTGTTTCAACGCGTCACATTTGCACAAATTAATGTAGCTCAGATGTTGAAATCCACAAAATGAATCATCTATTGAAAGTAATTGAGGGCATACTAAGCGGATTTTCCTTACATTTGACATGGTAATCATGTCATGAGGTAGGATTTCCATCTGTGTGAGTTTCAAGGTCAAAGACTCCATTTCCTTCATGCTTTCTAACATTCCTTGTCGAATTGTTTCACCATTGTTTTCAAGCTCCAACCTTTTGAGTTGTTTTAAGGTGCCCAAATCATTTATTGAGAGTAGCCGTCCTCTGCACTTATTCCTTCCCATCTCTACACCAAAACCATTCGGACAACCATTGACACTCAGGTATTCCAGAGACGAAAGCTGTGAAATCCCATAAGGTATGGACTACAGATGCTCACAATTATTGATGTCCAAAAGTTTTAGGGAAGTCAACTTAGAAATGTTGGATGGGAGTTCTGTAATATGGGAGCTATTAAGATTTGTAAGAGTAGGGATAGAGTTGGGGAGTCTCTTGATGGGCGTAGAGGCTAACCTGAGGCAAACTAAATGCTTCAAACATCCTATGCTTTAGACGATAGTCTTGGACAAATCCAGAACCCTCAGAGAGATCATACTCCCAATCACCTGTTGGGGATTTTTTTTCAAATCAGGATTGTTACGCATTAACCAAGAGTGGTTATGAGAAGATTCAAAAGTATTTGGAACATTAGTTAAATTGTTACCCATCAATGAAATTTTGAAGTGTGCCGAACAATCATCAGCTGGAAACTCTTGCAAATTTCTCCCTGCACGAAAGAAGCATTTCTCTTCCTTCTCAGCAATTTGTTGCACTAAATTGTGCAACATATCATGCACCCTGAAAAAGACTACCTTTCCATCAGAATCCTTCAGGAGCGGCTCAATAAGGCAACGATCGACTAACAAATTGATGAATCGTTGTCTTGTTTGGAGAGGATCCTGTCTAGTCACAAACCCTTCTCCAATCCATAACTGACTGACATATCCAGTAAAGATAACTTCATCTTCCGGGAAGGCAGAGAGGTAGAGAAAGCACAACTGCAAAGCAACGTCAAAATCGACCAAAGTGTCATAGCTCAATCTTAACCTAATAAAGAGCTTGTCTGTAACATCACCGTATATTAAATATTTACAGTTCATATAATATATTCCATTTGATTTCATTGTATACCAATTTTAAACAGGAATCGCCGCGAATTTGAAATTTGTGAAATTTCTCCGACTCGAATCTCATCGGTGAGGGAGGGTTCGAGATGGTGTACAGAGGTACGCTTTCTGACCTAAGTGAAATAGTAGCAAACCAGGCCAAACATACCATGAATGAATCTAAGTATGCAGGGATCAAAAAACCGTTAAAAATAGTAGGAAAATGCGAAATGTCCAGATTACCATCAAACCATCAAATTTAACATAGTCGCAGAAACGTCCGCAAAGGCCTTTCCCATAGGGGGAACACCTTTGGCATAATAATTTTTGGATGATTACTATGCCCATATGGAAAAACATTAAGAACACGAATCTATGGAAATAATTGGATAGACATGTATACATAGCTACATATGCATCAATGAAATATCTTATGCCATCTTATAGTTCTATAAAGTATACAATTAACTCATAATAGAAGTCTAAGCACACGTGTAAGCAAGAAACATATGAATCATTGAATCACGCCATCATATATATAAAATGACAATATATAATACGAGAAATAAATTCATTACTATATTTCAATACAATAATTCATACAATTAAATAACATGATCCCAAGGCAACACTTAATAGATCCCTCTAAGAGGCATCTTTCTTTGGAGGCTTCCAAGTCTATCTATTTATAAATGTAATTTAACAAAAATAAGCTTTTTGTAAAACTATAATTCAGAGAGTAACTAATAGAAAAAATGAATTACAACTAGAAGATACACTATGACACAAGCAATAAGCTAATAAAATATGAAACCCTAAGTACAAGAGAGGGAAAAATGACTTAGTTGATTTGCGCTCTTCCTGGAACGATCTCGGATTGGAAAATAGGGAAAATTTTAAGGAACCCCTTGAAAAAAACTTATAGAAATCGTGGAATATTTCATGGATTTGGTGACATGAAAATACATGTAACCATTTTTGTGGTTTTGGTGAATATCCCTTTAACCTATTTCATTCTTTCGGTAAAAATGGTAAAAATATTAAAAATAGTTGGAAATTGAATGGTGAATCTCTGTTGGAAAATTTATATTGAATATTGTATCACATATATTAAAATATATTGGCTCGATATAAAAATCCATGGAAAACTATATAAAATAAACTGGACCCGAAATATTATGCAAAACAATGCATTCTGGGACTTTGAAGTCCGCTGGGAGAAGAAAGGAGTAGAAAGCCCAGAATGTCTCCACGTGGAATAAACGTTGCTAGGGTTTAATCAATTTTCAATGGCCAAAACTATTAATTTACTTTTAATGGGAAAAATTATTAATTCAACAACCAAATAACAATCTAGTAGTCCATGGTTCAATTTCTTTCACCCCAACATCAAATCGAGGATTGATGACCCCACACTTGTTGAGCCTTCCATTGAGCTCTACGACAATTTTTCCAGCTCTGTGATCATCAACAAGCACAACAACAACAACAGATCATTCAATAATCAATGATCAAATCAAATAAAGATGTCAAATGGTCATATTCGAATACACAGTTAGCGCCACATGCGTGGGAATAGGGATAAAGATGAGTGCCAAGTATGCCTTTGCATGTAACTATGGAAAGAAATAGAATTCAGAAATTCTAAAAACATGCCAAAAACACACGAACCAAAAATCATGCCACTAAAAGAGAAAAATTAGTTTCCAATAGAGAATAATTGTGCCTTAAATATAGAACTTTCCATTTTTTGGATGCTTGGATTTTAGAAGATAGACCATAATAGTAAAAATAAGAAAAATTACAAATTTGTAAGTTTTATTTAGGAAACAAATTTGTAGTTGTCTTAAATCAGCTTGGGCTCAAAGGCGATGCCACCATTATAACAGATGCCAGTTGTGTTTATATATTCTAGCAGCCATGACCAAGACCCTTTCTTTAAATGAAAACAAAGGATGAGGATATTTCAAAAAAACCTTTCTGAAACACAAGAAATCTCCCACCGTAGTGCAACTAAATAAGAATATCCTTTTCCTTGCATAAATACATTGGCACATTGCGTGGGGCATCCTTGCAATTTATTTCCAAGACCAAACATTGCCTCTCCTCCTTCCAAACTCAAGCTCGAGCTCAAACACAATTATTTCCTTCAAATGGTCCCCATCTACAATTAGTGCTACAAGTAGCACCCTCTCTTCAGATACAACCAACCTTGGTCTATAGTGAGGGAAATGGTCTCTGCCATATCTTACAAGTAACAACACAAAATACACAGTAGCATAATCTTGAGTGTTATAAATTCTCACACCCAACATAGGTTCATATGACATTAAGAAGAAAAAATTGTTGTTGAAGACAACAGGTCCATAGAAGAAACAATCTCTCAATCATGCCACAATCCTCCAAGTCCCCGTAGAAGAATCATAAATTTCTATAGTACCATATCCTGCATTAAATCCAGATATATTAGCACCGCTTGAACCACTTTGTACCCCTTATTGTCATTCGCAACTAGAATTCCCCGCGCATAAATATAAAAGTGCCATTCATTAGCTAATAACATTCGAGGAAGCTTGAAGGAGGTTCCAGCCTTCAGTGGATTACATACCCTTGAAATGTGACTCGATTCACTCGAAAAAAATAAGATTATCCCTCGATGTGAATCTTCAAACCATACCCCATCAAAGCATGATAACCACGAAAAGTTGAGAATTTTCCATGTCCTACTGTAACAGTTGTATCTCAGCCAATGATGACCACTATCATGATTTACAAGTATCCATGGATGTTTGTTCCTTGTTTCATTGTAACACCTGAAGAATGTGGTGGAAGACATGAGTGCTTTCCATTCCTTAGAAACTAGAGAGAACCTACATATGGATTCTAACGAAAGCCAAAGCAATACATTTTCCCAAACATCTTGAGGCAGTGAATGATCCCATAGAACATGATTTCCATGTTGTTCCTCATTCTTTGACATTAAATCATCATCCATTTCCAAGATTTCTCTTTTCCTTTTCTCGGTGACAGTTGAAAAGAAAAGGAAAAGCAAAATCAACGTCAATTGATGATGCTAAAGGGCAACACATAGAAGCACATGATCGAAAGCGGGGTTAATGGGTTGTAGGTTATATGGCTAGGTAGGGTTTCAATGCTTACATTGGAAATAACCTAGAATGAAGAAAAAATTTTGTTGTTTCAAGAAGGAGAAGACAAATCAAAAGGCATGACTTTGTAACAATGTAATAGTATCCACAAGAACAAGATCGACAAGGAAAATATATTTTTGAAACATAAACATAAACATTACATATCATAACATATGCATACCAAAAAAGCTATAAGCCCTTATCCTATAACTATATTATAACATAAATATTACATATCATAATATATTTCTCAGTTATTATGCTGATTTCCTAAGCTCGCATCAATATCGATCTTCTCGCCAAAGTGTCGGCCAGGGTTAGTATCAAGACACATTATTTATCAACGATAGCTTTGTAGGTGTCTGTTAAGTCTTATAGGTTTTAATCACCTCAAAAGATTGTTACAGACTTGTAAGGATGGAAGACACTGTTTCAAATTGACTATCCATCTGAGGGGTCACCATCGGGGATTGATTGCCATCAATTTCCATATCCATATCGTTTATAACAGCATGTGGAGAATCCATAGGTTCGGGTCCTAGGATTACGGATAAACAATAGTGAGTTCTAGTAATACTTCAAGAATCGGTTGTTAGAGACAGGGAATCCGGTTGGAGCTCTGCAGAAGAAGTTCCAAGAGAATGAAGGGGAACAATGGTAGCAGTCAACTGGCCAGGAGAGGGGGTGGAAGCACCATCAGGAGGAGAACTAGAAGTAGAGAGGGCAAAGGATTTCCCAACAAGTAATCTCGTCTGAGTCCGTATTAGAACTAGAAAAAACCATGACATATTTATGGCTTGATACGGTTTGATGCGCTCAATTTGGTCCCCCATGATTTTGTAAAAGAAAACAAGTGTCGAGAAAATGACCATGGGCCTTGAATTTATAAATTTCAAGTGAGTTCTTCGACTGGACCTTTACACATGTCAACCAAACCCAAGTATGAATTGACGGTTAATATTAAATGCAAATCATGGCAAAAAAATTCACATTGAAATTGGCGTCACTATCCCACATGCCTCTCGCCTTCCTTTTAAATGTCCTTTTATCATGATGAATATGATAAGGATAGAATGTTATACATTAAATCAATAATACTTAACTTCCTTCGTAATAAACATTTAACATATCGAGATAGTGATGTCGGTGAGCAATTATCGATAGCCTTGGCCCTCGACCTGAGTTTTAATTAATTACAATTTACCTATTCATGACACATGTAAAGTGTGTCCGCCAGAGATTTAATCGGTACCCTCGCAGTTAATAAATGTCTTATCAATTTTAATTCTTGGTGACGTTATATTTTCTGGCATGAAGGTCCAGAAACAAGATATTTAATACATATGGAAAAGACTTATTTCATAAAATGATATGAGTAAATATGTAAAATGAAATTTTAAACCCTAATATGTAAGAGAGAAGAGGAAAGAACTCAGTTGTTAAAAAATGCTTGTCGAACAATGTTGTAGAAGTAAATGGATAAATCAGAAGTAGGAACGACTATGTTGAGGTCCCGCAGAGGACATATCTGGGTGATGTGGCTAGACTAGAGTTCTTGAGAGAGGACTGGGGCACCCATAGGCACTCTGGTAAGCAAAACAGACACCCTGGTCTGGGAAAAAGTCTAGAACTGTCTTCATAGGTCTGGAGATGACTGATAACCTTCATTGTTTGTCGCATTAATTTTCATGTATTGTGCCAAATGTTCCAAATATTCAGAGAGGAAGAATTAACCTGCAAAAGACCAAAAGAACGTATCAAAAACCTTAAAAAAAGAAAGATGCAAATGAATGGTTCAAACTAACCTCAGTTGCCACAACAGTGGGCTTACTAACTGAGCGTTGCACTATATTTTAGACCCAGATGTAGTTTTAGTGAGTGTGTGCATGTTATGCCCTGTGCTCTTGTGCTAGTTGCACTTTGTGAAATAACGAGCAATAGCTAAATGTAGAAAATGTAATAGAGTATGTGCATGGAATAGAATAAGAATCCCTCCCCTTATGAAGTGTGATGCAGATATCCTAGCTTATGCTTGATGATGGAGCTATGTGGATGCCAATGCAATAGATGGATGCAACTCTAGATGAGTGATAGTAGTAAATGATGTTAGGTCCCTCATTATGGTCTCATAACTTTATATTTATAGGGTTCTCTTGCTCTAATTTTGTAATTAACCCCAAAAAGGCCGACCAAAAAAGATAAAGATGAAAAATGGATAGAAGAGGCCCAAAAAGTGGCGGGAAAGTGCTAGAAGGATCGATGCACCCCCAAGTGGAACTAGGGCACCCATGGGCACCCCAGTACTAATATGGGTGCCCCAGTAGAAACTGAGGCTAAAATAATTTTGAGTTGTGGAGCTCAATTACTTAAGTTTAGCATGCTTTATCAACTTGCTGGAAAACACAGTAACCAACATCGGTTATGTAAGGACCGACATCGGTTAGGACTAACATTGGTTAGGAAAGAAGGAACCACCATCGGTTAGGGATAATTGACATCGGTTACCTGTGCATGAGTGTTTTATTTAACTCACGAGAATTAGATCTAATTTTAGTATTAAAGCAGATCTATTGATTGTAATTACATGACTAAGTGCCCTAAGTTTATATAAGGTATATATAGCTTGGTAGCTAGGGTTAGAGTAGCAAGAGGAGAGAGAATTGATGATTATTGTGTAAAATAATTGTGAGAGAAAATTCTTGGAGAAGAAGGAGAAGCTTGAGAGAAAGAAAGTATTGTACATCATGAGAGGTGTGGAAGATTGTAAATCTTCATTGTATATCTTCTAAAAGCTTTGGATAATAGATTGGCTTGTTTCTTGGTGGACGTAACCCACATTAGGTGAACCACGTTAAATATGGTGTTGATTTATATCTCTTGTTTTGTATATTTCTTCTGGTAGAATATCCACTTTTATTGCATGTATGCTTAGATCTGATATATTATATGTACAACCGATGTGCTAACCCCAACAATTGTTATCAGAGCTTTGTTTTAGGGTTTTGTGTGTTGACAAATTTACTCACATAGAGTTTTCTAATTGAGTGAGAGCTACAAGTAATGAGAAAGAAAACAAATACAAGGTAAAGAAGTTTGATGGATGAAATTATCAATTATGGAAGATGCAGATTGAGGATTACTTGTATCAAAGAGATATGTACTTACCATTGGATGAAAAGTCTAGACCTACGAAGATGATTGATGAAGAATGGAAGATTCTTAATAGAAAGGTTTTTTGGATCCATAAGATTGAGCCTGAAGAACATCTCATGGCTTCTAATATTACTGAAGTGAAATCTATAGTAGAGTTAATGAAATATCTTGATAATTTATATGAAAAACCTAGTACTTTAAATAAATTTTATTTGATGAAGAAACTATTTAGTTCTAAGATGCATGAAGGTGGGTCTGCATCTAGTCATTTGAATGATTTTCAATCTATTGTAAATCAATTAAAATCGGTTGATATTCCAGTTGATGATGAATTGAAAGCACTCTTATTCTTATGTTTTTTTCCTGATAGTTATGATAACTTGGTAATGAATGTTAGTAATGCATCTGCTAATAATATTTTAAGTTTGATGATGTGGTTAGTATAATCTTGAATGAAGAAATTCACAAGAAAAGTACAGAGGAATCATCATCTGGAAATGCTTTGAATGTAGAAAGTAGGGGTAAGAAGAAGGAGAGATCCAAGAGTAAGAATAATGGGAAATCAAAGTCCAAGAATGGCAGATCTAAATCCAAGAAGTAAGGGAATTACCTGTTGGAATTGTGGAAAGAAAGGACATGCAAAGAAAGATTGTTGGTCAAAGGATAAAGAGAACCAACATCCAGACAAAGGTAAAGAGGCAAATATTATAACAAAGGTAATACAAGATGCTCTTATTCTTTCTTTGGATAATAGAATATAATCATGGGTTTTAGATTGAAGAGATTTTTTCCATGCAACCTCTAATAAGGGTTATTTAAGAAATTATGTCAGAGAAATTTTGGGCATGTTTATTTGGGTGATAATGAACCTTGCAATATTACTGGTAAAGGGAAGTTCATCTAAAATTGTAAAATGGAAATACATGGGTATTGAAAGATGTGAGGCATGTGCCAAGCCTCAAGAGGAATCTTATTTCTACAAGGAAACTAGGTGAAGTTGGTTGCATGGTTACATTCACAGTTGACTCTTGGAAAGTCACCAAGGGTGCCCTTGTTGTGGCAAGAGGCAAGAAGGTAGGAACGTTATATTTGTCTACCTATGTTATTGATTCATTTTCTGTATTATCTACTTCATATTTAGATGCATGCATGTGGCATAATTGGTTGGGCCATATGAGTCAAAAAGGAATGCAAGATCTTAAAGGCTAAGGGTAAATTATCATATTTGAAAGATTTAGATCTTGATTTCTATGAGCATTGTGTCTTTGGAAAGCAAAAGAGAGTGAAATTTCTCAAAGTTGGGGCAACTAAGAAGGAGCAAAAATTAGAGCTTGTACACTCATATGTGTGGGGACCAACCTAGGTAGATTCTCATGGAGGATCCCATTATTATGTTACTTTCATTGATGATGCTACAAGAAAGGTATAAGTTTATTGTATTAAATATAAATATGATGTTTTTAAGACTTTTAAAAGATGGAAATCCCTTTCAAAGTTAAAGTGTCTTAGATCCGACAATGGTGGTGAATATTGTAGCAATACTTTCAATGATTATTATTTGGTGAATAGAATATGTAGAGAAATGACGGTTCTAAGAACACCACAAGAGAATGGTGTTGCAGCAAAAGAATGAACATGACAATCATGGAACATGCTAGAAGTATGATGATACATCTTTGGATTGCCCTTGCAGTTTTGGTGAAGCTTGACATAAATTGGTTTATTTGATTAACCGTGGGGCTTAAAGTTCACTAGATGGAGGAATACAAGAGGACGCTTTGGACCGGAAAAGAGGTAGATCTTTTTTTCTTAGAGTTTTTGGTTGGAAGCTTTTGTGCATGTTGATAAGGAAAATAGAAAAATGTTGGACGTTAAATCCAAGAGATGTACTTTCATTGGTTATGGATCTTATGATTTCATATTCCATTTTTTGGATTTAGAGGATTCTAAACTTTTAGAGTGGTGACATTGAATGGAATGAAAAGAGAATGTACATGGATCAAATTTTGGTACCCAAGGACCAATTGGTTGAGAATTTTGTGAATGAGAATGAACTCTCGATTTTAAAATCCATACCTACGAGGTTACATAAGAACCGATGTCGATTGAACCTGACGACATCAGTCATTAGTCTTCCGAACCGTATCGATTATAAAGAACTAGTATCGACTATAGGTGACCGACGTCAATCACTATCAAAATTGGAAAAAAATGTCCAGGAGGTCCAGAATGAGCCTCGGTACCCCAAACTCCTGTGAGAAGGTCACAAAGGGTAAGTCAACCTTCAAAAAGATTTACACCTTCTCTATCTTATTTATTATTAACTGATAATGGTGAACTAGAAAGTTTTGAAGAAAATACAGGATGAGACCCACGTACAGTGGGAGCATGGCACGGATGAGGAGATGGACTCCTTGGAACAAAACCAAACTTGGGATTTGGTTAAGTTGTCAACATGTAAGAGGACATTTGAAACAAATGGGTTTACAAAATCAAAGAAGAAAAGGGTGGATAGAAAAGGTACAAGGCAAGGCTTGTAGTAAAAGGATTTGCACAGAAAACAAGTATTGGCATTAGTGAAATATTTTCTCTGTTGTTAAAATGACTTCTATACATAATGTATTGAGTATAGTTGTAGTACATGATTTGCATTTAGAGAAACTAGATGTGAAGATGACTTTCCTTCATGGTGATTTGGATGAAGAGATTTATATGCAGCAACCACTTGGGTATGAAGTCAAGGGTCAGGATAAATTAGTGTGCAGGTTGAAAAAGATATTATATGGGCTCAAGAAAGCTCCAAGGCAATGGTACATGAGGTTTGATAGTTTCATGCATGAGCATGGTTATTTGAGATGTGAATCTGACCATTGTGTTTATTTCAAGAAGCTTGAAAATGGGAGCTATATTATTTTGTTATTGTATGTGGATGATATGCTTATTGCAAGATCTAAGTATGTAGGACATTGATAAGTGAAGGGAAATATAGCTCACACATTTACTATAAAGGATTTAGGAGTTAAAAAAAGAATCTTTCGCATGCAAATACACATAGACGGGAAGAACAAGAAGTTGTATTTGTCTCAAGAGGATTATATCTACAAGGTGTTAGAAAGGTTTAAAATACGCGAATTCAAAACATGTAAGTAACCTATGGCTAGACACTTCAAATTGAGTAGCAGAGATGAGTGTTCTTCATCACATGAGGAGTCAAATACATGACATGAGTGCCATCATGCTTCAGCAATTGGGAGTATCATGTATGTTATGGTTTGTAGACTGCACATTACATTACATAGGCAAGTGGGAGTTGTGAGTAGATTTATGGTCAATCCGGGTAAAGAGCATTGGAAAGCACTATAATGGATACTCGTGTATTTGAGAGGAAAGATCTAGCATGCCATTATCTTTATGAAGGTTCAACTATTTCTTTATGCGGCTATGTTGATTCAAATATGTTTGAGATCTAGATGGTAGGAGGAGCACTACTTGATATATATTTTCACAAGAGGTAGGATGATGACGATTAGCTGCATATCGAGATTGTAGAAGTTTGTCACTTTTTTTCTACTATAAAGGAAAAGTATGTTGCAACTTCAAAGGCTAACAAAGAGATGATATGGATGAATAGGTTCATGGAAGAGTTGGGAAAGGAGAAAATGATTGCAAATTGTTTATTGACAATCAGAGTGCAATTCATTTAGCAAAGAACTCAGCATTTCATTCTAGAACAAAACACATTCAGTTGAGATATCACTATACGGGGAGGTATTGGAGGATGGGAAAAGGTGGCGGAGAAGATTCATATGAGTGAAACCCTGCAGATATGCTAACGAATCCATTAGCAAAAGAGAAGTTGGAGCTACACTCCACTTCTGTTGGTTTTTGAGTTTGAGACTTGAAGAGGAAGAAACAAATCTAAGGAAAGGATCCAAGAATGACATTGTACATGTATAGTGCAGTAATTTATCTCCAAGTGGGAGATTGTTGAGTTGTGGAGCTCAATTACTTAAGTTTAGCATGCTTTATCAACTTTCTTGGAAAACACAGTAACCGAGCATTGGTTATGTAGGGACCGACATCGGTCACCTAGGACCGACATCGGTCAGGAAAGAAGGAACCGCCATCGGTTAGGGATAATCGACATCGAGTTACTTATGCATGAGTGTTTTATTTAACTCACAAGAATTAGATCTAATTTTAGTATTAAAGCTAGATCTATTGATTGTAATTGCATGACTAAGTGCCCTAAGTTTATATAAGGTATATATAGCTTGGTAGCTAGGGTTAGAGTAGCAAGAGGAGAGAGAATTGATGATTATTGTGTAAAATAATTATGAGAGAAAATTCTTGGAGAAGAAGGAGAAGCTTGAGAGAAAGAAAAAAAAAAAGTACTATACATCGTGAGATCCTGTGGAAGATTGTAAATAGATTGGCTTGTTTCTTGGTGGACGTAACCCACATTAGGTGAACCATGTTAAATTTCGTGTTGATTTATATATCTTGTTTTGTATATTTTTTGGTAGAATATCCATTTTTATTGTTTGTATGCTTAGATCTAATATAGTATCTATGCAACCAAAGTGTGTTAACCACAATAAATAGCGTGGAATGTCGGAAAATGGATGGCATATGGGTGCGATAGGTCACAAATTACTTAAGTAAAATAAACAAGATGGCCAAAGGATAAGGGTTAATTATTACTTTCTTCACTCAAGAACCTTCTAAATAGTAGTATGAGACTAGAATAAATAAATTTCTAAAGTGCATGATTTTTGTGCATATATATATATATATATATATATATATATATATATATATATATACACACTAAGTTGATCCTAAATAAATATAACTAATAGATGAAGGTGGTTAAGGAAATGGATGGGTTAATTGATAAACAACAAGTGTGCTCAAGATTTATATATATGTCGAATGTTTTGAAAAGTGTTTAAATGGATGCACAAAAGGGAGACAAAATTTAAACATGTTTACTCTTTGACACTCACTTTGTCAACATGAATGATCTTGGGCCGTGACATTTTGATCCCTCAATTTTGATTCCATGATTTAATAATATATGAAATATCTAAATAATAATAATAATAATAATAATAAATAAATAAATATGGTTGTCTTGTTTAAAAATTTAAATTCAAATTAATAGTACCTTTGAATATTTTTTAAACCAATATGTGGGCCATTTAGAAAATGAATGAATGCATAAGGATTTTAGGGTTCAGAAGACATTTCAAGATGCACTTAAGAGGCATATCTAACTTGGATAAGTAAGGAATCTATTTTAGAGGTTAGTTGAATAATTGTTTTTGGGACTATAAAGCCTAAAAAGAGGGGATGAGAAGGCTAAACAAGAAAATCGAATCATCATGTAACCAATCAACCATCATCTTAGTAGGAGAGACACTTCCATCGTGATGTCGCTCCCATTGACATAAGGATCACAATCTATTGGGTTTATGTGTTGATGTGGACCAAGCCTACCAACAATGTGTGATTAATTTTTTGAATGAATGAGAATTTTATAGTTGTAAAAGCAATTCCACAATTAAGAGACAAATTTGACTTGGGCTGGTAAGACATTTATTTTAAAGGGCATTTGAACAAGGTTTTTTGGGATCAGAGCCCTAAAAGAAGAGCAGGGAAGATCAAACAAGAAAATGCACGCTCATCCAATAACCAATTAACCATTATGCTAGTAGGTGGCCACTTCCATCATGGTCTTTAGGTTTATATGGTGGACCATGCCTACCAAATTGTGTGGCATTATTTTTCGGATGAAAGAGTTACACATGTGAAAAACTACAAATAGTTAAGCTAGACATTTTTTTATCCGTAAATGCTTTTGACCTAATATATGAATCAATACTACATTCAACCTCTACGGGCTTCAAATTCACTTCATTTGGCAAAAACAACCCAAATTTGCATCGTTGACCAATATGACATGCGTGTAATAAGAGTTGAACCTATATGGAGTGGGAAACAACAACCTACTTTTACCAACCAATTCTATACCTCATCGGTTAACAAGACATATCTTCTCTATCCAAGTTACAAATTGTTGAATACATAACACAATCTAGTTAAACAAGAAGTGGAAAACCATTACACATTCGGATGCAATACCTTTGCAAAATAATGTAACTTTTATTCAAATGAAAGAATATGGTAGAATACATATACCTCAAGGCACAATAAGATTGAGAATGATATGATCACAAATGATTAACATGTATTATTTGTACAGATGGTTCTAGTAAAGGATAAGAATTGTGATAAAAAGGGGGTAAACCTCTATATGATTTACTTAGTCTGGGGATGAGATCACATATGTATATGGGAGATACAAATAACAATTTATTCACTTCTATCTATGTGTTTGACTAACCCCGTTTAAGCATATGTGTGTGTGTGTGTGTGTGTCATTATAAGTAAGCAATTACCGTGCAAACAATAATTATAAGAGAGAATACCTACAAAATAAAATTCATCTTCTACTCAAATGATAATGACCTTCTTGTAGATGTGACAATTGAACTCTTTAGATGTGTAGTACGTTGATAGGTGCTCGACATGTGAGTGCATGGGGTTTCCAGTGGATGTCAACAACAAATGTCGAGTTCGGAGGTCCAACATAGCTACAAAGTGTTGTGAGATCCTATAAGAAGTTGTGAGTATTGTGAAGTGTCGTGTGGAATACATCTTGGATTTTAAAATCAGACAGGGGATGTAGATGGTTTCCATGGATACCAGTATATTTGTTAAATGTCCCTTGTAATTAAGTTGAGGTGCAATATGCATCAAGGCATTGTGAAAAAATGTAAGGGTACTACAAGTCTTGCATAAGGGTGGTAACACATGACAAACACTTCCATACAGAATATGCTTGTAGGTGAACTATCATGCATGATATCTTAGTGGTTCATGATTAGGGTGTTCCAATCAATTATAGAAATGCCTAGTAGAAGTATTAATATGTTAAAATGATGGTGTGAAGGTTGTTATAGAAAACACCTTGTGAAGAAGTCCTTGGTGTCATGTGCTACATATGGGTTTTCTAGTTGAACAAGTAAAGCTAAATGTGATGTTGACAGTCTAGGGTGAGTTATTTAGATGGCGTGAGCCAAGTTTGAGGATTTCTTCATGCAAAGAGCATCGATGCTTCGAGGTAAGTTACATTAAATTGCAAGTTGTAGTGAGGTGTGCTCACACTATTTGTCAATCTAGGGTAAGCCATTCACATGCGCAAATGTGGCGCATGATACTCTATGTGTGACCAAAAATTGTTAGAGTACCATATAAAAGGTAGTCTTGAGGGACCCCTCATGTGCTTGGATCAACGAATGAGGATTTTAGAGCCATATAAACAATTTCGAGATGTACTCAAGAGGCATATCCAACTTAGGGATGTAACAAACACATTTAGAGTGCATTTGAAGGTTGATCAAGCAAACATGCTCATCTCACAACCAATCAACCATTATTTTCATAATAAGGCCACTTCCATTATGACATCCCCCATTAGCATAAGGATCATGGTCTATAGGGTTTAAATGTTGTTCTTTGAGTAAGCCTATCAATCAATGTGGGATTAAGTTTTGAATGAGTGAAGGTATTAGAGTTGCAAAAATAATTCCAAAATACACTTTAAAGGTATGTCCAACTTGGAGTAGTAAGATGTATTTTAGAGGGCAATTAAATGAGATTTTTAGAATTATGGAACCTTAAAAGAAAAGAGAGAAATATCAAGCAAGCAAACATACTCATCCGGTAATGATCAACCAACCATTATTTTAATAGGAAGGCCACTTCCATCATGACATCCTCCCATACAAAGATTGAAACATAACTAGGCAGAAAGGCGAATCCCAATTAAATATTCCCTCTCTAACAGTCGTCAAAAAATCTACGCTAAACAATTGCGGAGAGCATACGCTGACGCACGAACGTCCAGGAACCGTTGATACAAAATATCTATCTTCTTTGTTGTCACAGCGCACCTCCAAACAAAATATAGACGACGTTTGTCAAGATCTATCTTCATTGCCAGGCCAAACAAAAACAGAGCTTTAACGTGTGCGTCGGGCACACGTATTTACTGGCACACGTTGGCCTGTGTTTGTTGTAATCCGATATGCTCGGATTCCAGAATGCTCATCGCTTTCTAATTATCATTATCATATCATGTACTCCGAATTCGCCATGGCCATTGCCCCTCAACAAATATCTTTAATTTCGTTAATGTTAAAACTTCAGATTCGCAAACGTTTACAAAAAAATATAAACAGGTGACGCGCGGGATTCGTCCAAATCACAATCTGGAGCATAAGCAAATCTCGCTTATATGTGTGATCTGATGTGATGTCTGTGTGTGACTTATTTAAATCTTTACTTTTTCCTCATTTCCAGCGCAGTTGTTTTTATCAAATTCAGTCACATAAATACAGATTTTATTCCCTCACCGACAAATGAAATTTGTATATCACGTGACCCGTGAGTGCAATTTCCAGTTAAATTGCACTCACAATTCGTATATCACGTGGGTTCCCTGTCTATAGTCACGTGAGTGCAACTTCCAGTTAAAGGGAACAAACTAAAAATTTGAGAAAATCCAAAAGTTTCCATGTTTGAGACCCTAACTAAAAATACTTGCTTCTTGGAGCACTTTGTAGCCCCCCTTTTTAACTTAAAGACGAAGCAATTGAGGGAAACATCTGATGCATGAACAATCATATACTATTGAGTCATTTTAGCGGATGTTCGTACATGGTGGGCGAGAGAATGTTTTAGACTGAGACTCCATTATTCACGTGCATGCAATTAGAGCTTAAAGTGGCCAAAATAAAAAAGGAAAATTGAATACATTCTAGAGTAGAAACCCAACCACATTACTTTCTTTATGTGGCACTTTGCAACCCCATTTTTTTAAGTTTTAACCTCAATTAAATGCATGAGTAATTACAAGATAATAGGTGAAGTGTGAACAATCATGGATAATTGAGGCCCTTTAGTGATTAGTCATATGAGTTACAAGTAGATTTAATCTACTAGTGGAGCTCTACTTTTTTTAATTTTAATTTTATGCTTTATGGCTTTCGAATGGACGGTGTTTGATTTAATAGAAAATACGAAGACATCAATGGCAAGATGGAAATGAAATAGTAAAAATTAAATACATGCATGTATCACACTTTTTCCATAACTCAAATAATAAGACCCAAATAATATTCGTTATATGTGTTCCACTTTATTATCTCAATCTCACTCGAATCATTCACATGAGTGCACTTTGTGCTTAAAGGGGCGAATTAAAACGAGAAAAATCCAATAGGTTTCAAGGTCGAAACCCAACTGTGAATGACATAAAGGTGTTCGATTAGATTACATTTAATTTGTTAGATAAGACAAAGACATCAATGGAAAGTTGCAAATAAATAAGTGATAATTAAATACCTGCATGTACCACATCTTTTATATAGCTCAAATTGTAAAACCCAAATAATATCCGCTATTTTAGTTACACTTTATCAACTCGATCTCGCTCACATTATTCACGTGGGTGCAATTTGTGCTTCAAGCACAGATAAACTAAAAATGGGGAAAATCCAAAAGTTTTCATATTTGAGAATCAACCAAAGTGCTTGCCTCTTGGAGCACTTTGTAGTCCCCCCTTTTTAAGCTTAAATATGGAGTAATTGTAGGAAAACATGCAATGTGTGAATACGCATGGGTAATTGATTCCCTCTAGCTGTTAGCCAAACATGTATAACGAGCGAATGTTTTAGATTGGGAAACCATTATTCAAGTGCATGCAATTTGATATTAAAGTGGCAAAAAAACAATTTGGGAAAATTCAATAGGTTTTAGGATCAAAACCCAACCACATTGATTTCTTTGATATTTTGTATCATGTCATGCACGACATCAACGACCGCTAATATGGGAGTACCAGGATGATTTTCTATTCTTTTTGTACAGTTGACTCTTTTTCTCAGAAATACGCAAATTTACTGGTTTTTCAAAGCCACATTCATGTCAAAGGTACCTCTTCATCTGCAAATATTCAGCTTTGAACGTCATGTTATTCTCTTTTGGTTTTGATTACTTAGATAATGAATAGGAGAACAGTTTCTCAATAATTATATGTACAATGGATCAATAATTCGTACAATATTTTTTTGGTGTGGGGAGATTATTAAAACCTTATTCGCCGAAGGGACCATCTTTGAAGTTGCCTTTGCTGGAAAGTGTCAAATTACGACATTCTGAGCATTTTTTTCCGACTATACTATTTTCTCCTATGCCAAAATAAATACTTATTTATTTATATTTTTTTAATACCTTTGTAATAACCATCTATGACCAATTTTTTTGAATCAAAAACGTATTAAAAATGAATAATTCCAAGTCCCTGAAAATATCTGCATCCACGATTTTTTTAATAAGTAACATGACCATTGGAATCGAATCATCTCTTCCTCTGCCGACATATATGATATATATTTTAGCGACTGCGAGTCTGTCCGTTAAATCTAAACTTAACACATCAACCTAACAACTGTCAAGAATGATACACACCAGCTACATATTTGCCAACAAAACTCAGAGCCACCGTAATCGCCAAGATTTTTCCCTTTTATCTCCCTCCCTTCAACGACATTTTCTCTGGCAGTTGTATTCAAAATCCCATTAACATATAAATCACACATGAAAAATAAAACTTTGTCACCCTCATTCTAGGAAATGCTCTGCATTTAACTCTTGGTTTTTGGCATATCAATGGCTTCTGGTGCTTTGGAAAGTTCTGTGTTTTTTTTCATTCTTTTAAGTAATATGCGAGACTGGAGTCTTAAAACATTGTTCATGGAATTTGTAGGGAGTTGAGGAGAGAATGAAGGACAACAACCTTGAAAAAGAATGATGACAACGTTCCTTCTCCAACACACAAGGAGAACTAGAATGAGGAGGGGAAGCAAAAAAAAGTATTAGATGTTTTATGAATCGAACATGTCTCTACTGGGAACAACATGAATCCAAGCTCATCTACGAAGCGGTGTTTTATGAATCGAAATGGTCGAATGAAG
Organism: Taxus wallichiana var. yunnanensis; assembly: GCA_018340775.1. Lineage (NCBI taxonomy): Eukaryota > Viridiplantae > Streptophyta > Pinopsida > Cupressales > Taxaceae > Taxus > Taxus wallichiana. The sequence goes on along the minus strand of CM031238.1, from coordinate 197,446,716 downwards.
CAGACTACGTCGTGGTGAACACAGGAATTGGAAGGGAGATGTCGCAACGACATTATCTGTCAATGGGTTTCCAGCTTTGGCAATCAGACTGGTGTTTCACCCCAAATTTTTATTGGCCAACAAATTAAAAACACACACGTGGGCGGTGGAGATAATTCAGAGAACGTTGATATAGCTTGAGTTAAGAATGGTTGAGATTAAATCAACCACTGACATGTTGTCAGAATTGGCTCCCTCATTCTCACTTATAAACGCCTTCGACGTAAATATACCTCTGAGCTGAGATTTAACTTCGTTGTCACAGGGAGAGAAGCAGCCGCATAACCACGCACAAACAATTCATAAGGCGCAACTAATAACCATATATTTGTTGGCCATTTGAAGAATGTGATTGTTAAACCTATTGGATTTTCCACCCTTTTTTATTTTGATCGAGATTCAACTCCTTTCTTCGCTACCAAATGAAGCCATGAAAACTTGTATTGTGTATTTGTGTATATATGCATTTTATTTGGGGACTATTTCACTTTGCCTTGTATTTAGTGTTCAAATTTTGAACCCTGTAATTTTGGGCTCGTAACCAAATTAACGTGTAAACCTACCATATCATTCCCTACACCATTTTGTGTTATATTGGTTGAATGTTACATCTAGATTCGAATCCCGCGCTTGACAGCATGATAATGATTCAACTAGAAATGATTGAATTAAAAATGTCAAAGATGAATTCAATGTTATTCTCAAGGAGCATGCCTCTGTTCAAGGTTTGATATAGGCTTGCTCTATAATCAAATTCGTTTACATTTTATGTGTATCTTTTCTCTTTTTGGGTTAAAGATTAAGTATATTAAATTTTTAAAATAGATTACAACTATGTAAATCCTCATGATGAATACAAAAACCATGACATTGAGAGAAACATAGAAAAATGTCTCTCAACCGCGAGAGAAAAAATGGAAGAACATTACAGAGTCACCAAACCAGACAAAGAAGAACATAAAGAGACAAAACATACCAGAGCTTTAGAGATAAAACACAATCACTTCATAACAATAATGCAATTTTTGCACTCTTAAATGGCGAAGGTGCTTGCACAAATTCTATAGTATTCATAATGGTTTTCAAGCCAAGATACAAAGGATAAATGAACAAGGTTACCGCTATATTATACAACACATTAATATAACTCGACAACCTTAGGTGTCCTAAAAATTATATAGATGATGTTACTTTTGTATTGATCAATATTTTCAATATGGCATTAGAATGTTATATAAAACTTTTAAAACTTCTTAATTTCTTAATTTTTACCTTATTACAAAGAAAGATCTTATATATAAAAAACATTTGAAATTTTCAATCAATTATTTAAAAAATGTCGATGTGGTCTTTGGCTACATCCCCAAACACAACTAACCTATCATCATCATTTGTGCATGTAATTCCTAATACAGGTACCGAGCAATAGGAAATTCAATGTTTCCTACATGATTCATACCATGGCTCTCCCTTCTCTTTTACATGGTCAGAACTTGGTCTTTCACCTATAAATGAATACAAAACTGAAGCATTTTTTCGATGGTGTTTCCAACGTTGTTTCCCACAAAGAAATCCATGTTTAAACAACCACACCTTAGGGAATTCCAACTTCATCAACACACAATGCATTTGATTCACTACTATGATGGCCGCTTTGGGAGCCACCCAAGATTCAAGTATTTTTTGCTTAACCTCATTATGTGCCACCGAAGCCAGGCTACAACTATTGTTTTCATGAAACAAGATATCGAACACGCCATTCTTCGCAACTATATGGGCTCTCTATAATAAAAAACATGAAACTTTGAGTGATAGCCTCTAGAAAGTTTGATGTGGCTTGGAAACACTCTTCGTGGCAAGATTTATTTTTGTTCTAAAAGTAGAAGTGAGGTTTCTAAAATGATTGAACAACCACCCCCACATTTTTATTTACTCTAAGTGCAACTCACACCAAGTGGCTAGACCTACATAGTGTTATGCCTGGTACCACCCCTGATGACCCTCGTGGTGCACAACAATGGAGGAACCATAACATTATTTCCAACCCTTGAATCATGTTTCTACATACTTGCACAAGATATTCACAATATTTCGTGAAGAAGTCTTGGAAAAACACCTTGGGGCACATGACTATTGATACATGTAAGACTTATTTCCCTTCTCTTTTGTGTTTACTCAATTACAAACCTAAATATATGGTCTTCCTTCCTCTTTTAGGTACGAGTGGAAACATCGAGGTTGTGCACATGTGCATGGATTCTTATGGCTTCTAAATGCCCCAAATGTAGAGACATTACACTAGAATGACGTATTTTTTGTCGACACAAAAAAATATGTTGACCCATTCATTTCTACATGGAATCCTTAACACTTGGCCTACCAAACAAAATATATTCAATAGTTCATCGAAGATAATCCATGCCTATTAAACACATCACAAATAATGGATATCAATCCTATTGCATACTTGGAAGAACTGTTTAATCATATTTAACAATTCACCAAGTTCTTATAGCAAACTTACCTTTGAAAAACAACAAGGTTGCGATGTCGATACAAAGCACCATGGGACATGCAATCACAATCATCTCTTCTTATTGAGGATAGTGAAAAGGTCAAGTATCTGCTAGCCAGGAACGACGAAAGACTCAACATCCAAAACCAAACCATGCTATCCATATGGAGAGCAAATGTTGACTATCAACATGTGCTTTCTTCGGCATAAGGTTCTAAAATATATTTCAAAATATTCTTCAAAAGCAATGAAGCATTTTAAAACCTACCATGAACTACTCTTAAGGATTTTTCCATCTCAAACCCTAACCATCCTGCATATATTGCACTTTGAAAAATATTTACCGTTCAAGTGTTGTTGAGCATGAGATGTGTGCATGGGAAACATTTCACGTGTTACAAAAATTACCTCTTATTCTTTCTAGAAGTTCTTTTATTTATTTAAATGTAGGGAAAAATTTCATGCAATGTGTTGCTGAAACAAATGGCCAAAGTAATGATACATCTAACTTCTACATGCCATCAAATATGGAATCTATATCACTTATTGAGACTATCTAATCTTGGTCATACAATAAACAATGTGCTAGGGACAAATGGAAACAATGCCCTGTGCCTAGAATTGTACATTTGACCCCCTGATTTTATCAAATTACCACTCCACAATCTAGTTCTTATGAACTTTTTTGTTGGAGTGAATTCTTTATATACTAAGCCATTTCACGACATTTATTCAAACATGGGACACAATGGAGTAAATCATTTATAATTGGGAGGTTTTGCAGAACAATTATCATCCTTGACATGTCCTTGATTGTTTGCATCACCCAACACAACTTCCTGTAAGAAATATGAAGATGAGGATGGAATGCTGGGAACATCTATTCTACTAGATGAATGGGAGCTTTTATCCCAACTCCATCCTGGAAATCCCATGGCCTTCGATATCCTCAACATCTTTGGGAAACTCGGAATTTGACATACATAACAATTTTTCCTAAAATAATGTTCATGTTTCTTTGCATAATATCATTTCATATTTTACATGAGTGGGTAATGTTACTTTGAAAGTACCTTTCACTAAGTCAAACTCCACACCAAGCTACCTTCCTTTGTTACCAAAACATAAACAATATTTTGATATTTTCCTTCATCACTCCATGCACAAGCATCAATTGTCACCACTAAAAATGATAATTCTAGCTATTGCAGGAACATGTAAATTATATCTAATAAATGTTGTCAATTCAACACATTCAAATGCAAAACCTTTAAAAAAATCACATCTTTTGTTTCTTTCACCCCACAGGGCCATTTCCTTTAACAATTATGCATCTACTATAGATGCTTCTATGTGCATGCTAATTAAGGAGATCCAACTCGCTTGAAGGGCAATAACTATTATCGTTTTAAGACTCCCTCAAACATATTGAGTATATTCTCATCGACGAGATGAATTTCATTGGCCCCAAGATACTTGTTAAGGTTAACTATTACCTCCACACATCTCCCCCTACATCAAAACATCCATTTTTGGTAATAGATCCATCATTCTCGTCGACACCCTTGGCCAATTGCCACCTATCAAGACATCTCGTTGTAGGTAGGGAACTCATATTGAGCAAAACCTATGTAATAGATTTCCCACATTTATAACATTACAAATAATATTTTTCCAAACAAGGTTCAAATCTAGAACAAATTTCTTTTAACCGAATCTTTTTTTTTATTGATAAGGCGGGTTGAAGGGACCTATTCCCTATTCAAAAACTGAGGCCAAAACCTCTGGAAAACAAAAGGCTTTATTAGCCAGAAACAAACAACGACTACAACTGCTTTCCAACTTACAAATGCATCTAGAAAATAATAAGCTAACCATATAGAAAGATTATCCCAAGATTACTTCCCACCGTGCGATGGAAAATAATCTTCGATGCTTCCCATTCGTCCCTTTTTGTTTTTCCTCTTCTTTACTTCTTGCCCGGTTTAAGGTCGAACACACGATAACGAGTGCAGTTCTTTGGAATTCTCCATGACCATCACATTTTTCGACAACGAATCCTAGTCCGATTCCAAATTTTGGATGTATGCCCCCTTTTTATTCCACCTACTACCAAGTGGTTTTCCTGCATTCCCTTCTCTGAGTCATTCTTCTGAAACCATTTTACCGCTTGTGTTAGGATTGCTCATATTATCTTTAAAATTGAGGCGAGATACCAAATCCAAATTTACAAAACCCCTGACCACTAGATGAAGACGATCCATTCTTTTTTACAAATTTCTTATTCTTATTGAAAGGACAAGAATCTTGTAAATGGCCCATTTTTCTGCATATTCTACATCGAAATGCAGTATTCTCATAGTCTAAGACCTGTGAATGCTGAAAATTACCAAATTTAAGATTAATTCGGTCAGGTATTCCTTTGCTCAAATCAATTTCCATGCACATTCGGGCATACGAACACAGACCCAAATGTGTTCTATCTAAATCCTCTTTAATAAACTTACCCAGAGCATTTCCGATATCTTCCACGACATACCACAAATGCAAGGGGAGATTAGGTAGCCTGACCCAAACCGGTGTTTTGGCCACCGAATAAGTATTCATATGAAAACTGGAAACCATGGAGTTAAAAATAAACCTGCATGTCCCCAGAACCAAGGACCACCTGTCAAACAACGTTGATAATCTTTAGATTCCCTAAAATGGACAACAAAAAATCCTTGGAATAGAGAGAGATTTCACATTTATTGGTCCAGTTTTCGAAGACCCACTGATATAATGCAGAGGAGGAAGGCCAAAAGCCATTAAACCTACCAATCATTGCATCCCGAGATAAATTTTTGAAATATTCCTCAACTTCGGGTTCGCGATGGTTAATGAAGGAACATCCTTGGCCAAATCGACCAGGTAAGTCTGAGTGCATGATGTTTGTTTTCCCGGGAACCGGCCTCCTCTGTTAGCCAGTGCCTCTTTGAAAGAAGCATATTTATGGGGCTGAGCCGAGCCGCCATTACCAGTAGCCCCGTCCCCAATCTTCCCGCAATGTCGTTGCCCAACCCATTGTCCCGACAAAGTCGCATTTTTTTGGAACCACAGGATTAGGGCACGGATCCGCTGCGGATTTATCTCGATCGCCAAGGCCTGCTCTCCTCTAAAGTGGCCCGAAAACCTTCCAAACCAGGTGAGCCCAATCGAATCTCCTTTTAGTGCTTGCGGATCCTCACGGTTCCTCCCAATGGCCCCTCCATCATTCACAACTTTCACACATTTCCCTCCATCATTTCGCAACTTTCACACTTCTCTAATCCATTTTTCAATGTTCTTGTTCTCTTTTAACGAAGCTTATTCTACATTTAAAATGTAATTTTCCAAATTGAGAATTGGGAAACACTTTTAATGCGTCTGAATATAAGGATGTATGGACAAGATATTTTTGGTTTCCATTCTACCCCACATTTGTTCGCTAAAAAGAGCTAGTCAACCGCTATAACCTCGATATGTTAAAATCTTTGAACCTTATAGTCACCCATTCTATTGCATAAATCATCGGCTATTCATTTCTACTCAATGGATCCCGATGACAAACAATTGCAGCAAAAAGTTATGCTATGTAAATATCAAAAAATAATGTTTTTAGCTAATTTGTGGGTTGAAGATGGACTTGTGAATGGTTCAATAGACATGATTGTGGATATAGTCTACACTATTTCAACTTCACCTTCAAATATGTCAATTTGTTGTCATCAAATTTGACAAATACATAGGCCCTCCTTAGGATGCAACTAACACTTTGCACGTTTCCCTGCCACCAATATCCAGAGGGAACTGCAAGGAACTACCTCTTAAAATTTCATGGGCCTTGACAATCCACAAGTCTCATGACCTTATATTGCCAAAGGCCACTGTTGATATTGATAACACTGAAAGGCAAAGTTTCACATTTACCGCAATGTCTAGAGGCCACTTCCTTAAAAACCTTCACATAACACCTCCTTTTTCTTCCAAGTGTTACTCTAAGATGTCTCTTGGGCCTCTTCTCAAAAAAAAGAAAGATGAGGATACACACCTTTCAATTCTTCAACATTCTAATTTTAATATAAAGTTGTCTCTTCCATCATTCCCCTTCTACCTATACCTTATATTAAATTCCCCTTCTCTTTTCCACCCATATCTCAAATTTGTTAGCTTACACCCATACATTAAAGCAAAGTTTGCATCTTTGGGTTTTCCAATTTCCATACATAGCTTCTTCTCTTTCTTTACGTGTAAAATATTTTTTTCTTCTAAAATTTTTATCGAGCTAATAAGTGATTCTCTAACATATTGATATTCATTTTTTGGTTTTGACCAATTACACACCTCATCTAGCTTCTTGTCCTAATTCTCCAATTACAATTCCTCCTCTTTCCAATACATCATTACATCATTACTCTCGCTTACATCCCACGTCAACATTTATTGTGGCCACTTCGCCCCTTTCCTATACCCAACCCCCCCCCCCGCCCGCCCCCGTCCACCTTCTTCTCTACACTCCCCTTCGGATCCCTTTCGACGTACCCATCGCACAACCCGTGTTTGATTGTTAGTCCTAACCTCTACCATATTTGATGGAAAAACATATAAATCTTAATTGACTTTCGTGGACATTTAACTACTAATTGATTTATCTCTCCATCAAAGTATCCCAAAACCTTCAAATTCAAATAATGTTCACTTTTTTAAAATTTATTATCTAAACTGAAACGACATAACGTAACAGTGTTTTTTTGTTCAAATAAATTCTCATTCAGACTTTAATTTAAACACTGACGTCTCTGTTTTTTTCTTCACCGCCTTTGATGTTAATTAATTGGGTTTAATAAATTGAAATACACGGAAATTTGCTTTGCAAGACAGGCAATTCTAGTTCTGTAAGATGTAAAACATTTTCCTCTGAATTTAATTTAAATTTATTGGATCGCCGAGTGGTTCTACCAATGTTGGTATTCTTATTTGTATTGATTTAGCATGGTTAAAATTGCAGAACAGAAGATGAGCGAAGGATTAGGACTTGCATTCGGCCTCTGATTTTTGAGGTAAGCTGTACATATGATTGAACGTGATATATTAATTAATTTTACACATTAACAGGGCTTTTGAAAATTTGAACCTGTGCTAAAGCGCCATTAATTTAGAATTTAGGTTTGATTAGTTTTTTTCTGTTTTTTTAAATTTGAATAGACAGAAATACATCCATTTCATTAAGTATTGGCTGATTTTCTATTTATTTTCAGCAGAAGAGGGCAACCTCTTTTTTTTAATCATCTGAATTGGGTTCAGTCTTTCTATTGTTCAATCCCGGCATGTGTGCTAATCAGTTTTATATTTATCAGTGCGAATCTTATTTTATGAAAGCCCCATTAAATTAAGTTTGCAGTTAGTATTGATCGACATCCTTCGATTGGAAATTATATGTCATTTCCGCTTTCAATTGTAGATGGGATGGTTGGATCTGGCCTTTCAGAAGAATATCGGTGGTTTATCTTCGGTGCAACTTGAATTGTATGTGATTTTACACATCAACATATCTTCTGGGGATTTGAACTGAGGGCTTTGCCACGAAAGTCTAGTTAATTTAGTTTTTAGCCTTTTCATTGGTTTTAGGGCAGATAGAGATAGCTGCATTCCATTAAATATTAGTTGTAAGGCAGATAGAGATACCTGCATTCCATTAAGTATTGGTTAATTGCTTTATTTTTCTAATAAGAGGGCAGACCTTGTTGTTCTTTTCTTTCTTTGAATCTTCTGATTTGGGTATAAGATTTTTATTGTTCAATCCCAGGATGGGTGCAAATCACTCTTATTTCTCAGTTGGAGTGTTGTTTGGATGGGGCTATGGTATTATAATGGATAATGGATATTGCTAATTTGCCATTTATTTTCAGCTGAAGTGGTTTCCCTCTGTTGCTGGAGCTGTTGCACCCAAGCACAGAGCCATCTACTCACAATAAATGTAGAAACCTGTCTAAAACCCATAGATGCTAATAATTCTGGAAACCCACCTAACAAACAGTTTCTAAATGTGGTTTGGAGTCCCTGTACCCTGAAACGAAAAATCCTTTGAACCTTTTATTTATCCTGTTTTTGGATCCACCATTGAGAAGGGCAATAACAAAACACAGCAGATCAGAGCAGATCATTGCAGTGGCAGAGTGTCGAACTAAAGAAGAGCAGAGGAAAGTATGCTGATTGCAGATTTTCTGATTCACATTTACTCTATTAGTCAGAGTCTCCTCCACCTTGTAACTTCAAATTTTGCTTGTTTTCTCAATGCTTTTGATATAGTAATTTGTTTCTCAAGTTCTTGATTTTCATTGGCATCTCCATCGGATCTCTTTATCATTGCAGATATGAATTGTTCTTTTCTCTACACATCCTTTTCCAAATGGGAAATTTTCAATGAAAGCCTCTGCTTGTCTTTTCCCATTGAAAATGATTGGATGTTCTCTGTTCTGTTAAATAATTTTAACCAGCCATCATGCATATGTGACCCATCTAGCTCAGTCTAGAGTCTCGACTCTGTAGAAGACTAAAGATAACAACATAAAATCAGAGACAAATCTTAAAGACCAAAACTGATAAATCATTCAGACATTAAAATTACTGCAGTTAATTGAAAACTAAAAATCCAAACAATCACAATGGAAAGACAGTTCAATCATCTGTGATGCCTAAAAATTATAGTACACAAGCCCATATGGATTTTAACACTATAGGGTCATAATGCTATCTAAAATATTCAACATTGACACATTCTGCAGATGGACTGTCGCCAAGGTGAAACTCTATAACCTTGCCTTACATTTTGTTATCCATTTTTACCCCTCCTATATCAGGGGAAAAAGTTAATAGGTTGGCCGTATTGGTAATTTTTGCATCTCAAAAAAAAATCCAATCATGCTGGTTGCTTACCGTTTGTAGTTTCCTAGTTGTCATCTCCGAGAAACATCTCTCCAACTTTACTTCATTGTTGACGCATTCTCATAATTGAGGCCTGAAGCATATAAAATGACTTAGCCATATTTTATTTGTTAAGACTGAGGCTAACTATTTAGGGACAAACTATATGGTAGAAGTTTTCCTACATATATATTTATATCCATTGTTTTAACATTTCTAAGACTGTTTGCTTTATTTGTTAGGAAACACAAATCCTGCCACTCACAAAGAAGTGTTGTTGACTAGGGCCATTATCATCATTATTGTTGATATGCCCTCGGAGATTGTGCAATTTATTGAGATTAATATCATCTTTTTATCTACATTATGTACTCATTATACCCAAATAGACTGACTTGTGAAGCACCCATACTACTGGTTATACCATATACATAATTGCACCAAGATATTTACTATATTCTATATGATGTATTAGTACCTCTGAGAAAGAGCTTGAAGTTTATTTATATTCTTGAAATGCTTCAATTTGTTATGCTATGCTTATGTTATGTGGTCCAGATTTCATTTTACATCACAAACATGATAGTGTGGTTACCTGGACATGTTTCATTTTGGAAGTTCTTCATTATCTTGACAAGGCAGAGTATCGGATAAGGAGGGAAACAATCATGCAAAAAGATGTTTCTTTGAAGAAGATCCTGGCACTTAAGAATGATGGATTGAATTTATAAACTAACTATGTTCAAAAGTGCCAAATTTGTTTGCAGGCTATTCTACAAATTAAGTGTTAGCGAACAACTGCAGACATTTACAGGTTTGAGACACAAACCAAGCAGAAGTTTGTTTCTTGCATTACATTTGGTGTCACTCTTTTTTCTTTCTTACAAGAATCCTTAGTGGTTCAGGCATAGGTTAGTTAATTGCATTTAAACATCGTAGTTTTTGTTTTGTTTTATGTTTCTTTCCACTTATTTGCAACTATTGCAAAGTTATTTTGCCTATGATTGGTAAAGTATATCCTAGGTTTTTGAGTATTTCAATGGTGATATGAATACTTGGTGGAAGATATGACAAAAAAATTGAAGCAAAACAACCTTGTACAGTGTGGATCCTAAACTATAACTATGCCTATCTTCTGTAGTGTTAACATCTCCTTAGGAAAGCAGCAGAAAAAGAATAGCTTAAGAATATGGCTAGGGCTTCACTATCAGTTTTTTTAATCAAATAATTGATTATACATTATAAAATTCTGTCTTAATATATGTTCTTATCATAACAAGAAGGAAATTCATTGTAGAAAAAATTGCCAATGTCAACTGTATGAAATGCATTTGGAAATGAATCCCAGTGTTGCATTGCTTACAAATCTGTCACTGATATCGATACACTCTAGCCGCAGATGCCACTTGTGATATCAGCTTGGGAGCTGAGAACCTTTTTTTGTTCTGCATAAAATATGGCTAATGCTTCTGGCTTTCAGAATTATCTGAGTACAAATTCATGTTTATAACCATTTGATGCTTAGTTCAGTTGGAAAATCCATACATAAGAGCAATTATGGTCATGATTTAGCAAAACCCATTTACTTTGACACAATTACTGGGGTCATGTTACCTTCCGGGTTAAGGTTAGCCTAATTTACTGAATTAATAAAAAGTTACGTATTATGAAATAAAGGCTCCTTTTAGTCAAATAGTATCAGAAATCAATGGTTTGATTGTGGATTAGCTTACTAATCATGATATTTCCAGGAACATGTGCAATCTAACAATATAGTCAAGTGTTTTGACTAGTATAAACAATTTGACATTGCTGAATGCTTTTTCAGCTTTGTCAATTTTGGCTAGGTTGCCAGGAAATGAGTATGGGTCAAAATGTGGAAACTCCAATTTTAAAAAAACCCTTGGGTGCGAACGACACGGAAAGCGTCAGTACAATATGGAAGTACCGCTGAAGCGGCCTGGGTATGGCTCTGCTGTACTGGGGCCATATCCGAGCCTGCGATGCATTTCAGGCACGTTTTGCCTATGATTCAGTACCTTTACCCATTTTTGGTACATTTGTACACGGGTATGGTGACCCTAGGTTGCGTTTCTAGGTATCCAAGAATTTTGGTGTGTGTATTTATAGAATCTTCAAAAGATTTTCTACACAGAAAAAAGAACACCATATGTGGCATTTCTGGCCTTGAAAACATTTCATGTTGACAAGTAGGCCTGACCAATATATTAAACTTTAGTCCATAGTTAACTGGTGGCTAAACATACATATAATTAAATAGATTATGCCACATATCATATGTTCTTTTGATATGCATACTATATGGAGGCATGTTAAGATGGTATTGCACACAAAAGATTGGGGGCATCCTCTAACTTCACATTCACATGATTTTTTTAAAAGGTAAAATATATTGATAGCCAAAAGTATTTTCACGATGAAAATGCTTATACATTCTGATGCACTACTAGCTATACTCTAATCAGACTTAATATAACCACAATTTTTTTCTTTGATATGCCTCTGAATGACTCCAATAGTATTAAAGATGCATAGCTCTTCATAGTACAACGTTACGTTGTTTACTGCAGTCTTTTATAACATGTAGTTTGTCATATTTTTGTTTCCCATTTAATCAACATTGAGAACCAATATATAAGATATCCGGTTCAGTTTGGTGCTTGTTTGGCAAAACTCCACACGCATTCAACCCCATATCTCACCAAGTCAATCTTCTACATGATTGATCACAGATCAGTTTTTTCTTGATCTTATTGACCTGAAACTTTTCCTTTTTGGTCTTTTGCTTTAATCATTTTGTGTTTGATAGGCTTTTGATCATTCTTCGTTTGATATTACTGACCTTACGGATTCATAATATGTCATTTCAATTTCTTGGCACCTCTGTAGGGCTTAATGCTATCTGCACATGCCAGTGCTAGAATGTTCCGATTTACTGAGTAGGATGCTATAGACTAATCAAACTCATTTGATGGTAACCCCAGCTATAAAACTTGAGATATTACCTGGATAAATTGTCAAATCCTCTTGTTGGTTACACAAATATAGAACTATTGGGCTTTTCCATTTGCAGCGATTCCTCCTGTGATAGCTTTAATCATCAGTTAGCCAATATTGTCTATTGCCATCAATTGGTGCATAGCCCCTACTAGTAATCTATTTCCTGCTGAGCTTGAACATGGGTGTCTTCATTTAAGTGTGGGCTATCGTTTGAGACCTAAACCTCAGCATATCAAAATTGAAATTGAACAATACCCTATCAATAAATCCTATTTGTTCCATTGGATCTAATGTTCTGTTTGTCGGGTCCGAACAGTTAATTTACTGAACTCTTGGAAATTTTAGGAGCTTTTCCTCATTTTTTGGGAAAATGTTACAATGGTTTTGGGTACGTGTGTGATACTACCTGAATCTTGGTGCCCAGTTATGGTGGTACTTGTGATGTATATTAAAAATAGTATATACAGAAAGTTTACAAACTACCATAAAAGCGTAAAATAATGATATTAAATTTAATAAGTCAAAACATAAACACATGAAGAACCCAAGTCTCAGTTACATGTGCAGTATGGGTGCGTAGACCTTGTTGTGTTGCTCTGAAACTTTAGATTATTTTTGGGCAGTGTAGTCTGTTCAGACCTTCAATTCTGATCTGCTAGATGAGCCACCAAATAACTCTTTTACTAATAAAAGCAATTCAATCTTTGAAGCCCGACTCAATGTGGGTCATGACTCTTTGCTACTGTAGTCTATACGATTCATCAAAAAAATTGCACAAGTATATAAATTATGTTTCTAGGGAAGCAATCTAATCTAAAACCCCTCTAAAACCCAATGCTTCAAGAAAACTATGGCCCACACATTATGGTCATGGACTAAACTAAATTTATCTATCTCTTTTGAACTTTATATATTATCTAATAGGGGAGGAGGTGTAGGGTCTCCCTAGACGGAGGGCATTTATGCTCTTGCGCCATAGAAAGGATGCCAATGAGGGGAAGAAATTCAGCTGACAGTGGAGGGAAAGGACCCCCGAGGCCTCTATTCATAAAGTGGGGGAGGAGATAGACCGCCTCTACCTCTACCTCTACCTCTAGGGTTGGGGAGGGCAACTATATATAGTTTGGCCCATATACCATGCACATAGATAGATAGAGGGGAGGGTGCTGATAGGAAACTATAGTTGAAGTTAAGGGAGGATGAAATCGAGGAGAGCGAAGACATCTATAGTCTAGGCAGCAATTGACCTTCAAGTCGAGGAGGTTGAGGGACTCCCTGCTCGAACAATAGAAGAGGATAATATACATAGGGGGCCAACCAAGGGGGAATCAAACACACTAAATAGAGGTCCTTTTGGCATTCAACCACCCACCCAAACTATAGCCACCCTCTCCCTTCCGAAGCCAAATAGATATATGGGGTCGGAGTGGGCATATCCAAAGTAGCATTCCCCACCTCTTCCCTCCAGATAACCAAACAGATATATAGGATAAGGGCAAAGCCTATCTATAGTAGCCCCCTTCTCCCCTCGTAGATAAGTAGATCGATATATATATATATATATATATATATTGAAGGCGGGCAAATCCCTCCTAACCTTGAGATATAGTGAGAATAGATGTATAGGCTTGGGCTAGGGAGACCCTCTCCTCCTTGGGTTCCTTTTGTTGGTGTGAGGGCATTTATTCTCTCTCTTGATGAAGGGCCTCCCTCAATGTAAAAGGGGAGGAGGGAGAAGGAATTGCTCGGAAAAGAAGGGAGAGGGAACACCTCGGCCTCCTAAGCATAAATTTCATTAGCACAAGAACATAAATGCCCTTTGTTAGAGGATACCCTATCCTGCCAATAGATATATAGGGGTGGGGGAGATCCTCCTCCTCTTCCCTCTCTAGATAGATCTATATGAGCGAGAGGAGGAGGTAGAGTGCCCTAAAGGCTCGACTATTTATCTATAAGCGCATTTGACCCTAATCCAACCACTAGAGGCGGAGGTGGGCAGTTAAAGGCCTAAAATATTTTCCTATGGTTAGTGTGGTTCATTGATGGTCAAAGGTCAATCTCCTTGGCCTGCTTTGCCTTGTTGACTCTAACCCCCAAATTTAAATGTTGGGGATCGAGTGCTTAACGAATCTTTGTCGGCAAACTTTATGGCCCAAAGTGAATTTCTTTGTTTGGTTGGTTTTAAGAAGAAGAATCCTAACGGGGGACAAGCTCATGAAAAGAGACTTTAATGGCCCTTTTAGATGTGTACTATGCTTAGAGAATGATGAAACTATAAATCATCTATTTATAGAGTGCCCCTTTGTAGTCCATCTATGGCAGCTTTTTAGCAAGTTGTTTGAGTTACACTGGGTTGGAATTCAATCTCTTGAAAATCTGATCAGAGTATGGGAAAACATTTGACTAAGGGTCAAAATCTTTTACTAGCTTTGTGTGAGAGTATCACCCTCCTGCTATGGAATACTTGGAAGGAAAGAAATAGAAGAATTTTCCAATAGGAAGGTAGAGACATCTCTTATGTGTGGGAGAAGATAAAAATGAATGTTGTTGAATCTATTAAGCACAAGATCCGCATACCTCAAACCCCTTCAAAAGAGTGGTGGGTTCATTTGGTGAAAATGCTTCCTTTATAGCCCATTTTGGTTTCCCCAACAACTAAGGGAGGAATAAAAGGAAACTTAGTCATAATAAATTAATCATAAAGTGCATCATAAAATATTATTATAAGCACTTTATTAATTTATTAATGACAAAGTGGAAAAAGAAAAGAAAAGATAAAGTGATAAAATAAAATTAGAAAAAGAACTTTATTTTATTTTATTTTCCCTAAGGAAAATGCGACCCATATGGAGGAGGAAAAAGGTAAAGGAAAATATTAAATGCAGGCAAAGAAATCTGATTGGTGGTTATGGGTGGCAAAAAGGCCAAAAATTGTTATAAAAGCAAGTCGACTTGCAAGGGAAGGATATCTTTTGCATTTTGACAAATTCTGATTTTGGTAGAGCTTGTATGCTTTCCATAAAAACTCCAAAGGACGAAAACCCTTTGAAGTTGGCTTTAGAGGACGAAAACCCTCTTTAAGCTTAGAGAGAAGAACGAAAACTCTTCTTTCTTTTGAGAGGGAGTTCTATTCAGGAGCTTCCATTGGTGTTCAAAGATATATTTCAGCAGTATTTGAAGACAAGTGTAATATCCCTTTTGGGGACAAAACTGAAAATTAAGGAAATTAGCTCAAACCTCCAAAATAAGCAAGTCTGATTTTTATGACAACAATTAATAAAGGACCAGAAAATACTCTCAAACCCTAGCGACTAGAGAGAGAGAAATCCACCGTAGAAACACTCAAAAATTATGAGAAGTTATTCCTTGGATTGCCCTTGATTTTAGAAGCCTAGAAAATGTGATCAAATCATCAAACTCAAAATTCTGGAATTTATTATGGCACAAAAACAACTGAAACTTGTAAATTCAATAACTCTTAGAATACAAGGAATCTCACACACACAAAATATCAATACTCAAATGACATAATTTTCCAACCATGGAAACCCTCTCAAAATTGATCCTGAAATCTCTAAATGAGTAGATAAAGTTGTCCAATGCCAATAAAAATCTGAATATGAAGTATTCTCCTCAAATCTGCAATATTCTTCAAGCTCACACAATATAGGAGGGTTTTCGTCCCCCTATAAGCCACTAGAAGGGTTTTCGTCCTTCTAGGAATTGCCACACACTTGGGTTTTCGTCCAAGAGTGGAGAACAAGGAGCCACAAGCTCACAATGCCCAAATAGAGAAAATGTGCCAAGATAGATGATCCAAATGAGCTCTCTAATCTTCTTTTATAACCTCCTTTTGGCACCAAAGCTTGGAATAGCAAGGCCGACCCCTTAAAGTATTCTTTTAATCTTTAATTGGCTTTTAAGGTGCATAAAACCCAACCGACCTGCTAAAGGCAAACACATGCTAAAAAGAAACATTAAAAATTAGAGAAATAAATACAAAAGAAGCTCAATTTCCTTCTCCCAACTCTCCTACTTCGTTGCCATGACAAGGTGAATGGCAAGAAGTCTAAATCATGCTCTTAAATTGGAAAAGGGGACATTACAATAAGATTTGCAGATTTGGGCTAGGGTTTGAAGGAGGATAATTGTTACTGTGATAACCCTTTATTTTCCAATTGGTTCATGGTGGAGTGATCCATATAGATAGCTATTTGGAGTGATATAGAGTTGTTTATGATCAGATCTGAGTTGTTCATAAATCGGATTTTTGGATACAAGATCAACCACTTTGCTTAATTTTTGGGCCAAGGAATTTGTATTTTTCAGTGTCTGAGGACTATCATCTGCAGATTTTTTTAAATAAATTTCAGCCTTCAATTGACCGAATCTGGTATTTTTCTCATTGATCTTGCATATTAAAATTTGCTGATTTGTTTGGTTGAAGAATTCAGTGGTTTTACTTCAGTTTTGAAGGGTTTTCATTCCTATACCAAGTCGCATTTTCCTATATAATATTCAGATCTGCATTTTATAATTTTTGTATATCTCCTATAAATTGCTATTTTGGTTGAGATTTGTGGATAATCCGTTTGGGGTCAGAAATATGTCCTTCCCCAACCCATCAATAGGTAGATGGGGGTCGATACCTATGCCCTAGAATAGAATAAAATAGAATCAACTATATAGATAGATATATAGATATATATGGGATTTGAGATATGGGTCCACCTCTATCTTCATAGATGTAGTTGCCCTCTTTGGACATTCCTCTCCTCTATCTATATAGAAAATATAATCTAGAATGTCGAATATAGAATATATATATATTAAGTTGTTCGGAGACAAAGCATATCATAAACGCTCAACTATAGATAACCATCTTGAAGAAAGGAGGTCGAGGCGGTCTATAAGGTGGATTGACTATATATAAGCTATACACAAAGAATATATAAGGCCCTTGATTTATTGGTAGAGGAGGGACCCCCCCCCGCTCAACGAATAGGAGAATGTAATGTCCCTTTTTCCAACTTAGAAGACTAAATATGGATTTTTGGCCATTCTTTCTTCGTGGCTAGAAAAGGGAAAGCAAGGAGAAGTGCAACAAATAATTTTCATCAATTTTTATTTGTTTTTTATAAAGTAATTGTAGAATATATGAGTCGGCCAAGTTAAGGACAAAATAAATAATTATAAGGGCATAATGAATGGTCATAAGGGAGCGGCCATGTCTTTTCAAAAGTATAAATAGGGGACTAAGGGCAGCCATTTGGATATGTGGACTTTTATTTGTAAAATCTGATTTTGAGAGTGTTCTCTCATTATCTCACCACTTGGGACGAAAACCCCATGTGAGGTCCATTGTGAGGGACAAAAACCTCTCACTTTTGACTTAAAACAATTTATAATTGCAGATTATTATTATATTGAAGATCAAATTGTGTCAAATCTGATTTATGTCATTTATTACAAAAGTGCGACTTGTTCTAGTAAGATTTCTGAATTGTTGGATGTTATTAGCATCATATTAAATTGATATCCCTAGTCGATTTGCATTATAAAGGCCAAATCTGCATTTTGCACGGATTCCTATGCATGTTTAATGGTCAAAAAGAATTGTTTAAGGTTGCAGCGACTTCCAGTTAGATAATCATTTCCAACAGTGCGTATTTTGCACAAATCAAATTGATTTGGGCATAAGAGTTATCAAAATCAATAAATAAACATTCCTCGGTATTTATTAATATTTATAGAAGACTTTGGGCACATTTTACGAAGGTTTGTAACTTGCTGTAATTAAATTACAGTCTGCTGCAATAATTTCCAGAATTCTATAAAATTCATATAAACCCTCAAAAAGGGTTATTACATAATCATATACGTAGGGGATCACTTGCCTATAGGGTTGAGGCATTGGGGTCAAGGGCAACTATTTTATATCTATAGTTGGGCCTAAAGAAAGGATCTATATATAGTTGGGCCTCAACGATCTACAATATATATAGTTGGGGGCCTTATGCTACCAAGAATATTTATAGTTATTCTTAGGAGTTCTAGGTCTTCCTTCTCCCTCCGCCTCGAGCATGGCTAATTGAGAGTTCCATCATTGTGAGTACCCCAAGGCACTCTACCCTTTCCCAGTCCATATATAGATTAGATAGGGACCATTCATGACCTCCTTTTGTCAGTCAAGAGCCTCCCCATATATATATGTGCAACCTTCACCCTAACCCTCCAACCCGAAAGGTGGTCAAACACATGTATTATCTAAAATTAGATATTCAAACTGAATTTTGTAGGTCCAATCACTCTCCCCTAGCTGTATAGAATCTAGAATCTAGAATATAGAGTAGTGCACCAAGAGAGAGCATAACATAAATGCCTAACTATAGACGTCCACATTCTCTTTGACGACATATATGCTTGGGTGGTTGAGGGGGCATTTAAGGAAGCTATATTTATATATAGTTGGACCTAAAGAAAGTAAAGGCTCGAACACCCCTATTTCGTCTACTCATAAAGCAAGGGCAGGGGCAGGGCTAAGGGTAAGTGATAAAGAACTTGACCTTTGTTAAGAGAGAGCTGCTTGCCCTCGACTTTGATCCCAACTCCGACCCGACTATTATATATAGCCTATAGCTTATAGTATTCCTATCAGTTGAGCGGCTCCCTCCCGAGTCCCAACTATATATATAGTAGGCCATTGGGAGCATAAATTTGCCCTCGATCTCTTCAAAGTACAATAAATAGTCTATCGTATATCATATATTGAATAATGGATTTGGAAGTAGGTATAGTATGATATCACTGAACACCTTATGATGCTTACATGGAAACACTTATTGAAGTGATGTTCTCTCACCTCGTATGAGAACTTGTACAGAGAAGGATTTCCCATTTAGGTCTTTCAACAGTTCTTTCATTTTGACTTGGCTTAATGGCATTGGATTCTGGATAAATATGATACACTATAGGCTAGCCCAACTCAGTCCTCTCATACTAGAATTACCTCCTCACATTTCTCCTTTCAACACTAGCCGTGGCCAAGAACCAAATTGTCTCAAGATGTTCTAAACCCAACTCATGTACCATGAAGCAAGAAGAGGATAATGGGTATCCAGAAAGGTAAACATTTCTTCATGAAAGATGGTAGTTTGTTCTGAGCTATAAGCTTTGAGTACTTTCAAGGCTACAAGAAAGGGCTAATAGGAAATGATAGGGAGAGAATAAAATGAGTTGGCTTGATAATGGAGTTTTGAAACTTTGTAATGAATTAAAACCCCTTAAAGGGTATTCAAAAATCTTGACAGTCAGCTTTGATTCCTTGAAAGGTGTTCTGTACATCAATATTTGACTTGGAGAAGGGCTACAAGCTAGTGACAAGGATAGTAAGGTAAATGATAGCAAATGAAGTTTTGATTCTTATTAAAGGTTCTAATCATTTTAGATTGATTATATAAAAAAGAAAGAAAGGAGAATACAACCTCTGTATCGGTACTAAAAGGTGATTTGGTGTTTGAGTGTGATTTGCCTTCTTGAAATCTTTCTTGGTTTGAATGACATTGGTGACTAACTCATTGAGATTGGCTAGAGTTTTGTTTGGACTTAGAACTCTTTGTTATCAGGTGGTATCAAAGCAGGCTTATTAGGAGAAATAAGAATCTAACAAGATTTGGTGCAAGTGTGTATTGCTCAGTTGAAAGGTTAGCCTTTAAGAAGAGACAAGAAGCCATGAAGACAAATAACAAGAAGCAAGAACTAGAGTGGTTCAAAGAAATAGCTGAGTTAAGAAGTGATTTGAAGAGGCTTGAATTTTGGAGAGGTTGTGGTTACAGGAAAGAAACCAGGAATATGGTTGGTGGTTGAAGAGAAGAGTGAAGTGGCCTATAGAGTCACTTGTCAAGAAAGGAAGAAGACAAATGATGAATGCCAAGAGAAGAGAAGGAGGTAAAGAAGGAAAAGCCTATGGAGGCTTGAAAAGTAGAGAGTTGCCAAGTGAGCAACATGAAAGAGAAGTGAAAATAGTTCTCATTGTGGAGAACATAGTAAAAGTGAAGAAGAGTGGAGAAGAGAAAAAGTGCAAAAAGAAGCACTTGGTGAAGAAATGAAGAAAAAGAGGAAAGTGTCCAAGAAAGAGACACTCATGGAGACATTTTGGTCTCTAATTTTATTGTCTAATGTTGTGTTTAAATGCATGTGTACAGGTATGAAGAATTTTATGAAGAAGATCAAGGACAAGACATTGAAATTTGCAAGAAATGGATCAAGAAGAGCATCCATAGAGGCAAATGAGTGTGATGGAAGAAGAGAGCAGGTTGTGGAAGTCTATAAACATGATATTGAAGTCCTTCAACATACCAATGAAGAGATGGAAGAAGATATAGAGTTTCATGATGCTTTGGAAAGCATTCTAGTAGAAGAAGACAAGAAAGAAAACAAAAACAAGAAGATTGCAAGCAAAGAGGTAATGCAAAGAGAAATGGGTATGCAGCTGGATTATAATCAAGTATGTAGAGGTCTGAATCACGATTTTACTCATGCATATAAGAATGAAACTTTTGATATAGAAATTGGTACAAAGAAAGGTGAAGTTGATTCTTCAAAATCTGAATTGAATCATGGGTATATAGTGCCAAAATGGCTCAAGAAATCAGTTGATTGTAAAAAGGATGCAAAACCCAAGCAAGAGGTTAATGAGACTACAAAATGCAAATGGAGAACAAGAGGAAAATGATAAGGAAAGAGCATATTTCATAAGGAAACGGGCACACAATGAAAGTGATCAAAGATGAAGGTATGAAAAGAGTGTTTCAAAGAATAGACCAGCATGTGATTCACAAGGAAAGAATGAAATAGTAAGCATGTATAAGCCCAAGATGATGAAAAACAAAGTGTGGAAGGTTAAAGGAATGAAAGGACAGGTTAGCAATGTCACCGAGCATGAAAAGAAGAAGCTATCCAAGAAAGCAAGAAACTTGAACAAAAAGAGATAATTGAGCAAACAGGAGACAAAATGAAGACCTCACAGCCTTGTGAGTCCACTAAGCAAACTAAAAGTGATGAAGAAGATAAAGGACAGTCTAGCAAGAGTGTGGCAAAGAAGTGAAAGGTAACCAAGTTGTTTTGAATATATCAAAACAACTTGGTTACCTTTCACTTCTTTGCCACACTCTTGCTAGACTGTCCTTTATCTTCTTCATCACTTTTAGTTTGCTTAGTGGACTCACAAGGCTGTGAGGTCTTCATTTTGTCTCCTGTTTGCTCAATTATCTTTTTGTTCAAGTTTCTTGCTTTCTTGATAGCGTCCAAGAAAGCAAGAAACTTGAACAAAAAGAGATAATTGAAAGTGATGATGAAATAATTATGAAAACTAAAATGCAATATGAGGAATGTATGGATGAAATCCAAGAGAGAGAGACTAGAAAACTGAAAGAGGATGAATATAAACTGAGAAAAGAAAAAGTGATGGCTGAGTATGATGTTCTAGGAAAGAATTTAAGAGGATGAAAAGCAAGAAGGTCCCAAATTTGATGTGGAAGGTGAGAAAGTGAATGATCTTCTATTGTATGAAGAAATGAGGATGATTGATGAGTCATTCATGACAGGTACAGGTTCAAATCAGTTGAAGGAGCTCACTAACAAGCATGAAGATGAAGAGAAAATGAAGAAAAATCATTAGCCATCTTGGACAAAGAAGAGTACAATAAGAATTGAGGCATAGTACAGGTTCAAGAGCAAGAAAAAGGAGGAAAATATGATGAAAAAAGTCAAGTACAGTAGTGATAAGAGAGAGTGATTAGAAAAAGAATGAAGAACTCAAATGATGGAAGAAAGAACACAAAATTGAGACAAGTTTGTCTCATTCTTTTACATCTAATGTTGCTTCTAGTTGTGTTTGTGCAGGTATGACTCAAAAAGTGAACATGGAAGGTGGAAAAAGACAAGAAAAAGATGAAAAGTACAACTGAGATATGAAGAAAAAGAAAATGAAGATGATGAAGAAATATTGAAGACAAAGTAAGCAATTTCAAGGCACGAAGATCCATACAAGAAAATGAAGAAACTAATAAAGTTGAAGGCGAACCCAAGTAAATAAAGAAAGGAGACAATTCCAAGAAAGAAAGAGATTGGAAGAAAAGGAAGAAGAATAATTAAACAGGGGTTCAATTCTCTCACTAGGGAGAATGATGCAGGAGCATCACCATGAAATTGGCAAATTTTAGCTTTCAATCCATTTTGGAATCACTTGAGTTTTGTTGGACATTTTAGAAGATGTTGTAATCTTCCTCCACCTTCTTCAGCTCCTACATTGGTAACATGGAGCAATTTTTGAACTTTGCCCCAAAACACATCCATGCAAATTTAAAATTCCTAAGTCATGGAAAGGAGTCTAATGTGAGTATGAAGACATGTAATGAAATGAAAGGACATTTAAAACCTTAGATGATGTAAATGAGTTGATTTATCTATCTAACTGGAGGGTTTACATGTTAAACTCAGTTCACACTATGGTTAGGTTCCTCGAACCATGTTGTAGCCACCTCCTCCTGGGAGGGTAAAAAGGAGTGATTCGAAAGAACAAGGGATATGAAAAATAAAGGGAAGGAAAAGAGTGGAGAAATATATGTACCTAATGCCATGAAGGCTCAAGAACCTGATTCAGTCTTTGTAAGTCATGCTCATAGGGTTCTTTATAAAAGTTTTGTAATGGTGAAGCTCATATTAAAATAAACATTACTTCTATGTGGTGTATATCTCATTATGACGGTATGACCTTTTCATTATTCAAATGATGATGTATGAATGAGTGAATGTGTGTTGACATGCCCAAGATTGCCCTCCATTATTAGAAAGGTTAAAACTTTGAAAACAATCATGTTAAGATAGTTTATTGATAATAGAACACCTTAATAATCTTGACAAGAAGTTAGGAATGTTTGAGAGTCTTGGAAAATAGTGAAGGAAGCCCTTTGAATGGAGTAAAGGTATGTGAAATCCTGATAAAGTTTGAAAAGGTAAAGAAAAGGAAAATTAAATTAAATTGCCCTCCTCTCAAACTCGTGCAACCTAATTTAGGGTTTAGAGAGTTTGAAAACATACATCTTGGGTTTTATTCGAGATAAAGGTCTACACATTGGTATGAAGGTGGAGACTTATGTATACAAGGGTCTTGTTAAGTTTCTAGAGAAGTGGAATAGTTTTGATAAGCCAAATGCTTAGAACTCGAGACTATTATGAAGCAAAACCCGGTCTAAGGTTTAAGTAGGAGAGAAAATAATCATTCCTTGCAAAATACATAATAAACGATGCTATAAAATTTGGTGAAAAAGGACTTTTAGTGAATATATTAACAAGGATGAAGTTTCAAGGCAAGATATCAAGGTTTAATGACCTATATGATAAAATCTCGATTAAGCGTGTACATAGTACTGTCTTAAGGGTCAAGCAAATAAAAGATAGTCATATATTTGTTATTCTTGTTTATATTCATTGGTATTGTTAAAATTGATGAATAAATACTTGATGAAGACAAGGGCCTTGTTAAAAGGAGGAAAGAGACCTTGTTGAAGAAAATCTTACTAACTTAGACTTGTACCTTGTTTCTTGATTGTCCTAAACAAATATTGAACAATGCATTTAAGGGGACTACTCTATCCACCGTAGAAAATCGGTTACAAGAAAATAGAGGCATATAAAGATTAAGAGGAGGGTCGAGAATAAGTATTTAAGGAAGGATCCCTTGAACTGTTTTCAAAATCTTGCTACTTAGACTTGTAGATTAAGATTTCCTACAAAAGATTATACAAGCCAAAGGGATATCATTAGATATGATGTTTGAAGGAAAAGGGGTATACATGAGGTAGACAAGGGAATAAAATACCTACATGTTTGAAGAGTCCAAAGTGAAGAAGATATACTACAAACTAGACATTGAATGGTGAATAGTGAGCTAGAGAGTAAAGCATAACTGTATTTCTTGAAACTAGTGCTATGAATGAAGTTTAAGAACCTAACAAAGTTGATTTGGGTGTTATGTGAGCTTTTGTAACTAGCTACAAAGATCAGGAACTTTGAAATCCATTTAAGATATCAACATCCTTGTGGAAGGTATAGACAAGCCTAGAGACCTAGTGAGGGCTAATTGCAAAGAGGAAGACTGTGTGGGGAAAAATGGAAGGAGAGTTGGCCCATGAAATTTACCATGAAGCAAGAAGAGGATAATGGGTATCCAGAAAGGTAAAAATTTCTTCATGAAAGATGGTAGTTTGTTCTGAGCTATAAGTTGTGAGTACTTTTAGGGCTACAAGAAAGGGCTAATAGGAGATGGTAGGAGAGAATAAAATGAGTTGACTTGATAATTGAGTTTTGAAACTTTGGAATGTATTAAAAGCCCTTAAAGGGTATTCAAAAATCTTTACATTCAGCTTTGATTCCTTGAAAGGTGTTTTGTACATCAAGATTTGACTTGGAGAAGGGCTACAAGCTATTGATAAGGACAATACGGTAAATGATAATAAATGAAGTTTTGATTCTTATTAAAGGTTCTAATCATGTTAGATTGATGATATAAAAAAGAAAGAAAAGAGAATACAACCTTTGTATCAAGTACTAAAAGGTGATTTGTTTTTTGAGTGCAATTTGCCTTCTTGAAATCTTGCTTGGTTTGAATGACATTGGTGATTAACTCATTGAGATTGGCTAGAGTTTTGTTTGGACTTAGAACTCTCCGATATCAATATTTATCATTCTTTGTTGGTATTTGAAATGTCCCTTTCAAGGGATTAGACCAACAACCAAGGAAATTAGGTAAAACACCAAATGATTCAAATCTGATTTTTATAGCAGCAGACTAAAATTAAAATCAGCGAACTGAAAATATATGCCAAACACCAAATTTACTTCATATAAACTTGCCACAAATTAGAGATATATTTTATGCATCCAATAGAACCATAAACAATGATAAATCTGAACCAACACACTGCTGGAAATTAATAAATGTCCAGCAAAGAGCAGCCACAACAAAATTATAGATTATGGGTCTAGAAACCCCAAAAATCATGAAAATGCAGATTCTGGCCTTAGAAAATATGCCAAATCAGATTATAAACTGAAAATGCAAATATATGTTCACTAAACCCTCAAACCCTACACCAAGGTAGGTCGCTCCACATGTAGGAAGCAAATAACAATATGAAAATGAATATTCTCTCCTCAAATCTGCCTTAAACTTCAATACCAAGCAATGATGAAGGGTTTTCGTCCTTACCAAACCACTAGAAGGGTTTTCGTCCTTCTAAGAAAGCCACACAAGAGGGTTTTCGTCCTCAAGTGGAAGAACAAGGAGCAACAAGCTCTCAATGCTCAAGATTAGGAAAATGCACCAAAACTAGATGTCAAATGATGTCTTAAGACTCCTTTTATATTCTTCCATTGGCGCCAAAGCTTGAAAAGGTAAGGCCGACCCCAAGAGATGTTCTTTTCCTTCATTAGCTTCCATTAATTTGCTTTAACTCAGCCGACCTGCTATAAGAGGGAAACACTCTAAAAGAAAATATAAAAATTAGTAAAAAACAAAGCAAAGAAGCTCAATGTTCTCCTCCATCTTTATTTCTTTGCCATGGAGAAGGAATGGCAAGAAGTCCAAATAGTGGCTCTCAAGTGGGAAAAATGGACATTAAAATATTTCTTTGAGTTTGTTGGTTATCTTCCCTTTTTGAGTGGAGCGACCCACCTTGGAGGAAAAGTGGTATATGCTGATGGTAAATTGGTTAATTTGAGTGTATTATCTTATTCTCCATATTTTTAAGAGCCAAGATCTCAAGTTTCATGAATTTTGGAGTTTCCTAGGTAAAGTTATGAATTTTTAAAGTAACTTTGCAGACAAGGGTTTATAGAAATTCATATCTCCAATTCTAGGGCACTAAAAATCAGTTTTCTTGCATGATATGATTGTTGGTGATATATAATAATTTTAGAGACTTAAGTGGAGCTGATTTGAAGGGTTTTGAAGGCACAAAAGTGGGTTTGAAACCCCAAAAGGGGTCGCTGCCCTAGAAGGGTGTTTGCTGGCAGCAGTTAAGGGTTTTTACATATTTGTTTCAGTCACTAACAACCTACTAAAAATCTGAAAAGTGTTGTTTATCTTCAGCTTTGCATAGTTTCTGTGAGTCCCAAAAAAAGACATTACAACTTGGTGGACAGTGTGCGGTTTGTGTTCGGAGGGAAAGCGCATGGAGATAATGTCCCATAGGGCTTCGCAGAGGGTAGTTGAAGAAAAGATGTTGTATAGATCATAGTTGGAATACTCTGTAAGTACTCCCCAAAAATTTGAAACAACAAATATTTGCTGATATAACTCACTGAACAAACTCACGAATATTAGTCGAGTATATTCGGCAAATATTGGCCAATATTCGGCGAGTCTGTGTCCTTTACTCGCCTGAAAACATTTTGATTCTTTTAAAAGACTAGCAGCATTTCAACAGGTTTTTTATTCCTCATAATGTAGGTAGAGAGACATACTTGCAGAAACATCTATACATTAGTGCCATGCTGCTAGAGAGCTTTCCTATTTGTTTTTTTGCAGAATATAGCTCAGAATTGCAGGTTACAAGTCAACCATGCTCGCTTACAAATCTGTTACATTTCAGCAGGGTCACAAATGCCATTTGTAGCTGATTTGGTGGTTTTTAGAACCTCAAATGGAGAAGACCAACCTACAAATCCCTTTATCGTTCTTTTGGTTTCCTCCCCAAATTCAAAATTCATAACTCTTTCCAGTCGGTTTTATGTTACATGACCGTTAGAATGCTCTTACAATGTTGTTGTACTCTCATACTGAATGAATATGCTCAAACGACACATTCATGATACTCTGTGTATGTAAATGTGTTATGGGATGGGCAGAATGATTAGTCTTAAAGCTTAATTACAGGGAAATAGCCAAAAAAATTGTAGGAGTATGAGGTGGTAAGGATGATATGGATGACGTATATGACGTGTCATGAATAATGATGTGTAATCAAATATACATGCCATGATATTGTTATGCGGCAGGGATGACTGCATGGCATAAGAGGTTCCCTTGTAGACACATGTTGTTCACATGAGCAGCCCTAACTAGCAACACAACATTTTATAGACTCATTTGATACATTTTGTAGCTATATTTTGCATAAAATTTATGTTTTTAAAGAAACTTGTGTATTTTTAAGTTTTCGAATATTCCGAGAATATTCGGCGTCTTTGAAGTTTTTTAGCGAATCAATTTTTTTTGGGTTTGTTGAATATTTTCCGAATACGAGTATGCAAACTATGGTATAGATTATGCGACATGTAGAAAAATCATGCAAATGAAAGGGCCAATAAAGCCCCTATGCTAAAGATTGACTAGAGTGAGGAGTTGGCAATGTGCAATCAACCAAAGAAAAGACTTGATTTTAGCCCAGTGTCGATACATGCTAGAGTTCATTCCACTTAGGTCCTTGAGTTATGGGGTCTTGGTTCAAAATTCCATCTGCAGAGGAATTCTTGACATCCCCAAAAGAGGGTAAACGACCATATTAGTGTTTTGTATCTAAACACAACATATAGTCATGTGCTATTTATGTGCTTAGTATTATGTCTGTTATGTTATGTTGTTGCGTATAGAGTTAGTGAATGGTTAAGTTCGTGAATTGTCCATGGGTTAATTAGGATTTTTAGTAGTTGAATACAAAAGGGGGAGAAAACCTAAGAATGTATTATCTTATTTTACAATATCAAAAACCTCGTGCAAGTGATAGCCTCCATTGTGTGAGAGCTTTTTTTACCGTCAAATTTGTAGGTGCAATCCACCCGTAGGGAATCTAGTATTAGTATTATTACTTTATTTTTGTAGTTCTATTTTTGTTGGTATTTGGAACACACCAAGCGATATCAAAGCTTTAGTCGATTTAAGCATTGGCTTACCAAATGCCGAGAGGAGCTTATCCAAGAAGAAACTAAAAGTTTGTGACCAAGGATGAGATGAAACATTTAATTGCTAATTTTGCTAAGGAAGTTCAAAGGGGGATTTTCTCATTTGGAAAAATAGCTAGTGCGGACAAATCTGAAATATTCAAACCCTTGAGGCACATCCATTGAGGATGAGGGAGAGGAGTATATCAACCCTTGGGGATGTTGATCAAGGCCCACCGATGATGAAGAGGAAGAGGCAAAATGGTTGCATTGTTTCTCTTTTAATCTACCAATGAAGATCCTTCAATATGAATTTGGAGGTGGTATGGAGGTCCACACATAATTGAGCAAGCTCAGATTGGCTTTTAGGGTGAAAAATATTAGAAGGCAAGATGACAAGTTGAATGTTTTTGTACAACATTTGGAAGGTGCTGCCCACACATGGGAGAAAGACGGCTTTTTTCAAATCTATATGGAGACTTTGCTAATGCTTTGATTCAAAGAGCAGATCGCTATTGGGATGAGTAATATGATACAATGTTGATGTACTTCTTTCAAAAGATATTTCTATGGAGGAGAACACGGAAGAATTCCAAGTTTTGGAGTCCAAGGCTAAAGCTTTCTTCGAAGTTGGTGCAAATGATCTATATTTCCAACCCACGGGTTGATGTTCGAATAGAAGTAATGATGTTTGAACCCAACTCATTTGAAAGGTCTATTATTGTAGCTAGAAGAGCTGAAAAACATATTGATGCCCTAAAAGGAAATTGTAGGAAATATGTCTTGAAATCTGTTCACCTTTGATAGGAAACCTAAGGATGAGGGAGATTATGAGTCTTTATTGTTTAAAACCTCGGCCACTAGTTCGCCCCTATTTCTAATGTTGTAAACCCATATCGTAAGTGTTCTAAACCATGGAGAAAGGGCCATATATGTGACATAAAAAGGTTTTATATAGCAGAAGATGTGTCTCCATCTAAGCCGGAGATAGAGTTTGATTATGAGGATACCCTTGACAAAGATAATGTAGAGTGTGAACCAGAAGATATGCCTCCCTCCATACTAGAAACAAGGGAGCCATCAATATCACTTTCTACAATGATAGGGTTGGACTGTTTGGACACCTTTAAGTTCTTTGCTTATATCAAGATATCTTGAATTTTGGACATGGTTTATCCAAGAAGCACACTTACTATTCTTAATAAGAAACAAGTCCACACACTAGGTCTCCATTTAGAGATTTTTGGAAAGTTTTCCGATTCAGGTTCTAGGTCGCCAAAGTATTAAATGCATAGTAGTAGTCCATAATGTGGAACTTTCAATGGCAGATTATGTCCTTAAAGATAAATTTTATGTGGTCGATATTGGGGATGTGGATGTTTTAGGGGTTCAATGGTTATATTCACTTGGAACATACTCCACCAATCATCAAGAGAGATTCTTGACATTCAAGCAAGGGGATCATGAGTATACTATCAGGTCTTTTTCCCCAAGGGAGCAAAAATTGTTGACTCAAGTTAGATGATCAAAATTTTGAAGAGGGGAATTTTGACATTATGGCCCGCCTTTACAATATGGATGTAGAATCATCTGTCCCACATGAACATGCTCCAAGGATTTCAGAGTTGCTATGCAAATATAAGGTAGTTTTCCAAGGTCTACCAATTATCCTACCACCAAACAGAAAATTTAAGCACATTATTAAGTTTGATCCTATAAAGGGACCAACAATGGTAAACCCCTATAGTTACAAGCATTTTTAGGAGTCGGAGATAGAAAAATGGTGAGTGTATTGTTGGAGGTTGGCATCATCGTCCCTAGTAAGAGCCCATATTTTTCTCCAATGGTACTAGCTAGGAAGGAGGATAGGCTGTATAGACCATATATTGATTTCAAGGCCCTAAACAAAATCATAATTAAAAATAATTTTCCAATGCCAATGATTGATGATCTGCTTGATAAGTTGCATGGGGCAAAGTATTTCTCAAAGATAGATCTGGATACTATCAGATACCAATTTAGATTCAAGACCAGAACAAGAATGCATTTAAAATGCATCAAGGCCATTACCAATTTAGGGTTATGCCCTTTGGTCTTAGCAATGCTCCAACCACCTTTCAGGCATTGATGAACAACATAATAATTTTTGCGTAAGTCAGTTCTAGTATATATTGATGATATCCTTGTTTGTAGTAAATCATTGACATCCCATATTTAGCATTTTGATGTTGAATTTGATATCCTGTGTAAGGAGAATTACGCCAAGGCCTCTAAGGGCGAATTCACAAAGGCATATGTGGAATACGTTGGTCACATTATTTTTTTGTTGCGGGGATTCGCACTGACCCTGCAAAGATCAAGGCCATATGTGATTGGCCTGTGCCCAAAACTCTTAAGAAATGTTGTGGTTTCCTAGGCTTGGTAGGATTTTACAGAAGATTTGTAAGGAACTTATCAGCAATAGCACACCCAAGTCATTTTTGATTACATGTGATTTATCCATGCAGTGAGCATGTCTAACATATGGATCTGATGATTACATTCGGAGAAATATAAACCTTGACAATATGTACAAGTTCATGCCATTCATGAGATTCTACGGAAATAATTTTTCCAAAAGGGAGAGAATGATCTGAAATAAATTCATACCTATCAGGATTCCAATGGAGAAGGATTCGATTGGCGGGGCTAAATACTATTTGTTTTGTTCACAATTACCTGGAAACCATACCCTTTTGTTGGTGGCTATTCTGGCACACTCTTGAACAACCATATCTGTTGCTTCTTGTTGGATAACATTTTTGCGGAAGCTGTGTTTTTGGGAGTGCCAAAACTCGAATACCCCATGAGATGATCCCCATCAAGATTTAGTCATTGGGGAGGGAATTTCCTCTGGATTATCTGGAACTGTTTCTGCAGAAGATGCCCATATGTGTAGCAGACTTTCATGAGTGATACTGAAGCTATGAGCTTGTTTAGGAGCAAGTTGGGCAAAATCACTCTGGTCCTCGACGGTTTTTTTTTTGAAGAGTTGGTTCCCATAAAGGGAGGTTTGTGGGGATTCAATCCTCTAATGATGGTGGCTGCTATTTTTCCCCTGTTGCAGGTGATCATGCTTGAAGTGATGTTGACAAATTTTAAACTGGGGGCTAATTTGTGAGGATGAAAGAGGACATAGGTTGGAGGGAGGAGGTGGCACCGGAGGGGTGACTTTGCTCCTCATGAGAAGTAGGACACAACAAGGCTTCAAAAGGATTGCAAAAAGCTATGGGGCTGCCAATGGAGGGTGGAGGTTTGGCTTTGTGAGTGTATGCAATCTGGAACTTGGCAAGGGGAGAAGAGGGGCTAATCTCTAAGGGATTAACTAAGGGAGTGTCCAGGGGAGATACGTGGTTATTCCATTGCAATCATGGCTACTGAGAAGTTCAGTGCACAGGAGGGTGTTGGGGGCTTGGATGCTCATTTTTGGGGCAGACTCGTGCAAGATGACCGTGTTCATGGGAAAATCTGCAGTGGAACAAAATATTTTCGTAGTCCATGTGTTGCTTCCATTCAATGCCTTCCATATCTAGGATAATGCGGTCGGAAAGAGGTTGGTTGAGATCACTATTGATGCAGATCCAAGCATAGTTCAGAACTCCTGGATTCTTTGTGAACTATGAGTTTGTGATGTATTCTCACAGGGCAGATCCGATCTTGTATAGGTTGGATTCATGCCCTTATTCGTTGGGGAGTAATGGAAGCCCTATCCAGACTGGGATCACACTGGGGAGATCTTCAATGGGGTTGAAGGCCGGAGACCAGTGTTTCATGAAAAGGCCTGATTTGTTGTAGAACCAAGGTCGCCCTTGGAAGGTTCGATCTTGCTGCCATGTAGTACTAAAAATAGCCATAAATAACACTTGGGCATCATAAGAATGTCCACTGTGCCTGAAGGTTTCCAATTAGCTTGAACCCAAAGCTTGAGAGTTTTGGGTCCTTAAAAAACTCCCTAAAAACTCCCATGAATCTGCAAATGAGAGCTTTTTCTTTGGGGTGCCAGAGACAATTTTCCATCTCATCTAAGGAAAATGAGATTTTGCGAGCTACCTCCTTTTTGAGATAGCAGCCTTTTGTTTTCTTGTCTGGAAAGAAGGGTCTGGTGATGGTTCTTTGAGTGTGATAGTGTAGAAATTGCTGCAAATCTCTCTTCCCAATGAGAGGTATGTCAGCTGAAACTGCTGATTTGAAACTCGAGCCATTTAGAGGCGGTGGAGCAGAGGATGCCATTCCTTTTGCCATTGGTGCAGAAGAAGAGATCAGATCAGCAGGCTTGTGGAGTGGACAACTGGATTATGGAGAGAGATCTATGTTGCTAGGATACGGGTAGGGGTACAGGCACCTAGGTACGGTATGTCTTGGGTATGGCCGTACATATATATATATATATATATATGTACTCATTTTACTCATTTTTAGTCCATAAGAAATACAAAACTTGAAAAATATAGTAGTATCAAGGTTCAAAACATTCAATATGCTTAAAATTTAACATTTTCATTAATCATGTGGCAATATGAATACAAATATTCATATAAGGGTTTAGGCACAGCTCTGATATTCATGTTTGAAATTAAAACATTTTGTAATCTTGTGTGTGTGTTTAGTTCAACATTATACTACATATGTGTAGTTAGCCCCAATAGAAAGGCAAGAGCTAGATGATGATATTGAGCAATGAGATGGCCATGATTTTCCAGCATCCATCCAAAGGTAAAAATGGCCTTTACTGGGCTGCAGCTGCAAGGGTTCAAGTTGATCAGCAAACCTACCATCAAGTTGAGGATGAAACCCGTGTCTTACTAATGTGATGAGATCCTCACATTTTCCAGCTTTGTCTTTTCCATTCTCTCATGTGATTCTTAGTTTGTTTCATAGATGTTTCATTTGCTAACCAAAGACTTCCTGGATTTTTACTTGTATTCATAAGCATTGTAATCAATGCCTCCGGACACTCTTCAAGTTCAAAGACATTAGGTGTGTTTCAAGATCTGGAATAAATGTAAAACTTGAAAACCTCAAATAAAACATTATAGTAAAGATAGTGCTTATGGTTTATGATGTAAATATAATGGGAATAATATGGGGGTGGAATCATGATTTTGCTTGGAAAATGCTTGTCTTGGCTAGAGACCTGTTGGGCCCTTCTTCCTTGGTCCTCCGCACAAGTTTGTACCTCGGATGAGGCTGACCTTGCCAAGTGCTTTGAAGCGGTGTATGGAGCCAGTATGGAAGGTGGTTCCCTTCTGTGTTGCTTGTGGAATTGTTTGTGTGTTTTGGCAATGGTTGAGTGTCTTTTTATAGCTTTTAGAGGAGTTTAGGGTTGATTTTTTAATTCATTTATGTGTTTTTAGGGTTTAGGTTGATTGAGTAAACCAAAAAAATATTAAAAAACATTTTTTATAAGCATCAATGCTGTTTTTGATAGGGTGCATCCTAGGTACATTTGGGACGTACACAGATGTACTTGTACCGTACTTGTACCCACTACGTACCAGGTCAGGGGTGTACCAGTGCTTCATAGAGAGATTATAGCTGATTGGAGGAGCTGAAGGTTCATTAGTGGGGTTTCAAGTTACAGACTTATTGTAGAGGGATCATGGATTGTGGATTTTTCAATTAGGTTTGGTTTTCGGTTGACTATTGAAACTGAATGAATGGAGCTACTTATTGACCATGTATGGGTAGCTACCCCTCAATAGTACAAATATGTAACCGTTTATTATAACTTGGATGAGCATAGGATTGATTTGATGCAACTTTGCTATCACCATTCTAAATAGTTTATATTTC
This sequence comes from Taxus wallichiana var. yunnanensis, assembly GCA_018340775.1. Lineage (NCBI taxonomy): Eukaryota > Viridiplantae > Streptophyta > Pinopsida > Cupressales > Taxaceae > Taxus > Taxus wallichiana. The sequence goes on along the minus strand of CM031238.1, from coordinate 197,412,425 downwards.
TCCCTACTTATATAATGTGTACAGATTCTCAACTCACGTTTCGTGGGTAGTATATTAGGTCATTTTTATAATTTCATATACTACAATAGATTTATAGGGTTGATTGCTAAAATTCAACATTAATGTTGGTTTTTTGAACTTTTTCACCAGTGTAGAACTAGATAGGCCTATGTAAAGTTGGAGATGTTAAAACACCTTATGCATATACTGAAAATTCAGCCTGATGTATACATGGTTGTATTTGTTAAGGAATAAAGTCTCTCTGGTGGCATGAGGTTATATTGGAAAAGAGATGATTTAGAGGAAGATAATTATGTAGAATCGCAAGTCATGAAAGGGGAGACAGCATTATTCATTTAAGAAAAATAATAACATTTGATTGTAAATCATTTGAACTACTATATTCAGCATGAATGAAAATAGGGAATGAAGGTCATGCATTTGTTGTGTAGGCTGCCCAGAATAGAGTTGAGATGGGAGATCTCCTGTAGGAGGGGTGTTCATGACAATAGCATGCTTCTTGTTTGGGTGTTGTGGAATCAAATGGACGCAGAAAAAGAAGAGTTCAACAGATCTGGATGTGTCAAATGCACAGAGTATAGGAGAAGCAGGTTGAGAAATACTGGCAGGAGAGTATTCAGTTTTGAAGATATACTGCTATAAGTGGACTTAGGAGAAAACAATTATCTAAAAATAATAGGGAAACAAAAGATTCAACATGAAAATTATGTATATTAAGTATAGTATATTTTTGGGATGATGATAGAGCTCCTAAAGGAAGGGTGTCCATAACGATACTATACTTCTGGTAATGGGTTTTGTGGAATCCAAGAAAGGTAGAAAAAATATTTCACATAGTCCGGAGTTATCAAATGCAGTGAGAATAGGAGAAAATAAGAAAGTTGAGAAAGAATGACATACATGTATTGAGTTTTGAAGAAATACTACTATAAGCAGTCATAGAAGAAAAATATTGTAGAAAGATAATAGCGAATCCTAGGATAGCCAAACACCTAAGTCGAGAAATTTTTACAGCCATAAGACTTTTTAGCATTGTCAAATAAAAAGATAGTTGCAAATGCTATCTTGTTATACATGTTGTAGTAGTCACGCATTGGTTTTTTTTTAAATACTCTCTGGGAAGCAAGAAACACTACACGTATTGCTATAAAGAGTGAAACTTTTGTAGCAGCATTGAAGTGAAAATCATTGTTTTAGAAGAACAAAGCGTAACTGATATTAGAGAAGTGCCTAGCGTATAGCTAAAACAAGCTTTCATTTATATGTTCATGATAAAGACATTTAGAAGAACAAAGCTTAACTGATATTAGAAAAGTGCATAGTGTACATTTGGGGAATATGTTAATGAAAATTTATAGAGGCTTGCGTTCATTGATGGCTTAAATAACATATTAAGCTTTGTGATGATTTAGTATTGTTTTGGCAGCTATGATGAAGTTTCCAAAATGAACTTAAAGGTACGAAGATAATGAAAGGTATGTATCTTATTTAATTATTACTATTGGATAAAAAATAAAATACAGCAAATTTAAGTACAAATGCAGGCCCTCTATTAGAATTAGAAAACTCTTGGTCACAGGAAAATCAAATATCAAAAATCAAGTAAGAAACATATCAAGATTTATACAGTTTTTGGTCTTGGAGATCATCTAACAGAGGATGCACTGTGATTTTGCAATTTGTGGAAGAAAAGAGAGAGTTAAATATGGTGCTATTTCTCAGTTTAATGTCAAAGGAAATAGAGTAGTTCAGGAAGATCCTTTAGAATGGTTACTATAGCACGAACAAAGACATCGAAAAACGCACGCAAGGGAACTACTCTGAACTTAAAACAAATCAGAAAATGCCAATATCATGTTCCGTATACAGATGAGATCGGTACGGTATATTCATTATGCATCACACACATCATTCATGCCACGCCGGGCATCGTGCACGTTGGGTCACTTCGGTCATACATATTCCGTATGCCCCGATCTGGGCATTGATCATTGATAGACTTGTTCAATCATTGATAGACTGAACGCCAAGCCGATAGCATTGATAGCCATATAGAGTAGGCCATCGGGACCCTCGATTGGAAAACCGAGTGGAGTACCCCATATATAGATAGGGCCGTCTATATAGATGGGATGGTGTTGGTCGAGTGCAGTCAATAGGGTAGGAATCATCAAGACACCAAACCAGCCAATATAAAGACGGTTTTCGGTGCTAGTGATCCAATCGCAAAAACGATTCCATAGGCTTGCGCTTTCGCGTCTTTCTAGAATTGCAAAATGAAACCCATGTATTCAGACTAAAACAGATACCTCATTGGATAAATAAAGGAATTGGTAGAATCTTTCAAAGTGATACTGCCCAAGTTAATCGAGTTAATAAAATCTTAGAAGATGTTAAATTTCTTGATACTTACCATATAGAGGTTCGAGGTAAATCTGTATGTAGCACAGTTTCACCTATTGGTTCTGCCAGATAATTATTTGAAAGTTGATATTGCATTAATTGGATATGATGTCCCTGATAGTAATTTAATTTTGGCATGAAAAATAGTATTCTAGAGATACCTATCTAGATTAATATTGATAGGACTTCCTTTCAAATCTCCTACAATGATTCGAAATCACCTCATCTACATGTGGTGCAACCAATAGGTATGTTGAATAGAGCATCTACTACATTATATTGAGTCAATATATATGCTGCCTTTGAAGTCATTGAAATCAGAGATGCTGCTGTTCTCGTATGCGTTACTAGTTGGAGATGCTTTTGTAATTGGAGAATGATGTCTCAGAGCTGAAATTTAATGGGAAGACAATCACAATTCCCAATGACTATAAGAATTTTACTATTAGAATTGAATGATTAGAACACATCAACAGTAAGGGGATTCTGGAAAGAAAATTGGATGCATGGAAGGAATAGAGAACTGGCCCATCAAAGAGGAAGATCTTATACAGTCAGTACGTTAGCTCAGATTTTGTATATTTAGCACTTTTGGTGTTAATTCATGTTAACCAAAAGAAATATGCTATTTTATTCCCCAACATTATGTGAGAGTCATCATGGAAGAGCCTAGTTCTGCAGTCCAGTATGTACTATTTCCAATTCTAACACTGCATTCTTCAGTTGGCACCTAGATAATTATAAAGCCGTTCATTTGCAACTGCTTTAGTGTTTATACCTAAGTTGCCGATACGTTTCAGATATGGATATGAAGTATCTAATACGTGGATACAACAATTCATTTTTGTCTTGGTTACGGCAATACAAAAATACATAAAAATACCAAAAATATAAATTCTAGCCTAATAAATAGGAATTAACCACATATTATGCATATAAAAACAAAATAAGCTAAATAACCACAAAAACTACTCATAATTTGTATAAAGGCTTAAAGCCAACCAAATGCCAACGACAAGTCACAAATGTCATGATAAATATTAAATTTAATTATTACATCAAACTAGTATTCAATATTCATCATATTGCTCATTATTGATAGCATTAACATCAACATCAAATTTTTAGGGTTTCTATAGTGTTTTTTATGCTTGTTTTTTTGCAAGTTATGTTTGTAATGTTGAAAAAAACGTATCCAGACGTATCTGACCTGTGTATTCCATAACCTGGCCGTATTCGTAGGCATACCATATTCATATCCATATTGGATATGTATTGTATCCGTATCAGGGGCCTAGGGTAGATGTATCGGTTTAGACCTATACATCGGTCTTAGAGCTTAAGTCCCGTAGCCCAGATCTACTATTTTCAAATCTAATACTACATTCTTTAGCTGGCACCTAGAAAATAATAAAGTCGTTCATTTGCAACTGCTATAGTGTTTAGACCTACACATTGGTCATATGTATTAAAAATAAATACATAAAGGACTATTTTGGATAACCAAACTTATCAGCTATGTAGAAGCTATTCTCCCATGCAACATGTTTATGATTTTTTGTAGGAAGTCCTAGAGCCTAAATAGATTTTAGGCTTTGAGATAAAACAATTGGCCTAGTTGTAATATTGTAAGATTTTCAAATAACAAAATTTTCAGACTAAGTTGTTTGTAATGTGTAGAAGTTCTTTTCCCATGCAACATATTTAAAGTTTTTGCAAGAATTCCTAGAACCTAAACAAGTTTTAAGCCCCGAGATACAATAGTTGGCTCTGTTTTAATATGGTAGGTTGTTCAAATGACAAAAAAATCATACTAAGTTGCTTGCACACCATTTTTACAAATTGTTCATGTCGAAGTGCATGCAAGAGACCCACCTAGTTCAATATAAGGAAAGATAATGTTTCGTGCATTGAACAATTTATGGAGTTCGAAAAACTTGTCCTTAATGCATATGGAGTTTCAAAACCCAAAGGCTATATGAGGACAAAGCACAAGTGCCTCATTTATGGCGGAGGCTATTCTCCCCATAGAATGCACCGACACACATGAAAAACAGCCATGCGTCCATCTATGTCCCATCCATCGCCATGTGGTGGCGGTTCAGCAGATTAATTTTTTTACGAATTTTGGTGTTGAAAAACACAATAGTGTGTTTTTTTGCAAATTTTGGTTTTGAAAAACACAACAATGTGTTTTTTTTTGTGAATTTTGGTGTTGAAAAACATAACAATGTGTTTTTCAACACCGTGTAAAAACACAATATGGAGCATCCAACGCGATTCGAACTCACGACCTCCTACTTCTCAACGCACATTCCTACCAACCCGCCTAGAGCTTACCACATGCAACTATCTGTTTTGAAAACATATATTTAAAAAAAAATGATGAAGTGACCCCTACTTGTGGGACTCGCCCATGCATGGGCATGCATGTCATGTATGGTGCATTTTATGCGGAATTCATGTTAAGTGGTGCATTCTATAGGGAGAATAGTTGTTGCCCTCATTTATATGCTTAAACATTAATCCTTCCCCTGTTATGGTTTTTTGAGTTTTCTTTACGGGAACAAAATTTCTTGAATTTTGAGGATGACAAATTATTTAATACATACATATATATTGTATGCACATACATACTTACGTATGTATAATAATTTTTAAAAACAATTTTTTAGTTACATAATTAAACATTCTAAAGCGCGCTGAAATATCATCTATGACATTGAAAATTGAAATTGAAAATCAAGTTTGTCAATATGAAATTCTAAATATGACTATCCAATTTTTTTGGTTTGGAAACCATCGATTACATAGATATCGACATCTCTGCCCATGATAAACTAGAGATTACATACAGCTGATTTACACTTGTTGAGTAAGTGTATATCTATATCGAAGCCTTCCTTTAGCTAAGCAACCACGACTAGGGGGCATCCAATCCGTCAAAGTCACCCAAGGAACGATCTTGGCCCTATCCGCTTTTTGACTCTTTGTGTCGGGTATCTCCAGGCCTTGCACTCAGCAAGACTTGATCCCTGGTGGGCTCATTCCAAGCCAATCAACTTCACCAAGAGACCAAGGGCCCTTCGATATGAGTATCCAATTTGAATATGATCACAAACATAAATATAACTACAAGAGTCCCATATGACAATGCAAATCGAGAAGATAAAAATGTAACAAAATGCTCAAATACAAGAATTAAGAAACAAACATAATTAGAGTTATAATTTGACACATCTCCCATGAGCATCAATGGAACCTCTTTGCTTCTCGACTCCAAATCAGCTGCCCCAACTCCATAGGAAGACTCCAACGAATACATCTAGCAAAATGGTATATCCAAAAAAATTACTACTATCATCATATGGGGTGATAAACGTTGATTATGAGCACATGCTCAATATCTTAGGTAGTATAAGTAATATTGCCCTCTTTCAATATTGTTGTTGGATTTTATTTTCCTGCCGATACAGAGTTCAATTGCCCAGCTGAAAAGGGATTTAGACCCCCTTTTGACAGAGCATTTGGTTTCCCAACTGATAAAGGATTTGGTCCCCTTGTTGAAAAAGGATTTGGTTGTCCAGTTGATAAGGGATTTGTCCTGCTGACAAAGGAGTTGGTTGCCCTGCTGAAGCTTGCATCCATGGTGGCATTGGAAATGAACTACTAGGACTATTTAAACTTGTACGAAGTAAATGAGGTGATACATACCAAGATGGAATTGTACAAGAGTTATTCATAAGTGATGGAGGTGTTCCAATTTGAGCATAACCTGGAATTTGAATATTTAACATATCTTGAAAAATCCTTAGATTTTCATGATCCGTTGAAGAACTTACACGCATCCTCTTTTCGTATTCCCTTAATTAATTTGTAAGTTCCCTCTCCCTCTTCTCTTGCTCTTTCCTTTGTTGCTTTTGTGCCTTCTCCGTCTCTTTTTGTTGCTCCTTAGCCTGCTTCTCCCTTTCTCTGCAAGCTTCTCCGCAATTTTTTTTCTTTTGTCGCAAGTCTAGCAACCTTTTTTCTTGTGCCAATTCTTTTTTCCTTAACTTTAGTTTTGCTTGTTCCTCCTTTCTTTCTCAGTATCAACCAATAGCTCCATGTATTCAGATGCAGTCAAAATGTGAATGCCTACTCAGCCTAATAGAACCATCTGAATCTTCGACTCTCTTTTTGTTTATGATCTCCCTTGGAAGTCGCAAAAATTGAGAAAGTAACTTACCATGTCCATCTTGGATTTGAGTCTCTTCAGGGACTTGAGGTTCATGTTGCCTAACTTCTGAGTTTATTTCATTTTCCGAGCATCCTCTTCAAATTCAACTCCATCTTGTTCATCCTCATCTCCAACATCTACATAGTAATGAATTATTGCTTGTTGTTCCAGTCCTTCAAGAAAGGAAGGCGATTCAAGCTTTGATCTTTTGTGCTGGAAGGTAGCTTGTAACCCATGTTTTTCATGGCATCCTCTAACCATTGTGGCGGGTTAACTTGACTTGGCAAGGACATATCATTGTTACTTAGAAAATTTGCAGACCCTTCATTATTGTTAATGATGTTACTTGGGTTTCCAAGAGCACCATTTAGCTCCACTCCATGTGTTGCAGTTGCTTCCATATCATCTCTTGAGTCAACATTTTGCATGAATTGAGTTTCAGGTACCACCTCTTCACTATTATTTAATTCTGGATTTATTCCTTAAGATAGGCTCAAAATGTTTGTGACAACATCAACATCTTCCTCACCTTGCATGTCAAATGCTTGGCTGCATGCCATGTCATTTATGAGAGCATCATAATTCAATGGCCAAATACCAGTTCTTTTGAAACCTGCAATTATGTTAGATGGTGTTAGTGCCTTTTTTAAGGCTCTACTTGCAAGCTTGGCAATGTCATTCCTTTTCACATCCGCACATTTTTCTCGCCATCCATTTGGTCTTCTCAACTCTAAAATATGTCTTGAAAGCGCTGAACACACTCACGTCAAGAGGTTGCAACTTATTACTAGTATGTGCTAGTAGTGTTATCAAGACAATGCCCAATATGTTGGCCTCCTCCACAGTTTGTAATGTTACATGGTTGTCGTGGCCATCAAATATTAATAGGTGTCTATTATTTGGAGAAACACCTCCTGGTATTGAAAGTGCAAAATGACATAGCCAATTTAAAAACAATTCATTTGTCATCCATGCATGCTCCAGGTTCACAATTTTTAATATAATTCTTTACCATTCTCTTTCCCTTGAACAAATAAAATCATGGGATTGACAAACCTGTTGCATTGACACAACACAATATAGTGATCCACTCCCTGCTCTTTGGTATTACCTTTGGGACATTTCGACTTCCCCTCTTAGCAATAACACACATTCCACAATTTCTCCCAGCCTGCAAACCAGTCTCATCACAATTCCATATTTTATGAGCACTGTATGCATAGGTTCCATAGCATTTGGCCATTGGTTACTATTGTAGGCGTAAGTTTAAAGCTTTATCCTGTCAAATCCCTCGTTGTTTGGATTGCAAGGTCTGGATGACGTTTTTTGAATCCAACCCACCATGATTTACCAGGAAACCCATCTCTGAAGGGGTTTTGTCTTGTTTCACAAATCTGAGCAACATTTGCCTTTGGCTGCATTAACTCCAAGCCATGACCTATAGCATCCATTTCTTTGTACCATTCAACAATTTCTTCTTCTTCTTCTTCAGTTAGAACCATTGGAGGACCCCTCCTCTTTCTGTGGGTGAGACCATTTAGCCAATAGTGTAATGATGTGGGTGGAATGGAATACTTCTTTGTTGTTGTTCTAACCGAGAATCCATTAAACTCAACATCATCTATTTCCTTCTCCTTATCTTTTTTTGTCTAACCTTGGATGACACTAAGCTTATTTGTTGCGAGATGTTCTCGAACTCGAGACAATGGATGGGTTTCTACATTCTGGTTCCTTACCAATTGATGTAGAATTATCCTCTTCATCACTGACATTATGTGATAATTGTACACCTCTCACTTTGGGCCTCCTTGACCTTCTAGCAATACCACCTCTTCTCATGACTTAAATGAAATACATGATTCACAACATGACATACAAAATAGAAGTACATGGTTATCAACTCAATTCTAATTGTTGAAGGAAAGATGATTGTTGGCAAAGAAACTGTAAAAAAACAAAAAATGTTGATGTTTAGGTCTCTTTTGAGGCTCATCGTTAACTTAATTATGATCTTAATGATGGGTAGCAAACAAGATATGAAACAACAATATTTTTTTTATTTTACACCAAGTTTCTTTCCCAATAATCTTCTTTAAATTTCTCAACTTAGCTTTGGTTTGCATTGTACTCAGCTATTAAATTGAAAAATTGAACATAGATTTGGGGAAAATTTTGGATAGAAATGGTGAGTGGCGAGGGGAAATTCAAGTGGCAGCTGAGTGGAAATTCACACTTGTAGAAAATGGATGATATGGAATGGGATCTTGATGATGATATTCAAAATAAGAAACATCAATGTGTCCATATTAAAGGGACGTCCATAGTATTGTTGTATTATGCTAAGTGATGACTATACACAAGAGAATGAGATATCTGGAAAAAATGAACAATATAGTGAATTCGAAATGCAATATACAACATTGTTGGACTATACAACACTGTTGTGCTCATTTAGTTGAATATACATTGTCTATACAAGCACTTTCACTCTTCAACATATTCCATACAAGTTTCATTGTCATAATAAAAACTACAAGTCAATTAATTGGTAAAAATGAAACAAAATCATTCATATTCCAACAGTGTTGTATATTCCAACAATGTTGTATATTGTATTTCAGAATTCACTATATTGTTCATTTTTCCTAGATATCTCATTCTCGTGTATAGTCATTACTTAGCATAATACATTGTTGGACTATACAACATTGCTAGAATATACAACACTGAAAAAATGAACAAAGGGCTTGAATTATGAAATAGTTTGCATTGCATAAATGTCTTACCTGAACTGCTTGTCACTTCTTCAACTGTGAGAGATGAAAACTGTAAGAACCATTGGAATTGTAATTGGTCATTCAACTTTTATTCTATCATCCTAAATTTTGATTGGTTGATGTTAGTTGACATGGATCCAATATGATAGTTCAATCGAATGGTTGAGATTTATTGGGATTAAATCCAATGGATAATATTTTAGTTGGTTATTTCTATTATTTTATTAAGTTGGTTACACAATTTATTGTTCATATGGTACTGAGTTTTTAAACACTATGAAAGGTGAGCCTGACCATAATGTCATTTATTGTTATGCAGGTGGTTACTAGGGATTGAAGACTCTTATATCAATAAAGAGTACATTATATTTGAGATTTGGTTTACAAAGTCTTCTGAAATGACTTGTTGAAGTGACTGTAATAGATATGGTGTACATAAAATGTAAATACTACTTAATGAGTAGTTGGATTCATAGACTTGATATTTGTACACTTATATATAAATTAATGTATATTTGAAGTTCTATCAATGAATAAGAGAATATTGACTAATTTTAAAGTTGTCTTATTCAACATAACATGCTTCCATATTTAAATAATTACACCGAGAGATGTTCTACAATGGCAGGCAAGGTTGTAATGGAGTGCATTGTTCACTTTTATTCTCAACATTAAATTTGATGTTCATTTGGCCGTCATGTGAAAATTCATTCATGAACTTGACTTCTATTGGATTGTCACTTAAATAAATTTGTTTCTTTTTTCTTGGAGAAGTCAATCAAAAATAGTAATATCTTGGGCTAGTGTTTCACCTTTTTTTCTTGAATAAAGATTTTGAGACCATGTAGCTAAATGATTCCATTTGCCACAAATCAATAGTAAATTGATAGATAATTTAATGAAGTTGTTGATTAAAGAGGTATGTAAAAATCAAACCAAATAAACTCCAAAGGCAACCTGCAAGCAAATCCATATAGGAAGAAAAGGGAAATAATTCGATTTCAGCTCGGGGCACCATCGAAAAATACTGAGAGCCCCTTTTCTGAAAAACCATGGCCCTTCTATAAGTACCTTTTGTAAATCTTCATCACTTTGGAAACAGAAGGAAATTGTCCACTCCCGTGGCTCGCACCTCCAATATACAAGACCATTTCCGCTTACACTAGTCCCTGACAAGGTCGATATTCGGTCACAAACCACCAAATCGCCCATCGCCGCACACTTAAATCTATTTCTCGTTATGTTCACCGCGTCCTCGCATGATAGCAAGTCATGCAGATCACCCCCACTTAAGATGGAATAATCTTGAGAGGTTCCCTAGCATTTCCTGCAAACAATTGCGAGGCCCAAGATCTAGCCATATCTTGAGTGGGTCCGGCATGGAGAGAGTCGAGCCATATCTTAAAAAAATTATTTAATTCTTCTTGTAAACTATAGAGAAAGAAACAATATGACATCCAATTATGCCCATTAAAAAACAATGTTACTAATCCAATATTGATTAAAAATATGCAAATAGGATATTATGGTTATTTTAAAAATATACAAATATTTTATGGTTAAAAATGAAAAAAGTGTAAACATACGTCAAATTTAAATCCTTCTCCATCTATTGATTGAGTGCTTCGTTGACATAAAAGTTTGTCCATCAAAGTTATGTGTCATAATATGGACTATTGTTATTAACTTCTTATTTATATTCATGGTCGCCCAATCCAACTTTTGATCTTCTTTAAGACGTCTTTTATCGAGTGTTAATTATTCAAAAGTATAAGGTGTATTGATTTAAATTTATTGTGGGTTGTTGTCTTAAATTTAAATAGAAATTGAAGGATATATTAAACAAGAATTTCATGATGATGCCACAATGGGTGCATTGACATTTGCATTTAAATCACTAAAAAATGACGAAAGTGTCTTAAAATAATTATGATTTTGACAACAATCTACAACAAATGTAGAGAAGAATAGACACCTCAAATTTCTTCGATGGTCATCAAACATAGAAAATCCATTCACCTAGTAATCACTATATGTACAATAAATAATTGGTCTTCCAGGTATAAGGGTTGAAAAATAATTTAAAAAATAATAATTTTATCAAGACATAAAGATCATAGAAGGTTGTAGATGCCATTTAATGTTTGTCACTTTTATTAAAAATAATGCGTAAATTTTTGTTCATGTTGTTAAAATTTCAAGTACATGTGTGTTTTTTATAAGAAAGCATTTCAAGTTTATTGAGTTTAAAATTTCAAATATATGTGTGATTTCTCATAAGAAATCATTTCAAGTTCATTGAGTTAACTACAAGTTTATGTTAGTTGTGCTAGCAAATGCCTTAAGCTATTTTTGGGCAAGTTTATTTGTTTTTAATGATATCATGATAAATATCAATAACATGGTAATTTGATACACATATCTTGTAGCTAATACTAAAATTCAACATGGACATCTTACTATAATATTATTCCTTAGCATCTATATTGACTCTTTGACGTTTATTACTAACCTAAATAAGATATAGATGTGATTACTAACCTAAATGTGGAAAAGAAAACACTTCTTCAAACCATGTTCATATTTGATAGTTTTTATAAAAGATTTGTTTTTTTTTCTATTTTTAACATATTTATGGGGTTGTGCAAACCCAAATCTTCTATTGTTTACTCTAATTGTGCTTACCATGCAAGTGTTGGAAATAGTTTATGTTCCTTTATAACATTGTGAATATGAATCAATTTTTCATTTGTTAATGAGTATGATAAATATGCTTTCATTATTGTACCATAGTGAAGTCATTTTCATAAGTAAAGATACTCCTCAATAGGTGTTTCCAAAGAAAGTGTCTGAAATATGTAGTTGGGCTCTATGTAAATTTGAATTTTCAATATTGTTGTCTTATATTATTGTTTCCTTTTTCCACATTTGATATGTTGTCAAATTTATTTTTTTCAAAAGTGTATGTCTTCACTAATTTTGCACGTGTTGGGCACCTATATTGTCACAACTCATTATGCCTTGATTTTATCTTCATCCCTTGTCAGCCTAAAATCATGTTGATTTATAAGTTTGCACCCCTGCATTCTTTGAAAGAAACTATTCACATTGAGAGGATTGAACAACAGGATCTAACTTTTGCAATTGTCTCTAGAGTGTGGTGCCTCCACCACCTTTGTTTCGCTCCACCATTCTCATCATAGCAGTTCATAAAAATGTCTCTTAATCCTTTTGTTTATCTACAAATAAAGGAAGAAGAGTAGTTATAGTTCCTTCAAACTTTATCCACCCAATAAATTACACTTATATCTCCCCCTAATTCTTTTCTACTTGTCCTCATCTATTTCTTCTTCCCCTTCCACTTTTTGTTGGCTTCATTTCCTCCCGGCATATCCATTTAGACTTTGTTTTCTAGTAAAATAATAAATTATACTCATGGTATATTAAATTCACATATCATTCTAAATAGTTTTTTTGAAAAGCTCAACCTCTTTCCACATACTATCTCTACTATTGGAACTCGCATTGAACCGGTGCTTCTTCCCTAATTTAATTAGGGGAGAGGAGCCAATCATGGTGCATTACCCAATAGTGGTGAGGGTAGTTGACATATTTGACTCCAGTTTTTACACAGTAAAATATTAATAATTGAATGAATACTATCCTATAAATGTACAAACACTCTTCAAAACTGATGTGTCTGTCACTTTTCATGTACTGAGTGATGAATCTATCAACAATAGAATTGTCAATATCATTTTTAAACATAAAATAACATATATTATACTTCCATGTTTGCCAAATTTAAAGTCAACATGTATTTAATACAAGGATATATAATTGTATTTCATCCCTATACAAAATTGATACCACATCATCATATCAATTTGATGTCACTTTTCATATAATTTAAGTTCCCATTTTACAGTGTAAAAGGTCTTGTCATACACACACTTTGGGGCAGGTTCTCACAAGCAGAAGTCCAAAGTGCACCATTTTCAAATACAAGTTGTCTTTTAAGCATTAACTTTCTCACCATTTTCTATACCAGCTACTCCCATAAATGATGTACCTGCATATTTTCAACAAATGTGAGGCTCAAGAAACAAAGATTGAATTGAAATGAAAAATCAAATCAAATTGAACTTCAAATATGAGTATTGAAATAAAATATCATAAATCTTGATCCACCCCTATCAGTTTCACCCAATCAAAAACAAGCACAAGGATCAACCAATTTTACCCAATCAAAAAAAAGCACAATGATCAATCAACTACAACACTTTTCATATCTCCTATGTAGTGCCCACATTTTACACACACAAATACAACAGTAAAATACCAGAATTTTTATTTTTTACTTACATTGCTCAATGCAAAACGCCACAAGGACTCCAAGTAGAACAACTCAACAACATATACGACACCTACATCAGTCACCAAATCACATAGACACATGACTACGTCAAATACATGCTGACGCTACACTTTTCCCAATGGAAGATTGCTAGTAGAGACCCAACCACAAGAACCTGACTTCAAGAATGGCGAACCCACAACACATCACTACTTCAAAGGTATTGTAGTTACGATTAGCATCCCAAGAACATGGTTATGAAAGCATAATTTTCTCTCTTTTTCCATCTACAAAATCTTAAGTTCATTCCATTTAATTTGCTCTTTACCCTTATGACAAATCTTTAAAACTTACATAAGTATTTTTCCATATTTCAAAATGCCTACCAGATTTTAAATCTCCCATTCTTATGTTAAGATTTTGCTTCTCAAATGTTTATTTAATGTATAAAATTTACTCTTGCTACACAAGAGATTCTAACGTGATGTCCAGATGAGCTATTGGGATTAAGGAAGACATAGAGTCGAGATAGCTCCCCAAGAACATCCATCGATCACGGAATAGTTATTTCGCTACCCTAGTTAATGAAGTTCAATAACATATGGACTTTATATATATATATATATATATATATATATATATTTGTTTGCTCGAAGTTTGGTCGCACCAAGATAATTTATAGTCTTTGCAATGCATGAAAAAGTTTAATTAAGTTATAAGGACTCTAAGATTGACCTTAATCCTAATCTCAAATCTCGTGTGCAACATCATATGATATGCTCTTATATCGCACTAAGGTCTCGTTCTTAGCATCGTCTTAAAACAAAAGAGTTACGACAGCACTTGTCTGACTTCTTAAGGAAGTACAAGGCTAGGAGCATTAAAACTACACATAATCACAAGTGGTCTATGTTCACGAAGATCCCATATCCTTGCATAGCATGTTTCCGCATAAGAAATATTCTTTATTCCTTAATGCCATAAAATGACATAACAAGGGATTATGAGACAAGAATTCAGTTTCTAAGGTTCTAAAAAAAAAAACATCTTTCAACACAATTTCGTAGCAAGGAGTTAGATTATGGTTTTCTAACCACAAGTGAACATCCTAGTCAACTAGGGTTTAGTTCCATTCCAATTTTCCACTTAGGGCTTTACGCTCTCTTAAAGATTAGATTAAGGTTTCAAACATATTCACCCTATAAACCCTCCGTAAGAGATCAAAGCACTCTATTGTCACTAGCCAAAGATGGCACCTATAGCTAAGAGGATCTATTCATAAGCAAAATTTTAAGTGATAGAACCACTATTTCCCTAGCTCCAGGATGTCATCTGGATCTCACAAGAAATTCATTCGATGTAGAAGATTTATTTGATTGTGTTGCTCCTATGTGTCTAGTTTATGTCGATGTCACTAAACGTACCTATTAAGACGATAAACCCCTCTTCTTGGGATCTTATTTGCCTAAACCAAGATGCTCCATCGGGGTAAAGGTTAAGTTCGTTCTACGGTTTTAAACTTCTTATAGGGTAAAAAGGATCACACATGCGGGGAAAGCTATGCACGAATATTTTAGTAAGGTTAAGGGTCCCCATTAAAACTCTATATTATGTTTGCAAGGTAAGAAGATAACCCGAAATGAATTTAATAGTTTATTAAATCCGAGAAGGTACTACAATGTATTAACTTCGATTTTCAATTTACTAAGTATAAATCAACCCCCTTTTTTTTTTTTTTAATACACAACTAAGAAACATAATGAACCGGTGATTAGATGCACATTTCCTAAGTATCCCTAAAACTAGCATATCATGCATATTAACAAATTTCATTTATAACTTTTCGGTAACAAGGACGCCTTAAACAGATTATTCATTTTACAATGACCTATAAAAATTACAATAATAATAATTAAATCACGCATCGCCCTTTTTCATCGTCGTTCTTCCATCCTGCAAAATCCACGTGAGCATGATATCGCGATAAATCGCTAGCATGGCATCCACCCTAAGCAATCATAATTATCATTTTTCAGTTTCCCATTTACATCTGACAATAAATACAATATGCAATCGAAATAAAAAAGGTCTAGAAACATGTATTCATTGCATTTCTTTTTTCTTCATTTTATAAACCTAGGAGAGAGAAAGAGAAAGGAAGAGAGAGAAAACATCGTTTTGCCAAAAGTTCTAATACACACAACAAGTTTCATTATAGTGTTTTTAAACAGTTATTTACGTGTGTTAAAAGTTTCCAGGGTGATTTGGCAACCCTACGAGGGTCCGCAACTTTCTACTTTTACATTTTCTCACTAGCTACAAAACGTACAAAATGGGCTCGGAGGCTAAGAAACTACTTCCAAAGGTTATCTTCCGATGAGCACGCACATCACGATTAACTTTCTATGTGTCCCCAGATATACCAAGAATTCATTGCAACTGATGGAAATAAAAAAGAGTGCACGGTTTGCGTTTGGCGGTTAGTTCTCCGGGGCCACTGGTCGTAGTTCACCCAGTTGTAAAAAGACAAAAGTTAGCTCGAGTGGCCTAGAAAACCGTTTCCAAAACGACGTTCGACAGATGTGCACGCAACGAGACTCTTCCTACTAGTTCCCCTATATAAAGAGAATTCATCAAAGTCAAGCGGGTCCGAGAGCTAGAAAACCACGTTCAAATGGCGACAAGATTTCTAGAGTGACAAGACGAAATTGGATCGGTTTGACCTCGTCAAACTGCAATGGAGGCCTACAAACGGCCGCCAAACTATCCCGAAAAGTGCTCTTTCCTATACTGAATGTTCCATGCATTTGTCTAGTATAAACGCTAGAGGTTTGCGAAGACGGAACGTGATTTCTCTTTCCGGGTTTCAAATGGTGGTCCCAAACGAACCAACTTTCGGTTTTAACAACTCTCTACTGTTGTAAACCGGTGTAACAGGGCTCCTATAAGAGCGTCAAAAGGATGTCATATGATTGTTTCGGGTCAAACCAAAAATCAAGGCGACTCCTCATATACCAAGGTACACGAATGAAACTTCACATCTCGTTTCCAGAGTTGCGAAGGGTACTTAGTGAGTCTCCGAAAGTTGCAAAATTTAACTATTTTCAGCAGGAAGAAGGTCAACTTAATCAATGGAGAGTCAAATTTGTCTGGTCGTTAAAACGATATTGAAGCGATCAAAAGGGTAAGAGTTTTCTAGATCATCTCGAAGCGAGGGTGATAGTTCATGTTTTAAAGTAGGCGAGTTATAATGGCTTCGAGAGTTGCGACACGACACTTTATTGTTTTGCAATGAGTTGAAGAGACATTTAAACTGTATTTAAAAATCCTAATAATTTAAAATTCTATTTAGTTGCAAAAGAGAACTAAAACACGAGAATTATGAGAGGTAAGGGAAGAAGAACCATGCCTGGAGAACGAAGTCGGTGAAGCCGCAGAGCTTTGGTTCAAAGATCTCATCTGGGCACTTTGGGCGCCAACCGATTCACGAGCCTGGATCTAACCTCCACCACATCACACCAACTTCCCGATCACTTGAATTTTTCCAACAGAATAAGTAGTTGCTTGAAAGTTTCCGAGCTTTTTAACATACCCACTTCGTACAAATCCTGTTAATCGATGATGTAGTGTATGAGGTGCCCCAAGCTAGTTAGGACGCATACAAACAACAAGTCCACCACACGACAATCTTGCTCCAAAATTCGCATCTCGGCACAAGGAGTTAGGACGCTTGCAAAGGTCATGAAATTTGGCTTTCACCCACCATAGGAGGTTATGAGCACGCATATCTCCATGAATGAATCCAAGCTCAACCGATCCTTATGAGCACCAACTTGTTTGTACATCCACAACTTACATACAGAACTAACAAACCATTCTGTGTAAAACTGCATGTATTTAGTCTATAATACCAGGTTCCTTTCCAGCAGGCCGCATTTTTATCAGGCGTTTTAGTCAAACAGCTCTCATGCCTTGTGTTTATTCCCACATTTTGTATGCACTTTTACCAGTCCATATACTGATTTAAAACTCCCATTTAGGCGCACACACAGGGAGAATATAGCTAAGTTTGCAAGATATGGTTTTGCATCTGCTTGAAAGTTTCCAAGGCCTTTTCAACAAACTCATTTTTTTGCACATCCTACAAATCATAGCATTCTATGAGACCGCATTTCTTTGAGGCATTCAAACAAACAGCTCAGCGCCTTTTAAACAGACCCATTTTTTGCTTATCCTGCTATCATTGCAGTCCCTGAAACTGCATTCCTTCCATGCATTTAGTCGAATGGTTCACGCGCCCTATTTCGAAGCTCCTATTTAAGAAACTGGCGTGAGGATGCTAGCAATGGATGCAGAATTTGTTTTAAAGGTTCCAAGGCGTATTCAACAAACCCACTTTGCACAGAACCAGCAAACAAATCCACACGGCTTTTCAACAAATCCATTTTGTGTAAAACAACTAAAAAAAAAAATCGGGTAACATCCCCATTTTGGCGCAGCTTGGGAGGATACTGGCAAATGTAAACTCCTGGTATTTGAGCCTTGTTGCTACGCACACCCCATTCTTTCATTTGGTTAAATCTTGGAAAAAAAAAAAACGCCCCCAAGCACATGCGGCTACAACAACAACCGACGTAATCCATCCCCCTTTTTTTTTGGCGTTGAAAACAAACCCACGCAGGAGTTTGGCGTGGCTGGGAGAATGTTGGCGTGGCTAGGAGGCTGGGAGGATGCTGGCACGTCAACAATAACCATGGCACTCCATGGGATGACATTTGGCATAGGATTCCTTGAACAGTCCAAACAAAACAAAACAAAAACACCCTTCAGCGCATTGGTTGGGTGAAAATGTTGCGGCCCACACTGGAGCTCAATCCCATGGCGGCGGCGGCTTGACATCCTCAGCAAAAAGACAACCAAAAAAAACACAGGCATCCTTTGCAATAAAACCGCCCAAAGAAAAATATCACGGGCTTTTATTTTATTTTATTTGGATCCTTTTATTTTATTTTATTATTATTATTATTATTATTTATAATAAGAGGGGGCATGACATCCTATAAATCCAGTTCCTCAACTGCTCTGAAATTTTATTCAGTTAGTGTTATTTTGCTAGTGCATGACAATTACAGTTCCAAGCTGCCGTAATCAACTGTTATTCCACATCATAGTGCCACATAGTAAGTTCTTAACTCTGTTGTTATATTGATGCACATTCATTTAATTTTATTTTTTTTTTGTCAATCTATATATGGGAGGGGAGCCAGTAAAAAACCTGGTAATCCCAAAAATCTGTCAAAAGAAGCGCTTGAGAATTCTCTACAGCCCAATCTACTTTGCAAACAAATCTGACATGTAACCCACCGTGCATACTTGTTGGTGCATACTTTATGCTGCCTTTTCATGTAGATGTATATTAACAAGTAATTCCAGACTAAATTAATGAAATATGTATTTCATATTTACAAGTAGATGTATGTTCTGTAGACGTATATTTACAAGAAATTCCAGGCTAAATTAATGAAAGGCTCTATATTTACAAATAGATATATACGAAATATACATCTACTTGTAAAAATACATCTACAGAATACACATCTGAATGTAAATATACATCTACAGAATATACAACGACAAGAAAAGGCAGCATAAAATATACAGTTACATGAAAATGAAGCATAAAATATACAACTACATGAAAAGGCAGCATAAAATATACATCTAACATGTAATTACTTGTAAGTATACATATACATATTTCTTCAATTTATCCTGGAATTACTTGTAAATATAAATCTACATGTACACATACATCTACAGGTTTCATTAATTTAGCTCAGAATTACTTGTGAATATTCATCTACATTAAAAGGAAGCATACAACTATATTGCATGCTGCCTTTTTCATGTAGATGTATATTTGGTCATAAATTCAAATTTGTATTTGTTTCAATAACATTGCCTTCCTCTGTACTAGACCCATTTTCACCTTTGATCTTTGAAGTATCCATTGCTCAGAACATAGGCACTCACATCAAATGGCTGCACTTCCTTTTACGTTAGTTGATTCAATATTCTAAAAATATCATTGTTGTAAGTTACATCGGTTTGGTAAATTTATCTATCTTAGCAGGTTTTTATTGACATGTTATGAGGAGAAGGCAACTTCCAAAAAGAGTAAGACCTGCATGTGCCAAAATAAGGGGAGCAAGATTTCCACCAAGTGAAGAACATGAAGAAGAGGCTATCAATACCCCACCTCAAGATGCCAATGACACACCACATGAAGAAGTAAATGTCCAAGCAATAAGAGTGAGCCCTTCAACACAAAAAGTGTCAAAGCCAAGATCTGATTGGAACAAGTCTGATATGAATAATGCCATGAAAGATGTTGAAGATTATGGATACTCTACACGTGTTGCTGCAAAAAAATGGGGTATACCAGCGACCACCCTTACTTCTTGGCTGATGGGCATTACCACCACTAAAAGAAAGGGTCCACCAACAATTCTAACAGATGAAGAAGAGATGGAGATAGTGAGTTGGTGTCATGAAATGGCTGACATGGGACATGGGTTAGAAATTATACAACTTAAGACATGTGTGGCACAAATCTGCGAAACAAGGTCTAACCCATTCACGAATGGTTTTCCGGGCAAGTCATGGTGGACAAGTTTTAAAAAAGACACCTAGATCTAACATTAAGGACAGTGAAGGCCTTGATAAGGATCGAGCAAAGTGTGTTTGAGGCCATCAATTTTCAGTTCCTTCTACATTAATTTGTCTAAAGCTTATGAGGCCAACCCATATGGACCAAACCGAATATGGAATTGTGATGAAACTAGATTACAAGCTGGAAGGAACTACGGTATGAGAGTGCTTGCTAAAAGGGGTAGTAGGAGTGTGCCATATATCATCCCAAAAAGCAAAGAATGGATTACCATATTGTGTTGTGTAAATGCTGCTGGACAAAGCATTCTAGGATTCTATCTTTTTAAGGGGAAGAGCCATTTAGAAAATTATATTGCAGGTTGTGAGCCTGGAGCTTGCATGGCAACACAATCACATGCATGGATGACAAAAGATTTATTCATGAACTGGTTACATCACTTTGCATCATCTATACCTGGTGGAGTGTCTCCTACCAATAGGCATTTACTAATTTTTGATGGCCATGGTTCACATGTTGCTTTGGGGACAATTCAAGAAGCCAGGAGTTTGGGGATTGATTTGTTAACATTGCCTGCACACACCTCTCATAAATTACAGCCATTGGATGTGAGTGTCTTTGCTCCATTCAAAACATACTTCAAGGAGGAGAGACGCAAATGGATAGTTGCAAACCATGGGATAGATGTGAAAAGGGCTGAATTAGCTGAGTTAGGGAGCAAAGCATTCAAAATGGCTCTTACACCTAGCAACATTAAATCAGGATTCAAAAGAACAGGGATATGGCCTCTTAATCCCAATGCCTTGGATGAAGACATGGGACCAAGTAGAACATTTGACACATCTTTTCAAGATGATGCTGGTGCAACAGAAAATATGCTTCATCTATCTAGGGTTGATTTAGAGCAAAGTGAAGATGCTCAGATGGTGCCTAACACACAATTGGAGAAAGAATCAAAACCTCAGCAGATGGAGATAAATATAAATGAATGTGTTGCTCAACAATTGGAAACTCCAAATAGAATTAATCAAATCGATGAATCACTATCTTTGCCCACAGAAGATAGCCCTCCCGATTGGATGAAAGAAGCAGCTCTTAATCTTGGTGTCAACTTGAACTTCAATAATGAAGAGGTCAGCCTCTCTTTACCCTCTCATCCAACACTACTTCATGACTCAGATTTGGTGCACTACTATGTTGGCAGTCAACCTGAAGAAAATGATGCAGATTCACAGTTAGAGGCAGCAGGGGTATTAGGGGCAGATTCAAACCAAACTTGTGAGGAAAACCAAGGACAAAAAACTCTTGGTAGATTCTTGAAACTCCCTGTGGAAAAGGTTAGAGAATCATCAAGGTCAAATAGTGCTTCTGGTATAAGATTGAGTAGGGAATCTCTACTAATTACCGCAGATCAGTACATGGAGCTTCTGGTTGAGAAAGAGAACAGAAAAAAAGAAATAGATGAATTGAAGCAAAGAAAAAAGGAACAAATCCAGGAGAAGAAGGTTGAACGAATTGTTGAAAGGGAAAGGAAGGAGCAGGAAAAGATTGAAAAAGAATATAGAAGGAAAACAAAGGAGCACCAAAAGTTGATTCAAAGGCAAGAAAGGGAACAGAGAAAGGAACAGGAAAGGATTCAAAGGGATCAAGAGATAAAGGAGAAGGAGTTTGAGAAGGCAAGAAGAGAGTTAGAAAGGAAAAGGAGATTGAGTAGTCCAATTAATCCTTTTCCTGATCAACACCCAATGTTAAGAGAATTAATGGGCATACATTGCCCTTTATCAGTTTCAACACATAATTTTGCAGTTGGAGTGAATGCTTCTCCAAGTTCTGATCCATTCCCAACTACGCTGTGAGGGATGTCAACATGGGGAGGCAATTGCAAAGTAACACCCCAACTTCAACCTCAACTGCAGATTCAACACCGCCCTTCCTCGGATTTTGGAAATGATATTATCGAAAGTAAATATTTAATTTTGAGGGCTGAATTTTTGATGTGTGGAATTGGCCTTTCGATTTAAAAACTACAATATAGTAATAGTAGTTATATGGCCCAAGTATATTGTATGGCCATGTTTTTGTAATGGACAATGGAAATGTTTACTGAATGAATATATGTCTTCCAAGTTATGTGATACCCTTTTTCAAAGATTTAAACTCCTATTGTTTCTGAAAATTACATTGAGTAACAGAAAATAGTAAATGACATTAATGTAACAGCCAGAAGCCAATAACACAATCTACCAGTAGAAAAGAGAAATATGCAATAGTTTCTATCACTGCCTCAATGAGGGTAAAAACCTCACCTATTAGAACCGTATGGACTGTAGATATTCAAAGAGAATCAAACAATTTCCAAACTAAAAAATGTGTTGATAACAACAAGCATCTGCACTTCCATTCTGAGTCACTCCAACAAGCATAACAACACCACTGCAAGACATGTACAAATTATACTATCAGTTTTTAATATGTAAAATCACCAAATTATACAAATCAGTTATTAATAATAGGGGTTACCATGTCTTTTGACAAATCAGCCTCTTGGACTTTCTTGTAACATACGAAGGCTTTCATCAACTATGATTGAAATATATTCATTTATAAATCCTATCTGATTATAAATCGATCTCATACTAGTGTTGTTTGAATCAATCACCTCCATTTCATTTATTGCTCAAGGAGCCTAAACCCTTGATTAGCTTCAAATATGAACAATTTTCCAAACTTCACATTTAAACGACTAAGTTTTCGTTACCATATAAAAGAACTAAATGACTAAGAACGAGCGAGTATATAGTAAGCGAAAACTCTTTTAAAGCATCTACGGCAAGATTCAAATGATTCTTTCTAGTTTAGAAGGAAGCAATGTTAAAATATCACTTAAACTAGATATTATTGCTGAAGAAAGAAATCAGAAGTACCTTCCACTCTCTGCATCTGCTGTTATAACGAATAGCCAGGCAATACACTGATAAGTATGACTAGCTCCCAACGCAGAGGTGGTCAGTATAAACAACTGAGAACAAAATTATCAGGCCAAAATAGTAAGCAACTCTGTTGTTAAATTTTCCAGCGAAAATAGTAAGCATTCGCCTCCTGATTCGTTTTGTTCCACTAATTCGTTGCATTCCGCAGAGGTTCAAGTGGTAAACATTTCCCCATAGTTGGATGGCGATTTGGGAGTGTTTGGTGCAATGAATATCAGTAAATAAATCCGCATGCCAAACATTAAGAACTCTTTTGCTTCCCTGACATGGCATAGAGGATGTTTATTACTACCATATCCCTATGCGTGGATTTCGCAGTCGTCGAAAATAGCGAAGGAGATGGGGCTGTAGAGAATTCTCACGCGCTTCTTTTGACAGATTTTTGTGATTACCTGGTTTTTTTAATGTTCAGTATAGTGTCCCAAAGTTTGGGTGCACCATGACTGGCTCCCCTCCCATACAATGGACACTAACCTTATTCTCTGGGCAATAAACAGAAATATATATAAATACTTATGTGGCCGGGCTAACGTTACGTTGGATCTCAGTACGTCCTTAACCTTACATAGATACAAGAATGGAAACGTCCATGTACAAGGAAATATTATAAAGCAGGACGTCTGGTCCTTTCAATTATTTGGGGGATTTTATTGTTGCTCATGTAAGTATCCCCATATGAGAGTAAAAATCACACTTTGAGCACGCTCACTTGAGCACAATCGAATGCGCCCTTCAATAGAAAGTATTGTTGCCTGGTGTTTTTAGTGTGTTTGACAGTGTTTACTAATTTTTGGTATTTTCCTTTTATGAATGAGATCTTATATTAATTCAACAAGTAAAATGATACAATTCTCACGTGCTTCTTTTGACAGATTTTTGGGATTACCTGGTTTTTTTAATGTTCAGTATAATGTAATTTTCAGAAACAATAGGAGTTTAAATCTTTGAAAAAAGGAATCACATAACTTGGAAGACATATAACACAATCTACCAGTAGAAAAGAAAAATATGTAATAGTTTCTATCACTGCCTCAGTGAGGGTAAAAACCTCACCTATTAGAACCGTATGGACTGTAAATATTCAAAGAGAATCAAACAATTTCCAAACTTATTTGATGTGTTGATAAACACAATTGAAATCATGCTCTGCATCTGCACTTCCATTCTGAGTCAATCCAACAAGCTCCTCCCCACCACTGCAAGACATGTACAAAAAATACTATCAGTTTTTAATATGTAAAAGCACCAAATTATACAAATCAGTTTTTAAACCCTTGATTAGCTTCAAATATGAACAATTTTCCAAACTTCACATTTAAACGACTAAGTTTTCGTTACCATAAAAGAACTAAATGACTAAGAACATAACAGTGTACAGAACGAAAACTCTTTTGAAGCATCCACGACAAGATTCAAATGATTCTTTCTAGTTTAGAAGGAAGCAATGTTAAAATATCACTTAAACTAGATATTATTGCTGAAGAAAGAAATCAGAAGTACCTTCCACTCTCTGCATCTGCTGTTATAACGAATAGCCAGGAAATACACTGAGAAGTATGACTAGCTCCCAACGCAGAGGTGGTCAGTATAAACAACTAAGAACAAAATTATCAGGCCAAAACCGTAAGCAACGCTGTTGTTAAATTTTCCAACGAAAACAGTAAGCATTCCCCTCCTGATCCGTTTTGTTCCATGAATTTGTTGCATTCGCGGAGGTTCGAGCGGTAAACATTTCCCCAGCTGGATGGCGGTTTGGGAGTAGTTGGTGCAATGAATATCAGTAAATAAATCTGCATGCCAAACATTAAGAACTCTTTTGCTTCCCTGACACGGCATAGAGGTTGTTTATTACTACCATATCCCTATGCGTGGATTTCGCAGTCCTCGAAAATAGTGAATTTTTAGTAATATGTGGCAGCGAAAATAGTAATAGGTGGGGTGTTCTACTAACATGGCTATTGGTCCGCACCATGAAAACTCGAAATTGTGACACCTCACACTCCAGCAAGTGTGTACGGTGGGCTACGTGTCAAATTTGTTGGCAAAGGAGATGGGGCTGTAGAGAATTCTCACGCGCTTCTTTTGACAGATTTTTGTGATTACGATGTTTTTTTAATGTTCAGTATAGTGTCCCAAAGTTTGGGTGCACCATGACCGTAGCTCCTCCCATATGTGAAAGATTTTTTTACGTTAAATGTTTAAGCGGATCTATTTAAAAAGTGAACCCGCCGAGTCGACGAGTTACGTGATGAGGAGATTCACCCATGATTTAGGTATTTTGTTTGAAACCCGAGTTGTTTGGGAGACCTTTATCCGTCGCGATTCGAGTGTTAAACACCACCACAAGGAAGATCATTGCCCAGTTTGGAAGTGTCAAGGAGATCATAGTGATCAAGAGCTCGCCCGATCAAGAGTTGGGTTGAAGTCATCATTGAGGTTACCATCTCGCCCAAACCATCACGCAAGTTAGCGTGTATTGAACTCGCGACCTCCAAAAATATAGGGGTCATGCCCAACCACTGCGCCGCAATACATTTTTGTGATTATTTTGGCAAAATATCAATATGATGTCAGCCGCGAACGTACGTGACAGTTAGGTAGAAAAGATTTGTCTCAAGGCCGAGCAGAGTGATGTGCACCCCAAGCCTATTCACGAATAAGAGTCGTGTGATCTTAAGTCGAAATGGAGATAATACTCGGGTTGAGTGGATTAGCAATGCAAAGATAATTTTTCACCTCGTTCGATAGTTCAAAGATGGGGATTCACCGCCAAACGAGCAGGTTGCAAAATCGAATCACCGCACAGGAGTTTAGGTAGATCCATAGTGTTATCCGCCGATCCGGGCGAGAAAATTATGGGGAGATTCGATTCAAGTTTACATGAGCAACTCGTGAGTTGTGAGGGAGTTTTCTCTACAAGTTGAAAAATGAGTGATATTTGGGTTTCTTCAAGCCAAGTTTTGTGTGGATCGACGAGTTGCCGAGTTCATCAATGTCGCTGGTTCAGCCGAGTTGATCCATGGGTGTCGAGAGATTGTCCAAGGTAGTTTGGAAGGTGGAACCCATATTCAATTGTAGAGCTTGTCGAGAGAACGTTGTTAAGTGGGTGAAATCTTGGCATGGTGCGGTGATCGTTGGCCTATTGTGGTGAGAGTTTTGACCATATACTACCACGACCATATGATGTCAATCCAATGCTTATGAGTTGATCAATGTAAGACTCAACCAAAGCTAATGGGTAAACATCATACAATAAGTTTGAAGCAGAGTAGAGTCCAAAACAGATCAAAACAAATCAAATTCTAACACAAAAATAAAAAATATGTGGCCTTGCACAGGAGATGTCACGGAGAAATGGTTGCAAAAGCTAGCTCGATACCATATAGGAGAAGCCAATGATTCTCATGTTGTAGGATCTCTCCTACACACCATTACCATAGTGAATCCATGATTACACACATAATAATCTATATAATAAGTCTCCTTATTATTGTCTCATGAACAATATACAATCCGTAGATCCTCTCTCTATGGCTATAGGAGAATGTTAAGGGGGTGCCTAATAAATAGGACCAAGAGTTTGTTTAATGCTACAAAAATTTTGTTGCATGAAACCAACATTAAATGTGAGGAATATTTGCACTCATCAAATAGAACTTGCAAACACAACTAACTAACTCTCGAATCAAGCTTAATTCATATACTAGGTGTGAACATGACTCAACACCAAGTTGGTTCAGAAATAACCAAAATTGTTGGCCAATGTGAACACACATTCCAACAACATGCATGTGCTAAAAAACTACGAAGTAGCTACAAACATAGGAACACTATAAGATGTGTGCAAAACAACATTACTATGCAGGTGTGCTTATATATGGCAAAAAACACTACTAGACTCTTGCGAGCTTACAGGCTACACATTTTTACAAGACATGCACAAAACATGACTTACACAAAACAAACCAACAAAGACTTACGCTCAAAACATTCCCAATACTAGTGCTTAGCTTCCTATGCAAGAGTGTTGATTCTTCTAGGATGCTCCCGCATCACACTAGATATACGAACATAGAGAGGGTTATTGATGCAAGTGCATCCAAGGTCCAGGTAATCTTGCACAATTTGGCTAAGTATGGGTGCATGCATGGTTGGAGAAGCATGTAGGAAAGAAGGGGAAACACCGCAGAGTCAAGTGGTGATTGTGCAAAATAAGGGAGTACTTTGCGTAATAGTTATCAAAGAAGACACGTAATGTGGGGAGTGCACAATAGAAGTTGACATGCAATGGTGCATAGAATTAAGTGCGAGTAAAGTAGATGCGAAAGAATAATGCACAATGGTGCATGTAGGATTTTGGGAGTATCCTAATATATTGGAGGCACGTAAGGATTGTAAGAATATTTATGTGCGGTGGCAAGGTAAGTATGTAGAAGGTATAAAATCCTAAAGGAAGGTTTTCGTAATAACTAGACTACAAAGGAATGTGTGGATGAAGTGGATAAGGCCTAGAATGCCCCAACACAATGTACGGGAGATTTTGAAGATAGAACTCGAGTGTATAAGTACGCGAAAAGGAGACAAAGGCACGACCAGAAGAGTGCGAGAAAGGAGTGTGTGGTAGAACGTGTAGATTGCAAAAATGATGGAAATGTCATAATTATCTGCTCAAGCAGATGATAGAGACCTAACAGTCGAGAAAAATTCAACTAATAGTAAATGTGGCACTACATGACTACAAGTGGAATTGAATTAGATCGAAGCATTAAAGAAACCAAGTGTGAATTTCAACCTAAACGGGAAGAAGGATCCAATGCGAGAGAGAAGCTATATAATAAGGGCGAGTTCACCAAAGAAAGGTAAGCAAGGAGGAGAAAAGGAGCGAGAGCATAAGAGAGCACGAGAAAAATAACCTCGTCAAGGTTGTTAGATGTGTTTTGGCGCACTAAGTCCGATCTAGGATAGGTCTTAGGGGAAAACACCAAGAGTCATAAAATACTCCATGAGAGGGAGTTTGTAAGCTCCACAAGAGTAGTTGCATGTAGATTGCGTTAATGTCATTAAACTAAATAGAAGACATTATTGTCTTTTATTCCATTGTGTTGGACTCTACAAACGACCTAGGGTCGTCTCGATCTTGCCATCATATTCAAGTGATATCAAAGAAAACTACTTTCCTGCAAGTGAAAGAAGTGGAAACGTTGGCAGAATATTGAATGTGAGCTGAATAGCAAAGTTCTTGTGTTCACCAATGTGAGAAAGGTGGGTAGAGGATGTGTGTAAGATTTTATAGTGTAGCAAGCTATAGGAGACCTAGATCTTACAAATGAAGGCAAGATGTCGCCAAGAGAAAAGGACTATTCAGATGTAGATATTGTGGAGATGGAGAAAGTGGTGGAGGAGCTAAATAGTGTGAAGACCAGACAAGAGGATATAGAAGAAGACCATTTGAAGAAGAAGGGGTTTTATGGTGCAGAAATCCCAAAAGAAGTAGGAGAATGAATCAACAAAAAGTCAACCTTGCAGAGAAGATCGCACGAAGAGAGTGCCAATGGAATCCAAAATAAGAGAAAAGGTGTATGCAAAGGCACAATCGGAGATTGCGCAAGGTGATGTAAGAGTGAAGGGAAAAAAATACAAGGAGCACCACCAGAGAATGTGCAAGAGAAAGCACACAGCGAAGTCTCACAAGTTGTGCAAAGGGTGAAGAGAGAAGTCACTTGGAGAAAGGTGGATGTGCGTAAGAGTATTATGCTAACAATGAAGGTGGCAAAGGAGAAAAGATGATTGTCAAAGACCATGAGCGCTCGAGATAATTGCGCAAGCCCGTAGACAAAGGGGGAATCCCCATTCGAAGGAAAGGAGTGCACAGTGAAGGCATGTGTAACGATGGGAGTACCATTGCAAATGAAACCAAGAAGAAAGGAAAAGTTTCCCAAAGGAAATTGAAGTATAGATGCCCTCGAAGGAGACAAAGACAAAAGTGCGTGTGAAACAAAGTGCACTTGAAAGAATAAGAAATTCATAAAGAGCTCAAGAAGGAGTGTACATAAAAGTGCATGTAAGAAGAAGAGCCCAAGGTTAACTTACACGACGAAGGAAAAATTGCCCCAAAGGCAATCAAGGAGTGATCGAGATCGTAGAAGTCCAAAATGTGAAAGTCACATAGAAGAAAGAACGTACACATGAGGAAGGGCATGATAGCAAAGGCAAAGACGTTGTGGGAAGATGCAGAAGTTTCCTTGCAAGCAAAAAATGAAGGTGGGGAGCATTCGAAGAAGCTCAAAAAGTTTTGTGCAATGAAGAAAGTGTAAGAAAAGAAGAGGAGAAGGAAAGTGGTCGAGAACGATTGCCCCTAAAAGAGGAAGAGGAGATATGGCATTTAGCAACCAATGCAGTTGTGCAAGGCAAAAGTAGAAGTGCAACCAATGGAGAAGGCACCAAAGAAAATGTGTAACAATGAATGTGCACTAGTGAAGAGGAGAAAAGGCGGAGTAGCACAAGGAAGCGAAGATAAGTGACTACAAAGAAGTAGATAGTGGCCTAACGGAGGACAAGAAGATAAAGATTATTCTAACAAAGGCTAAGAGAAGGAGAAGTGAACGAGAAGCCTATTAGAAGACATCATGGAAAGGAGATGAAAACTGCATGAAAGAAATACACAAACAAGAACGCACGAGAAATCAAACGCGCAAAGAAGAGAAGCCCGAGCAAAGAAGGGTGAAGGTAGAGGAGAAGATCGGGAGGCGGACATTCTACGGTGGGTCCAAACCCCATGAATATGCAAAGAAACAAATGTGCAAGGGAGAAGAGAGCGATAGAAAGCAACGTAGAAGATAGCACAAAGAATAGAGGGTGTAAAAGAGTAGCACATCAAGCAAGTGTGCAAAGGGAGAATGCACTAAGAGAAGCACTAACAACATAAAAGCGACAAGAGGAAGAAAAAGAAGGAAGTGTGCAAGGACAAAGTGCACAGTGAAAGCCCGTGGAAATGAGAAGGCTCTAATGAAAAGTACCAAGGAGAAGAGGTGTGCAAGATAAGGAGCGCATAAGAGAGGCATCGCGAAAATAGGGAGACCAAAAATAGAGCAAGAGGAAGGAAATAAATAAGAAGTGCTCACATGATGAGTGCGGGGAATAAAGCCCATAAATGAAGTGGGTCGGGGAGAAACAAAGCCCCAAAAGACTTTAGGTGGAAGTGGATGAATGTTGGTGAATGCAGACTCATAAAGGATCAAGGAAAAAGATCCATTTAGAAGAGGAGGTTGGGCTATGGTCGGTTAAAGCTCACCGAAGTGCACATGATAACGCAAAGGAATCACCAAGAAGTGGCAAAGGATTGGAAGAAGCACTCGTAAGAAGCGTTGAGGCCATGATAAGGTTCACGGGGACGAAGCAATTAGAACTATTTGTCTCAATAATCCAAAGGGTGGTTCTACCACTCACTCAATTTACTTGAGCTAAACATCAAGCTTAAGTACCTCGGATGTTTGATGTAGGAGAATCCAAGGTCTGAGGCAATCTTGCATTGTTTTAGCTAAGTATGAGTGTGCTCAGGGTTGGAGAAATGCATAAGAAAGAAGGGGAAGTGTTGTAGATCCAAGTGGTGATTGCAAAAGCAAGGGAGTATTGTGTAATAGTTATGAGTAATGCGCAATATACAGAGTGCAAAGCGAAGTGGGTACACAATGATGTGAGAATGCATGTGAAGTAGAGTAGACGTCGAAGAATAATGCACAAAGTGGCCCACAGGATTTTGGGAGTAGTTTGATAGGTTAGAGGAATGCAAGAATTTTGAGAAGAGTTATGTGTTGTGGCAGTAAGTGTGCAAAGAAATCCTAAATGAAGGTTAGCATTGTAACTAGACTATAGAGGAACACGCGGATGATTTGGGAAGGCCAAAAATGCCTCGAGACAATACTTGGGAGATGTTGAAGATGCAAAGTTGTGGCCAAAGAGTGTAAGAAAGGAGTGTGTAGTAGAATGAGTAGTTGGAAAAAATGATGGAAATGTCATAATTGTCTATTCCATGAGGCCAATAAAGACCTAATGGTTAGAACATTCCAACAACTAGGTAGACGTGGTATTGTAGGATTGTAAGGTGGAACTAGATTATCTCAAAGCATTAATGAACTCAAGTTCGAATTTGAATCGATCAGAAGAAACCAACATGGAGAGAGAAGCACGAAGCACAACCGTATGACAAGGACGAGTTCACCGAGAGAAAGGAAAGGATGAAGGAGAAAATGAGAGAACACAAAAGAGTGCAAGGAAGACAACCCCAACCAAGGTTGTTGGATGTGGATCACAAGTCCAATCTAGGATAGGTCTTAGGAAAACACCAAGAGTTAGAAAATACTCCATGAGCGAGGGTTTGTAAGTTCTATAAGAGCATTTTATGTACATGTCATTAAGGCAATTACTAATGTGTATCATTTCCTTGTGTTGGAATCTACAAATGGCCTAAGGTCTTCTCGATTTTGTCATCTCCATCAATTAAGGCCTCTTACACTCATTAGGATAGGTCACTTACATGGATAGAACTAACTAAGCCCTTAATCCCATTTTGATATGTAGAGTAACCCCCACTCAAGGGTGGCTGACCAATAACCTTCCATATCTCCTTTTCTCTTGCATGTATTGTAAGGTATTGAGGTCGGATTAGGGTATGATCAAAGGAGAAGATATTTTGACATTTGTATGCATTAATTCACCAATCCAATGGACGTTTCTATTGGGAAGGCACAAGCAAAGGTACTTATAGAGTTGTAGGTTGATCAAAGTTGTAGAGTCATTATTAGAGTCGTTTGACCATTATAGGTGCAACCATTATCAAAACAAACGTATCCCTCTCTGCCAAACCTAGACTAGTCTAATTCTTTTCACTTCAACATATCACAATCATTTTTGCAAATTTTCTTTTGTATTGTCTCTAAATCCTTTTTTGAGTATTTCCAATCTCTATCAAAACTAAGGTAAGTCTAAATCAGTTATGGATTTTTCTTGAGCTTTGTTATTTCAATTAACACTCATGACTTTCAATTTCACTCTATATTCCTACATAATGCGATGTTGTATCTATCGTATTCATATCATATTCTAAGTTTTATATAGTCTACCTGAATTTGTGTACTTCCACATGTTATAATAGCCCTTGTACACGTTTTCAATAAAACACTTCTTGAAAACAACTTGGCATGGATCACTAGTTTGGTGCCCAAAATCATCTCCACCATGACAAGTGTGTCATACTCTAAAGTATTTCAATGTAATTACTTGCATACATAGGTATTGCGTAATAATTGGCAAAGATCCCCAACAAGAAGTACCCCACCAAACAAGGCCTTTTAATGAGGGAATATTTCTTAATAGCATTGATCAATGCAACACAATAACTTAGACCCCAAATAGCTCATTTCATCAATGAGAATGTAGTTAATATGTCTCTTCTTGGAATGTTAATAATATATAGCCCTCTAAAGGCTACATTTCCTCTATAAGAATTATAGGTCTTGTATGAATAGTTGATCCATTTAAAGTTGGATATTACAAAACATGTTGGAGCAAGCAACAAAATGGGAGATATTGCTAGACAAAGCATGTTTAATGCTACTAATCAATAATGACTTTCATTTGGAAATGTACTTTAAATGATCATTGTTATGAATGTGAATGGAAAATGGAACAAAAAATATGGTGTATTTAGAAGCTTGATTGATTGAACTCTATTAATTTGATGGTTGTGAGCCCCGTCATTCTTCCAATATACTTTTTCTATCAAATTTGTGATGGAGAAACATGTCTAGGTCACTTGTGAGTACGTCATTGTTATGGCATAGCAATGAAAAGAATTTACATTCTATTTTCAACAAGCTAGTATCGTATTTCAATGTTCTCACCATCCTCTCTTTCAAGTGCATCTAATTTGCGGTCATCATGTCATGTGGTCTAGTAATTACTCATATTTTCACAATTGATAACAATTTCATCTTTAGAGAAGTAGTGTGCTACAAAAATCATTATATAGAAGTAACTTACTCAAACAAAAAACTTATCAAAAATATGCTATAGAAAAGGAAGAATAGAATAACAAGTGTCATAAACCACTACTTTGTAATCTCTTTGTTGTCACAAATTTCAACAATATTTTATATTTGCCTACATTATCTATTATGTGTGTAGTGATATAATGTGTTGATACTAAACAATATTTGTATATTTTCTCATGACCTCTATCATGCATCACTTTAGATGCCCCAAGCACAACTGATGTAAATCATGCCCCTTGGTATTTGTTACACCAAATGTGAAGAAAACAATTGGGCAACCAAGCTATTCAACCATGTATGTTTGGTCTTTCTACATTTGGTCTTATATAACTTGTTCTTTGAATACCGAGCCAAATACAACCACACGTTATTGTGTATAACCCTAAAAACAAGCTTTGGGATGTCTAGTAATAAACACAATATCCAACGGAAGAGCTTATACAATTAGCACATTAGCTTGATTAATTATTACAAACCTTGTATATTTAAAACTTTTTGGTGTTAATTTATGTTAAGTCATGGACTATAATGCCCACAATTTTCCCACACAAAACCCAAGACAAACCCAATAGTTAGATTTAAAAATTTACGGAATAAATTTTTTTGATTTAAAACCGGTTGTAAAGGGGCAACTTTCAACTAGGTTTAGTTTATTCCTCGATCAACATTTTATTCGTTTTAATTAACATTTAATTAATATTATTTACTTCACCAGTTCGGGCTTAAAATCCCCTTATTACCATTTTTATTTGATTTAGTAACATAGTTCAAATGTCATTTAATAATTTATTATTCTATGGCTAAGTCTAAACTCGCCCTCTCATTACATTAAATACAAATAAATTTAATCTCTAATATAAATGTTGTCTAGTTACCCTTGAGTAAATTTGATTTAATTAAATACAAGGCTCAAGGGCTTTTATTTTAAGAGTCGCCAACTAAACATTAGGGCCACAAAATAAATGTACCTCCTACACCCCTTAAGTGGCCCCATTCATAACCTACCCATGCATTTTATTTAAAATATATTCCCACATAAATCTCGCCTAACTTTTGTAGCGATGTTTCTTAACCATTAGATGGATTAAATTTGGGCCTTTGGATCTTAGGGATTCAAACTAACCCAGATCGTGTGTGGTTTAAATGGCCACTATTTTGTTTAATAGATGTGGTTTATGTTTTATATATTGGCAATGATTAATATATTAACCACTTTAACCCACATAGGTTAAGCGCCTAATCAAACTATGACTTTTTTATTATTATAAATTTTGATATATATATATATATATATATATATATATATATATATATATATATATATATATATATATATATATATATATATCATTCATTACTCCCAATGCGTTCCCCTATGGGAAAGGCCCTCATGGACGTTTCTACAAATGTGTTAAATTTGACGATTTGAATTTTGTCTTGACGTTTGTGTTTTTCCTCCCTATTTAGTTTTTCTCTACTATTTTTAATAATTTTGTTTCTAATAATTAACAATTTCAGCTTTTGTCTTTAATTAACAACAATTTTAGCTTTTATTTTTAATAATTAACAATTTTAGCTTTTGTTTTCAATTAACAACAAACTTAGCTTTTATTTTTAATAATTTTGTTTCTAATAATTAACAATTTCAACGGACCAATCTTTGCATGATGGAATAAATCATTTAAACAACACCTAAAATAGAACAGGAGTTTTTGTTAACCGAGAGTTGTAAAAACCTTCAACTGTGTTTTTCTATTTAGGCTAAGTTGAAAATAGAAAAAGGGAGATCAATAATAGATTGCAAAAGTTGTATAAGGCTTAGGGGAGGTAGAAAAGAAAGTATACGCACACAGAAAAGGGGAGATCAAAAGGAGATTCAGGAGTTTAGAGTGACACAGTGAATAAACAGACACAAGAAATCAAAGAAAACAACAGTGGAAGCATGAAAAGTTAAAACGGATACACGGAGAGTGTTCGTGCAAAAGAGAATAGATACAGAGTTTGAAAGAGGAGATATGCGGAGAACTGTGGAAAGTTGGTATCGGAGATAGGTATTTAGACTTAAGCATTTTAATATTTCAATCTCCCTACCTTGCACATTTTTATGCTTCTATACAGTTTTTTTGTTTAGTTTTGCTTATGAAAAACCTTGATTTCAAATATACAAAACTTCAAAGCCCGTATAATAACAAGGACTTGGCTCATTGGTGAGCCCAAGCTTTATGAGCTCTCGGTCGTGGCTTCAAGCCCACAAACCCTCCAAGCTTCTACAAATTAA
The DNA here is from genome assembly GCA_018340775.1 of Taxus wallichiana var. yunnanensis. Taxonomy (NCBI): domain Eukaryota; kingdom Viridiplantae; phylum Streptophyta; class Pinopsida; order Cupressales; family Taxaceae; genus Taxus; species Taxus wallichiana. The sequence continues at coordinate 197,376,664 of CM031238.1, read as the reverse complement.
ACTTTTGCTTTAAACCGATTCCCAAATTCAGATGTTGATTATAAAAAATAGATATGGCTGGTTATGTTTTGCTACTCTTATTTTCAAAGATGATATTGTGTTAATTAGGTGAATTTCAAATTAAGCTTTTGCTTTAAACCGAATCCCAAATTCGGATGTTGATTATAAAAAATAGATATGGCCGGTTATGTTTTGCTATTCTTATTTTTAGATGATATTGTGTTAATTAGGTGAATTTCAAATTAAACTTTTGTTTTAAACCGAATCCCAAATTCAGATGTTGATTATAAAAAATAGATATGGCTGGTTATGTTTTGCTATTCTTATTTTCGAGATGATATTGTGTTAATTAGGTGAATTTCAAATTAAACTTTTGCTTTAAATTGAATCCCAAATTTAGATGTTGATTATAAAAATAGATATGGTTGGTTATGTTTTGTTATTCTTATTTTCGAGATGATATTGTGTTAATTAAATGAATTTCACGTTTATGGATGTAAACTAAATCTCAAAAATATATCCAATAAGTTTATGGATATAAATTAAACTTTTGCTTTAAACCGAATCCCAAATTGGATGTTGATTATAAAAAATAGATATGGATGGTTATGTTTTGTTATTCTTATTTTCGAGATGATATTGTGTTAATCAGGTGAATTTCAAATTAAACTTTTGCTTTAAATCGAATCCCAAATTCAGATGTTGATTATAAAAAATAGATATGGTTGGTTATGTTTTGCTAGTCTTATTTTCGAGACGATATTGTGTTAATTAGGTGAATTTCAAGTTTATGGATGTAAACTAAATCTCAAAAACTAAATGGGAAAAAATAGATATGGCTGGTTATGTTTTGTTATTCTTATTTTCGAGATGATATTGTGTTAATTAGGTGAATTTCAAGTTTATGGATGTAAACTAAATCTCAAAAACTAAATTGAGAAATATTTGTGACAATTAAATGGACATCAAATTTAAAGATGATAATCATATGAGAGTGAAATAGATGCCAAATTTAATATCGAGAACAAGATTATCATTATAAGAACACCTAAATATACTAATTACATAACAATAATTAATAAACACATAAAGATACTAATATCGGAACAATTAAATAAATTGATATTAAATATGTATTAATTAAATAAAATATTTGATCATATTTATTTTGTAAAATATATCCAATAATTATTTTTATATTCAAAAATATTTTTTATGTTAAAATATATTCAATTTAAAAAGAAAATCACATCCATTAAAAATAATTAAACATGTCTAATTTCAGCCACTAATTTTTAGAATATGCCACTACGTAACACTTATTGTTAATTATTATGTGAAATGTATGGTATGTATGCTTTTTCACACAATTAAATATTTTTTCTTGCTTGTTCTAATGTAATAAACATATCACGTGTTATTTAATAGCTTTCTTAATGGATAAATGCATGAGATCAATGGTAAGTTCCATGTTGTTTGCTTTGTTTGTTTCATGTTTTAGATGATTGTGTAGTAGATATTCTACAATTGCGTTAAAGATTACATAGTTGTAGTCTACCAATAAAGTTGTTTAAAAATGAAGAAATCCCATTAGGACATCAATTGTGACAAATTAGAATACGTTCAATTTTTAAAATTTTAATAGAATTTGATACTAATTCTCTTGTCATTAGAATTATGATGAGACGTCTGGTAGATATCAATCTCAAGGCTCTTATCTTGGATTTTGTATATATCATATTGATTAGCACTTGCACTAAAAGGAGGTGCAATGCTACACCTATATCAAAAATAGGATGGCATGTAGAGTCGTTGAAGCAAGTTCAAGATGCACTAAGAGGTATGTTGCGCCTGGGAAGTAAGACATGTAAGGTTTGTAGGGTCGTCGAAATAATTTCAAGATGTAGTGAAGAGGCATATTCGACAACGATAACGCGACAATAAACATATGTATCCCACAACCAACCAACTATTATATTAGTGAGAGGGAAACCTCCAATGCGGTATTGCCCCTATTGGTATAAGGATCATAATATATTATTGTGGGCAAGGCCAACCAACCTAGGTGGATTTGATTTTTTGACTAAATGAGGAGTGTTAGATTCGTAGAAGCAATTCCAAGATGTATGGAGCTCGCAACACCAACCATGTCTGTGGTCGCCGCTGCCTCCGATGGTGTCGGTGTCATCACCCAAACTGAAGAGGGGGAGTAGTGCTTGGTGGCCTAGATTCATTTCAAACTTGTTAGAACGATTTTGTGCCACTACTTTTGGTGCCAAATAAACAATCCCCAAAAACAATTGGGTATCACATGCACTTGATGTCGAACCTAAGACATCCCAACAATAAGGAAACCACGGTTTGTTTTGATTTTCCGAATGCCGAAACAATGCAACCAAATGGTTTTGCCTACTAATTAGTAACTTTTTATATATTACTTTCTAGTTCATGCATTTATATATTACTAATATTTTTTGTAGAGAAACCTTTGTGCAATTTCTTCTAAACCATAATTAAAAAATACAGTTTACTATCTTCTTATGTATGGCCTCTACTAATATACAATTTTTAATAACTCTTTATAATCTTTTTGGTTTTTTTGTATTATATTTAAGAATGAAATTGAAAATATAGAATAATCTTAATCGAGGAGTCCCTCCTTTTGAATTCACAGATACATTTAGTTTTATTAACTTCCTATTTCATTTTTTACAAGATATTTGTGATTCTCTTTCTTTGGCGGTAAAGAAAAGAGTGTTGTCTCTAGACAAACTTCAGGTGGGTTTCAATATTGATTGAAGTATTGCTTCAATTGTTATATTTATTGCATGTTATGGACTAAAAAATTATTGTAGAGAGTTTTCATGTTATTTGGTTTGGATTGTTCCATTTATATTTGTAGTTGGCTCCAATCCTTTTTCCGAAGTGACATGTGGGGGCACGTGCCTTCGTCAATGACAGGATTCGTTATGTGCTGAGGGCTCATTCCCAATGAGGCCATTTTGAAGCGTCCCAAGTTGGACGTTAGACTGATCAACGACAAGGCTTTTAAAGTTGCTGTCATACCTAAGAACATCTTGGTGGACTAACATACTTATTTTCCCTCTCCAGTTTAATATGATGCAGACTAGAAACACAATTCCCCTCCCCACAACGGGATTGACATTAACTATGCCTCGCTTGTAGAGGGAGGAAGAGTTTAAGCGTATTCAATGTGTTTTTAATGTTTTGCATTATAGGAAACTAAAACCACCTAAAACAGTGATAGCCGAAATGATCAGAGATCGCCTCCACCAGATGCCAACATCCCCAATTTTTCTCTTCAAAATGAACAATTGGAGATCATTCACGAGGCTTCTTTTTGATTTATGATTCTAACAAAGATGCACTGAAATATGAACCACCCCACAAATTGAGGAGAATGAGAATACCAATCGAGGCATCTATAAATGGACAAAAATACAAGAAACGTTCTACGAAAATTGCATAACCAAAAAGCAAGAAATTTGATTTAAAGAAATAACTTGCAGTGGTTAGTTTATAAGTGTTTGTTTATAAGTGTTTTTGAAACAAACTGCTCTTATCATTGAAATGGATGTTGTTGTCAAAACACATTTGGTAATCGGTGTTCCAATCCGACTACCAACAAATGCTCTCGAGCACGGATCGGTTAAGCTACGATGCAATGATGCAAGTGCAAATCAAGGTTAACAAATATTTTACGAGAACACCAACGAAAATAAGTGCTTTGAATACATCTATGCGCATGTGGTCCATAGAGGGTCGTGCCCTAGCAAAAACAACCCTTCGTGAATATCACAATGCAAGGGGAGATGGTTCCGTGTTTGGGTTTGATTTTGTAGATCAGGAAAGAGGGGAAATTCATGTCACCTGTTTCAATGAGGTTGCCAAAGCATTCTATGAGCATATTGAAAATGGGAAGCTATATACAATTTCCAATGGGAGGATTGTGAGGATTCCTGATGCAAAGCTATGTTACAACCATTTGAACAATGCTTTGGAGATTTTCCTGCAAGCGTCCTCAACCATAACTCCACTCATAGCAAATGAGGATACAATACCTTCCCATCACTTTCATTTCACAAAAATTAAGGACATACCTGCAACCAATGAGCGTTTTAAATTTGATTTCATTGGCATTGTTCTTACGATGTCACCATGCTCAACAATTCGTAGGCATGACAAGTCAGAGACTAAGAGGAGAACTCTGTAATTAAAGGACATGTCAGGATTCAGTGTAAGTGTCACATTGTGGGGACATCACTTAGATGAGATAAGCAAATAAATTGAAGACATTCTTTCTATACCACCTCTCCTGGTCCTTGCCTAAAAATTTGCTCGTGTCTCCAGTTTCAAAAAGGAGCTCGGTCGACACGGTTTCAAGTACCAAATGTTATGTCAACCCTCAAATTTCAGAAACCAATACACTTCATAGTTGGGTAGATTTTGATGACTACTACCTTCTGCGCCCTCTATCACAAGCCAATTTATGGGCCCTCCAAAAATCCTGACCTCTATAACAATGATTTTGGAGGTACTAAATATGGGGAACACCGAGAGAAATGAATGTTTCATGGTTACTGCAAAAATCACGAATATCAGCATGCACAACTTTTTTTTACAAGGCATGTCCTCTTCAAAAAGGTGACAAATAATGTAGGAAAAAGGTGAGAGAGAATGGTAATGGTTCATGGTTATGTTCGAGTTGCAACAGACAAGTTCAAAACTATGATTATAGATATGCACTGAGGATCGATCTAAAGGACCCAACAGGATAATTTCAATCGATTTACCGCATTTGGTGAGACAGGTTGAGTAAATCATGGGTGTTGCAGCTAGCGACCTCCATATATTGTCTATGACGAAGATGCGACTAGTGAAATTATAAGTAATGTCATCGGTAACGAATACTACTTAACACTTTCACTAAAAAAAGAGACATATTGTGGAAACAACAAACTAAAATGTGTCATCCTTAATTCAAAGAAACCAGAAAACAGTGCAACTCCTCCATAACCTTTAAGCAAGAATTTCCAACCAACCCGTCCCTTCAAATACTACACCCTCATGCATTTCATTATATACTTTGAACTATCACCACTATGTTTCTTATTTCATATCTATGTTACGCTTTTTTCCTACTTCAAAAGAAAATTGTTGTATTCCCTTATACACTAACATACTATTGTCTCCTACTACTATGTGGATTGTTAGTACTTTTAAGAAAATAAATAAAAATACATGCACTTTTGTTAGGTAAGTATTTGCATCCTTGTGTACTATGTGAACGCACTGTATGTTTCTATATATCTAATACTCTTTTCCTTAAGAAAAAATGCAGTTTCTCGATACTCAAATTGTTACCTCTTACGCTTATTTCCCATTAGAACTCCACATGCATTACAATTGTATTTAGTTTTATATTTTGACTTATTTTGCATTTGTATGTCATCAAACAATGTATCATTCCTTGCTAACCCACATGATCTTTATCCAACAGGTGGTACTCCATAAGCCTGTGACTTCGCAATCATGTCAACTCCTACAAAATGAGCCCAACAAAGAGAGAACTACGCAAAAATAAAGTACACTTAACTGTTGAGCAACGACATCATAAATTAGAGCATAGAACAACAAAATCTCTAATATCTTTCAACTTACGTCGACCAACAACCTACGATTCCCTAACATTCCAATCTTGCCATCAAATACAACTACTGAAGAATTGCCAACCAACATTCCGCATGTAACTTCCATGGAAACAAACTTTCACGAGCATACCAATTCCTTTCGTATGAACCCATCTTCGCTAACAACTACCACTTTTCCCCAAATGTCTGGGATGCCACATGAAACTATCTCAAGTACTGACCTTTCTTCAGTTCATCGCACATATACAACAGTTTCTCCTCTCCTTCAGACTGCTTTCAACCTTGCAATCCACAAACGACTGAAACAGAACACCCCACCCCTTCCAATACACAGAGATTTCCCATATTCCCGCCCTCTTCGTTGACTTTAGAAGCCCTACGTTGATTTCGAAAAAGAATAGATTTGTTGGCAAACATCTAAAATTGCTCAATCTGTTTGGAAAATTACCCTGGAATTAAAACAATGTCCTTTGAAGGTTTCCCTCCCGTAATGATGCAAAACTAAAAACAAGGCCACCGCTTCTCTTCATGGAACAAAATAGACCTTGAAAATCAGCCTATCGTTCTTGTGTCTTTAACACAAATCGAGGAGATGTTTATCGCACGAGTTAATCCATTCTGCAAGGCGCCCAAGTACGTGGCAGGCAATACAAATACTCAAGGCACACCATAAGTTTCCCACAAAACATTACTTCAATAGCAAAGACCCTACCCCACCGCCTTGGAGATTTGGACATAGTTCTCATACAAAGGGAAGGATCTAATTTAAAAAATTATGATTTCTACATCAGTAGATCTCATGTTTGGGCATCCTTGCAATATAAAATCCAACACGATCCCTATTACAAAGATGTCTGAATCGACGATGACACCCTTTCCTCTCTACCATCTGAGTCGTCGAATGTTTCCTCCTCTCTTAACACAACCACAATGGAACTGCCCCAAATGCAAAGTGCCTCTACAACTCATGGTATAGATGTTCCCACTCACTTAAATGAAACGTATGAACACTCATCATCTTTCGTGCCAACACCTCACAATACAGGAATAGAAGAAGAGGAAATCGAACAGTTCCTGCTTAACCATGATGGCAACACTCCATTTACCATGCCATGGCCAGAGCTTGGGCTCTCGCCAATAAATGAATTCAATACAGAGGGCCTATTCTCAATGGGTTTCCCAACTTTATTTTCGACAAGAAAAGAAATGTGGTAACAGACCCACATAAAGAAGTTCCAATGCATGAATACATACTTCATTGATTCATTACCATAATGGGCACTTCGATTCCCACACAAGCTTTCGTTACTTCCTTCTAAACCTCATAATACGACACAAAAACCAGTCCATGTAGCAATTTTTATGAAACAGAACATCGAATCTGGAATCCCTCCGATAATTAGAGATCTGTGAAGACAACTACTGGAATTCCCCAAAGACAACCTCCCAAAGTGCTTAATGTGCTTTGGATCGAGCCTTCGAGGGACATGTTCATTCTGGGTAAAAAGTAGAAGCAAGCTTTCAAATATGGTGGAACAATTGGGGACACCAACCTTATTCTTCACTCTAAGTGTTGCAGACACTAAATGGCCAGATCTCCACAATATTATATTGGGTGAATGTCCAACTGATCCTTGATCCGCACAACGTTGGAGAACACTTAACATTGTCTCTAACCCTCATCGAGTATCAACATACCTGCATCACATATTCATGATATTTCGCGACGAAATGTTGCAGAAGGAACTTGGAGCAGTAGACTTTTGGTACAAGTAATCAAATCTACTTATTTCAAGGTTTTTTCCAAACTACATAGCTAATATTTATGTTCCCTCGTCTCACAAGTATGAATGGCAACATAGAGGCTCCGCACATGTCCACAGTTTATTGTGGCTCGATAATGGGCCTAAAGTTGACGAAATGGACTAGGAGGATACAACAGTAATTGAGGCCACTAAACAATACTTTGATAAGTTCGTGTATGCTGCTTGGAACCCCGTCTGGCTTGCAACCGGTTGGATTTTATTCGCAGTCACTCCTAGACGACCCTTGCTTACTAGATACAACACAAATTCTATCCTCCTCCCCACACGAGACCTTCAAGAACCGCTTAATCGAGTTCACCGCCACACTAAATGTTCGAGCAGATGAGACATGCCTCGCATAGAAAGAAATCATAGCCGTAGTGCGGAGTACAATGCCCCCGCGCCACGCAACCTACTTCTTCCTTGCACATTGAAAGTGATGGGGAAATTAAGTACCTCCCTTCCGTAAATGATGAAAGATTGAACATCCACAATCGAACTATGAACAACCATGGAACACCTACCACTTATTCAAGTTTCTTGAGATTAGAGCTACAACAAGAACCGTAAAGGCGACAAATGGAAAAAGCAACCAACACAAGCAATTGTTCGGGTTTACCCGAGATTTGTGGATGACCCAGCTCAGGATTCAAATTCATATGACCTTTTTCTATTGGTCTGAACTCCTTTTATACAAGCCTTTCATAATATTACGTCCGAATTTCATTCAACCCCACATGACATCAACGACACTTGGAACATGTTCATGCACAACTATAGATCGTGGCATGTTTTATGCACTACCGTAGATACAGGAGTTATTACAAATGTAAGTTCTAACTCGAGCCCGAATGCAGTATTCAACACGAACCATTGCAAGAATGACGGGTATTCACACAACTTCACCCAGAAACAACACGGGTCTAGACAATCTTGACATGTTGAGGAAACGAGATTTCGACATGCATAATAATTGGAACATACATGACATTCGCATGATTTGCGGATAGCTCGGGTCATCATTCATTGAGAGAAAGAAGGCGACACAATTAACAACAACATACGCAGCCACGCCACCATCTTCCACACTTCCTTTGTCTCGTAACAAAAATAGCTCTTGGTACCATACTACACCATTCAAAGAAACAAAACCCTTCTACCTCCACTAAGATTGATAATGCAAGGAACAAATGCACAGAAAAATCATTTCTGATAAATAAAATCCGCAATTCATTCACATCACCACCCACATATCCCTCACCTCTACTTGTGCTCGCCCCTACCGATGTTTCTGCATTCAACATCTCCGCATCGACAATCCACGCAGTCATGCGTATTCCAATCAAAGAACTCAAACCCTCAAGGTAGTGCATTATCGTCTTTTCAAGAGTTGTCCAAACATATAGAATATGTTCTTATTAATGAAATGAGTTTCATCGGCCCAAAGTTACTAAGCAAAATTAATAGTAGGCTCTTCAAAGCTTTCCCACACTTAAGCACATCTAAATTTGGGAACAGATCAGTCATCCTCCTCGACAACCTCGGCCAATTACTACCGGTTTTGGACAGTCCACTTTATGCAAGTAATTCCTACAGAGCAGCCCTTTGGAAGGGATTTCAGACTTTCATTACATTGTAAACAATATTCCGACAACAAAGAACAACCAATGCACAAGTTTCATTCCGAATTTACTGCTCCACATGTGAGATTCAACCCCTCTAATTGAGAATAGGAAATCTTAATGTCTCGCATGATTACACATACCTAACTCAACAAGAGCTCAACATTTTTAAGAACGAACCACATTTGTTTGCAAAAACGATCGTGGTGGACTCCCACAACCTACGATGTTTAAGGCATTGAACATTCCGCTTGCCCATTCCATTGTTGAAAGTAACAGGCGAACTGGACCAAGAAATCTTGATGATGATCAGTTGGAACCCAAAGTTTTGTTGTGCAAACAACAAAAAATCATGTTTATTGTAAATCTATGGGTTGACGTAGGCCTCGTGAATGGTGCCACAGGAACAATCACCGACATTGTCTACGACACATCAATGCAACTATCAACATTACCTTTACTTGTTGTTGTCAAATTTGATAGATACAATGGCCCATGTTAGGATCCCTCCAACCCGTTACACATTCCCATACCCCTTATTTTGAAAGGGAATCGAAGACAATTGCTAATTAAAATGCCCGGGGATTAACTATCCACAAGTCGCACGGACTTACTTTGCACATGAGCAACGATTAACATTGGAACCACTAAAAGCAAGGTCTGACATTCACAGCTTTCTCCAAAGTTCCCTCGCTTGCAAATCTGTGTATTTCACCTACTTTTTCATTCGAGAGATACTCAAATATGGTGCACGTACCAACACTTGGAGCAAGAAGAAAGGAGGAAGCAAGACTACTATCACTCAACCCATCGTAAATACTACCCTCTGCTTTGATAGCACCTCCACTACTACTATACTCAACACTTCTTCTATCCAAAGCGGCATTGTTGTTCAAGGGGTATCAAATGTAATCATGTTTACTAAAACTAAAATTGCCCACTAAAGGCTACCATTCATGATATAAATACTGCAAATGTATACATGTCTCATTATGTGCACGCAGATCTACATTTATTTGATGTTTTGAAATATGATATGCAACTTTAAATGTACGAATTTGTAATAGAATTAAATGTACACATACAACATTTCAATGTAATGTTTCAACTAAATTCCTACACTACAACTATCAATCACACACATTATCAACTATACAACAAAGGTTTTTCCAACAAAACACCAACCGAACAACCGCACAACTAACACAAAAACCTGAATTAAATACATACAACATCGACTATAAAATAAATTAACTATCGAAAACGTAATCAAATGTATTCATGTACGAATTTTTAACAATTTTGAAATGTACAAACAACCTTCAAATTAAGTGGCCCATCTATATTTCTACAGTTACAAAATCAATCACACCCCTAATCAACATCAATTACAAAAGTAATAATTATATGTCTAAAACAAATAACATATATCGTTCGGCGTTCACATCGCATGAAACACATGCGATTGCTAATTATTAATATGTATTAATATTAATATCATCAATAATATCAAAATAATCGTACCCATTTAATTCTTTTTTAATATAATTAAAACAATAATAAGTTTAAAATATATAAAAAATTGTGAAACAATTCTATATAATTAAACTTAATCATAGTTACATCTAAGCACGCGCACACACACACACACACACACACACACACACACACACACACACACACACACACACACACACATATATATATTCATTTATATATATTTTTGTTTATTCCATTTAAGACTAAAATTGAGAGAATAATATGATTTCTTAGACAACCCAATATATTTTGCAAAAAAGTGAGATTTTTTTACTCATTCTAGTAATTTTAACAAACTACTTTATTTCCTACACTTAATAAGAAATGTAACAAAAACTTTCATAATTTCCAATATATTTTCTTTTCAATAAGGAATAAGAAACTATTTTCTTTCTTCAACATAACAAAGAATATAACTATAAATTTTTAATATTTCAAAATGTCTTCCGTTCAATAGTTAAGAACTATTTCCCTTTTTCTACTTACAATAAATAAATGACAACCATTTCAAACAAGTGCATTTTAACAAGATTCTCAATATTTTTAAAATGAAGCATATCACGCTTCAGAGGCAATGAAACAAACTTAGATTGAAAGAAATGCATTTCCATTTCAAGTTTTCTATTTCATCTAACCAATGCAAAATTTGTGGTTTTCTCTTACAAGAACTAACACATTTTAAAATGCAAATTTATCATTCAAAACACTCTTAATAGAGTTTACAAATTGAAGGGATCTTCAAGTAACAAATGCAACTTTCTTTGTTTATTTTCCCATATACATACATTTAAAAATTTTGATACCAATCAACCATTTTACAAGACATTTACAAAAGATTGAAATTCTTAAAAAGCAAGTTACAAGACCTCCATTAAAATTGAGACAACATGGTAAAAATTTTACAAAAAGGGATCTTTCTTCTTTTCTCTAAATGCTACTAAGATCATTCTTCACTTGAGCTCCACCTTCTTCCCAAAGTCCAAACACAACAACCAAAATGGAGGAGTAGGCAACACTCTCCACCCAACCAATAATCCAATGAGGAAGATAAGCCTTCTTCCTCATTGGCCACCGAGCCCCAACAAAGAAACAATGAAAAGTATTTGACAACTTAACAAGACTCGCACATTCACATTCAAACCAACATTCAACTCAAAAGAACAACAAAATCACATCAACACCCAATTTCTCAACACAAAAGCTCTAAACTTAAGCCAAAAAGAGAAATGAACACGGAGAATCTATTCATCTCCCAAACGTTTGGGTGTCCACCTTAAGACCTCCAAGAATTCAATCACAACCCACAAAACTTTTATGCTTCCCTCCAAGAAAACAACTCTTATGTCTCCTCACTCTTATGACTCCCACAATAAAACAACAAGATAAACACAAATTTTACTTATCTCAACATGGGATACCCCCACTTAACTCTATAAAATGCCCAATAAAAAATTTTATGCCTCCCTCCAAAATTTATCCTCATTTCTATTTTCTCCTACACAACATAAGGGTCATTCTACTTCCCAAAATCACACATGCAACAACCATTCATTCACGACATAAGTACAACAAAAATAATAAGAGAAACATAGGCAAAAACACTACCTTGCCATTGCAAGAGATTTTAATCCACAAGAAAATTCCAACCTTTCCAAGTCCAAGCAATAAAAAGCTATTTCCAACTCCAACAAGCATTCCAAAAACAAGTACTTCTCTAAAAGCAATAATCGAAAATTCAAACAAATAACCCCCAAATTCTCAAGCAAATTAAAATAAATAGAAAAGAGAGGAGAGAGGTGATATGACCCCATATAAGATGTCATATCATTTCTCATCCATTCCATATCACAAAGACAAACTCAATCCCCAAAACACAATAAATTGATGGTTGAGATAATAACAACCCTCTTACACACTTTGAAACTCACACCCTAAAATACACAATTAAAGACTCTTGTAAGAAAAATATAATTAATTGTTTTTTTTTTTCTATTAAAACACACAAAAATGCCTAAAATAAGCCCCTCACATCATAGGATTAATGGGTGGGTGACTTTAAGAGCTATAGTACAATCTTAACTTGTCTCACAAATCTCCAAAATTAGCTTGAGTCAAAATCCGAAATTTACATGCATAGTTGAGTACACACCACTCAAAATCATTTAAATCCCTTTTAAATCCAACTCAAACCAAGAGTTACCTACTCACATTAATTATCCCATTTTTGTTACATCTTAAATTACATTAATTAATCAAGTCTAATTAACTTAAATGGAGTACTTAACAACATTAATAAAAGCGACTCTAAAATACTAACAAAAACACAATTACTCACAAACACATAAAATCGACAAAAGAAAAACCACAAATTTACCTAAGATAACATTTGAAACCACCCCCAATTATGACCTCCTTACAAACTAACAATAACATTATATATTTACATTAGTTGACAAGGTGACATGATGTCAATATCCCAAATTCTTTTATTGTTGGTCTTTTATCCTTTTTTTTTGTTTGTTGTGTTGCAATGTCTCGCAAAAATCAAAACAATATCTTTCCAACCTTATAGTCATATTAACGATATCGAGATAATAAAATACACGCATATACATATCAATTCATATCAACCAACAAATATCATAACTAAATCATCACTAAAACCAATAATTCACCAATTGTTCACAATTTCAACTATTTCAATTTTATCAATTTACCAATTAACAATAAGATCACAAAACCAACTAAATCATTAACACATCTATATATCATATCTCATGTGTCATTACAATAGTAGCTCAAAATCATCAAATATCGATGTCAATCCATGCATATAATCTATCACATAAATCATACCATAAATTTAAACATTCATATTGTTTATCAAATAAGCTAATTAAATATAACAATATACATCTGTCAATGTCTAAAATATGATAACAATGTCTATAACTTCAATCCAAAATAAATTAAATCATAATAATATTGTCTATAACACTAAAAATAAATTTTGGAATGTTTAATGATAAACACAATATCTAACAAAAGAGCTTATACAATTAGCAAATTAGTTTGATTAATTATTACAAACCTTGTATATTTAAAACTTTTTGGTGTTAATTTATGTTAAGTCGTGGAAAGTCAACAAGAATATGTTATTTTGTTCCCTAACATATCAACTACTTCCTTAGAGTATAACCAACCAAACATTCCAAGTGTAGATGGATTGATACAATTTGAGCGTGATTTAGATACAAATTTTGATCATCTAAGAGGAAATAAATCTTTATGTGGACTTCCACAATGAGAGATTTCATATGCCAAATTGGCATTCGGGCTTATTAACTTTGATATAACTCAATCCAAAGAGCTCCATTTTATAAATTAACACAACATTGATCCGTAGTTAAAACAAGATAGGGACATTTATAACTTTCGGATGGTGACTACAACTCCAATGATAGGGATAGTTTCATTGCTTATAATGCATTAGTTAGTCTATGTGAAGACACATTTTCGTGTCAACTTTTTGAGCCGAGTCTAGCATTGACCAAGGATGCTTTTGTACTGTCAATTTTTTTTTGGTGAATAGTCTATAATATTTTTCTAACATATTACTACTCTAGTTTATCAAGAACAAATACTAAAAGTACACAAGTGGCATGAGAAAGTAAATAAACCACTTGTTAAGAGAAGAAAGCATAAAATATAAGCTTTTATAAAATAGATGCAAAAAAATATGCTTAATTAGCATTTGGGCAATGAATCACAATGTCGTTATTTCATGAATTAAATTAATATTGTTACATGAATATATCAAAATGAACAAATAATCTACAATGCATAGGGAGATGGTGAAAATGGATGAACAAAAATGCAAATGAAGTCATGTTTTTCACATCATTTTTTCAAATAGGTAAGAATTCAAAACGTAAGCTAAAAAAATAACGTGGGCAATGAATCACAATGCGGTTATTTCATGAATTAAAGTAATATTATTGCATGAATATATCAAAATGAACAAATACTCTACAATGCATAGGTAGATGGTGAAAATGGATGAACAAAAATGCAAATGAAGTCAAGTTTTCGCATCATTTTTTCAAAATATTACATTAAGAATATATATGCAATGATATTCTAACTTAAGCTAGGAACAATATCTTTTGGCCTTCAACTACTGACCCTCATGTGGAATTCAAAATCTTAGCTAACAAAATAAGGTTTCTAGCTAAATGCACATCCTATAAGAGATATCTAGCTTGCAACTGAAATACAAAAAGAAAAATCCAAAACTATACGAAAACTTAGAAAGGCTCTAACAAAACCAGCTAACAAACATTCTAAAGTACAATTTACAACATACCAAACAAAATCTTTTAAGAGGATGCACATAGTAATTAGATTACAAGCAATGGTAATCGCAATGGCAATGGCAACAACATTTTTAATGTGAAATAGAAAAAAATACTTGAAAGCTATCAACCAACGCTAGGGAAAGGAGTCAATGACTATGAGTGGATATGTGAAATAAAATACCATTAGTTGTTTCAATTAAAGTGAACACATGCCACTTTCAAAGTTAAAAATTAAATAAAAACTAGCCAATAAAGCAAGTCACATCAAACCACATCAATAATTTAACTAATGAAATGGTGACACATAAGCAATGCCAAAAGGGTGACTTTATTCCCAATTAAAGAGTCGCCTTAAAGTTCATTGTATTCAAAAGTACTTAATTTAAATCCCTTAAAAATATGCTTTCCACATAATTTAAATGCTCAATGCTCCAAATGAGATTTGCACATTAAAAAAATCATGATCTATTAAAGGGTATAGGTGGCTATGGCAACCCCTTAATTTAGGTTCACAATAACAGGGTCATTTCCACTACCAGGGAATCACAAAAGCTGGAATTTCCCATGCCCCATTCACTTGAAATGCCCATTGTGGTTGGACATTCAACAAATCCATTGAAACGTGGAGCAGCCAGCAGCCAGACCTTTAGCAAATGCATTTTGTACCAACTATGATTATTTGTTAAACATTTACGAAAAGACAATTTTAACAAAATCTTATTAAACATGTTACAATAAGACATTTGTTACAAATTAGACCATGGTGCACCCCATCTATATTTCTTACCAAAAAAACACAAAATAACAAAACTAGTGATACACCAGATGACATACAACAAACAAAACTGGTGATACACCAGATGACATACAACATTTTGCACAAAATATCCATTCGAGAAATTAGTTTTATATGTATTTTGAGCATAAATATAGTGCAATGATGTTTGGCTGTGCAGAAGCATCCACAGGCAAATTGAATCTCAGTCTCACAGCAATATGTAGACATGGAGTTGCCCATCTAAATTTTTTATCAAAAAAACACAAGAGCCAAAACTAGCAATACACCAGATGACATACAACATTCACACAAAACATACATTCAAGAAATTAGTTTTATATGTATTTTGAGCATAAATATAGCGCCATGATGGTTGTCTGTGCAGGGGCACTTGCAGGCAAATTGAATCTCAGTCTCACAGCAGTATGTAGACATGGTCAGTTGAAAAAGGTCAAAACTAGCAATACACCAGATGACATACAACATTTCGCACAAAATATCCCTTCGAGAAATTAGTTTTATGTATTTTGCAAATAAATATAGCTGCCATGATGGTTGGTCATGCAGGGCCACTTACAGGCAAATTAAATCTCGGTCTCGCAGCATCATGTAGACATGGTCAGTTAAAAAGGTGCTCCACATCAGGATATGCAACTATGGAAACCTGCATTTAAAGAAATCACTTTTAGAAAGCAGGCAGATCTTACTCCTATATCCCCTTCAACTATCAAATTTAGACAGAATGACATAGTCCACCTCGTGTGAATAAGAGGAAAGAAAATGGACATTATCCACCACCTTGCCACACTCCTCGGCCATGAAAGATCTAAACAACATCAAAGTGAGAAACAGTCTCATACAAAATGGTTGTATGACATGATAACAATAGTATTTGTGCAATGATTGGGAGACCCACGTTAGTTTAAGTTCATCAACTCATATTTGAGAAAAATGCCAAAAATCGGCACAATGTAACCATAGATGTCATAAGGTTAACATTTTGAATCAAAAGAAAAATACAATAACATAGGCCCGTGGGGTAGATAACTATACCCCATGGATGACCTAGGTGTAGTCAACAAAAGAAAAGCAAGAAATGCTTTCCCAATTACAAACACCTGAGAGTACTTCAACCAAGATGGTTTTGGTCAGAACAATCAATTACCATTATCGGTTACCATTCATTTGATTCTCAATAAATAGACAAACAAAATTCATTGCTAATAAGGATGCTTCGTGATGCATGATAATATCTTTCCTAACATATATGAACTCACCTTGCATTAAAAATGATTACTTCGCTGCTGTGAAAAAAGAGAGCTTTGAAAATGTGAATATTCAGTAAATGAAAGAGAATATAGACTATGCTATCGAAAAAGGATATTGGAAATGAGAATATTGAATAAAAGAAAGACAATATAGACCATGCTTTAGAGAAACTAACGTTTTAAGAGTTTCCTACATCAAACTTTCAAAATTTGTAATATACAGAAACTTTTACAGATTGATTACGGTATCTATAAACTTGTCACAAATAAGAAAACACCAAGAAGACAGCAGTAATACAACCTAATTGTTTCATGTCAATAGGAGAAAAACAAATTTAGAATCATGGTTCTGAATAAAAGAACCCGTATGAGAGCACTACAACCATTTCCAAAACCACCTCTGAGACAAATGGTGTATAGGCCAATATACCTAGTTCTTTAAACCTGGTTATTAACAGGCACCCAGATCCCATGGACACCTATTCAGAGACACTAAAATCCCTATTTCTGCACCCTAATGTACAGATATTATGGCTCTCTTATTCTAGACAAATAGGTGTCACATTCAATTGATAAAAACCAATTTCCACAAAGATTTGCATAGCCAAATACCCTAAAATAAGGCATAATGCCCCATGCCCTTGGATAGGTTTTGTCAGTAATTGGGTATCACAAGAAACAGTTTATCCACAAAGATATTGGGCAAGAAAGGCACAAAAACTGTATAGAAAAATACCCAGAAGCACTAAACGGGGCCCCACATGGACTGATTAAAAATTACAGGAAAGTTGAAAACAGTGCAGAGAAAATGGGTATTTGATTATATACCTCAAAGTATATGAAGAGTTGGCCGGAGAGAAAGATTTAAGAAATTCAGAGTCCCAATGCATGCAGAAGGCAACAGAGGAGTAAAATCCATACAATTTCATGCTGAAATGCAGGGAACATCATACACTGTAGAATTCATCCCTTTCATCAGATGGCAACAGGCCTAACAAGTGCCCAGGATCTTTCCCAATACATTTCAAATCCCATCAAAATGCAACCCCAAATTCACATCAAATCTGATTTTCAACATAAAGTGGTGAAACTAAAAATATCTACCGTAAATCCAAATATTTTACAAGCTGGTTCACCAGAGCTCCTTTGCTCTCTAATTGTTATGTAAAAATACAAGTTAAACCCTCACTCAAAAACATATGAAAGCCCTAATAAAGATGTGTGAATCTTCGGTTTGGAAATTTTCTACCTTGTGTGACACTAAAGATGCCCATACAAGAAATGGTGACTCCACATAATGCAAGCAATTATTTCTTCATTTCACTTCTTCTCTAGATCTCATTTGTTGTGGACCCTCCTCTCATTAACCCTGCTCTGTTTGCAAATAAGTCTTTCACAGACTGCTCCTGAGAAACTCTAAAAATGTGTTTCAACTTTCAACTGCAACCTTATGCACTCATAAACTTTGGGCTCTCCTTTCTCTGCAGAAAATGAATGCAAGTGTATAGGCTCCTGAATCAAGGAAAATTAGCAAACTGTCTTCATCCTGTCCATGTTAAACTTTTTGTTTAACTGGGCCTTTAAAAGACATAAACAGCTCAGATTGAATGAAGCATCGTGGTGTCGGTGATATACAGCAGAAGCCGTGAATTTATAGCTGTAGTGGCAATAGTAGGTACTAGGTAGAGCCATTCCAATAGGGAAAAGCCTATCGGCATAAATATATATATAATATATATATATATTAAGATACACAGGATAAAGCAGTTTTTTCTCCTTGTTTAAGAAATAGGTGCAATAAAATTAATGTTTTCTTCAATGTATTTTTAACTTTGAAAGTTCTGTCCACTATAAACAAAAACCGCAAAAGTCATTTCAAGTGATCACAAATGTCACCCGTGATGATGTACATAAAAAGGAAAACTCGTTTATATAATATATATAACAGTCCTGTGTTATGATGAAGCTTCCTTTTTACATGTATACATTTTTCAACCCTGTTATTGGAAGAAAATGAATCTTTCAAACCCTAATTATGCCGGAGGCCTCCTTTGAAAGTGTCCCTACTGGAAAAACCCATGTTTCCGGCAGATATTTTACTGGAAGCAGAGAAAAATCCTTCAGGCAGCAGTCATTACCACCAAAGTTCCTGTCATTGGTGGTGCTACCATCCATGCCATTGAAGCAATTTACAGAGGACATGGGCATCCTCACAAAGCATTTCAGTTGTTTCACCAAATGCAATCAAGAGGTGTCCATGTGATTGGTTCACATTTGCTAGCATCATGGCATGCTGTGTTAAAATAGGAGCTTTGAAACCGGGCCCTTGGCAGAGCATAGTCCAAATTATCCACACCCTTGGCCAAGCATTAAGCAGCCGACGGCTCCCAAGTGTAGAGGGCTGATTCAAAAGGATGAGAAATTGCTCTAGCCAAGAACAAGCTTATTCGCATTCATGCAAATGCAAGTAAATATCAAGGAGTTCTCAAAAGTATCAATTATTACTTGTAATAGGCTTCAAGAAAAACTTAACATTTTTCGCACCGTTGTTGCACAACCAATCTCCAACCGTATAAACATATGCGAAAGGAAGTTGTTTTTCCAAGGCTCAAACAACCACAGATGTGACCCTAAATTAGGAGAAATAAATTCAGTGTGAAGATCAATGTTATGACAACAGCAGATGTGGAGTGGCCCTAAACTCTAATCTCTCGTTTCATTCACTTGTGACCTTAAAATCATTTTCAAATTTTATGTTCATATTTTATTCTTTGTCGTACTATGGCAGCTTCGTGTTTTATTTTTACTTGAAACATAAATCTTCTTTCAACTTATCAATAACGACTTGAATTATGCATGTTCTTAACCACTAATGGATCAATAAAGATGTTTACAGAATTATCAGTTCTTATTTGTTACTGGCAACATAATTTAGAAATATAGCCTCTTACCATGGACTGGATTTAGATGTTTCTATGGGGTGTGCTTTTATCAATAAATATGCTGTGTTGTTGTCCCGAGGATGCTCGCCATGTGTTTGACAAAATGCCTCAACGAAATTTTCCAGCGTAGACTTTTATAACTATACCATATGCACCCACAACATGAGGTTGTTTAAGCCCTTGAAGAACATTTAAAAATCAAGCAGAAAGTCTAATGCAATGTCGTAACATTCCACGAGTTTGATTTAACAATCCACGTTGAATGGATACACGGAATGGATTGTAAACCTCCTCCGGTAAATGAAACATGGTATGAAATTGCATCTTTTTAGCAAAGTAGCAAACCTGAAATGACACTGGTAGGGGAGGATGTTAGGCTCAAAGATGGCATTCAAAGCAGCTGCAGATGCTACCGTATTGTTCTTTGGAAATCAGCTCATAAATAGAGACTACAAGCTAATTAAGCTCCTTCAACCTACCTTATTGTAATCAAGAAAATTCATCTGCTCAAGAACAATCTCCAACTTGGCCATAGTCTATATATGAATATTTCCTCTGCAAATATGTCCATTCCTAACTTGGGGTCGTCATGTCTAGCTTTCACTAATGCCACTTTGCATTAAGTGGGATTTTGACCTAAAGGCAGCATCAAATTTCTGATTGACCGTCTAAAAATTCACCAATTGCAGCGTGGAAAATGAGGCAGGAGAAATGGCATTGAGAAAAAGTATATGCCAAAAAAAAAAAATAGACATGTTATGGTGATGGCATTCTCTATATGATGTTGAAGTTAGTGTGCTTTGGTAGATATGTATGCAAAAATGGGTTTGTTGACAAGGCCTTGGAACCTTTCTAGAAAATGCAATTTGCAGGTGTAATGCCAGACTCCACAACCTTTGCCAACATCCTCCCAGCCTCTCCCAAAATGGGAGATTTAGAACAGGGCATGGACATCCATCAAAGTATAATGGAAAGCTGATTTTTGTTAGATGTAGTTGCGAGTGCCCTAATCGACATGTAAGTAAAATGGGGAACCATACACAAGGCACATGAACTATTTGATAAAATGTCTCAATGAGATGTGGTCTCATGAATTGCAATGAATGCAAAATATGCACAAAATGGTTTTGCTGAAAAGGCCTTTGAAACTTTCAAGCAAATGCATTTGGCAGCTGTAAAGCCCTGCCAAAATGGGAGCTTTAGAACAGGGTATGAACATCCATCAAAGCATAATGGAAAGGGCATATTTGTCGAATCCTGTAGTTGCTAATGCTCTTGTAGACATGTATATAAAATGTGGAAGCATACACAAAGTACGTGAATTGTTTGACAAAATGACTCAAGGAGATGTAGTCTCATGGAATACATTACTTTTATCTGTTTTAATAACATCTAAATGAAATCACAAACTAACTTTGCCTTAAACATTCTTTCAAGCATGCTTTGCAACTGATGTGCAATTGCTAGTAATGCAGCACTGGTCTTATGATGGAACTTTTGTTCTTACATGTATACAAGTTTCAACCCTGTTATTGGAAAAATATGAATCTCTCAGCTATGCTCCTCAAAAAAGTATGGAGTCCATGACACCACCTATTTGGAAAAGGCTCCTGTATTTTCTAAACAGCACCCACCAAAAAAATTAGGTAGCCCCCTCTATAGAACTACAACCTAAGAGCATGTCCATAACAAACCAAATTTATTATTAGAATTTTGTAAAGATGCAGCCCCGAGGAAGGGGTTTGGGCTCCTGTTTTTACTAAGAGATTGGTCCCATGAAGTTGAATCTATTGCTGTAAACAAGGAGCAAGGAGCCCTGCATTTCTGGGGGCACGTTTTTAGCTATAACTAATGGGGAGCTGAAAGATTCCAACACTAGGGTAAGGATTTCCCACCCACATGACACCATGAATTAAAAAAACACTGAGGTTTAAAATTTGGATGACTTGTTTACATACAATTCTTATAATTCCTCACCTAAATTTTTTTCTACACAATAGAACTAAAAATCTATTGGGCCATAAATCTCAGGAAAAAAATGTTGCAACTAAAATTTTATCCAAAAGAGAATTACAAACAAGTAATTACTTAACAAACAAAACTGCTTTTACCATCAAAAATATTCAGTTTCACAAAAAGAGAAGACAATCTCATTTAATTAAAATATGGAGAAAAAACCAGAGTTCTACAACTACCCAGCTAATGGGACTTCACTTATAAAAATGATTGCTTCATATACATTTGGCATACCAAATGAAATTCAGAAAAATAAACAGATTATTAAAAAAAGAATAAATAAAATTTGACTTTCGAATTTTTCATCTCATTTCCGCAAAAAAATTATAAAACAAAGCCATGAATGGCATCTACTGCCAAAGAAAGTGTTAGACTGAAGGTGATAGTGCAAAGTCCCAGTCCCTTGACTCGATCCAAGTGTCCCAAAAAGTGATCCTATGATAGGAACATGTGGCAAGGCAATCATCTGACATGGCATAGCTGACATGTTATGCCTGTGAATATGCGTACTTTCACACATTAACAGTTCAGGAGTTCCAAATGCCATCGTGCATACAGCTAAAAACACATACAACATGTAAACGGTTTTTAAATTTTAACCCTTCACATGCGTCAACCACACTGTTTTTTTACTGGAGGCAAATAGTTGTATTTCTACGTTTCCACATAAATATGGTATATAGTCAACACATTGAAAGGAGCACACCAGCTGTAATTGTTTTCAGTTGGCTGCTTATATAAATATGCATGGGAACCTATGACTGGTATTATACTCTCAATTTGTTTAAGAGCCAAATTTTCACTCCTAAAAGTCTGTAAATCTGGTTGGAATGGCTTAAATATTTTAATAACATCATTCCTTGTCCTTGTTTTTCGTCCTTATATCACAGACAGACCCGATCCCTCCTCCAAGTATTTGGGAAGGATTCAAGGAATGGAGACCAGTTCGGATCGTAGGTTGAATAATTTTCTTCATGTTACCTTTGTTATGTTGAGAATGAGAAATACATTGGAAGCACTCTTGAGTTGCAGGGGCAAACAGACTTTGTTTGCCACAGGGAGGTTTCTATGCTTGGCGGAACAGGGCAATTCAAATATGCCCATGAGTATGCCATGCTTGAAATTATATCATCAATAGGAGTCAATATTATTTTCAGGTTTAACGTCACCATTCAAGTATAATAGGGTGAATTGATGTGATTCCATTAGATGCATAAGTTACTGAATTTGTACTGGTTCAAAGTAGTTCCTTTGTTATTTGAGTTGAAAATTTAAAATTCGGCGCAGCCTGCACATTTTTCCCTATTTTATGGCCTTTTGTGAGGTAAATCTAGCTTTGCTTGATTTTGATGATTTAAAAACATAATGTTTGTTTTCCTTATGTACATCACAAATCCATTCAAAACTGATTTTATAAAATACAAATTATGTGTTGAATATATCAAATGAATCTATAATTTTTTTCAAAAATTATGTATTACGCTGGCCATAGACTGTTTTAACTTTTTTCAGTATGAAGAGATTCGTGCCAAAAACCATAAAATCAATCTACATCTGTTTACAAGAATTGTGACATGAATTTGTAAATATGGAAGCCTTTCCATTATGGATCTTTTCCAAAAGGCTTTGATTTTGTATGTTGGATGCCCGTGTGGCTGTGGTAGCCTACATCCATCAAAACTGTTTAAGGTGTGTTGTTTATTTTTTCTCACCTATTTGCTATGATTTTGATCCGACGATGTCTCTGTCTGAAATTGAGCATAGTTGCTTTGTGAGTGGTGTTGCCTGGGCCATGATCACCACAGCCTACATGATATTAAAAATTTAATAATCGTTTGTTTGATTCAAAGAACAAGGGAGATTTGCCAAAATAGATACTTTTGGATTTTCGCCATCAAGACCATGGGTTGGACTAAAGGAATATTACTATGAATCAAGCATAGCCCAGAACCCGCGACACTTGAGGTGACCATGGTGGAGGTGATGGTGACCGCAGACGAGAGCTATCCTCCACGCAAAATGCACCACATGCATAACTACACCCATGCAAACCATCATGCACCCATGACGTCATGTCAAATGATTTAGGACTTAGTTTTTTTTTGCAGTTGAAAAACAGTGTGTTTTTCAACCACATGAAGACAAACATAACTGGGTTCGAACTGGTGACCTGCGGGTTTCAAACGCAGGTTCCCCACCAGCCCACCTACCACCTGGCACATGACCCATCTTGATTGGATTGCATTTTGTTTAAAAAAAAAGAAATCTCTGATTTGACCCCTAACTCACGGGAACCACCAATGCATGCATATGCATGTGTATGGTCTGATTTTATGGGTCTGTGATGGGCATGAGGTGCATTTTGCGTGGAGGATAGCTTTCAGTGTGACCGCATGAGATCTGATCGCAGTAATGATGGTGACCTCATGAGATCTGATTGTGGTAATAATTGTGGTGGTGATGGAGATTAATGACTTGTCAGAAAAATTGTGCTTAGGCTACTGAAAAAAATTAAAATGTCAGGATTTACCTACACAATGGACAACAAGAAAAAACAACTATTTTTACTAATCATAAAATCTAGGAAAAAATTGGCCAATTAAAACAGAGAAATAAACTTTTATATATTGCCGATGGGGTCTAGGTGGAGTGGTTAAGATGGATGGTTGTATCTGGCTCCACCCAGGTTCCAATCCCACTTATACACAATCCCCGTTTGGGGTGGTAATGTCCGAGGTGGCGCAGCTGGTAGACTGATTTAACAGAGGTGAATTCTAGTTTGAGATTGCGCTAAAAGTGTATTCATGTGTAGTGGATCTGGTTTGTTAATGGTTGAGTTTAAATGTTATATCTTGGTTGAATGTACTCCACTTCATAGCTACAGTCAAAATAGTTTAACAATCTAAAAATAATAATGAAATAAATATTTATTTTAAAAAAATAGATTAAACCTAACAAATACCAGCTGGCAAGATGCTATTGGTCAAGGAGACTAAAGCTAATTGTAAAGATGAAAGGTATATAACCGCCTTGGGTAATATAATAACAAGACAAGAACAAAGAAATTCCTCAAAATGAAAACCAAGTACAAAAAAATGCTTAACAAACCATTGATTAGTACAAAGGCCATTATCAACTAAAAACATTGTCAAGACTCGCGTAAAAGTTTAATTTCATCTCGGACTTCACTTACCGAAACAGAACTGTTAAATATTAATGTATTTAATTTTACACGCCTACACATTTTTACCAGCGAAAATCAAATTGCGGCAATATTTCCTTTGTATTTTCCTGAAACAAAACCTCGATCAAACCCTAGGTTTACTAAATAAAAATCACCATATATTTTTCCTTGTAAAAAGGATGTTTTTCAAAGCTCGTTGATCAAAACCTAGTTTTACTAACAACACTGCCCATAAAAATACGCTCTTCTGCAATAATTTCATTGCATTTACCTCACAAAAGCTTGTTCAAACCCTAATCAGAGTGGATAAGATTTTTGAAGCTCATCTATCCGTTTTCGGAACTCTTCCTGCATAAGAGCCAAGAGCCTCATGTTCGCATCTAACTCGACGGCTCGCCTGAGCCTTTCTGCGCTAAAAGTTCAGTTTCGGTCTGGCTCGATGGAGGCAGCTCTTTAGCCCCATAAACACATTCAGAAAATTTCCGGCCTGAAAAATTTTCAATAAGAACCTCCTCACTATTTTCAGAGCGTCGTTTTTGAATTCATTGAGTAATTCCTTCTTGTCTTTTTCTCGCTCAGTGGAGGCGGCTCTTTAACCCCGTAAATACCTTCAGAGATTTTCCGGCCTAAAAATTTTTAATAAGAACCTTCTTCACCATTTTCACAGTGTAGTTTTTGAATTCATGGAGCATTTTCTTCTCCTCTTTTTTGGAGCGTTTCTTCAATTCGGTCGTCGCGGTCAGATTCCTTTTGTGCAGCTTCTTTGTGGTTTTGTGAAGCCGCTTACCATGTGGCCTGCTCGTATTTGACTCCACAGAAGTGATGCTCGTTACTGCAGATTCGTCGGAAGAATCCATACCGCCGTGGACGAGATTCAAAGAAAAACTGATAAACTGGAAAAGGAAAAGCTAGATAAAAAAAAGAGAGAAATTGGAAGCAGATAGACACTATTTTGAAGGAACTGTATAAATAGGCGGGAAAGAGTGTTTCGAGCAAAGATGGGAGACCCGAATTTTTTTAGGGTTTTAAAATAAGCGGATGGGCACTATTTAGAAAGAAGTGTATGAATAGGCGGGAAAGAGTGTTTGGAGCAAAGATGGTGTTTTTTTAGGGTTTTATAGATTTTTATTATGTTGCCAAAGGCAAGTATATTGGCTTCACACCAACAAATATGCATTTTGACAAAAGCCAATAAAATACTGCCATCTGTATTTAAGTGACATCTGATTATAGTTTGATGATACAAATTATTTTTAGCTTGAATTTCATTGGTTAATCCCTTTATTCTTACTGTGCAAAAGAATTGATTCGGGTACCTTATTTTTCTAGTGAAAAGCCCTGTGAATTACGGTTGTTTGTCGTAATTTGGCGGGTGTATGTCGGAGTCATGGCGGCGTCCCAGTAATACTTATGATCCTAGGTTTTGGGTGTTCGAATTGAGGAATATTGTGTATTTGATGATCAATTTTCAAATTCATGGGTTTTTTTTCCGTCTTGATACATATATTGTGAATGAATATAAAAATTTGCTCTTATGTTGGGCAGGAGAGGAAGAAGATTGTTGACTGGAAGAATGCACAAGTTGTGTTGCAGACAACCCTGCAAAACTAGATAGAATCTTTGTAGAAAAAGCTAGAAAAGCTGCAGAAGAACTCAGAATTCAGACAAAACGAGTTGAAGAAATGTAGCAACTTCGATCGACAGGCGATGTTTTTGCAAAGGAGATTGGATAACTTGCATACAAGGTCAAAGGAGTGGTCATACAGCGAAGACACTGCTAAAGCTCTGCAGCTCATATTAGAGAAGCGTGTCCTAGCTGCTTGCTCCATTGCACAATCAGTAGGCTCTGACATAATTCCTTTGTGGATCCATCTCTCTCTCTTTGAAAAATCACCGATTCTACACCAAACTTTGTCTCAGTATCATTGGGTTTTCTCATCAAATTTTTAATAACTACTTGTCTCACGTTCCAAGTCCTTCATCAAATTATTTTCTGGATTTCTCTTATTTGTATTCCTCATACAATTGATACCATTGATGCTTTGTTGGTTTGCTATAACAAGAATTTAAAATAAATCCATAAAAAAATTGTGTTGATTTGGATCTATCTCATTTTGCTTCGTTTAGATTATCATTTGCCTCTTTTTCCTGATTAATTGTTGATTATGCGCTCTCTCTGGTTGTATGAGAGTGATAAGGAAGAGAATACCAAGTTGGATTATGGGGAAGTTGCTTATGAAGAAGAAGACAAACTCCTTACAGACCCCAGTTTAAGAGTTCAAAGACCCTCCAGCACTAAATGTTGTTGGGGTGAACACCGAAATTAACTACTGGATGTAAGTGGTCTAGTAAAACACCCACATTAGGTTTTATACCCAAGAGTAGAATCAATCCACTTCTTAATATTCTTGATTTTGGGTCTGAAGATCAAATTTTATGATTAAGCTCTGTATGGAGAGTAGCTTTCAAGTTAAGTTTAGTCCTAGATTTGTTGTTCAAACATTTGAATGTGCTTGCTTTTTTAATTTTTTATAGGACCTGAACTCCCTATTCATTGTATGTTTTATCTCGCTCTTAGTTCATATCAGGTTGAATCTAGATTGTTCATGGCTTTAGATTAATCTATATCGGTACAATAAGAAAGAAATATACTCAATAAACTAAAGGGGGTACCGAGGATTGATTGTAGACGTGCCTCAAAGTGCGAGATAAAGCTAAAATTATGGATTCTCATATGTGTTTCCCTTTATGCCGACTTTAACTCGAGAACCTCACTATGTTTAATGCCAATCCAGTGTGTAACTTGAAATTTCGTAGGAAATGGTAAATCAAGATGTAATCGATAAACGACTTGACTCTCTACGCAAAATATGACTAGAGTGTTAAGACCTGGTGTTCTCACAGCTTTGATGGGAGTTAGTGGGGCTACAAAAACAACACTTATGGATGTATTGGCTGGAAGGAAAACTAGCGGGCATATTAAAGGGGACATTATAACCTCTGGGTTTTCCAAAAGCAAGAAACCTTTGCTCGGATTTATGGTTATTGTGAGAAGAATGATATACACTCTCCACAATTAACTGTGAGAGAATCTTTAATATTTTATGCATTTATTCGTCTTCCAAAGGAGGTTGATAAGACCACCAAAACTGTATGTCGAAACTCTAATTTATTCTCATTTATTCAATCATTTTGTATCTCATTCTCGAAACGTTCCATAAGTTTCACCGATACCGCCTTGATTAACCAAATCGAGACCTAAGTGGAAGAAATCATGCAACTAGTGGAGTTGGAAAACTTAAGAGATGCATTAGTTGGACTGCCTGGTGTAACTGGTTTGTCAACTGAACAAAGAAAATGCCTAACAATTACCGTTGAGCTTCTTGAAAGGATAGATACAATCCTACTACATTGATGCTCAAAGTTAGTACTATTGCTTCTGAACTTCACTTAGGGATTGACTTTGCAGAGCACTACAAGAACTCACCTCTTTATGAGTAAGCATGACATTTTTTTTAAGATACTACATGAGTTGATGACCCAGGGACCTAACTTTCCTAGTATTTTTGTCTCAACTAGTTGATTTTCCAACTTATTCTAACAAATATTGCCACCCTTGTAAATGCAAAAGAAACAAAACATTGGTGAACGAACTTAGTATACCAGTTCCTGATGCAAAAGATCTCTCTCTTCTCGACATAGTTTTCACAATCATTTTGTGATCAATTCAAATTTTGCCAATGGAAGCAATGGTGGACATATTGGGGTAGTCCAGGCTACAATAGCTTCAGATACTTGGTTACTCTTATCACTGCTCTGGTATTTAGAACTATGTTTTGGGACTATGGGAAAAAATTGTAAGTTTTTGTATTCTATTCATGTTGACCTAAACGATTTTCAGATCATTATATGCCTTGCCAACAACATGGTCGGCACATGATATCAATCAGTTGTTTATGTTTGATGCAATTTTATGTGTCCTTTTTGGCATTTCATATGGAAAGATGCTAACAATTGGCATGCTTTTATATCAGGGATAGTGGCAAAAATCTCTTTGTTATCATTGGGGGCATTTATGGGGAAGTGATGTTCTTAGGAGTAAGCAATAGTTCAACAAATGCAACCTTTGTGGTTGTAGTAGAGAGAAGCGTGTTCTATAGAGAATGAGTTGTAGGAATGTACTCTACAATGGCCTATGCCTCGCACAAGAAAGTTGTTATTCTCATATTTTCTTGCCCACAATGGACTCCATCTAATGAATTTTTTTGTTCAAAGATTATTAGATTCTAATGCTTCAATGATTTAGTTGTAGATATTTCACTTTTCTTGCTTCCATGGAGGGGCTAATGTTCCTATTTTTCTATAGCATGAGGTCTCATGATTTATTTTGAAGCCAGTTATAGGAAATAAAATAATATTGTCCTAGAAAATAGGAGCTCCACTTTTTTGCCCGCTGAACTTAAGAGGCGGCTGGGGAGGGGGGCTGGAAATTTCCCTTACAGTTTAGGGTAATTTTTGTCCATCTGACACATGATAAGCGTTCCCTCTATCAATTTTTTGTGATTTTGGAAGGAAACCTTATCTTTATTAACCTGCAACGTATCAGTATTCGTAATGGGATCCTAAAATATTTCAGCTCATTGAGGAAAACAATAAAAAAACATGGGACCTTAAATCTACTAAAATGCCCTTAAAGTTTATCAACAGCGCCCCCGAGATATTTAAGAAGCCCCCTCCGTGAGACCATGGTTTGGTTATTTGTGGACATCAAGATCATTTCTTCTTTTATTGCTTAATATAGTTTTGCAAGCAAGCCATTTAAATTATTTTATGTAGACATACTCTTCAACCTGCAACATCTAATTAACTAAGCTTTTTTTTTTTTTGGAACAGGAGGCCATAGAGATCCCATATGTACTATCCCAAATGGTTATGTATGTGCTTATTGTCTACAGTATGATTGGTTTCCAATGGGCAGCCCACAAGTTCACCTGGTTCCTCTTCATTTATTTCTTCACATTCCTCTATTTTACCTATTATGGGATGATGGTAATTTCAATAACACCGAACGAGCATATGGCTACAATTATAGCAGGGTCGTTCTATGCCCTATTCAATCTCTTTTCAGGATTCTTCATTCCAAGACCGGTATGCAACTAATCGATTTTATTTCTTTGAATGAATTCTTATTAGAGGGAAAACTGATTGATCCAAGCATCAGAGTTTCTGTAATCCTACAACATCAATTTGCTTGATAGGAAATGTGTTAGCCATTTATATCAGGATTTTAAGCGAAGCGGACGTTGGCTTGGGCTTTCTTATTCAAACTTGCGGGTTTTTCCATACGAGTTTTATTCAATGCAAAGGTTTTCTCATTGGTTACCTCACAAAGTCAATAAAATATTATGTTGTGTGATCCTTGACATTTTGAAAATTATGTAGTTTTGACTGACCTTGGTTCGTATATTGCAGAGTGCAAGTGCAACGAAAAATTCCGTCAACGGTTCCTCACGCACAATGTTTCCCCCATCATAAATTTTGAGGATTTCGTATAAAACTTAAATAATCATCTAATCCATGTTATACAACTGTAGGAATAATGACTTGGAAGGGTTCAACTCCATGGTCTGAGATCATGGTATGAGAATATTCTTCATCCACTAGCTTCCTAGATAATGCTTTGGTACCATATTACTGCGACTCTTTAGCAATATTATGGGGGTAAGCAAATTTGTGTAATTGTATATGGACAAAGTAAAGTGTAAATGATATGAAACTAAGTACGCATACAAGAATCAAATAAATGTATTCAATTAATTATCGGTGATTGTATTAGTTTGGACATCTATACGTTGCAATTAAAAATAGTGTACATATAACATATACAACACTTCGCAAACCAATTGCATGCTTCTACATTTTACAAACATATCTACCCATAACTCAAGTCTGATCTCCATCATACTTTGATGTATATCAAATATTAACTTCATAAACCTCAACTCTAGAAAGACCATTCACTTTCCAATTTGTTTAAATATTTTGCGTATATAATTTCACTCCCCACATCTCCAAATTTAGATGTCCTTCGGCAGTATTTGCCATCTCATGGCCTTGTTTTATTTTGTAAGGCAATATTATATTATTAAAGTGAACAAAAAAACGGATTACAAAGCTTGTGAATCGCAAAAAGACTCGTGGCACATCACTACCAAAAAATAAGAGTATTGGGCCAAGAAGAATGATGCTCGTCAAGGATAAACAAAATAAGAGAAGGAAAACCACTCAATGTAAGTCAAGTTGACAATGATACTTATAAGGGAACACTGAAGTTGTTTCTCAATTCCTAGGTAGGGCACTCCTAATTCTCTTTATATCCCACCCTAATTGCATTCTAGCGAGATGTAAATTTTGTTGAGAAATTAGTAGGTCTTCATTTTCTTTCTCTTTTAGTATGATGCTATTAAACAACATTGAAACCACAAATGACAATGTGATGTATTTCATGCAATAACTCAAGTCTCATTATTGAAAGTTGAAGAAAGCTTGCCTTTTAGAGTGATTGATCAAGATTTTCGAGTTTGATTCCAAAATGATGTCAATAAAATGTCATTAATTAGCTTTATCAATGCTTGATGAATGGCCATAGCTTCAACAAAATTATTAGAACCAATACCAAGACTACCAGCGATCGAGAAATTGATCCTACCATTATGATCACAACGAATACATCCCATGCCAACATTTCCGAGTTGCCTTTCAAAGCCCGATCCACATTAAGTTTAGTTAGGCCTAAAGGGGGACACCTCTATTTAATTATCCGAGATTTTTAAGGATTATTATTGGTAGAGGATATGGATGGAGACTCCACAAGAATACCAAGTCTCTTAAGGATTCTAAACTCCCACCAAGATCTCATCTTATAATCATGAATCCAAACTTGATATGTTTCTTTCAGATTGGTCATTACTCTACCCCAAACCCGACTAATATGCCTAGTAGTATCATTAAAAATCAAGTCTAATTGTGTTCCAACCAAAACATATTAATATCTCTCAACTTTAAAGGGGACAACGTCTAATTCAAAATATAGTCTTTTGATAGATTCATAAATGTTCCACAAAATTCCCATCAAATTACAACATAAATATCAAAGTAAAATGGCAGAGGGGAAGTTAAAAGGAGATTTTTTCCATTCTCTTCCTCTTGAAGGTAAAATACACATCTATTCGGACCCACAACACTATGTTTCCAAAAATTAACTTAACGAAGAAATTTATCTAAATTTGTTAAACACATGAAAGCATTACCCTTGGTTAACATTCAAGTTGTCGTCGTACCATGTTCCAATGCAAAGTGTTGAGCCAATGAATTGACTAAGTATAAGATGTGCGTGAAGGTTGAGAAGTGCGTGAGAGTTACGTGTGGAAGTATAAAGGAGGATGCGTGAAGGTTTGGCATTCGGGTGTACAAGAAAAGACACGACACATTCGGGTATGATAGGTGATAATATGTTGCAAATGAAAAGAAGAGATGACTTGATCACAAAGCAATTCAAAAATAGAAAAAGCTTGGATAAGAATTGGGCGATAACAAGATAAGAGCATGCGGGACTAATTGTAGATAAGATTAATGCACAAATAAAGCATGGCTATTTATAGCACATGGGATGGAAATAGAGCTTCCAGAAGAAATAAGACCACCTTTGGAGAACCGTAGGTTTGAGTCCAAGTATAGATAAGTGTGAATTTTAGAGCATGCATTCTATGTATAGTATTGGTCTATTTTCGGACTAAAGCATGATCAAGTGGTGAAGGACAAGTTCCCACCCTATAAATACTTGTAGTATCCATGTAATCTAGGCATCTAGAGAATATCTAAGTATGTCATGTAATGTATTGGTGTGTCATGGAGAGTCATGTAAAGTCTTGAGGAGTCATAGATTTTCTGGTATTGTATTGAAGATCATGTTACTGGTTGGAGCTTGATGCGGATTTGTGTAAGTGCTTATTTTGTGTGAAGTGCGAAGTTGTCACAGTAAGCTTGCATTTATGTAATAGATCATTATTTATGAATGATTAATCAGCTCTCTTAAGATTATCTATAATTGTCTTTAACAAGATATAATTATGTGAATGTGTATTCTCTCGTATGGTATACATGTAGGCAGTGGTTACCATGTGTGTAGGATTTGTATCTTGATAGCCGACACGGGAAGGGACTGGTAGAGTTATGTGTGCTTGGTGAGCACTTAAACTTTGTCCTGGGTGAAGTGCCAGTGCGCCAGACTATGTCGTGTTAATCCTAGACTACAACATGACACAAAGAGTTATTAACATCAAGATTTTATGTTATAAGTGTTGTATAACTAGTCTACATTGAGTATATCCCTAATCCATTCATTCGTGATGGAGAATCGATCACATACACGCCACAAAAAGGCATACGCATAGGCATATAGTTGTTTGGTGTGTATTTGTGTGTTTATTATCTTTTGAAGATATGTATATTTGCTTCATCTTCTCGATTATTATTTATTTAAACCGATCATCTCTCTATTTCTATAATCCAATGTTGGATTATACTTTTTGAATTACAAATATTCTATATTTAATTATAAATAACATTTAGTTGACATTTGATTGGGTGGTTCTTGGGCCCTTTATTCTTCACAAAAATCGAGACACGAATTTAATCTTAAAATTATTATTTCACAAAAATAAGTTATATGACATTAATAATATCTTAAAGCACCGCATTTACGTGATCTTAGTATTGTCATATTTCAGCAATTAATATATGTACAAGCTTGTATTTAGTATCCATGTATAATCTAGGTAGTTCAAAAATTGATGGATTTAATAATACATATGCATCAATTAATAGAGTGCAAGTCTATGACATTTGAGATTTTGAAAAGGGTCTTGTAAGAGATAAAACGTGATTCTTCAGAAATGAAATCCTTAGAATATCTTCATTTATTTTATTTGTGATCAAGTCATATCAAAAATTGATGAATTAGATCAAATAAAAAAGTTTATTTTGTATTTGCAACCTTAGAAAAGATTGGCGGTCATCAATTCTTCCCTCCTCCCAAAAATCTTAAACTCCCTAGAAGTCTATAGGTTTAATAAATGAATCAAATATTTCAATGATACCCAGAGATCACTACAACTGGGAATCTATATGTTACCATTTTGGAGAAAAATGAGGTCCTTCGAGGCATATTAACGATTTACACTTTCATTCTTTCTTCCCATTGTAGTCTCTACAACACCATCGATCCTTCGGTGTTGTTGATTCTCTCACACAACTCTAGTCTCAAGAATGCAAGCATATCTCTTCACTAAAAATTAGGTCAGTAAATTAAAGATATGCAGAACTTTGATGCAAAGATCTCTCGTATGCTACCATTTTCACATTTCCATTCATTTCTTCATTGTTCGAGTCATCATTTTGTATAACAAAATCAAATATTGCTTTATGTATCGCACAAGCCTTTCTCCCTATACACACCTTTTTAAGAGTATTAGTATCAACCTGCAAGCACACTCATCTCCATATTTGAAGTATCTTTTATATTTAATTTCCTTTTTAATGACATACCTTTATTGTGCCTAGAAAAAAATAACTTCTCCGTGTATTGATGCAAGTGCATTCAAGTTCATGCACATTCCAACATAAATAAAAAATAATTAACTTTTACAAATAATATTTTATGCAATGCCAATGCACATTACCACACCACTCTGTAGCAAGTTACACAGAGATATTGTTGCCTTATCCATTTTGTGTAAGTCGTGTGCAAAATTATGTTACCTTTATTTTTTTGCGTAATTCAGAAGGGCTTTTCGAGTTGCACAAACTATGAACACCACGCAATGGATGTTGCACAACAACACTATGAAATTTGTACAAAGCTAAGCTTTACCATATAAGCTTATTTCAAACCACTTCACACAAAAGGTCGTATTGTGCAACCATGTCGCACACCACTTTACATAGACTATTGATGTCCAAACAAGCCACCGATTATTGTCTTGAATCGTAAATGTTGTTGTCACACCATTAGATGCCCAAAAAATTCTTGAGAACCACACTTTTATGGGACCACTCCTATGGGACCACTCCTAATCAATCAAATAATTGGTTATGGACACACTTGAAGTGCTTCTCGACATCACTACAATTATGAAGGAGTACACATGGGCCTTGATTCATTCTTCATGGGTAGAGACCATCTAAACCATCAATTCAAATTTTGATGTAATGTCCCTTTCGGGCTCAAATTTGAGGAGCTTGGATTTTCCCAAAATCTGAATGGAACATTGTTTGAGCACAAACATGCATGAACCTATTTTTTTATGACATCCACATAGATATTAGAGCCAAAGTGGATTAGCGACATGTTTTGGTCCCCAAACCCTAGGAAGCCTAGGTAAAATGTAGATTTTAGTATTTCCCACACACACATCTTCGTAAATACATCAACTCTATGGAACCCTTGATGAAATCATACAAAATAAATGCTTTAACAACAAAATACAAATTATTGAAATTAATTATTGCTAAAAACAACTGGAACTTCAAAAATGCATATCTTCATAAATACTTGGAGATAAAATGTAATTGATGGCTCAAAATGACCACAAAAATGACAGCTATAAAAAAATTAAGATCATTTTTTCCAACCACAAAAATCCTTGAAATGTTGTTCTAAATTCACTAAAAGCGAAGGGTTGTAAGACTATGTCCCTCTGATATTGGGAAAGCGAAGTAGAACGAGCCCTTGGCATCTAGTAGAAATGAGTCTATTGAGGATTTGGAAACCATTGGCGCGATTTGGACCACCCCGAGCCCTTAGCCCATTTGCACATGGTACTCAAGATTTGAAAATTCATATAGAATATTATCACAATGAGGGTGAAGAATGTGAAGGCAGTCAAGGATCGCCATGTTGGGATGGTGATACAAGTATAAGTGTGTTAGTATTTATTTAGGAGGTGCATGAGATAAAAGCACCACAAATGACATTGGAAATTGTTGGTCAGCAAGCTTTGTAATCGACAAGCAAACTTTGTTTAGAAGCGTTACCCTAGGCACATCACGGGGTAGAGTGTTGGCGTGCGATTAGCTCTACCCCATGCATGCGAATAGGAATTCTAGAACTTAGGGCTCAGGAGGATCTGGTCTTACCCCAAGAGGAGGCAATATTGGTGGAGGTCTAGAGCTAGGTTTTGGTCCTCATATAAAACAAGGTAATATCCCTCCGTAACAACCTCATATTTATTATGAGATGTCACTCCATTTGCCTTAATACAGAGGAGTTAAGGATGTAGTTGAGCATGAATAGAAATGTGAACTTTTTTGGAGAGCTAAGGGGATTAGTGCTTAAGATAGAAAGGTGACTCAGTATGTAATTATGTTGCAGGGTCGAGCACATAGTTGGTATTGAAAGTATGATCCACACCAAACAACGGTGGATTATAACACCTTGCGCGACGCCTTCTTGGTAAAATTAAATATCATCGATTTTGAACAATAGAGCATCAACACAGTAAAGTACATCAAACAAGGACTTACTATAAGTGTACGTGAATACGATGCATGTTTCAAAACTCTATTATCAAAGCTATCTTGTGATATCCATCCAAGCCATCACAGTGCAATGGTTTATTGGAGGACTATCTACACCCTTCGGGAGAGTGTTATTGCATAAGACATTTACCAATCCACGCGAGGCTTTGGAGGAAGCTCTACGCACAAAAGCAATTGGTGGTGTAGAAACTGAGGTGGGTCCATTTTTGGAAGCACAAAATTGCAGCCATGGCCAAACATTTGGAGAAGTTATCGGTTATCTAAGTGTATGAAACTAGAAGTGGAATCTAGTGTGCCATCTATGAGGTAGAATGGCATACTAAGAATAGTTGTCTCAGGCAGGAATGTGTGAGCTATACCGACATCTTGTGAAATATCTCATAAGGACCACAATGTGCGGGAATGAACACTCCTTCAACACGTTACACGTAAGAATATATCGAGTTGTTGCAATATTTACAATACACACATGTATGATCCGCTAAATGTCAATTAATTGATCGAATTCATGAATCCCGTGAAATAGGGTTGCGTCAAACTAATACGAGAAGATAATTCGTAGGCACGTGAAGGTCATAATCATGGTGCCATTCAAAATGACGATGGAGGGTATATAGGTGGCTATCTAGGCAGAGGTCGCCATGGTCGTGGAGCTCGATTCAACAAAGGCACTTGTTATTCATGTAGATCGTTTTATCATTATCAACATGAGTGCCCCAAGAACTTGTCTTGTGCATATTGTGGAAAGGGTCATAAGGTTGGAGATTGTCTAGATTTTTATGTGCACATGAGCAAGACCAAGAATGAGAGGGTGGGGCAATGATACAAGTTGCGGAGCTCTAGAAAAGGGCAATGGAAGCCGAAAGACGTGGTAGTATTTGAGAAGGAATTGTTATTCATCACCACATGCGTAGAGGCTTCACACACATGAGAGCAAGTGAGATCTAAACCACCTATCATACGGGAGGATATTGGATAGCCTCCTAAGTACCCTTATGCCAATCACTGAAGGAGGTTTTCAAAAAAACCATGAGTTTAATTAGAAATTTGTAGGGGGAATATTGTTCTTAAAGGTATGAGCATGGGATAGAGAGCGTGCGAAGCATACAAAAGTACCTAACAAGGATATTGATGAAATTAGGGACGTATGTCAAATGCTTAGAATAGAGAACATCATACCTATGTTAGGTGAATGGTTACGTGAGAAGGTTCTCGCGCATGGAAAAGGATGCGAGTCATTGATATATAATAAATAATAAAGAGATCACCTTGGATACGTGAGAATATTTCACCTCAAAACCATGAATATAATAAAGAGATCACCTTTGATGCGTCATTGATGACCGACTAGTGAACAACGTCTTGATTGACACTAAGCACAAAGGTAAATGTTCTCACTCTAGATGTATGGAACATGATGGGTAGGCCACCACTATAACCTTCTTCTAGTGTGTTTTATATGGCTGATAATATAAGGGCACTACCCATTGGGGTGTTAAAGGATGCAAGCATTACCATACATGGGGCAAATTTAAAGGTGATTTTGAGTTTTAGAATTGGCTAGAGATTGATAATTTCCCTGCCTTACTTGGACGGCCTTAGTGCTCCACCAACAATACAAATATGTGTTTCAATAAGTGATATATTAGTTTTGAAAATGAGGATGAGCATGTGGTTATTCCAATGGATAGTACTCGATTGCACCTATACAGAGCTAGTAATCGAGGAAGATCTCGAATTAGATATATGCTCAAATTGTGGGTGATCTAGAAAGGATTGAGCCTATTGGCCATTGTGTGGTTGTGTTGTCATTGATGGAAAAGGGTGTCATGGTGTCATGTGATTATTCCTATGGTTTTCATGTGTCAAGCATAAGGATTGAGTGGTTGTGTCAAGTTTGGTGAAGGTCTATAGTGTCTTGGTGCATTATTGAGTAGGTCTAATCATGGTTTGAGCTCTGTGGAGTCGGTTGGAGGTTTTCATGAGGTCATTCATGGTCCACGAGGTATGTAACAAGTGTCAAGTGTCTCCATTGAGTCAACATGATCAGCCCATGGTGTGTCATGGTTGAGTCAGGTCATTTTAGGCTTGTTTCTAATCGTGGAACATGCATAATGGTAAGGAGGTATGAGAAATAGAGTTCATAATTCTTGTTAGAGCATGGTAGCAACATTATGATAGTGTAATTGAGGTGTATGGTGAATTTTAGGTCGTTTGGAGGTGTTACAGGGTCCTTGGGAAACAAATAGGTTAGAAACAGCGGTTTGACATAGATAAGTCACTATGGCTAGAGATTTATAGGAATATTTGAGATATATGGTGATTATGTACAGTTATAGAATGTTTTCATGATGCTTCATGACAAATTTTAGGTCATTTGAAGAAGGAATTTGAAGTTATGTAAGTTTTGGCAAAACCGAGTAAGTAATAGTGTGTTTTTCAAGCAAAGTTAGACATTTTGATGCTCATTGTGAGTTGTATGATTTGAATGGGGACCTGATATATTTGTGATATTTTCTTAGGTTAGTTATGTAGCTTTCACAAAAAGAATGAGGTGGTTTGATCATCACGTTTTTATGAACTCGTTAAGAAGCTAAGTTGGTTTGAAACCCTAGCTAAGAGCAACTTGCAAAAGAAGAGGTATAGTGAGATTTTTGTGATTCATTTTCCCAAAGTTATGATTGGATGTTGTAGTGGACTCTCCCAAAATTCTAGAAAGGTGAATTAATGTTTGTGACATTATATGGGCCCTACCTAAATTTACTTGTTTCTGAAGAGTTCCAGTTTGTGGAAAAGTTATCCAAAGAAGGTAATGAATAAATCAGAATTTATGACATCCCTGAGTTTTTCTTGATGTACATGAATTTTTTAGATCATGTTGATGGTGAAAAATTGCAAATTGCGTCCTATTTTTGAAGGTGGTTTTGCGGCGGTTTGGAGTCATCATTGATTAAAATGACCTTGCAAGAGCTACTGAGGGGTTTAGGACTCCATTCAAGTTTTGTTGTGAATATGGTTCATATATATTTCCAATGGTATATCAAAATTGATTATTGGACAAGGTATGCAAAAGTTATGAGCTGTTCTTTGAGGCTCAAGTTTGAAGGATGTTTATTCTAAAGCAGGTACAAATGGCTATAGGAGGTAGAGTGATGATTATGAATTCTTCAAGCTCGGTTAAGGTTGTTGAGTGGTTAGAAATCATATTTAAGTGTGCTACATGATTTTTTCATATGTGGACGTGTGTTTTTTTAGGTGGAGTGTGTTGGGCTCATACTCGGTTTTGAGTCCTAGAAGGTTAAAAAAGCGGTTACAGAGATAGGCTTGGTTGAAGGCCTTCCACTTGGAGTTGGAAGGAGTTATTATATGTTTTTGTAAATTTAATTTTATATATATATATATATTTCTAATGAGGTGTGGATTGTCTCATGATGAGGTGCTTTGGTCAGTCATTCAAGTCATTTTGTGAATAAGTTTGAAGTTGCATTTTCAGGACAACTTTTATCTTGCCGAAAGATTGAATTGATTACTGCATGAAATGGATTGGGTGATGTTTTCTACCACATGGAATGTGAAGAGGAATGAATTTTAAACCTATTAAATCCATTTGGAAGTCTTGAAAGTGACATCGGGGTTTTTATTAGCTGAATTTAAAAAACTAGTTTTTGGGCAACTTGTTTTGGTGAAGACAAAAGTTGATGTGGTTTGAACCAGTGGATGTTTCAAGAGTTATAGCATGCATAAAAGCATTCTAAAGGACATTGGAAGTACATATAATGGTCACATGTCATATTTTACTTCATCTTGAGGGGTCTTAAGGCCCAAAGGCAGATTCAAGTTGTTGGAAACATCTGTTTTGAGAAGGTAATGAGCCAGTGGGCCCATTAAATGAAATAATTTTATTGGTTCATGTAAATTTAGACCATGGTTGATGTTTAAATGATATATTACTCATTTTTATGAATATGGGAGCTTGAATAAGCATAGTTTTGGCATGAGGGGATTTTTCTCATTCCAATGGTAGGGTTTTGAGGATTTTTGGTGCATGGATGAAGGTTTTTGGCATGGCCGACCTATATGGGTCATATGTGACAGTTGTAATGAATGTTATAATATTTTATGAGTTAAATTTATCACGAGGGACCAACCTCTCTCATGTTTAGAAGAAGGAAAGCATATTTAAGTGTTTGTTTGAGTCTATTTTGGGCTAATTCTTGGAGGGAAAAGTGTGACCTAGAGGAGAGTGTTTTGCATGTATGTGTGCATGATTTGCATGTCGAGTAAGAGCATGATATGTTGAGGAATTATTGAGATCATGTGTGCGAGAGTTTAGATACAAAGTAAGATAAATAAGAAGAAGATAGAGTAAGATTGAAGACCTAGGGTTTAAGTAAGGGTTTGTGAGTTGAATAAGAGATCGGAGATCAAACATATCTAGGTGGCTGAGTTGGTGTTTGGTCATATTATGGGGTTGTAATCTCCTTTTGGAGTTGGTGCTTCCTCTAAATTAGGGTTAGTGCTCCTTGTAGAGTTATTACTCTACTAACTAGGGGTTAGAGCTCCTTTTGAAGTTAGTGCTTCACTAAATTTCATTGTTGTGTGTAGTATCAAAAAGTTTCAAAGTGGGTTTTATTCCCGTGAGGGTTCACCACTTACATACGTGTGTTCTTGTGTTGTGTACTTTATTTCATACTCTTGTGATTGATGTTGCATATCTTAATAAGCACATGTGACTATGTAAGATGTATACACAATATAATTGATGAATGCATGGTTTGGTTAATGAAGTACAAATCATTTTAGGACTGATTCACCCCCCATCGCAGTCCATTGTCCTTCCAACAGAGCTTACAAATGAAGGAATGCTAAATTGGGGTGAAACACAATCGAGTAAGTGAAACTACTATCCTTGCATGTGATAACTAGGCACACATAACGAACCATTACACCAAAACCTCGAGGCATTATTGAAATCCACACATGAGGATCATAACATCCCACCACAATTCCACAAATCTTGACCTTGGGTTGGGTTTGTGCCCGCACTCCCATACTTGCGAACCCGCCAAGAATGCGTTTAGGAGCCCCATGGGCCTCGACTACACGACGTAACCAATCGAGTGGGATTTGAACACCGGTAGTTGCTTTGATACCAAAAGCTCCATGAAACGTTCAAAATTACAGTAAGTGATCATGATCCAATATTTACGAGAAATTTTTGGACTAATTTGTTCTCTTGTTTGGGTACCCAACTGGCCCGAATTCATCTTATCATCCTCAATCAGATGGGAAAACTAAGGTGGTGAATAAATGTTTGGAGGGATATCTTTGATGATTTACTTGAGATAAACAAGAACGATGGGTGCAA
Organism: Taxus wallichiana var. yunnanensis; assembly: GCA_018340775.1. Lineage (NCBI taxonomy): Eukaryota > Viridiplantae > Streptophyta > Pinopsida > Cupressales > Taxaceae > Taxus > Taxus wallichiana. The sequence continues at coordinate 197,334,514 of CM031238.1, read as the reverse complement.
TGGTTTTGCTTGTAGAATGGTGGTATACATTCCATACCTCCTCTAAAATGTCTCCATTTTGGCACTTTACAGTACCATCCTCCATCAGTCATCTCTAGCTTAAAGGTTAAACCGAAGGTGAGAGCAATCGAAGATCACATTCAACACTAGCACAAGGAAATCTCTAGTCTTAAAGAGTAATTGGCAAGGGCACAAAACCACATGAAGCAACAGGATGATCAACATCATAATGAGCGACACTTTGAAGAGGGTGAATTTGTTTTTGTAAGGTTGCAACCATATAATTATTTATCATTAAAACAATAGAAGAAATATAACAAGGTTGCTCCTAAATATTATGGTCCTTCTTGAGTGTTGCGAGAAAATTAGTAGTGTGGCATATAAGTTGTAGCTCCCTCTAGGAAGTAAAATAAATTCAGTCTTCCATGTTTCTTACTTGAAGCAAGTTATTAGGTAGAACATTTCCACCCAATCAACGCTTCTCGAACTGGATGTGGAACGAAGGATCATATTGGAACTTAGAGGTATTCTTTAGACACGCACCAAAAGAGGAACAACAACAAGACGGTGGGTTGCACATAGGGATAATTTGTTGAAATGATGCAAAATCAAAGTTGTTTTCTTCACTCGGTTTGTTAAGAATAATATTCCTTTTAAGATACCAAATTATGATGGGAAATCATCTCCCATGACTCGCATACAGAGTTGTGAGAAGAATTGGATTGAGGGTCTGGAAGTGTTTCTTCCATACTTGTGGGTACACAAGTTTTATTCAAATTTGTGTGGGTGTGCATGTGCATGGCATATTCATGTTGAGATGAAGTGAGAGACTATAAATTGGAAAACATTGACCTCAAGTATCGTGCATGTATTTGATTATTTTTCATCTAATCATCCAGTGCATGAAGCCTTGTAGTCAATGAAGCATATCACTCTAGGGATAGAGCGAGAAAAAGGAGATTATGACTTAGTTGCATGATGAGGTTATTTTGGATGAGCATGCTAATGAATGCGCTTGTTTGGACTTTGATGAGCATCTCTCGAAGCGCACTTGGAAAGAAGAAAAAGGGCAAGCTTGTGTACTTAATTGATGATGATGAAGTCGAAGACTTGAACATAAAACATACCGAGGGAGAGTGTGAGGTATTGGATAAGGCAAATGAATAGGCACACATGTATCACTTGTCATTAAAGAAAAATAAAGTAAATATTGGGATGAAAGATGCACTGAAGGAAGTAATCATTGGAGATTATTGGTCCGAGGCCGAAGTTTTCAAGATTGTTGAGTTGTTGTATGACTTTTAGGATCTCTTTCCTAGGGGCTACCATGAGTTGAAAGGTGTCCATCCTTCATTGGGGGAGATTAAAATTAAGCTAAAATAGGGTGCGTGACCAATCGAAAGAGACCATATTGGATGAATCCCAATTTACGTGTCAAGGTTAAAGAAGAGATTGATAAAATGTTACAAGCTGGTATTATTGAGCCTATAGAAGAATATGAATGGATTGTCCCTATGGTTATCAGTATAAATAAATATAGTAGAATCAAAATTTGTGTGGACTACATGATGTTTAATGCTTCTTGTTTCATTGATCCATTCCCTACACCATTTACCGAAGAAATTCTTGAGGGTGTAGTAGGGCGCAAAATATACTCCTTTACAAATGGTTTCTCGAAATGTCATCAAGTTTGTATCACGCGCAAATAGCAAGTCAAGACTACATTTTATTAAAAGTGGGGTTGTTTTTCCTATATAGTAATGTCTTTTGGACTCAAGAATACACTAGCAGCGTTCTCGTGCATTTTTATATAGGCTTTTGAGGATTTCATCCATAAATTTCGATTGGTATATCTTTGACAACTAGATTGTGTATGGTTTAGTCAAAGATCGTTTTGATTGCTTGAGAGTCATGTTTGAAAGATGTGGACAACTAAGTATCTCCTTAAATATTAAGAAGTGCATCTTTTGCTACCTTTTCGAACCTTATTAATGTAGACACAAAATCATGCACATACTACTATTTTATTATGTCGTCAAGTATGTTGTTATATGCATGGATCTTAAGTAAGAAAATTATTCACTGGTGACACAATCCTTTTTCCATCTACTTGCTTTGATTGTTTCTATTGTCTTTCTCTCTCACATATGTCATTTTTGTACCCAATTCATATCGTGCCACAAGGATCTTTGTCTATTGATATTTTCACATCTACATATTATCGCTACCATAAAAGGGGCTAAATTTTTGGGCTGCATACATTGTATAGGAAGGGAAAGTGTTGAATTTAATATCACACATTTGCATCTAATCTAGCTATAACTCGCTATCTTGGAGTTATTGGCGCAAGGGAAACCTAAGGACACTATTTTACACACAAGCACAAAGAACTACATGGAGTCTAGAATGTAGTGCAATGCTTGGTCATAAGTTCACTCATCGGGTTACTGCTGGGGTCAGTTTGACTTCACATATTGCATATTTTATTCTGATTTGATGTGTTTGTGAGCTTATGAAGGTAGTTAGGGTTTATTTTGTAGGTTACAGGTACCCTCGGCAATCAAAGAATGAATATCGGATGACTAATAAGAAGTAGTAGCGAAAACCTAATGACACAAAAGAAAGCAGATTCTGAGATTCTACATAGTCACCAACACCCAAGAACAATCACCAACGCCCAAATGCCCCTGTCCAGTACTGGGCGCCATTATCCGACATTATCTTCAAGTTCTAGTTTTTACAGGGAGTGGTTATGACATTTTTCCCATCCTATCTAGCACTTTACATTAGCTTGATTGCACGAGAATCAACTAATTAATTTATCTCTTTCATTTACTTATATTTTTGCATTGCTTGAGTGATTAACATATGTATATTTATTGTATTTTACTATATCAGTTACTATGTAATTAGATTTAATTAAGTTTTTATTAAATCATTTGGTGAACCCACTCTTATTTGAACTTCTTGCCCTAGGATCCCAAAAACCCTCATGGCCAATAAGAGGTCCTCATATCCCAAGCATAATATGGTCGATACATGCCTGCAACCTTTTTTTGACAATACTTTTGTAGAATCTGAATTTTGTGACCTCTACCGCAATCCTCAATGTGATTCCTTTATCTTCCAAAAACTCCTTGCTTTCCAAAACATTATACCTATTGACCTTGACACCCCAAACATTTACATAGTCTCCCCTTACAAAAGCTTGGATTCATGTTCTCCCTCATCTTCCGTAGTCACCCATGCTGTTGCACCTTCTTCTCCTCCTCTTATAACACATGATAATATTATTGTAGATTCTTTGCTTGATCATGTTCTTGTTTGTGACAATATGGATACCAATAATTCTACTTCTAATGTTGAAAATGTAAATGTGCATGATGTCATTTCTATTAGTAGTCAAGATGAATGTAAAATTATATCTCCCATTCTTCCTACTTCTGAAAATGTTTCCAATTATTATAATGATAAATATGATATTAGTACTCCTACCACTTCTTTGTATGCTGATGATAGTCTTGATGAAATACTTGCTTGTGAAAATATGACTAATAGTGATGTTGATTATGCTTTGATCATGAACATGTTAGTGATGATGTTACTTCTCTTAAGACTACTAAATCTAAATTTTCTACTCATCTCTCTTCTACTTCTGAAGTTTTTCTCATGATGATTCTAATCCCATCACTGGTGTACCTCTTATTATGTCTTATTAGTCTACATCTAGCATTCCCATAGATCCTCCATATTATTCTCCTCCTTCTCCTCCTTCTCAAGTTCACATGATCACTCACAATAGAAAAATCCAACCCCTAAATATGCCTCTCACTTCACCAACATGATTAAACTAAATGTAATATAATAGTCTAAGCTAAATGTTATAGAAGCAGAAATGAGTGACAACAAAATATAGTAAATAAATCCAAGCAATCTAAGTAATTAAATGTGAAACCCTAAAGATAAAGAGGGTTAAAAAGGCCTTAGATGATTAATGAATGTTGTAGGACCGTGTCGCAGTGGAGACCGGCTGAGCAGCAAGAGGAAACGACCGCACATGAGCTCGTAAAACTCTGATTTGAGTTGTTTGACCCAGATTGGGATGCCTAGAGAAGTATAGGGGCACTGGTGATCAAGGGATCAATTTTAGTGTCAAATGTTCCCTAAACTTCCCTAAACCATGCCAGTGTAGTAGATCCTTCAGAGAGCTTTCTGACGACTATAAGAATGTGAAAAACGAACACTCTGAGCTCAAGTTATGTCCGGTCAAAGTTCAGTCAACAGGGAAGTCAACTTTGGTCAACAGGTCAACAAGTTGACCAATGACAAGGTGACACGTGGCAAAATGAGAAAAAAGGGCAAAATGAAGGTTGTTTGCGTTGTTTTAAACCTCCGGTCTTTAACAATCGTAAACCACCACGTGGCTTGCCACCACAAGTTCGATTTGCCTATTGAGGGTCAACAAGCGGTATTTATTGCCATATTTCATTTGGAATGTCATTATACTACTTGGGTCGAATTCCATTTTTATTACCTTTGTAATTCTTTGATATTAACTTCCATGTTATTTACCAAGCCACATTATTTGTTATGTTCGGGCTTATTATTATCCAACTTGGAGAGCTTGAAGATATAACACTAAGTTCGGGATTACCTTATCAACAACCAAGGATATCTCATGTCCTATCAACTCGGGGTATGAATATATATATCCAAACAAACCAATATCTCCTTTGGCGCAAGATATTATCTCCCACGCATTTCATGTATTTTCCATGCCTTATATGATAAGTGCCACGCATTTTATTCAAACATTATCCTTGGTATTACATACGGTCAAACAACATTGGCCAACCAAACCTACAATGCACAAAACGGTCCACACAAACCGCCTCCGCCAAAAATGATGCCGCTTGGTTTTGAACCCAAGACCTCTCGCTTCCCAAACACATCCTGCCAACCAACTTGCCACCAATCTCGGATGGGATAGAAATGAGTTTGCGGGTATATAAAGAGCTCTTATCTCTGTGTTGTAGGGGGTCAAGGAGGATAAGGACCAAATATCTAAAAACGCCATTTTTGAAGGCCTTGCACTCAGATTGGGAACTCAGAGTAAAAATATGAAATGAAGGAAATTTTGAGATGATTCCAACGATGTAAGATTTGATATTTTTTGTTGAGTTTTAACCTATTTTGGAAGCTTTGAATGCAGTTTTTAACAGGATCTACAAGACAATGACTAGTTGGAAAACCAGAATTTCAATGCACAGTCCGAAATGTGACTTGGTGTAAACATGAAAAGTGTTCAGAATTCAAAGATGATCGCATATATATGATTTGTTTTCATAGAATGCTTTTAAATCTCCATTTTTAGGTGTTTTTCTAACACAGTTGCAGGGAGATCACATTATGAAAACACTGTAGGAGCCACAGATCGTTCTTGGGACAATTTTTGCTATTTTTAGAGTTCTTGGGACATTGATCAGCTCATTTATAGGTTTTGATTCATTATTGGTTGTTTGTAAGAGTTATTGTACTTACATTTCAATATTATTAATGGATTGGTTCAATCCGAACCCGAGGACGTAGGAATTTCTGAACCCCGTAAACAATCTTGTTTGTTATCTGAGTGTTTTCAGTTTTCTGATTATTTATTTGTTACCCAAGTTTTCCGCACTTCTATGGATGCATAATAATCATAATTTAATCAATTTTTGGAGTTTAGAATACTTAAAATTGGTTAAGAAAATCACGATCTTTGGAAACTTTTAAAAGTGAAAAGAATACAACACACATTTTCGAGATCACCTGGGGTGCCCTAGTCCGAGATCTGGGTGCCCTGGTCTCAGAAATGACCAGGAAGCCTCCTTTGAGGTGTCATTGAGTGATCGTCGGTGTTCTCCTTTTGTCGTGCATGGATGTCGCTGCAAATCAAAGATGAAGTAGATGCCTGCAAAACTCCGGACAAAGCATAAAAATCCTAAAACAATAAATATGCATATGTAGGGGTCGACTATCCTCAACGACCACAATAGTAGACTTATGAACCGAGCATTATACTACATCTCAAAACTAATGTAGTTTTAGTTTTTTTGTGTGTGTGTAAATCGTGCCCTATGTGCTCTTGTGCTGTTGCACTTTGTGAGTAGCGAGCAATAACTAGATGTAGAATGTAAGTAAATGGTGTATGGAATAGAATAAACTCCCCTCCTATGAAGTGTGATACAGATAAACCAACCTTGTCCCTTGTGATGGAGCTAGATGGATGCACATGGAGCTCTAGATGCCTTAGATTGATATAACCTTAGGTGGTGATAGTAAGTGTTTAGTGTTTGGTCCTCAATATGGTCTCCAAACTTTATATTTATATGGGTTTCTTGTTAGAATTTCGTAATTAACCCCGAAAACGCCAACCATAAAAAATATAGAAAGCTCAAATGGATAGAAAGTGCCTAAAAAGTGAGAGTAAAGTGTAAAGAGGATTAGGGCACCCTGCAGGGGACCGGGGTGGCTTGGGCGCCCAAGTCCCGGTTGGGCGCGCCCGGTTAGAGTAGGAAAAACACAGCGTGATAGTAATGACTAGGCATGTGCAGTGCAAGATTGAAAGAAATGACGTAAATCAAAGTAAAATGGCCAAAGACATGGGTTAATTAGTACTTTTTTCACTCAAGAACCATATGAATAGTAGTATGAAACCAAGACTAAATAATTACCCAAAGTGCGTGATTTTGTGTCTACATTTGCCCCCACTTTATGTTGGTGAGCGGAAAGCTCGGTAACATAAAGTAGATAGAGATGCGTACCTAATATCCATGTAGAGTGATGTATCCGTATAGAGTGATGTAGAAAATGCGTTGAGGGACTAAACAAAGCGTGGAGTGACAAAAAGATAGATCGTGGAGAATAAAGATACAAAAGTGTAAAAAGTGATGAGAGTGAACCTAGGGTGGAAGCACATGTGTAGATTCCAATGTGTGTGATGTACCTACATGTTAGTATGTTGTGTGTGATGCCAAGTGATGTTGTTGTTGATTGCTTACTTCCCATACATACGAACTTGCAAAGGAGAAGACGATCAAGTAGTCAAATACACATGTATATTTGTAAAACCGTGTGAAAAGACACATGTATATAGTAAAAAGACTATAATGAAAGTATGAAAATGAAAAAGAAACATGTGCACCTAATCTGTGATGAGAAAAAGGGTGTAAAAAGGATATCCCGTGAATGTCCGTGAAGTGCAAGTTTTTTTTTGGTGATCTCACGCCACCTAGCCAGTCAAGAAGTGTAGGGAGAAAGTTGTGTTATTCTCTAACTGTAACTGCTTCCCAAGAGTGTATGAAGAGATCTCTTGCCTTTGCCTAGTTTTTGGGTGATCCGACACCACTAGACTAAGTAAGTAGTATAGAGAGGAAAGTATGATGTATCCTCTAACCCGTAACTACTCCCTAAAATGGTAAGGATAACCCGTCTTGTAAAATTTGTTGTGTATGGAGTTGTGTAGATTGGTCTGAATCCAATCATTGTATAATCCACAATGTGTCATGGACGGAAACTAAAAACCGAACTATGTCAAAAGCTGTGTTGTGTAGTATGTGCAAACCCAAATGATGCCCCCCTCTTTGGGGGCGCATGCAACATCGCGAATATGAGGATGCAGGCCTAAAAAGGACCTCACCATGTAAATTATGTCTTGTAGTGGAAGGGAATGTGCTTGGTAGAAACCAAGGCACACACAAACAAGTGGCTAGGAAAACAAGTGTTATTACGAACAAACATGCATGTAGAAAAAAATGTAAGCTATGCGAGACAATTTGTAAGCTAGAATGCAAGAAAACACGCAAGAAACCAATCATAGACAACGAAAAGTGGGTTACAAACATGGGACATAACTCACAATGCCACAAGACACCTAAGGCCATAGTAGCTGCATACAAACATCCAAGTGTGCACACTAAACAAAGGGCAAGGCCCACACACAATAGCAAACAATGACAAACAAGAACAAACAAACAGACAGATAGCCATAGAAGCAAGTAATCTTGCAAAACAAATGATGCACATGAAACACTCGTTAGCATGTTAGAAAGATAACCCATATGTCAAAAGCGTGTATAACCAAAGAATGTAAAGTGTTAAGTACAAAATGAAACAATAACCCCTATATTCACAAAGGTAGATGCCCCAAGAAACCTCTATGGGACTAGTAGTGTGCCAAACATCCATGTTGCATTTAGAAGATTTATATCTATGATTATAACCAGAAAAGGACGCGAACACACGTGTGTATGGTAAATATAATGACATACAAGAGACCTATCTAGCATGTGTAATAAGATGACCATGTATAAGCAAATGTAAGCAAAAGTAAATGCGACCAAGATATGCAACATGTTGTGGATGGATGGAATGGAATGCAAAATGGATGATAGGATCCATGTGCCCCCCGAGTGAATGAAAATGTATGTAGTGATGTTCATTTGTTTATACCCCCTTAAAGCAATCAAGAATAAACCGTAAATGAGAGTACATCATCGGAAATGGTCGAATTGTATGTTGTTTGTATCGTGTTGATTGATATATATATCCGTGGTGATGATATGTAACCTAGAGATGATGTATGGAGACACGTGATGGTGTATCCTAAAGTGTATATCATGATGAGATGATTGGAAGAGTCGGAGATGTAGCCAACAAAGTATATACCACTACAAGATGATGGAATAGGTGACCATTTAGCCTATAGCATATGCCACTAACCTAGTAATGTCACATGATAGAAGGTTGAATGATGAATGCGGGAGTGTGGTGAGGTCCATTTGTGATGTATACCCTCAACAGATCCAAGTATGGACCGTGAGACTAGAGTCCATCATAAGGTAGTGAGTGCAACGCGTACAAGTAGATGTGTGTAGTATATGCGATGATGAGAGATGACCATGTGATGTGTATAGTGATGATAAGATGGAGTGCGATATGTGTAATGCCTATGTTGTACTGTGTAGGATTCCCTCAAGCGAGTTAAGTTAAGTGTGAGTCAAGCATAAGAATGTGTCATCGGTTATGACGATGCTAAGGTGTAGATAACGACGCCTATGTTAGAAGGTTGATAATGCGAGTATGAAACATGTGTTGATACTAGGATGGGGGGGATGTGTGAATGCTATGCCCCTAAGTGCGTGTGAGTGAATGAACTAACTAATGAAAGTGAAGGACAAAGGTCCCTTATTTGATGTTGGTGATGACGAAAGCATATATGACCGTGTGTTAATAGTGGTGGTATAGTAGATAGATGTTGCATGCGCAGTGAGTGAAGTCTATGTGTATGTGATATATGAATTTATGACAAGAACGAAGGTGAGACTGATGAGAAGCCAAGCGCGGAGGTGATGGACACACTGTGTGCGATAAAACGAGATGGTGACCTACGTCGAGATGCAATAAATGTGTGACGAATGGGCCTATGCCAATGTATAGGACTAGTAGAGTGGTGAGGTCGTATAGATGGCATACGAGTAGGTGAACTATGAGTAGATTGCACTTTAAGTAACATAGATTGCGATGTACTATACGACATAGGAATGAATTGACTGCCGCTCGAGGAGATGACAACCATGGAGTAGATGGAGGTACACCGGTGATAGAAATGATTTGATTGTTATGAATGAATTTGAGTCGCAAATGATTCATAGAGATGATAGACTTAGACCTATGAATCCAATTGAGGCCTAGAAAGCATGTCACAACCGTCGACTACTTGTCCGATAAGGAAGGGTACAAGCATAGTAAGAGGACCTACCATAACGCGAAGTTTGATGACACCATATGAATTGTTCATGGGATATGAAATTTGTGATAGCGGATAACCAATAGCGATGAGAAGTGGAATAGAGCATGCGTTAATGGGCCAAGATGGGTCAACCTTAGTATTATTGATAGAGACCGAGCCAATAGATGCATTGATATGTAAGTGATTAGATGTGAAAGTCGCATGATAATTGTGGTCGAGAGAAGGAGATGATCGATGGAGAAGTGTCAAGTATGCACAACTAAAAATTCAAGAGCCCCTGATGCAGGAGGAGGCACTACATGATATACATAGTTAGTTGAAGATTCAACCGCTTTTATGTCATGTTTGGGTAGAGGGTTGTTAAAGATTTTGAGCTTATGATTTTCATTGACAAGTGGAGAAATTGTAGGTTTCGGAAGCTTAATTTTACCACTATCAATCAAACCCTAAATGAGAAATCGAAGTCAGAAGCAATGATCTAGTGGAGTGTCCTATGCACTGATGATAGTCGCAATGGGAATTTTCATCGAAATTACACCCTTTTGGTTGAGATGTATCTATTTTTAGTGGAGAAGGTAGTGTAATGAGATTATTATCGACAAGTTGTGGTAGTAAAATGCATGGGGGTATGCTAAACTTCGTGAAGATACACCGATGCAGTTGTGAGTGAAGATCTCGAGTAGTAGAGACTGCATCAATGGTAGTTTTTGTGTCAGTTGGTTTAGTTGCAGATGGTTTAAATGTTGACTTACTTTGAAAATGCGTAGAGGGCGATGATTGCTTTTGGTATTTAAGCTTGCATATAGTTAAGAGTTTGGTTTCACGAACCTTAAGAAGATGACAAAGTTGATCGAACGAAAGAGAGGTCTCAAAGAGAACACTCTCTCGGGAGAGGTGGTAAGAGACTTTGAATGAATAAATCTTAAAGTTCAGCATCTGCAAGCACATTTAACATCTTAGCTAAATTGTTTTTGTAACACAAGACATAATCGCTAAGTGTTCATTAGATCCTTGTTTGAGTTGTGCAAGTTGGGCATAAGAGATCTTAGAGCCGATGTTGATAGATAAGTGAGTGAGAAAAGCATCGGCTAGATGCATGAAAGATGTTACCGAGTGGACAGGTAGGTCATAAAACCAACACATCACATAATCTTGTAAGCTACGAGGAAAGAGCTTAACTAGTATGGTAGAGTCATCCGCATATTCTAAGCATGCTACATGAAAAGCTCGAAGATGCTCTTGTGGGTCGTGATGGCCCTCAAAGATGGGTAATTTAGGAGAGATGAAATTAGGTGGAAATGGGTCGAAAAATATAGTAGGTGCAAAAGGAGTATGTAGCAGTGAAGTACAGTCTAAAGATGGTTATTCACGAGAAGTAACAAGTTGGAGCTGGAAAATTTGGGTTTACAAGTCTTGATATAAAGAGTTTAAATTAAGAGTATTCGAAGAAGAGCCAAGCTACATATTAGGAGTGCTAGGTTGAATGGTGGAAGCGGTAGTAGTAGGAATGGAAGTTGAAACATAAATGAGTGGGGTGGAAACCATAGGAGCCAAAGAAACTATAAAGGCCAAAGCATCATGAATATTCTTAGTAGCAATCAAAGCATGTAAGACATATAGAAGATGAGTAGTATTATCACACAAAGCTTGTAGAAAATCAATAATTGTGTTTAATTGGTCTTGGTTAACATTGGTATCCTCATCATATGATTTCTCACCATCAAATGCCTCTATTTTGTGAAGAGGAACATTGTTTGAATTATCCAAAGGATTGTTAGTGGTAGCTACAGAAGTAGGGATATCACCATTGGTTTGGAAACCCTATGGGTGAATGAAGGAAGCTCACAATATTGAAAAGACCCAAAATGACCACTACGAGTGACAAACATACAAAGAAAAATCCCAAAGAGAAAGTGTATTCGAAGATCGGGTTCACCAAAATGATTAAACTAAAATGGTAATATAGTAGTCAAATCTAAATGCTATAGAAGTGGTAAATGAGTGATGATAAAATGCAGTAAATAAACCCAAACAATCTAAACAATGAAATATTAAACCCTAAAGACAAAGAGGGTTAATAATTCCTTAGTTGATTAGCAGATGTCATAGGACTATTTCACACGGTGGAGTCCGATCGAACAGGAGGAGGAAATGACCACACAGGAGCTCGAGAAACTGCAGATTTGAGTTGTTTGAACAAACTGGGGTGTCTGGAGAAGGATAGGGCACCTTGGTCTGAGATCTGGGCACCTTGATCTATGGAAATGACCGTAAAGCCTCCTCGAGGCGTCACCGAGTGATCACTGTGTTCTTCTTTTGTCGTGTAGATGTCTCTAAACTTCACCTGGATGTCGCCAGTAAATCATAGATGAAGTAGCTACTGTGAAAACCCCAGACAAAGCATCAAAACCCTAAAAAAAAAAGAGATGCATATGAAGGGGTTAGACTATCCTCAACAACCACAATGGTGGACTTACTAACTGAGCGTTGCACTACATCTCAGACCCAATGTAGTTATAAGTGTGTGTGTGTGTAAATTGTGCCCTAGATGCTCTTGTGTCAGTCACACTTTGTGACTAGCAAGAAATAACTAGATGTAGAATGTAAGTAAATGGTGTATGGAATAGAATAAACTCCCCTTGTATGAAGTTTGATTCAGATAAACCAACCTTGTCCCTTTTGATGGAGCTAGATGGATGCAAGGGAGCTATAGATGCCTTGAATGGATGCAACCTTAGGTGGTGATAGAAGGGAGTATTGTGTACTAGTTATGAGTAAGAAGCGCAATGCATACTGCAGTACAAAGTAGAAGTGGGTACACAATGATGTGAGAATGCATTTGAAGTAGAGTAGACGTGGAAGAATAATGCACAGTGGCCCACATAGGATTTTGGGAGTAGTTTGATAGGTTGGAGGAATGCAAGAATTGTGAGAAGAGTTATGTGTAGTGGCAAAGTAAGTTTGTAAAGAAATCCCAAATGAAGGTTTGCATAAGAACTAGACTATAGAGGAACATGCGGATGATTTGGGGAGTCCCAAAATGCCTCGAGACAATACTTGGGAGATGTTGAAGACGCAAAGTTGTGGCCAAAGAGTGTAAGAAAGGAGTGTGTAGCAGAATGAGTAGTTGGAAAAAATGATGGAAATGTCATAAGCTGTCATTCCATGAGGCCAATAAAGACCTAATGGTTAGAACATTCCAACGACTAGGTAGACGTGGTATTGTAGGACCTGTAAGGTGGAAGGCTGGATTATCTCAAAGCATTAATGAACTCAAGTTTGAATTTGAATATGATCGGAAGGAGCCAACATGGAGAGAGAAGCGGGAAGCGCAAGCGTATGATAAGGATGAGTTCACAGAGAAAGGAAAGGATGAAGGAGAAAATGAGAGAACACAAGAGAGAGCAAGGAAGACAACCCCAACTAAGGTTGTTGGATGTGGATCACAAGTCCAATCTAGGATAGGTCTTAGGGAAAACACCGAGAGTTAGAAAATACTCCATGAGACGAGGTTTGTAAGTTCCATAAGAGAATTTTCATGTACATGTCATTAAGGCAATTGCCAATGTGTTTCATTTCGTTGTGTTGGAATCTACAAATGGCCCGAGGTCTTCTCGATTTTGTCATCTCCATCAATTAAGGCCTCTTACACTCATTGGGATAGGTCACTTACATGCATAGAACTACCTAAGCCCTTAATCCCATTTTGATATGTAGAGTAACCCCCACTTAAGGGTGGCCCCTGACCAATAACCTTCCATATCTCCTTTTCTCTCGCATGTATTGTAAGGTATTGAGGTCGGATTAGGGTAAGATCAAAGGAGAAGATATTTTGACATTTGTATGCATTAATTCACCAATCTAATGGATGTTTCTATTGGGAAGGCACAAGTAAAGGTACTTATAGAGTTGTAGGTTGATCAAAAGATCAAAGTAGAGTCATTATTAGAGTTGTTTGACCATTATAGGTGCAACCATTATCAAAACAGACGTATCCTCTCTTGCCAAACCTAGACTTGTCTAATTCTTTTCACTTCAACATATCACAATCATTTTTGCAAATTTTCTTTTGTATTGTCTCTAAATCCTTTTTTGAGTATTTCCAATCTCTATCAAACCGAGGTAAGTCTAAATTGGTTATGGATTTTTCTTGAGCTTTGTTATTTCAATTAACACTCATGACTTTCAATTTCACTCTATATTCCTACATAATGCAATGTTGTATCTATCGTATTCATATCATATTCTAAGTTTTTATGTAGTCTACTTGAATTTGTGTACTTCCACATGTTATAATAGCCCTTGTACACGTTTTCAATAAAACACTTCTTGAAAACAACTTGGCATGGATCACTAGTTTGGTGCCCAAAAATCATCTCCAACGTGACAAGTGTGTCATAACTTCTCTAAAGTATTTCAATGTAATTACTTGCATACATTGGTATTGCAATAGTTGGAAAAGATCCCCAACAAGAAGTACCCACCAAACAAGGCCTTTTAATGAGGGAATATTTCTTAATAGCATTGATCAATGCAACACAATAACTTAGACCCCAAATAGCTCATTTCATCAATGAGAATGCAGTTAATATGTCTCTTCTTGGAATGTTAATAATATGTAGCCCTCTAAAGGCTACATTTCCTCTATGAGAATTATAGGTCTTGTATGAATAGTTGATCCATTTAAAGTTGGATACTACAACACATGTTGGAGCAAGCAACAAAATGGGAGATATTGCTAGACAAAGCATGTTTAATGCTACTAATCAACAATGACTTTCATTTGGAAATGTACTTTAAATGATCATTGTTATGAATGTGAATGGAAAATGGAACAAAAAATATGGTGTATTTAGAAGCTTGATTGATTGAACTCTATTAATTTGATGGTCATGAGCCCCGTCATTCTTCCAATATACTTTTTCTATCAAATTTGTGATGGCCAAACATGTCTAGGTCACTTGTGAGTACGTCGTTGTTATGGCATAGCAATGAAAAGAATTTACATTCTATTTTCAACAAGCTAGTATCGTATTTCAATGTTCTCACCATCCTCTCTTTCAAGTGCATCTAATTTGCGGTCATCATGTCATGTGGTGTAGTAATTACTCATATTTTCAAAATTGATAACAATTTCATCTTTAGAGAAGCAAGTGTGCTACAAAAATCATTATATAGAAGTAACTTACTCAAACAAAAACTTATCAAAAATATGGTATAGAAAAGGAAGAATAGAATAACAAGTGTCATAAACCACTACTTTGTAATCTCTTTCTTTGTCACAAATTTCAACAATATTTTATATTTACCTACAGTATCTATTATGTGTGTAGTGATATAATGTGTTGATTCTAAACAATATTTTTATATTTTCTCGTGACCTCTATCATGCATCACTTGAGATGCCCCAAGCACAATCTGATGTAAATCATGCCCCTTGGTTTTGTTACACCAAATGTGAAGAAAACAATTGGGCAACCAAGCTATTCAACCATGTATGTTTGTTCTTTCTACATTTGGTCTTATATAACTTGTTCTTTGAAGATCTTAGCCAAATATGACCACACTTTATTGTGTATAACCCTAAAAACAAGCTTTGGGATGTCTAGTAATAAACACAATATCCAACGGAAGAGCTTATACAATTAGCACATTAGCTTGATTAATTATTACAAACCTTGTATATTTAAAACTTTTTGGTGTTAATTTATGTTAAGTCATGGACTATAATGCCCACAATTTTCCCGCACAAAACCCAATAGTTAGATTTGAAAATTTACGGAATATATATATTTTTGTTTAAAACCGGTTGTAAAGGGACAACTTTCAACCAGGTTTAGTTTATTCCTCGATCAACATTTTATTCGTTTTAATTAACATTTAATTAATATTATTTACTTCCCGATTCGGGCTTGAAATTTCCTTATTACCATTTTTATTTGATTTAGTAACATAGTTCAAATGTCATTTAATAATTTATTATTCTAGGGCTAAGTCTAAACTTACCCTCTCATTAAATTAAATACAAATAAATTTAATCCCTAATATAAATGTTGTCTAGTTACGCTTGAGTAAATTTGATTTAATTAAATACAAGGGTCAAGGGCTTTTATTTTAAGAGTCGCCAACTAAACATTAGGGTCACAAAATAAATGTACCTCCTACACCCCTTAAGTGGCCCCATTTATAAGCTACACATGCATTTTATTTAAAATATATTTGCACATAAATTTCACCTAACTTTTGTAGGGATGTTTCTTAACCATTAGATGGATTAAATTTGGGCCTTTCGATCTTAGGGATTCAAACTGTTAGAATATGCAGAGAGAGAAGGAATAGAGAAAAGGTGGATTGCACACATTTGAGATTGTGTGTCCGTCTATTTATTATAAACGAAGAAGTTACAAAACGGTTGATGTAGTTACAACCGGTTACAACCAACTTGTAAAGAGACACCTTATAAATATGCCTTATATTCTTATACCCCCTCTTAAGGCTTATTCTACATAAAGCAAAAACAAACAATCTAACAAAATAGAACTACGCTATCTTCAAACACTCTCACTCTGAAAGCAATGCTATGATAAGGTAGGGCTCCATCAAGCTGCTTCGTGACCTTCGTAAAGGTGTAACTCCTGAGCTGAATTCCCGAGTTCCTAGATTCCACCTCCCGAACTCCTGAATCACAGATCTCCCGAATTATTGGACAACCATCCATATTGAGCCATCCAAAAGCTCCATCAAGTTGTCTCATGACCCTTGTGAGGGTATAATTACCAAGATCCACAGTCTCCCGAACTATCTGAGCAACCATCCATACCGAGCTTCATCTACCCTGTATCCTTTCTTTCCTTCAAAGTTTAGAGCATCTTTATAATGCGTATTCGTCACTGTCCTCACTACCTTCTGCATCGGTGGGTCTTCAACCATGGCTATATTGGTTGTATTTGATATGACTTTACCCTTAAGCACATCATTGGCTCGAACATGACAATCCCATGTTGTGTGACCTCTTTTCTTACAATAATGACATTCAATCTCCGATTTATCTTTATCTGATCTTCTACGATATTGTCTGGTTCTAGAATAGAATGCACTTTCTTGCTAGGAATGACCTTTTGCATCCTCTGTGGTTCGTTTTTCCTCAGCTAGAAGAGCTGCTATCATATCATCCAGAGATTGAGATTGAATTTGACTGAGGGTAAAAACTACATTGCTATATTTTGAAGATAGACTATTTAATAGGATAGCTTTGGCATCCTCATCCTCAATCGCTTTCACTTTTGCTAGTTGTCTGATCAAGGACCTTAGATTATTGATGTGGCTTGACATAGAGACTCCTTCATCCATTTTGAACCTATATAATTGAAGTTTTAGGGAAAATTTGGCATTGACTGCCTTCACTCCAAATAATTTATTTAGAGTATCCCAAATTTCCTTCGATGATTTGTCTAGGTCTACATGATGAAGTTCAGAGTTCGAGAAAGCAAGGCCAATAATAGCTTTCGCTCTATCATCTCTGCTTTGCCATTCTAACAATTTCGATGCATCGGTAGGTGTTGTCTCTTTCCCATTTACAATGCCCCACAAATTTTTATTCATAAGTTGCATTTGTATTTTCACTCTCCATGTATGAAAATTTAGACCAGAATATTTTTCTATGGGCATTTCCATTTTAATAAAATAGAATAAATACAACTGCGTATTTTGGAAATGAATAAATAAAATAAAATAAAATACCAATGTTATGTGACAGTTCCATTGCCCAAAGCGCAGTAGTCTTTTTGCTTCTGTGTCTTTCCTGCCTTATGTCTGTGGAAAACATCTGTGCCCTTCCAATTCGTGATTGTTTTTGGCTCAAATACTGACTGTAATGGCCTTCAAATGTTTGTGAATCACGACTCTATTCACGTCTTACTTTGTGCTTGAAAATACTGTTATTTTCCTGAAAAACATGCCATTTGCAGAATCGTATTTTTGTGCTAAAAATCATTAATTTGTGGAAAAACGTGCCATTCGTGTTGCATACAACATGATTTTTGTGCCCTAATGGCATTCCCTGGATTTTCAATCAGTGCAACAAATCTTCACGAACAAGATTGTTTACTTCGACCCTCAAAAATCTTCTCATGATTTCTTTCAAAAACGAAAATGTCTTCCTTCTTCAGCGTGCCCTAATGGGACTCACGAAAATATCTTTCTTCCTCCCTCTCTTTGCTTGCCCCACGCTCTGATACCAATGTTAGAATATGCAGAGAGAGAAAGAATAGAGAAAAGGTGGATTGCACACATTTGAGCTTGTGTGTCCGTTTATTTATTATAAACGAAGAAGTTACAAAACGGTTGATGTAGTTATAACCGGTTACAACCAACTTGAAAAGAGACACCTTATAAATATGCCTTATATTCTTATACAAACTAACCGTGATGTGTGTGTGGTTTAAATGGCCACTATTTTGTTTAATAGTCATGTGGTTTATGTTTTATATATTGGCAATGATTAATATATTGACCACTTTAACCCACATAGGTGTAAACGCCCTAATCAAACTATGACTTTTTATTATTATTTATATATATATATATATATATTGATATATATATATATATATATATATATATATATATATATATATATATATATATATATATATATTACGCCATGCGTTCCCCTATGGGAAAGGCCCCTGCGGATGTTTCTACGACTGTGTTAAATTTGATGGTTTGACGGTTGTCTTGACGTTTGTGTTTTTCCTCCCTATTTTAGCTTTTCTCTACTATTTTTAATAATTTTGTTTCTAATAATTAACAATTTTAGCTTTTGTTTTTAATTAACAACAATTTTAGCTTTTATTTTTAATAATTAACAATTTTAGCTTTTGTTTTTAATTAACAACAATTTTAGCTTTTATTTTTAATAATTTTGTTTCTAATAATTAACAATTTCAACGGACCAATCTTTGCATGATGGAATAAATCATTTAAACAACACCTAAAATAGAACAGGAGTTTTTGTTAACCGAGAGTTTTAAAAACCTTCAACTGTGTTTTTCTATTTAGGCTGAGCTGAAAATAGAAAAAGGGAGATCAATAATAGATTGCAAACGTTGTATAAGGCTTAGGGGAGGTAGAAAAGAAAGTATATGCACACAGAAAAAGGGAGATCAAAAGGAGATTCAAGAATTTAGAGTGACACAGAGAATATACAGACACAAGAAATAAAATAAAACAACAGTGGAAGCACGAAAAGTTAAAACGGATACACGGAGAGTGTTCGTGCAAAAGAGAATAGATACAGAGTTTGAAAGAGGAGATATGCGGAGAACTGTGGAAAGTCAGTATCGGAGATAGGTATTTAGACTTAAGCATTTAAATATTTCAATCTCCCTACCTTGCACATTTTTATGCTTGTATACGGGTTTTTTTGTTTAGTTTTGCTTATGAAAAACCTTGATTTCAAATATACAAAACTTCAAAGCCCGTATAATAACAAGGACTTGGCTCATTGGTGAGCCCAAGCTTTATGAGCTCTTGGTCATGGCTTCAAGCCCACAAACCCTTCAAGCTTCTACAAATTAAACTTTTCCTTTAAACCGATTCCCAAATTTAGATGTTGATTATAAAAAATAGATATGGTTGGTTATGTTTTGCTATTCTTATTTTCGAGATGATATTGTGTTAATTAGGTGAATTTCAAATTAAACTTTTGCTTTAAACCGAATCCCAAATTCAGATGTTGATTATAAAAAATAGATATGGCTGGTTATGTTTTGTTATTCTTATTTTCGAGATGATATTGTGTTAATTAGGTGAATTTCAAATTAAACTTTTGCTTTAAACCGAATCCCAAATTCAGATGTTGATTATAAAAAATAGATATGGCTGGTTATGTTTTGCTATTCTTATTTTCGAGATGATATTGTGTTAATTAGGTGAATTTCAAATTAAACTTTTGCTTTAAACCGAATCCCAAATTTAGATGTTGATTATAAAAAATAGATATGGTTGGTTATGTTTTGTTATTCTTATTTTCGAGATGATATTGTGTTAATTACGTGAATTTCAAGTTTATGGATGTAAACTAAATCTCAAAAAATATATCCAATAAGTTTATGGATGTAAATTAAACTTTTGCTTTAAATCTGAATCCCAAATTCAGATGTTGATTATAAAAATAGATATGGCTGGTTATGTTTTGTTATTCTTATTTTGAGATGATATTGTGTTAATTAGGTGAATTTCAAATTAAACTTTTGCTTTAAATCGAATCCCAAATTCAGATGATGTTGATTTAAAAATAGATATGGCTGGTTATGTTTTGCTATTCTTATTTTCGAGATGATATTGTGTTAATTAGGTGAATTTCAAGTTTATGGATGTAAACTAAATCTCAAAAACTAAATGGGGAAAAATAGATATGGCTGGTTATGTTTTGCTATTCTTATTTTCGAGATGATATTGTGTTAATTAGGTGAATTTCAAGTTTATGGATGTAAACTAAATCTCAAAAACTAAATGGAATAATATTTGTGACAATTAAATGGACATCAAATTTAAAGATGATTATCATATGAGAGTGAAATAGATGCCAAATTTAATATCGAGAATAAGATTATCATTATAAGAACACCTAAATATACTAATTACATAACAATAATTAAATAAACACATAAATATACTAATATCGAACAATTAAATAAATTGATATTAAATATGTATTAATTAAACAAAATATTTGATCATATTTATTTTGTAAAATATATCCAATAATTATTTTTTATATTCAAAAAATAATTTTTTATGTTAAAATATATTCAATTTAAAAAGAACATCACATCCATTAAAAATAATTAAACATGTCTAATTTCAGCCACTAATTTTTAGAATATGCCACTACGTAACACTTATTGTTAATTATTATGTGAAATGTATGGTATGTATGCTTTTTCACACAATTAAATATTTTTTCTTGCTTGTTCTAATGTAATAAACATATCACATGTTATTTAATAGTTTTCTTAATGGATAAATGCATGAGATCAATGGTAAGTTCCATGTTGTCTGCTTTGTTTGTTTCACATTTTAGATGATTGCGTAGTAGATATTCTGCAATTGCGTTAAAGATTACATAGTTGTATTCTACCAATAAAGTTGTTTACAAAATGAAGAAATCCCATTAGGACATCAAGTGTGACAAATTAGAATACGCTCAATTTTTAAAATTTTAAAATTTTAATAGAATTTGATACTAATTCTCTTGTCATTAGAATTATGATGAGATGTCTGGTAGATATCAATCTCAAGGCTCTTATCTTGGATTTTGTATATATCATATTGATTAGCACTTGCACTAAAAGGAGGTGCAATGCTACGCCTATATCAAAAATAGGAGGGCATGTAGAGTCGTTGAAGCAAGTTCAAGATGCACTAAAGAGGTATGTTGCGTCCTGGGAAGTAAGACATGTAAGGTTTGTAGGGTCGTTGAAACAATTCCAAGATGTAGTGAAGAGGCATATTCGACAAACAGTAACGCAACAATAAATAAGATGTATCCCATAACCAACCAACTATTATATTAGTGAGAGGGAAACCTCCAATGCGGTATTGCCCCTTTTTTTTTTTTTTGGATTGAGGGTAAATTGAGGGTGTTTGAAAGGACCCACATCCTTGTACACTTGAGGATTTTTGAGAGGATCCACAACCTGGTTACAATGAAGGGGACCACTATTAGGAACCCAATTGAAGCAACCATGAAACCGAAGTGAAGATGTAGTGACCGTCGACAATGACCGCAACAAGTGGGACAACTATTTAGAAATGCACCACCAACGTTGGCAACGAGAGGATCACCACTAGGATCAGCGTGAAGCAAGCTGAGCAGCCACAAGTGTGCAGCGAGAGGAGCAAAGAATAAAGGAGTATGAGAGCAGAAGGAGCCACCGGCGTCGACAACGAGAGGAGTAGCCACCAACAGCAAGAGTGAGGATTAATCACCGGTGTCAAGACGAGCAGAGAAGAGCGGTGAAACCACCTTCGAGGAGGATCGTGCCTCGGGGATTTGAAACCGGGTGGGCAAGCACATAACCATGTGACTTGATTGCACCACTCCCACCCCATCGGCGCGATATGCCTTTATTGGTATAAGGATCGTAATATATTATGTGGGCAAGGCCAACCAACCTAGGTCGATTTAATTTTTTTGACTAAATGAGGAGTGTTAGATTCGTAGAAGCAATTCCAAGACGTAAGGAGCTCGCAACACCAACCATGTTTGCGGTCGCCGCCGCCTCCGATGGTGTCGATGCCATCACCCAAATCGAAGAGGGGGAGTAGTGCTTAGTGGCCTACATTCATTTCAAACTTGTCAAAACAATTTTTGCCACTGCTTTTGGTGCCAAATAAACAATCCCCAAAAACAATTGGGTATCACATGCGCTTGATGTCAAACCTAAGACATCCCAACAATAAGGAAACCACGGTTTGTTTTGATTTTCCAAATGCCGAAACAATGCAACCAAATGGTTTTGCCTACTAATTAGTAAATTTTTATATATTACTTTCTAGTTCATGCATTTATATATTACTAATATTTTTTTGTAGAGAAACATTTGTGCTATTTCTTCTAAACAATAATAAAAAAAATACAGTTTACTATCTTCTTATGTATGGCCTCTACTAATATACAATTTTTAATAACTCTTTATAATATTTTTGGTTTTTTTGTATTATATTTAACAATGAAAATGAAAATATAGAATAATCTTAAGCGAGGAGTCCCTCCTTTTGAATTCACTGAGATACATGTAGTTTTATTAACTTCCTATTTCATTTTTTACAAGATATTTGTGATTCTCTTTCTTTGGCAGTAAAGATAAGAGTGTTGTCTCTAGACAAACTTCAGATGGGTTTCAATATTGATTGAAGTATTTATTCAATTGTTATATTTATTGCATGTTATGGACTAAAAAATTATTGAAGAGAGTTTTCATGTTATTTGGTTTGGATTGTTCCATTTATATTTGTAGTTGGCTCCAATCCTTTTTCCGAAGTGACATGTGGGGGCACATGCCTTCGTTAATGACATGATTTGTTATGTGTTGAGGGGCTCGTTCCCCAATGAGGCCATTTCGAAGCGTCCCAAGTTGGACGTTAGACTGATCAGCGACAAGGCTTTTAAAGTTGCCCGTCATACCTAAGAACATCTTGGTGGACTAACATACTTATTTTCCCTCTCCAATTTAATATGATGTAGACTAGAAACACAATTCCCCTCCCCACAACGGGATTGACATTAACTACGCCTCGCTTGTAGAGGGAGGAAGAGTTTAAGCGTATTCAATGTGTTGTTAATGTTTTGCATTGTAGGAAACTAAAACCACCTAAAACAGTGATAGCCGAAATGATTAGAGATCGCCTCCACCAAATGCTAACATCCCCAATTTTTCTCTCAAAATCCGAACAATTGGAGATCATTCATGAGGCTTTTGTTTGATTTAATTCTAATGAAGATGCACTGAAATATGAACCACCCCACAAATTGAGGAGAATGGGAATACCAATCGAGGCATCTATAAATGGATAAAAATACAAGAAACGTGCTAAGAAAATTGCATAACCAAAAAGCAAGAAATTTGATTTAAAGAAATAACTTGTAGTGGTTAGTTTATAAGTGTTAGTTTATAAGTGTTTTTGAAACAAACTGTAACTCATACTAAATAATTCCATGTATGCATTGTGGCAATATATATCGGACATAGAATCAAACTTTTTAAACACATGTTTAGTTTTTGTAATCCAACAACTATGGATTTCGAATTTCTTTATCATTGTATCTCCATATAAATACCTATAGTTTTCTTACTTCAAGTGTACATATTGTTGTTATTATCTTCCATTCTATTTGCTTAACATAATAATCTGTAATTCGTTTCAAATAAATGCATGTATATATTGTGGTGGAACATATGGATCACAGAATCTAACTTTTCAACATATGTGTTCAATTATTCCTTTATACAATTGCTCGCTTCTTTATGTAAACCAATAACACATTTTTAATGTGTTCTTCATAATATTTACACACAAATACATATAGTTTTATAATGTCGAGAAACAACCATGCAAATTTTAGTTCTTTTCAACCAAAGCTTTTGTGCATTATATCACTTTTTTGCATATTGAATTGTTAAAGGATTAGACTTCATGTTTGCGCTTTTTAGAAAATATAAAATAATAAGGAAGCCAACTTTAAAGGTTCTCATTCTTTACAAATGCATGCTTTCCTAAACACATCCTTCATTTCATGATTGACTGCCCTACAAGTTTACATTGTCCACCATATATTTGCAGAATTCCCACTATCTCGAGCATCTTTTAGTTGCCATGGAAATAAATTTGACACACAAAGGCATTACTCAATTGATTGAGGGCGGTTCCAATGTTGACCCCACATTTCATATACTGCACTTGTCCTCCCTAAGGTCCATTCTCAACACTAGTGCCCAACATCGTGTTGACCTTTCAAATGGGATACATTTTCAGACATCACTTCTAACCTCCAAATTTGCAAGTCGTGTAACCAACAAATCAATACAAGAAGGCTCCATTGTGTCCTTACACAAATCCCTCATTAGAATGATCAAATGTGAATTGTAAGCTTCATCTCCTGCTCAATTACCAATGTACATAAACTCCCTATATTAATTATAATTTCTTTCTGTTTGTTTTTTCGATCCGTTGCTCAGTTCTAATTCTATCCCGATTTCCTTTTCCATTGCAGGACTGTTCTTATCATTGAAATAGATGTTGTTATCAAAACACATTTGGTAATCGATGTTCAATCGACTACAAACAAATGCTCTCAAACACGATAGTTTCATGTGAAAATGATGCAAGTGTAAACTGGGTTAACAAATATTTTATGAGAACACCAACGAAAATAAGTGCTTTGAATACATATATGCGCATGTGGTCCATAGAGGGTCATGCCCTAGCAAAAACAACCCTTCGCGAATATCACAATGCAAGGGGAGATGGTTCCGTGTTTGGGTTTGATTTTGTAGATCAAGAAAGAGGGGAAATTCATGTCACTTGTTTCAATGAGGTTGCCAAAGCATTCTATGAGCATATTGAAAATGGGAAGCTATATACAATTTCCAATGGGAGGATTGTGAGGATTCTTGATGCAAAGCTATGTTATAGCCATTTGAACAATGCTTTGGATATTTTCCTGCAAGCGTCCTCAACCATAACTCCACTCATAGCAAATGAGGATACAATACCTTCCCATCACTTTCATTTCACAAAAATTAAGGACATACCTGCAACCGATGACCATTCTAAAGTTGATTTGATTGGCATTGTTCTTATGATGTCACCATGCTCAACGATTCGTAGGCATGAAAAGTCAGAGACTAAGAGGAGAACTCTGCAATTAAAGGACATGTCGGGATTCAATGTAAGTGTCACATTGTGGGGACATCACTTAGATGAGATAAGCAAAGAAATTGAAGACATGCTTTCTATACCGCCTCTCCCGGTCCTTGCCTTGAAAGTTGCTCGCGTCTCCAGTTTCAATGGGAGCTCAGTCGACATTGTTTCAAGTACCAAATGTTATGTCAACCCTCAAATTTAGAAACCAATACACTTCATAGTTGGGTAGATTCCGATGACTACTACCTTCCGGCATGCCCTCTATCACAAGCCAATTTATGGGCCCTCCAAAAATCCTGACCTCTGTAACAATGATTTCGGAGGTACTAAATATGGGGAACACTGAGAGAAATGAATGGGCCATGGTTACTTGTAAAATCATGAATATCAACATGGACAACTTTTTTTACAAGGCATGTCCTCTTCAAAAAGGTGACAAACAATGCAAGAAAAAGGTGAGAGAGAATGGTAATGGTTCATGGTTATGTTTGAGTTGCAACAGACAAGTTCAAAACTATGATTATAGATATGCACTGAGGATCGATCTAAAGGACCCAACAGGAGAACTTCAATCAATTACCGCTTTTGATGAGACAGTTGAGTTAATCATGGGTGTTGCAGCTAGCGACCTCCATATATTGTCTATAGACGAAGATGCGACTAGTGAAATTATAAGTAATGTCATCGACAACGAATACTGCTTCACACTTTCACTGAAAAAAGAGACATATTGTGGAAACAACAGATTGAAATGTGTCATCCTTAGTTCAAAGAAACTAGAAAAATAGTGTAACTCCTTCATAACCTTTACGCAAGGATTTCCAACCCACCCGTCCCTTCAAACATTACACCCTCACGCATCCCATTCTATACTTTGAACTATCACCACTATGTTTCTTATTTCATATCTATGTTACGCTTTTTTCCTGCTTCAAAAGAAAACTGTTGTATTCCCTTATACACTGACATACTATTGTCTCCTACTACTATGTGGATTGTTAGTACTTTTAAGAAAATAAATAAAAAATACATGCACTTTTGTTAGGTAAGTATTTGCATCCTTGTGTACTATGTGAACACATTGTATGTTTCTATATATCTAATACTCTTTTCCTTAAGAAAAAATGTAGTTTCTTGATACTCAAATTGTTACCTCTTACGCTTATTTCCCATTGGAACTCCACATGCATTACAATTGTATTTAGTTTTATATTTTGACTTATTTCTGCATTTGTATGTCATCAAACAATGTATCATTCCTTGCTAACCCGCATGATATTTATCCAACTAGGTGGTACTCCATAAGCCTGTGACTTCGCAATCATGTCGACTCCTACAAAATGAGCCCAACGAAGAGAGAACTATGCAAAAATAAAGTACACTTAACTACTAAGCAACGACATCATAAATTAGAGCATAGAACAACAAAAATATCTAATATCTTTCAACTTACGTCGACCAACAACCTACGATTCCCTAACATTCCAATCTTGCCATCAAATACAACTACTGAAGAATTGCCAACCAACATTCCACATGTAACTTCCATGGAAACAAACTTTCATGAGCATACCAATTCCTTTCGTATGAACCCATCTTCGCTAACAACTGTCACTTTCCCCCAAATGTCTGGGATGCCACATGAAACTATCTCAAGTACTAACCTTTCTTTAGTTCATCGCACATATACAACCAGTTTCTCCTCTCCTTCAGATTGCTTTCAACCTTGCAATCCACAAACAATGAAACAGAACACCCCACCCCTTCCAATACACAGATATTTCCCATATTCCGCCCTCTTCGCTGACTTTAGAAGCCCAACGTCGATTTCGAAAAAGAATAGATTTGTTGGTGAACATCTAAACTTGCTCAATCTGTTTGGAAAATTACACTAGAATTAAAACAATTTCTTTTGAAGGTTTTCCCTCCTGTAACATATGCAAAACTGAAAAACAAGGCCACCACTTCTCTTCATGGAACAACATGGACCTTGAAAAGTAAGCCTACCATTCTTGTGTCTTTAACCCAAATCGAGGAGATGTTTATCGCACGAGCTAATCCATTCCTGCAAGGCGACCAAGTACGTGGCGGGCAATACAAATACTCAGGACACACCATAAGTTTCCCGCAAAACATTACTTTAATAGAAAAGACCCTACCCCACCGCCTTGGAGATTTGGACATAGTTCTCATACAAAGGGAAGGATCTAATTTAAAAATTATGATTTCTACATCAAGTAGATCTCATGTTTGGGCAACCTGTAATATAAAATCCAACACGATCCCTATTACAAAGATGTCTTAATCGACGATGACACCCTTTCCTCTCTACCATCGAGTCGTCGAATGTTTCCTCCTCTCTTAACACAACCACAATGGAGCGCCCCAAATGCAAAGTGCCTCTACATTCAATATTGTTATGTTGGAAACTCATGGTATAGATGTTCCCACTCACTTAAATGAAACGTATGAACACTCATCATCTTTCGTGCCAACACCTCACAATACATTTGGGAATAGAAGAAGAGGAAATCGAACATCATCTTTCTCGCTAACCATGATGGCAACACTCCATTTACCATGCCATGGCGAGCTTGGGCTCTCGCCAATAAATGAATTCAATACGGAGGGCCTATTCTCAATGGGTTTCCCAACTTTATTTTCAATAGGAAAAGAAATGTGGTAACAGACCCACATAAAAGAAGTTCCAATGCATGAATACATACTTCATTGATTCATTACCATAATGGGCGCTTCGATTCCCACACAAGATTTTGTTACTTCCTTCTAAACCTCATAATGCGACACAAAAACCAGTCCACAGTAGCAATTTTTATGAAATAGAACATCGAATCTGGAATCCCTCCGATAATTAGAGATCTGCAAAGACAACTATTGGAATGCCCAAAGACAACCTCCCAAATAACTTAATGTGCTTTGGATTGAGCCTTCGAGGGACATGTTCATTCTAGGAAAAAAGTAGAAGCGAGCTTTCAGATATGGTGGAACAATTGGGGACACCAACCTTATTCTTCACTCTAAGTGTTGTAGACACTAAATGGCCAGATCTCCACAATATTATATTGGGTGAATGTCCGGTGATCTCTTGATCTCGCACAACATTGGAGAACACTTAACATTGTCTCTAACCCTCATCGAGTATCAACATACCTACATCACAGATTCACAATATTTCATGAAGAAATATTGCAGAAGGAACTTGGAGCAATAGACTTTTGGTACAAGTAATCAAATCTACTTATTTCAAAGTTTTTTCCAAACTACATAGCTAATATTTATGTTCCCTCGTCTCGCAAGTATGAATGGCAACATAGAGGCTCCGCACATGTCCACGGTTTATTGTGGCTCGATAATGCACCTAAAGTTGATGAAATGGACTAGGAGGATACAACAGTAATTAAGGCCACAAAACAATACTTTGATAAGTTCGTGTTTGCTTGGAACCCCCGCCCGGCTTGCAACCACTTGAATTTTGTTCGCAGGTCACTCCTAGACGACCCTTGCTTACTAGATACAACACAAATTCTATCCTCCTCCTCGCGCATGCAGACCTTGAAGAAGCTGCTTGCTTAATCGAGTTCACCGCCACAATAAATGTTTGAGCGAGACATGCCTGCGTAGAAAGAAATCATAGCTATAGTGCAGTACAACGCCCCGGGCCATGCAACCTACTTCTTCCTTGCACATTGAAAGTGATGGGGAAATTAAGTACCTCCTTCCTAGAAACGATGATAGATTGAACATCCACAATCAAACTATGATATACATATCGGAGAGCAAATGTCGATTGCCAACCGGTACTTTCCGCCGTCATGTCGTTCTTAAGTATATTGCAAAATATGCTTGAAAGTCGAGCAACGTTCAGAAACATATCACCAAATGCTATCCATTTTTAAGAGACGCAGATGTAGATTCTCCAAAGCACATATCACGATCCGTGAATGCTTACATAAAAGCGTTGTTGAACATGACATAAGCTCACAAGAAACATGCCACATGCGTAAAAATTTTCACTTGTTATGTGCAGTCATCCATTTGTATCATTAAATGTTGGAAAAAAATTTCGAGACATGTCGTTGAAAGTGACGTCGATGCACAACAAACAACCGCTTTCTTGGATGCATATAAAGTTCGTCCAACAACCATGGAACACCTACCACTTATTCAAGTTTGCTTGAGATTGGAGCTACAACAAGAACCGTAAAGGTGATAAATGGAAAAAGCAACCGACACAAGCAATTGTTCGGGTCCACCCGAGATTTGTGGATGTCCCAACTCAGGATTCAACGTCATATGACCTTTTCTATTGGTCAGAACTCCTTTTATACAAGCCTTTCATAAATATTACGTCCGAATTTCATTCAACCCCACATGACATCAACGACACTTGGGACATGTTCATGCACAACTTCTGAGATCGTGGCATGTTTTACGCACTACACACAAATATGGAGTTGTATAGAGATGTTAGTTCGACTCGAGCCGAATGTAGTTATTCGAGCCCAAATGCGAAGATTCAAACACGAACCATCTGCAAGAATGACGGGTCATCATTCATTGAGAGAGAGAAGCATGACGTTCCACATGATTTGTAGATAACTAGTTCATCATTCATTGAGACAACAACAACATGCAGGCCACACCACCATCTTCCACACTTCCTTTGTCTCCAAAACAAAAAATAGCTCTTGATACCATACTACACCATTCAGCAAACAAAACCCTTCCACCTCCACTAAGATTGATAATTCAAGGAACGACTGGCATAGGAAAATCATTTCTGATAAATAAAATCTGCAATTCATTCACATCACCAACCACATATCCCTCACCTCTACTTGTGCTCGCCCCTACCGGTGTTTCAGCATTCAACATCTCCACATCCACAATCCACGCAACCATGCGTATTCCAATCAAAGAACTCAAACCCCTTGAAGGTAGTGCATTATCGTCTTTTCAAGAGTTGTTGAAACATATAGAATATGTTCTTATTGATGAAATGAGTTTCATCGGCCCAAAGTTACTAAGCAAAATTGATAGTAGGCTCTGTGAAGCTTTCCCACACTCAAGAACATCTTAATGTCTCACACAAACACACACCTAACTCAAGCCAATTACCATCGGTTTTGGAAGAGCTCAACATTTTTAAGAGTAACCCGAATCACATTTGTTTGCAAGGAAAAAATGATCGTGTGGACTCCCACAACCTATAGATGTTGAAGGCATTGAACATTCCGATCACCCATTCCATTCTTTGAAAGTCAACATTTTAAAGGTTGGACCAAGAAATCTTGGTGATGATGAAGGATTAGAACCCAAAGTTTTTTGATGTTGGAAACAAGTTTTTATGCAAAAACATGCTTATTGTAATTCTATGGGTTGACTTAGGCATCGTAAATGGTGCCACAGAACAATCATCGACATTGTCTCTGACGCATCAATGCAACCACCAACATTACCTTTACTTGTTGTTGTCGGATTTGATAGATACAACGGCCCATGTTAGGATCCCTCCAACCCGTTACATATTCCCATACCCCTTATTTTGAAAGGGAATCAAAGACAATTGCTAATTAAAATGGCCTGGGGATTAACTATCCACGAGTCGCATGGACTTACTTTGCACACATCAACAATTAACATTGGAACCACTAAAAAGCGGTCGACATTCTCGGCTTTCTCCAAAGTTCCCTCGCTTGCAAATTTGTGTATTTCACCTACTTTTTCATTCGAGAGATACTCAAATATGGTGCACGTACTAACACTTGGAGCAAGAAGAAAGGAGGAAGCAAGACTACTATCACTCGACCCATCGTAAATACTACCCTCTGCTTTGATAGCACCTCCACTACTACTATACTCAACACTTCTTCTATCCAAAGCGGCACTATTGTTCAAGGGGTATCAAATGTAATCATGTTTACTAAAGCTAAAATTACCCACTAAAGGCTACCATTCACGATATAAATAATGCAAATGTATATATGTTTCATTATGTGCACGCAGATCTACATTTATTTGATGTTTTGAAATATGATATACAACTTTAAATGTACAAATCATAATAGAATTAAATGTACACATACAACATTTCAATGTAATGTTTCAACAAAATTCCTACACCACAACTATCAATCACACACATTATCAACTATACAACAAAGGTTTTTCCAACAAAACACCAACCGAACAACCGCTGCACAACTAACACAAAAAACATGAATTAAATACATACAACATCGACTATAAAATAAATTAACTATCGAAAACGTAATCAAATGTATTCATGTACGAATTTTTAACAATTTTGAAATGTACAAACAACCTTCAAATTAAGTGGCCCATCTATATTTCTACACTTACAAAATCAATCACACCCCTAATCAACATCAACTACAAAAGTAATAATTATACGTCTAAAACAAATAACATATATCATTCGGCATTCACATCGCATGAAACACATGCGATTGCTAATTATTAATATGTAATAATATTAATATCATCAATAATATCAAAGTAATCGTACTCCATTTAAATTTTTTTAATATAATTAAAACAATAATAAGTTTAAAATATATAAAAATTTGTGAAACAATTCTATATAATTAAACTTAATCATAGTTACATCTAAGCATATATATATATATATATATATATATATATCATTTATACATATTTTTGTTTATTCCATTTAAGACTAAAATTGAGAGAATAATATGATTTCTTAGACAACCCAATATATTTTGCAAAAAGTGAGATTTTTTTACTCATGCTACAAATTTTAACAAACTACTTTATTTCCTATACCTAATAAGAAATGTAACAAAAACTTCCATAATTTCCAATATACTTTCTTTTCAATAAGGAATAAGAAACTATTTTCTTTCTTCAACATAACAAAGAATATAACTATAAATTTTTAATATTTTCAAAATGTCTTCCTTTTAATAGTTAAGAACTATTTCCCTTTTCTTCTTACAATAAATAAATGACAACCATTTCAAACAAGTGCATTTTAACAAGATTCTTAATATTTTAAAAATGAAGCATATTACGCTTCGAGAGGCAATGAAACAAACTTAGATTGAAAGAAATGCATTTCTATTTCATCTAACCAATGCAAAATTTGGTGGTTTTCTCTTACAAGAACTAACACATTTTAAAATGCAAAATTATCATTCAAACACTCTTAATAGAGTTTACAAATTGAAGGGATTTTCAAGTAACAAATGCAACTTTCTTTGTTTATTTTCCCATATACATATGTTTAAAATTTTTGATACCAATCAACCATTTTACAACACATTTACAAAAGATTGAAATTCTTAAAATGCAAGTTACAAGCCCTCCATTCAAATGGAGACAACATGATAAAATTTTTACAAAGAGGGATCTTACTTCTTTTTTCCAAATGCTACTAAGATCATTCTTCACTTGAGCTTCACCTTCTTCCCAAAGTCCAAACACAACAACCAAAATGGGGGAGTAGGCAACACTCTCGCCCAACCAATATTCCAATGAGGAAGATAAGTCTTCTTCCTCATTGACCCCGAGCCCCAACAAAGAAACAATGAGAGGTATTTGACAACTTAGCAAGACTCACACATTCACATTCAAACCTACATTCAACTCAAAAGAACAACAACAAAATCACATCAACACACAATTTCTCAATGCAAAGGCTCTAAACTTAAGCCAAAAAGAGAAATGAACACGGAGAATCTATTTATGTCTCCCAAAGGTTTGAGTGTCCACCTTAAGATCTCCAAGAATTAAATCACAATCCACAAAACCTTTATGCTTCCCTCCAAGAAAACAACTCTTATGTCTCCCTCACTCTTATGCCTCCCACAATAAAACAAGATAAACACAAATTTTACTTATCTCAAGGTGGGATACCACAACTTAACTCCATAAAATGCCCAATAAAATTTTTTATGCCTCCCTCCAAAATTTATCCTCATTTCTGTTTTCTTCTACACAACATAAGGGTCATTCTACTTCCCAAAATTACACATGCAACAAACATTCATTCACGACATAAGTACAACAAAGATAATAAAAGAAAAATAGGTGAAAACCCTACCTTGCCATTGCAAGAGATTTTAATCCACAAGCAAACTTCAACCTTTCCAAATCCAAGCAATCAAAAGCTATCTCCAACTCCAACAAGCGTTCCAAAAACAAGTACTTCTCCAAAAGCAATAATCCAAAATTCGAACAAATAACCCCCAAATCCACAAACAAATTAGAATAAATAGAAAAGAGAGGTGATATGACTCCATATAAGATGTCATATCATTTCTCATCCATTCCATATCAC
Organism: Taxus wallichiana var. yunnanensis; assembly: GCA_018340775.1. Lineage (NCBI taxonomy): Eukaryota > Viridiplantae > Streptophyta > Pinopsida > Cupressales > Taxaceae > Taxus > Taxus wallichiana. The sequence continues at coordinate 197,300,945 of CM031238.1, read as the reverse complement.
AAGGTCATACTTAATCGTCAAAACACAATTAATTAATAGTTGAGATAATAACTCTAAAATTCACCGAAACTCACACCTAAAAGACTCTTGTAAGAAAAATGTAATTAATTGTTTTTTTCTCCCTTCAAACACAAAAAATGTCTAAAATAAGCCCCTCATATTGTAGGCTTAATGGTGACTTTTACGAGTGTGGTGATCTTCAAAATTCAAAACAAAATTTACATGGTGTTGAGTACACACCACAAACTTAAAACCCATTTGTCCCACAAATCTTCAAAATAAACTTGAATACATTAATTAATCAAAGTGACTCTAAAATACTAACAAAAATACAATTACTCACAAACACATAAAATCAATAAAAGAAAACCACATTTTACCTAAGGTCACATTTGAAGCCACCCCCAATTATGACCTCCTTACAAACTAACAACAATAACATTATATATTTACACTAGTTGACAAAGTGACACGATGTCAATACCCCAAATTCTTTCATTGTTGGTCTTTTATCCTATTTTTATTTGTTGTGTTGCAATGTCTACAAAAATTAAAACAATACATTTTCAGCCTTATAGTCTATTAACGATATTGAGATAATAAAACACACACATATACATATCAATTCATATCATAACTAAATCATCATTAAAACCAATAATTCACCAATTACTCACAATTTCAATTTTATCAATTTACCAATTTACAATAAGATCGCAAAATCATCTAACACATCTATATATCATATCTCATGTGTCAAGACAATAGTAGCTCAAGATCATCAAATACCGATGTCAATCCTTGCATATAATCTATCCTGTAAATCATATCATAAATTTAAACATTCATATTGTTTATCAAATACGTGATCAAATATAACAATATACATCTCACAATGTCTAAAATATAATAACAATGTCAATAACTTCAATCCAAATTAAATTAAATCATAATAATATTGTGTATAACACTAAAAATAAATTTTGGAATGTTTAGTGATAAACACAATATCTAACAAAAGAGTTTATACAATTAGCAAATTAGTTTGATTAACTATTACAAACCTTGTATATTTAAAACTTTTTGGTGTTAATTTATCTTAAGTCGTGGACATGTCAACAAGAATATGTTATTTTGTTCCCTAACATATCAACTACTTAGAGCATAACCAACCAAACATTCCAAGTGTAGATGGATTGGTACAATTTGAGCATGATTTAGATACAAATTTTGATCATCTAAGAGGAAATAAATCTTTATGTGGACTTCCACAATGAGAGATTTCATATGCCAAATTGGCATTCGGGCTTATTAACTTTGATATAACTCAATCCAAAGAGCTCCATTTTATAAATTAACACAACATTGATCCGTAGTTAAAACAAGATAGGGACATTTATAACTTTCGGATGGTGACTACAACTCCAATGATAGGGATAGTTTCATTGCTTATAATGCATTAGTTAGTCTATGTGAAGACACATTTTCGTGTCAACTTTTTGATCCGAGTCTAGCATTGACCAAGAATGCTTTTTATCATCAATTTTTTTTTGGTGAATAGTCTATAATACTTTTCTAACATATTACTACTCTAGTTTATCAAGAACAAATACTAAAAGTACACAAGTGGCATGAGAAAGTAAATAAACCACTTGTTAAGAGAAGAAAGCATAAAATATAAGCTTTTATAAGATAGATGCAAAAAAATATGCTTAATTAACATTTGGGCAATGAATCACAATGTGGTTATTTCATGAATTAAATTAATATTGTTACATGAATATATCAAAATGAACAAATAATCTACAATACATAGGAGATGGTGAAAATGGATGAACAAAAATGCAAACAAAGTCAAATTTTTCACATCATTTTTTCAAAATATTACATGAAGAATATATATGCAATGATATTCTAACTTAAGCTAGGAACAATATCTTCTTGACCTTCAACTACTGACCCTCATGTGTAAATAAAATGGAACTTCAAATAGGTAAGAATTAAAAATGTAAGCTAAAAAAATAACATGAGCAATGAAACACAATGCAGTTATTTCATGAATTAAATTAATATTATTGCATGAATATATCAAAAGAACAAATACTCTACAATGCATAGGGAGCTGGTGAAAATGGATGAACAAAAATGCAAATGAAGTCAAGTTTTCGCATCATTTTTCAAAATATTACATGAAGAATATATATGCAATGATATTCTAACTTAAGCTAGGAACAATATCTTTTTGGCCTTCAACTACTAACCCTCATGTGGAATTCAAAATGTTAGCTAGCAAAATAACATTTATAGCTAAAGGCATATCCTATAAGAGATATCTAACTTGCAACTGAAATACAAAAGAAAAATCCAAAACTATACGAAAACTTAGAAAGGCTCTAACAAAACCAGCTAACAAACATTCTAAAGTACAATTTACAACATAACAAACAAAATCTTTTAAGAGGATGCACATAGTAATTAGATTACAAGCAATGGTAATCGCAATGGCAATGGCAACAACATTTTTAATGTGAAATAGAAAAAAATACTTGAAAGCTATCAACCAACGCTAGGGGAAAGGAGTCAATGACTATGAGTGGATATGTAAAATAAAATACCATTAGTTGTTTCAATTAAAGTGAACACATGCCACTTTCAAAGTTAAAAATTAAATAACTAGCCAATAAAGCAAGTCACATCAAACCACATCAATAATTTAACTAATGAAATGGTTACACATAAGCAATGCCAAAAGGGTGACTTTATTCCCAATTAAAGAGTCGCCTTAAAGTTCTTTGTATTCAGAAGTACTTAATTTAAATCCCATAAAAACATGCTTTCCACATAATTTAAATGCTCAATGCTCCAAATGAGATTTGCACATTAAAAAAATCATGATCTATTAAAGGGTATAGGTAGCTATGGCAACCCCTTAATTTAGGGTTCACAATGACAGGGTCATTTCCACTACCAGGAATCACAAAAGCTGGAATTTCCCATGCCCCATTCACTTGAAATGCCTATTGTGGTTGGACATTCAACAAATCCATTGAAACATGGAGCAGCCAGCAGCCAGACCTTTCGCAAATGCATTTTGTACCAACTATGATTATTTGTTAAACATTTACAAAAAGACAATTTTAACAAAATCTTATTAAACATGTTACAATAAGACATTTGTTACAAATTAGACCATGGTGCACCCCATCCATATTTCTTACCAAAAAACACAAAATAACAAAACTAGTGATATGCCAGATGACATACAACAAACAAAACTCGTGATACACCAGATGACATACAACATTTTGCACAAAATATCCATTCGAGAAATTAGTTTTATATGTATTTTGAGCATAAATATAGTGCAATGATGTTTGGCTGTACAGAAGCATCCACAGGCAAATTGAATCTCAGTCTCACAGCAATATGTAGACATGGAGTTGCCCATCTAAATTTTTTTATCAAAAAAACACAAGAGCCAAAACTAGCAATACACCAGATGACATACAACATTCACACAAAACATACATTCAAGAAATTAGTTTTATATGTATTTTGAGCATAAATATAGCGCCATGATGGTTGTCTGTGCAGGGGCACTTGCAGGCAAATTGAATCTCAGTCTCACAGCAGTATGTAGACATGGTCAGTTGAAAAAGGTCAAAACTAGCAATACACCAGATGACATACAACATTTCGCACAAAATATCCCTTCGAGAAATTAGTTTTATGTATTTTGCAAATAAATATAGCTGCCATGATGGTTGGTCATGCAGGGCCACTTACAGGCAAATTAAATCTCGGTCTCGCAGCATCATGTAGACATGGTCAGTTAAAAAAGGTGCTCCACATCAGGATATGCAACTATGGAAACCTGCATTTAAAGAAATCACTTTTAGAAAGCAGGCAGATCTACTCCTATATCCCCTTCAACTATCAAATTTAGACAGAATGACATAGTCCACCTCGTGTGAATAAGAGGAAAGAAAATGGACATTATCCACCACCTTGCCACACTCCTCGGCCATGAAAGATCTAAACAACATCAAAGTGAGAAACAGTCTCATACAAAATGGTTGTATGACATGATAACAATAGTATTTGTGCAATGATTGGGAGACCCATGTTAGTTTAAGTTCATCAACTCATATTTGAGAAAAATGCCAAAAATCGGCACAATGTAACCATAGATGTCGTAAGGTTAACATTTTGAATCAAAAGAAAAATACAATAACATAGGCCCTTGGGGTAGATAGCTATACCCCATGGATGACCTAGGTGCAGTCAACGAAAGAAAAGCAAGAAATGCTTTCCCAATTACAAACACCCGAGAGTACTTCAACCAAGATGGTTTTGGTCAGAACAATCAATTACCATTATCAGTTACCATTCATTTGATTCTCAATAAATAGACAAACAAAATTCATTGCTAATAAGGATGCTTCATGATGCATGATAATATCTTTCCTGACATATATGAACTCACCTTGCATTAAAAAATGATTACATCGCTGCTGTGAAAAAAGAGAGCTTTGAAAATGAGAATATTGAATAAAAGAAAGAGAATATAGACCATGCTATCGAAAAAGGATATTGGAAATGAGAATATTGAATAAAAGAAAGACAATATAGACCATGCTTTAGAAAAAATAACGTTTTAAGAGTTTCCTACATCAAACTTTCAAAATTTGTAATATACAGAAACTTTTACAGATTGATTACGGTATCTATAAACTTGTCACAAATAAGAAAACACCAAGAAGACAGCAGTAATACAACCTAATTGTTTCATGTCAATAGGAGAAAAACAAATTTAGAATCATGGTTCTGAATAAAAGAACCCGTATGAGAGCACTACAACCATTTCCAAAACCACCTCTGAGACAAATGGTGTATAGGCCAATATACCTAGTTCTTTAAACCTGGTTATTAACAGGCGCCCAGATCCCATGGACACCTATTCAGAGACACTAAAATCCCTATTTCTGCACCCTAATGTACAGATATTATGGCTCTCTTATTCTAGACAAATAGGTGTCACATTCAATTGATAAAAACCAATTTCCACAAAGATTTGCATAGCCAAATACCCTAAAATAAGGCATAATGCCCCATGCCCTTGGATAGGTTTTGTCAGTAATTGGGTATCACAAGAAACAGTTTATCCACAAAGATATTGGGCAAGAAAGGCACAAAAACTGTATAGAAAAATACCCAGAAGCACTAAACGGGGCCCCACATGGACTGATTAAAAATTACAGGAAAGTTGAAAACAGTGCAGAGAAAATGGGTATTTGATTATATACCTCAAAGTATATGAAGAGTTGGCCGGAGAGAAAGATTTAAGAAATTCAGAGTCCCAATGCATGCAGAAGGCAACAGAGGAGTAAACTCCATACAATTTCATGCTGAAATGCAGGGAACATCATACACTGTAGAATTCATCCCTTTCATCAGATGGCAACAGGCCTAACAAGTGCCCAGGATCTTTCCCAATACATTTCAAATCCCATCAAAATGCAACCCCAAATTCACATCAAATCTGATTTTCAACATAAAGTGGTGAAACTAAAAATATCTACCGTAAATCCAAATATTCTACAAGCTGGTTCACCAGAGCTCCTTTGCTCTCTAATTGTTATGTAAAAATACAAGTTAAACCCTCACTCAAAAACATATGAAAGCCCTAATAAAGATGTGTGAATCTTCGGTTTGGAAATTTTCTACCTTGTGTGACACTAAAGATGCCCATACAAGAAATGGTGACTCCACATAATGCAAGCAATTATTTCTTCATTTCACTTCTTCTCTAGATCTCATTTGTTGTGGACCCTCCTCTCATTAACCCTACTCTGTTTGCAAATAAGTCTTTCACAGACTGCTCCTGAGAAACTCTAAAAATGTGTTTCAACTGCAACCTTATGCACTCATAAACTTTGGGCTCTCCTTTCTCTGCAGAAAATGAATGCAAGTGTATAGGCTCCTGAATCAAGGAAAATTAGCAAACTGTCTTCATCCTGTCCATGTTAAACTTTTTGTTTAACTGGGCCTTTAAAAGACATAAACAGCTCAGATTGAATGAAGCATCGTGGTGTCGGTGATATACAGCAGAAGCCGTGAATTTATAGCTGTAGCGGCAATAGTAGGTACTAGGTAGAGCCATTCCAATAGGGAAAAGCCTATCGGCATAAAAATATATATATATATATATATATATATATATATTAAGATACACAGGATAAAGCAGTTTTTTCTCCTTGTTTAAGAAATAGGTGCAATAAAATTAATGTTTTCTTCAATGTATTTTTAACTTTGAAAGTTCTGTCCACTATAAACAAAAACCGCAAAAGTCATTTCAAGTGATCACAAATGTCACCCGTGATGATGTACATAAAAAGGAAAACTCGTTTCAATAATATATATACCAGTCCTGTGTTATGATGAAGCTTCCTTTTTACATGTATACATTTTTCAACCCTGTTATTGGAAGAAAATGAATCTTTCAAACCCTAATTATGCCGGAGGCTTCCTTTGAAAGTGTCCCTACTGGAAAAAACCCATGTTTCCGGCAGATATTTTACTGGAAGCAGAGAAAAATCCTTCAGGCAGCAGTCATTACCACCAAAGTTCCTGTCATTGGTGGTGCTACCATCCATGCCATTGAAGCAATTTACAGAGGACATGGCCATCCTCGCAAAGCATTTCAGTTGTTTCACCAAATGCAATCAAGAGGTGTCCATGTGATTGGTTCACATTTGCTAGCATCATGGCATGCTGTGTTAAAATAGGAGCTTTGAAACCGGGCCCTTGGCAGAGCATAGTCCAAATTATCCACACCCTTGGCAAGCATTAAGCAGCCGACGGCTCCCAAGTGTAGAGGGCTGATTCAAAAAGGATGAGAAATTGCTCTAGCCAAGAACAAGCTTATTCGCATTCATGCAAATGCAAGTAAATATCAAGGGAGTTCTCAAAAGTATCAATTATTACTTGTAATAGGCTTCAGAAAAAACTTAGCATTTTTCGCACCGTTGTTGCACAACCAATCTCCAACCGTATAAACATATGCGAAAGGAAGTTGTTTTTCCAAGGCTCAAACAACCACAGATGTGACCCTAAATTAGGAGAAATAAATTCAGTGTGAAGATCAATGTTATGACAACAGCAGATGTGGAGTGGCCCTAAACTCTAATCTCTCGTTTCATTCACTTGTGACCTTATAATTATTTTCAAATTTTATGTTCATATTTTATTCTTTGTCGTACTATGGCAGCTTCGTGTTTTATTTTTACTTGAAACATAAATCTTCTTTCAACTTATCAATAACGACTTGAATTATGCATGTTCTTAACCACTAATGGATCAATAAAGATGTTTACAGAATTATCAGTTCTTATTTGTTACTGGCAACATAATTTAGAAATATAGCCTCTTACCATGGACTGGATTTAGATGTTTCTATGGGGTGTGCTTTTATCAATAAATATGCTGTGTTGTTGTCCCGAGGATGCGCCATGTGTTTGACAAAATGCCTCAACGAAATTTTCCAGCGTAGACTTTTATAACTATACCATATGCACCCACAACATGAGGTTGTTTAAGCCCTTGAAGAACATTTAAAATCAAGCAGAAAGTCTAGTGCAATGTCGTAACATTCCACGAGTTTGATTTAACAATCCACGTTGTACAGGGAATTGACTGTAAACCTCCTCCGGTAAATGAAACATGGTATGAAATTGCATCTTTTAGCAAAGTAGCAAACCTGAAATGACACTGATAGGGGAGGATGTTAGGCTCAAAGATGGCATTCAAAGCAGCTGCCGATGCTACCGTATTTTTCTTTGGAAATTATCTCATAAATAGAGACTACAAGCTAATTAAGCTCCTTCAACCTACCTTATTGTAATCAAGAAACTTCATCTGCTCAAGAACAATCTCCAACTTGGCCATAGTTTGTATATGAATATTTCCTCTGCAAATATGTCCATTCCTAACTTGGGGTCGCTCATGTCTAGCTTTCACTAATGCCACTTTGCATTAAGTGGGATTTTGACCTAAAGGCAGTATCAAATTTCTGATTGACCGTCTAAAAATTCACCAATCGCAGCGTGGAAAATGAGGCAGGAGAAATGGCAGTGAGAAAAAGTATATGCCAAAAAAAAGAAAATAGACATTTTATGGTGATGGCATTCTCTATATGATGTTGTAGTTAGTGTGCTTTGGTAAATATGTATGCAAAAATGGGTTTGTTGACAAGGCCTTGGAACCTTTCTAGAAAATGCAATTTGCAAGTGTAATGCTAGACTCCACAACCTTTGCCAACATCCTACCAGCCTCTCCCAAAATGGGAGATTTAGAACAGAGCATGGACATCCATCAAAGCATAATGGAAAGCTGATTTTTGTTAGATGTAGTTGCAGTACCTAATCAACATGTAAGTAAAATGGGGAAACCATAGACAAGGCACATGAACTATTTGATAAAATGTCTCAATGAGATGTATTCTCATGAATTGTAATGAATGCAAAATATGCACAAAATGGTTTTGCTGAAAAGGCCTTTGAAACTTTCCAGCAAATGCATTTGGCAGCTGTAAATCCCTGCCAAAATGAAAGCTTTAGAACAGGGTATGAAAATTCATCAAAGCATAATGGAAGGCATATTTGTCGAATCTTGTAGTTGCTAATGCTCTTGTACACATGTATATAAAATGTGGAAGCATGCACAAAGTACGTGAATTGTTTGACAATATGACTAAAGCAGATGTGGTCCCATGGAATACATTCCTTTTATTTGTTTTAATGACATCTAAATGAAATCACAAACTAACTTTGCCTTAAACATTCTTTCAAGCATGCTTTGCAACTGATGTGCAATTGCTAGTAATGTAGCACTGGTCTTATGATGGAACTTTAGTTCTTACATGTATACCTGTTTCAACCCTGTTATTGGAAAAATATGAATCTCTCAGCTATGCTCCTCAAAAAAGTATGGAGTCCATGACACCACCTATTTGGAAAAGGCTCCTGTATTTTCTAAACAGCACCCACCAAAAAAATTAGGTAGCCCCCTCTATAGAACTACAACCTAAGAGCATGTCCATAACAAACCAAATTTATTATTAGAATTTTGTAAAGATGCAGCCCCGAGGAAGGGGTTTGGGCTCCTATTTTTACTAAGAGATTGGTCCCATGAAGTTGAATCTATTGCTGTAAACAAGGAGCAAGGAGCCCTGCATTTCTAGGGGGCAAGTTTTTAGCTATAACTAAAGGGGAGCTGAAAAATTCCAACACTAGGGTAAGGATTTCCCACCCACATGACACCATGAATTAAAAAAACACTGAGGTTTAAAATTTGGATGACTTGTTTACATACAATTCTTATAATTCCTCACCTAAATTTTTTTCTACACAATAAAAATAAAAATCTATTGGGCCATAAATCTCAGGAAAAAAATGTTGCAACTAAAATTTTATCCAAAAGAGAATTACAAACAAGTAATTACTTAACAAACAAAACTGCTTTTACCATCAAAAATATTCAGTTTCACAAAAAGAGAAGACAATCTCATTTAATTAAAATATGGAGAAAAAACCAGAGTTCTACAACTACCCAGCTAATGGGACTTCACTTATAAAAAATGATTGCTTCATATACATTTGGCATACCAAATGAAATTCAGAAAGATAAACAGATTATTAAAAAATGAATAAATAAATTTTGATTTTTGAATTTTTCATCTCGTTTCGCAAAAAAATTATAAAACAAAGCCATGAATGGCATCTACTGCCAAAGAAAGTGTTAGACTGAAGGTGATAGTGCAAAGTCCCAGTCCCTTGACTCGATCCAAGTGTCCCAAAAAGTGATCCTATGATAGGAACACGTGGCAAGGAAATCATCTGACATGGCGTAGCTGACATGTTATGACTGTGAATATGCGCATTTTCACACATTAACAGTTCAGGGATTTCCAAATGCCATCATGCATACAGCTAAAAACACATACAACATGTAAACGGTTTTAAATTTTAACCCTTCACATGCATCAACCACACTGTGTTTTTTTACTGGAGGCAAATAGTTGAATTTCTACGTTTCCACATAAATATGGTATATAGTCAACACATTGAAAGGAGCACACCAGCTGTAATTGTTTTCAGTTGGCTGCTTATATAAATATGCATGGGAACCTATGACTGGTATTATACTCTCAATTTGTTTAAGAGCCAAATTTTCACTCCTAAAAGTCTGTAAATCTTGTTGGAATGGCTTAAATATCTTTAATAACATCATTCCCTGTCCTCGTTTTCGTCCTGATATCACAGACAGAGCCGATCCCTCCTCCAAGTATTTGGGAAGGATTCAAGGAATGGAGACCAGTTCAGATCGTAGGTTGAATAATTTTCTTCATGTTACCTTTGTTATGTTTAAGAATGAGAAATACATTGGAAGCACTCTTGAGTTGCAGGGGCAAACAGACTTTGTTTGCCACAGAGAGGTTTGTATGCTTGGCGGAACAGGGCAATTCAAATATGCCCATGAGTATGCCATGCTTGAAATTATATCATCAATAGGAGTCAATATTATTTTCAGGTTTAACGTCGCCATTCAAGTATAATAGGGTGAATTGATGTGATTCCATTAGATGCATAAGTTACTGAATTTGTACTGGTTCAAAGTAGTTCCTTTGTTATTTGAGTTGAAAATTTAAAATTCGGCACAGCTTGCACATTTTTCCCCTATTTTATGGCCTTTTGTGAGGTAAATCTAGCTTTGCTTGATTTTGATGATTTAAAAACATAATGTTTGTTTTCCTTATGTACATCACAAATCCATTCAAAACTGATCTTATAAAATACAAATTATGTGTTGAATATATCAATGAATCTATAATTTTTTTCAAAAATTATGTATTACGCTTGCAGTAGACTGTTTTAACTTTTTCAGTATGAAGAGATTCTTGCCAAAACCATAAAATCAATCTACATCCGTTTACAAGAATCGTGACATGAATATGTAAATATGGAAGCCTTTCCATTATGGATCTTTTCCAAAAGGCTTTGATTTTGTATGTTGTATGCCCGTGTGGCTGTGGTAGCCTACATCCATCAAAACTGTTTAAGGTGTGTTGTTACTTTTTCTCAACTATTTGCTATGATTTTGATCCGACGATGTCTCTGTCTGAAATTGAGCATAGTTGCTTTGTGAGTGGTGTTGCCTGGGCCATAATCACCACAGCCTACATGATATTAAAAAATTTAATAATCGTTTGTTTGATTCAAAGAACAAGGGAGATTTGCCAAAATAGATACTTTTGGATTTTTGCCATCGAGACCATGGGTTGGACAAAAGGAATATTACTATGAATCAAGCATAGCCCAAAACCCACGACACTTGAGGTGACCATGGTGGAGGTGATGGTGACAGCAAACGAGAGCTATCCTCCACGCAAAATGCACCACATGCATAACTACACCCATGAGAACCATCATGCACCCATGACATCATGTCAAATGATTTAGGACTTTGTTTTTTTCGCAGTTGAAAAACAGTGTGTTATTCAACCACACGAAGACAAACATAACTGGGTTCGAACTGGTGACCTGCGGGTTTCAAACGCAGGTTCCCCACCAGCCCATCGACCACTTAGCACATGACCCATCTTGATTGGATTGCATTTTGTTTAAAAAAAAAGAAATCTCTGAATTGACCCCTAACGCACGGGAACCACCAATGCATGCATATGCATGTGTATGGTCTGATTTTATGGGTCTGTGATGGGCATGAGGTGCATTTTGCGTGGAGGATAGCTTTCAGTGTGACCGCATGAGATCTGATTGCAGTAATGATGGTGACCTCATGAGATCTGATTGTGGTAATAATTGTGGTGGTGATGGAGATTAATGACTTGTCAAAAAAATTGTGCTTAGGCTACTGAAAAAAATTAAAATGTCAGGATTTACCTACACAATGGACAACAAGAAAAAACAACTATTTTTACTAATCATAAAATCTAGGAAAAAATTGGCCAATCAAAACAGAGAAATAAACTTTTATATATTGCCGATGGGGTCTAGGTGGAGTGGTTAATACGGATGGTTGTACCTGGCTCCACCCAAGTTCCAATCCCACTTATACACAATCCCGTTCGGGGTGGTAGTGTCGGAGGTGGCGCAGCTGGTAGACTGATTTAACAGAGGTGAATTCTAGTTTGAGATTGCGCTAAAAGTGTATTCATGTGTAGTGGATCTGGTTTGCTAATTGTTGAGTTTAAATGTTATATCTTGGTTGAATGTGCTCCACTTCATAGCTACAGTCAAAATAGTTTAACAATCTAAAAATAATAATGAAATAAATATTTATTTTTAAAAAATAGATTAAACCTAACAAATACCAGCTGGCAAGATGCTAATGGTCAAGGAGACTAAAGCTAATTGTAAAGATGAAGGGTATATAACCGCCTTGGGCAATATAATAAAAAAACAAGAACAAAGAAATTCCTCAAAATGAAAACCAAGTACAAAAAAATACTTAACAAACCATTGATTAGTACAAAGGCCATTATCAACTAAAAATATTGTCAAGACTCGCGTAAAAGTTTAATTTCATCTCGGACTTCACTTACCGAAACAGAACTGTTAAATATTAATGTATTTAATTTTACACGCCTAAACATTTTTACCGGCGAAAATCAAATTGCGGCTATATTTCCTTTGTATTTTCCTGAAACAAAACCTCGATCAAACCCTAGGTTTACTAAATAAAAATCACCATATATTTTTCCTTGTAAAAAAGGATGTTTTTCAAAGCTCGTTGATCAAAACCTAGTTTTACTAACAACACTGCCCATAAAAATACGCTTTTCTGCAATAATTTCATTGCATTTACCTCACAAAAGCTTGTTCAAACCCTAATCAGAGTGGATAAGATTTTTGTAGCTCATCTATCCGTTTTCGGAACTCTTCCTGCATAAGAGCCAAGAGCCTCATGTTCGCATCTAACTCGACGGCTCGCCTGAGCCTTTCTGCGCTAAAAGTTCAACTTCGGTCTGGCTTGATGGAGGCAGCTCTTTAGCCCCATAAACACGTTCAGAAAATTTCCGGCCTGAAAAATTTTCAATAAGAACCTCCTCACTATTTTCAGAGCGTCGTTTTTGAATTCATTGAGTAGTTCCTTCTTGTCTTTTTCTCGCTCAGTGGAGGCGGCTCTTTAACCCCGTAAATACCTTCAGAGATTTTCCGGCCTAAAAATTTTTTAATAAGAACCTTCTTCACCATTTTCACAGTATAGTTTTCGAATTCATGGAGCATTTTCTTCTTCTCTTTTTTGGAGCGTTTCTTCAATTCGGTCGTCGCGGTCAGATTCCTTTTGTGCAGCTTCTTTGTGGTTTTGTGAAGCCGCTTACCATGTGGCCTGCTCGTATTTGACTCCACGGAAGTGATGCTCGTTACTGTAGATTCGTCGGAAGAATCCATGCCGCCGTGGACGAGATTCAAAGAAAAACTGATAAACTGGAAAAGGAAAAGCTAGATAAAAAAAGAGAAATTGGAAGCAGATGGACACTATTTTGAAGGAACTGTATAAATAGGCGGGAAAGAGTGTTTCGAGCAAAGATGGGAGACCTGAATTTTTTTAGGGTTTTAAAATAAGCGGATGGGCACTATTTAGAAAGAAGTGTATGAATAGGCGGGAAAGAGTGTTTGGAGCAAAGATGGTGTTTTTTTTTAGGGTTTTATAGATTTTTATTATAGTGTCGAAGGCAAGTATATTGGTTTCACACCAACATGTATTTTGACAAAAGCTAATAAAATACTGCCATTTGTATTTAAGTCACATCTGATTATAGTTTGATGATACAAATTATTTTTTAGCTTGAATTTCATTGGTTAATCCCTTTGTTCTTACTGTGCAAAAGAATTGATTGCGAGTACCTTGTTTTTCCAGTGAAAAAGCCTGTGAATTATGGTTGTTTGTCGTACGGGCGGTTGTATGTCGGAGATGGACGGCGTCCCCAGTAATACTTATGATCCTAAGTTTTGGGTGTTCGAAGTGAGGAATATTGTGTATTTGATGATCAATTTTCAAATTCATGGGTTTTTTTCCGTCTTGATACATATATTGTGAATGAATGGAAAAATTTGCTCTTGTGTTGGGCTAGGGGAGGAAGAAGATTGTTGACTAGAAGAATGCACAAGTTGTGTTGCAGACGACCCTGCAGAACTAGATAGAAGCTTTGCAGAACAAGCTAGAAAAGCTGCAGAAGAACTCAGAATTCAGACAAAACAAGTTGAAGAAATGTAGCAACTTCGATCGACAATCGATGTTTTTGCAAAGGAGACTGGATAACTTGCATACAAGGTCAAAGGAGTGGTCATACGGTGAAGACACTGCTAAAGCTCTACAGCTCATATTAGAGAAGCGTGTCCTAACTGCTTGCTCCATTGCACAATCAGTAGGCTCTGACATAATTTCTTTGTGGATCCATCTCTCTCTTTGAAAAATCACCTGATTCTACACCAAACTTTGTCTGTATCATTGGGTTTTCTATCAAAATTTTAATGACTACTTGTCTCATGTTCCAAGTCCTTCATCAACTTATTTTACAACTTTCTCCTATTTGTATTCCTCATACAATTGATACCATTGATGCTTTGTTGGTTTGCTATAACCAGAATTTAAAATAAATCCATAAAAAAATTGTGTTGATTTGGATCTATCTCATTTTGCTTCGTCTAGATTATCCTTTGCCTCTTTTTCCTGATTACTTGCTCTCTCGGGTTGTATGAGAGTGATAAGGAAGAGAATACCAAGTTGGATTATGGGGAAGTTGCTTATGAAGAAGAAGACGAAATCCTTACAGACCCCAGTTTAAGAGTTCAAAGACCCTCCAACACTAAATGTTGTTGGGGTGAACACCGAAATTAACTACTGGATGTAAGTGGTCTAGTAAAACACCCACATTAGGTTTTATACCCAAGAGTAAAATCAATCCACTTCTTAATATTCTTGATTTTGGGTCTGAAGATCAAATTTTATGATTAAGCTCTATATGGAGAGTAGTTTTCAAGTTAAGTTCAGTCCTAGATTTGTTGTTCAAACATTTGAATGTGCTTCATTTTTTTTAATTTTTATAGGACCTGAACTCCCTGTTCATTATATGCTTTATCCTCGCTCTTAGTTCATATCAGGTTGAATCTAGATTGTTCATGGCTTTAGATTAATCTATATCGGTACAATAAGAAAGAAATATACTCAATAAACTAAAGGGGGTACCTGAGGCTTGATTGTAGACATGCCTCAGGTGCAGATGAAGCTAAAATTATGGATTCTCATATGTGTTTCCCTTTATGCCGACTTAAATCGAGAACCTCACTGTGTTTAATGCCAATCCAGAGTGTGTAACTTGAAATTTCTGTAGGAAATGGTAAATCAAGATGTAACTGATAAACAACTTCAGCTACTGCAAGATATGACTAGAGTGTTTAGACCTGGTGTTCTCACAGCTTTGATGGGAGTTAGTGGGGCTGGAAAAACAACACTTATGGATGTATTGGCTGGAAGGAAAACTAGCGGGCATATTGAAGGGGACATCAGAATCTCTGGGTTTTCCAAGAAGCAAGAAACCTTTGCTCGGATTTCTGGTTATTGTGAGAAGAATGATATACACTCTCCACAATTAACTGTGAAAGAATCTTTAATATTTTATGCATTTATTCGTCTTCCAAAGGAGGTTGATAAGACCACCAAAACTGTATGTCCAAACTCTAATTTCTTCTCATTTATTCAATCATTCTGTATCTCATTCTGGAAAGGTTCCATAAGTTTCACTGACACGGCCAGTTAACCAAATTGCAGACCTTTGTGGAAGAGATCATGCAACTAGTGGAGTTGGAAAACTTAAGAGATGCATTAGTTGGACTCGCTTGGTGTAAACCTGGTTTGTCGGTGAACAAAGAAAACGCCTAACAATTACCGTTGAGCTTGTTTAAAGGATAGATATCCACTACATGGATGCTCGAAGTTAGTACTGTTGCTTCTGAACTTCACTTGGGGATTGACTTTGTAGAGCACTACAAGAACACACCTCTTTCGAGTAAGCATGACATTTTTTTTTAAGATACTACACGAGTTGATGACCGGGGACCTAACTTTCCTAGTATTTTTGTCTCAACTAGCTGATTTTCCAACTTATTCTAACAAATACTGCCACCCTTATAAATGCAGAAGAAACAAAACATTGGTGAACGAGCTTAGTATACCAGTTCCTGATGTAAAAGATCTCTATTATCTGACATAGTATTCACAATCATTTTGTGATCAATTCAAATTTTGCCTATGGAAGCAATGGTGGACATATTGGGGTAGTCTGTGCTGATAGCTTTAGATACTTTGTTACTCGATCATTGCTCTCGGTATTTGGAACTATGTTTTGGGACTGTGGGAAAAAATTGTAAGTTTTTGTATTCTATTCATGCTGACCTAAAGGATTTTCAATTCATTATATGCCTTGCCAACAACATGGCTGACACAGGATATCAATCAGTTGTTTATGTTTGATGCAATTTTATGTGTCCTTTTTGGCATTTCATATGGAAAGATGCTAACAATTGGCATGCTTTTATATCAGGGATAATGGCACAAATCTCTTTGTTATCATTGGGGGCATTTATGGGGTAGTGATGTTCTTAGGAGTAAGCAATAGTTCAACAGTGCAACCTGTGGTTGTAGTAGAGAGAACTGTGTTCTATAGAGAATGAGTTGCAGAATGTACTCTACAATGGCCTATGCCTTGGCACAAGAAAGTTGTTATTCTCATATTTTGCTGCCCACAGTGGACTCCATCTAATGAATTTTTTTTGTTCAAAGATTATTAGATTCTAATGCTTCAATGATTTAGTTGTAGATATTTTGCTTTTCTTGCTTACACGGAGGGGCTTATGTTCCTATTTTTCTATAGCATGAGGTCTCATGATTTATTTTAAGCCGATTATAGGAAATAAAATAATATTGTCCTAGAAAATAGGAGCTCCACTTTTTGCCCGTTGAACTTAAGAAGCGGCTAGGAGGGGGTGGAAATTTCCCTTACAGTTTAGGGTAATTTTTGTCCATCGACACGTGATAAGCGTTCCCTCTATCAATTTTTGTGATTTTGGAAGGAAACCTTATCTTTATTAACCTGCAACGTATCGTATTCGTAATGGGATCCTAAAATATTTCAACTCATCGAGGAAAACAATAAAAAAACATGGGACCTTAAATCTACTAAAATGTCCTTAAAGTTTATCAACAATAGCGCCCCTTTAGATATTTAAGAAGCCCCTCCGTGAGACCATGGTTTGGTTATTTGTGGACATCAAGATCATTTCTTCTTTTATTGCTTAATATAGTTTTGCAAGCAAGCCATTTAAATTATTTTATGTAGACATACTCTTCAACCCGCAACATCTAATTAAGTAAGTGTTTTTTTTGGAACAAGCGGCCATAGAGATCCCATATGTACTATCCCAAATGGTTATGTATGTGCTTATTGTCTATAGTATGATTGGTTTCCAATGCGCACCCACAAGTTCACATGGTTCCTCTTCATTTATTTCTTCACATTCCTCTATTTTACCTATTATGGGATGATGGTAATTTCAATAAAACCGAACGAGCATATGGCTACAATTATAGCAGGTCGCTTCATGCCCTATTCAATCTCTTTTCGGATTCTTCATTCCAAGACCGGTATGCAACTAATCGATTTTATTTCTCTCGAATGAATTCTTATTAGAGGGAAAACCGATTGATCCGAGCATCGAGTTTCTATAATCCTACAACATCAATTTGCTTGATAGGAAATGTGTTAGCCATTTATATCGGGATTTTAAGCGAAGCGGAGCGGACGTTGGCTTGGGCTTTCTTATTCAAACTTGCGGGTTTTTCCATACGAGTTTTATTCAATGCAAAGGTTTTCTCTTTGGTTACCTCACAAAGTCAATAAAATATTATGTTGTGTGATCCCGACATTTTGAAAATTACGTAGTTTTGACTGACCTTGGTTCGTATATTGCAGAGTGCAAGTGCAACGAAAAATTCCCATCAACAATTCCTACACCCTGCACAGCGCACACCAATGTTTCCCCATCATAAATTTTGAGGATTTCGTATAAAACTTAAATAATCGTCTAATCCATGTTATACGATTGTAGGAATAATGACTTGAAGCGTTCAACTCCATGGTCCGAGATCATGGTATGAGAATATTCTTCATCCACTAGCTTCCTAGATAATGCTTTGGTACCATATTATTGCGCCTCTTTAGCAATATGTGCTTATGGGGGTAAGCAAATTTGTGTAATTGTATATGGAAAAAGTAAAATGCAATTGATATGAAACTAAGTATGCATAAAAAAATCAAATAAATGTATTCAATTAATTATTGGTGATGGTATTAGTCTGGACATCTATATGTTGCAATTAAAAATAGTGTACATATAACATATACAACACTTCGCAAACCAATTGCATGCTTCTACATTTTGCAAACATATCCACCCATAACTCAAGTCCGATCTCCATCATACTTTGATGTATATCAAATATTAACTTCATAAACCTCAACTCTAGAAAGACCATTCACTTTCCAATTTGTTTAAATATTTTGCGTATATAATTTCACTCCCCACATCTCCAAATTTAGATCTCCTTTGGCAATATTTGCCATCTCATGGCCTTGTTTTATTTTGTAAGGCAATATTATATCATTAAAGTGAACAAAAAAACAAATTAAAAAGCTTGTGAATCGCAAAAAGCCTCATTATTGAAAGTTGAAGAAAGCTTGCCGTTTAGAGTGATCGATCAAGATTTTCGAGTTTGATTCCAAAATGATGTCAATAAAATGGCATTAATTGGCTTTATCAATACTTGATGAATGGCCATAATTTCAGCAAAATTATTAGAACCAATACCAAGACTACAGTGATCGAGAAATTGATCCTACCATTATGATCACAACGAATACATCTCATGCCAACATTTACGGGGTTGCCTTTCAAAGCCCAATCCACATTAAGTTAAGTTAGGCCTAAAGGGGGACACCTCTATTTAATTATCGAGATTTTTAAGGATTATTATTGGTAGAGGATATGGAGGAGACTCCACACAAATACCAAGTCTCTTAAGGATTCTAAATTCCAACCAAGATCTCGGGTTATAATCCCGAATCCAAGTTTGTTGTGTTTCTTTCAGATTGGTCATTACTCTACCCCAAACCCGACTAATATGCCTAGTAGTATCATTAAAAATCAATTCTAATTGTGTTCCAACCAAAACATATTAATAGCTCTCAACTTTAAAGGGGACAACGTCTAATTCAAAATATAGTCTTTTGATAGATTCATAAATGTTCCACAAAATTCCCATCAAATTACAACATAAATATCAAAGTAAAATGGCGGAGAGGGCAAGTTAAAAGGAGATTTTTTCCATTCTCTTCCTCTTGAAGGTAAAATACACATCTATTCGGACCATGCAACACTATGTTTCCAAAAATTAACTTAACGAAGAAATTTATCTAAATTTGTTAAACACATGAAAGCATTACGCCGGTTAACATTCAAGGTGTCGTACCATGTTCCAATGCAAAGTGTTGAGCCAAAGAATTGACTAAGTATAAGATATGCGTGAAAGTTGAGAAGTGCGCGAGAGTTGCGTGTGGAAGTATAAAGGAGGATGCGCGAAGGTTTGGCATTCGGGTGTACAAGAAAAGACACGACACATTCGGGTATAATAGTTGATAATATGTTGCGAAAGAAAAATATGATATGACTTGATCACAAATCAATCAAAAAATAGAAAAAGCTTGGATAAGAATTGGGATAACATGATAAGAGCATGCAAGACTAATTGTAGATAAAACTAATGCACAAATAAAGCATGGCTATTTATAGCACATGGGATGAAAATAGAGCTTCTAAAAGAAATAAGACCACCTTTGGAGAACTGTAGGTTTGAGTCCAAGTATAGATAAGTGTGAGTTTTAGAGCATGCATTCTATGTATAGTATTGGTCTATTTTTGGACTAAAGCATGATCAAGTGGTGAAGGACAAGTTCCCACCTTATAAATACTTGTAGTATCCATGTAATCTAGGCATCTAGAGAATATCCGAGTATGTCATGTAATGTATTGGTGTGCCATGAAGACTCATGTAACGTCTTGAGGAGTCGGATATTGTATTGAAGATCATGTTACTGGTTGGAGTTTGATGCGGATTTCTGTAAGTGCTTATTTTGTGTGAAGTGTGAAGTTCTCACAAGAAGCTTGCATTTATGTAATAGATCATTATTTATGAATGATTAATCAACTCTCTTAAGCTTATCTTTAACTGTCTTTGACAAGATATAATTATGTGAATGTGTATTCTCTATATGGTATACATGTAGGTAGTGGTTACCATGTGTGTAGGATTCGATATCTTGATAGCCGACACGGGGAAGGGACCTGAAGTAGAGTTGTGTGTGCTTCCTGGTGAGCACTTAAACTTTTTTCCGGGTGAAGTGCCGGTCATGCGGAGACTATGTCGTGTTAGTCATAGACTACAACGTGACACAGAGAGTTCTTAACATCAAGATTTTATGTTATAAGTGTTGTGTAACTAGTCTACACTGAGTATATCCCTAATCCATTCATTCGTGATGGAGAATCGATCACATGCACGCCTACAAAAAGGCATATGCATAGGCACATAGTTATTTTGGTGTGTATTTGTGTGTTTATTATCTTCTTTGAAGATATGTATATTTGCTTGACTTCTCGATTATTATTTATTTAAACCGATCATCTCTCTATTTCTATAATCCAAGGTTGGATTATACTTTTTGAATTACAAATATTCTATATTTAATTATAAATAACATTTAGTTGACATTTGATTGGGTGGTTCTTGGGCCCTTTATTCTTCATAAAAATCGAGACACAAAATTAATCTTAAAATTATTATTTCACAAAAATAAGTTATATGACATTAATAATATCTTAAAGCACCGCATTTACATGATCTTAGTATTGTCATATTTCAGCAATTAATATATGTACAAGTTTGTATTTGGTATCCATGTATAATCTAGGTAGTTCAAAAATTGATGGATTTAATAATACATATGCATCAATTAATAGAGTGCAAGTCTATGACATTTGAGACTTCGAAAAGGGTCTTGTAAGAGATAAAACGTGATTCTTCAGGAAATGAAATCCTTAGAATATCTTCATTTCTTTTATTTGTGATCAAGTCATATCAAAAAATGATGAATTAGATCAAATAAAAAAGTTTATTTTGTATTCGCAACCTTAGAAAAGATTGGCGGTCATCAATTCTTCCCTCCTCCCAAAAAATCTTAAACTCCCTAGAAGTCTATAGGTTTAATAAATGAATCAAATATTTCAATGATACCCAGAGATCACTACAATCTGGGAATCTATATGTTACCATTTTGGAGAAAAATGACCCTTCGAGGCATATTGACGATTTACACTTTCATTCTTTCTTCCCATTGTACTCTCTACAACACCATTGATCCTTTGATGTTGTTGATTCTCTCACACAACTCTAGTCTCAAGAATGCAAGCATATCTCTTCGCTAAAAATTATGTCTGCAAATTAAAGATATGCAGTAACTTTGATGCAGTATCTCTGTGTATGCTACCATTTTTCGCATCTCCGTTCATTTCTTCATTGTTCAAGCATCATTTTGTATAACAAAATCAAATATTGCTTTATGTATCAGACATGCCTTTCTCCCTATACACACCTTTTTAAGAGTATTAGTATCAACCTGCAAGTACACTCATCTCCGTATTTGAAGTATCTTTTATATTTAAATTCCTTTTTAATGACATACCTTTATTGTGCCTAGAAAAAAATAACTTCTTCCAGGTATTGATGCAAGTGCATCCAAGTTCATGCACATTCCAACATAAATAAAAAATAATTAACTTTTACAAATAATATTTTATGCAATGCCAATGCACATTACCACACCACTCTCTGTAGCAAGTTGCACAGAGATATTGTTGCCTTATCCATTTTGTGTAAGTCATGCAAAATTATGTTACCTTTATTTTTGCATAACTGCAAGGGCTTTTCGAGTTGCACAAACTATGAACACCACGCAATGGATGTTGCACAACACTATGAAATTCGTACAAAGCTAGACTTTACCATATAAGCTTATTTCAAACCACTTCACACAAAAGGTCGTATTGTGCAACCATGTCGCACACCACTTTACATAGACTATTGATGTCCAAACAAGCCACTAATTATTGTCTTGAATAGTAAATGTTGTTGTCACACCGTTATATGCCCGTAAAATTGTTGAGAACCACACTTTTATGGGACCACTCCTAATCAATCAAATAATTGGTTATGGACACACTTGAAGTGCTTCTCAACATCACTACAATTATGAAGGAGTACACATGGGCCTTGATTCATTCTTCATGGGTAGAGACCATCTAAACCAGTCAATTCAAATTTTGATGTAATGTCCCTTTCGGGCTCAAATTTGAGGAGCTTAGATTTTCCGAAAATCTTAATGGAACATTGTTTGAGCAACATGCATGAACCTAATTTTTATGACATCCACATAGATATTAGAGCTAAAGAGGGTTAACGACATTTTTGGTCCCGAAACCCAAGGAAACCTAGGTAAAATGTAGATTTTAGTATTTCCCACACACACATCTTCGAGAAATACATCAACTCTATGGAACCCTTGATGAAATCATACAAAATAAATGCTTTAACAACAAAATACAAATTATTGAAATTAATTATTGCTCAAAACAACTAAAACTTCAAAAATCCATATCTTCATAAATACTTGGAGATAAAATGTAATTGATGGCTCAAAATGACCACAAAAATGACAGCGATAAAAAAATTAATATCATTTTTTTCCAACCACAAAAATCCTTGAAATGTTGTTCTAAATTCATTAAAAGTGAAGGGTTGTAAGACTATGTCCCTCGATATTGGGAAAGCGAAGTAGAAGGAGCCCCTTGGCATCTAGTAGAAGTGAGTCTATTGAGGATTTGGAAACCATTGGCGCGCATTTGGACCACCCTGAGCCCTTAGCCCTTGCACATGGTACTCAAGATTTGAAAATTCATATAGAATATTATCACAACAAGGGTGAAGAATGTGAAGGTAGTCAAGGATCGCCACGTGAAAATTCATATAGAATATTATCACAATGAGGGTGAAGAATGTGAAGGAAGTCAAGGATCGCCATGTTGGGATGGTGATACAAGTATAAGTGTGTTAGTATTTATTTAGGAGGTGCATGAGATAAGAGCAACACAAATGACATTGGAAATTGTTGGTCAGCAAGCTTTGGCAATCGAGAAGCAAACTTTGTTTGGAAGCAGTACCCTAGGCACATCGCGGGGTAGAGTGTTAGTGTGCAGATTAGCTCTACCCCATGCATGCAAATAGGAATTCTAGCAACTTAGGGCTTAGGAGGCTCTGGTCTTACCCTGATAGGAGGTAATATTGGAGGAGGTCTAGAGCTAGGTTTTGGTCCTCATATAAGATAAAGTAATATCCCTCCACAACAACCTCATATTTATTACGAGATGTCACTCCATTTGCCTTAATACATAGGAGTTGAGGATGTGGTTGAGCATCCGTAGAAATGTGAACTTTCGTGGAGAGCTAAGGGGATTAGTGCTTAAGATAGAAAGGTAACTTAGTATGTAATTACGTTTGCAGGTCGAGCACATAGTTGGTATTGAAAGTATGATCCACACCAAACAACGGTGGATTATAACACCTTGCGCGACACCTTCTTGGCAAAATTTAATATCCCGGATTTTGAACAATAGAGCAACAACACACTAAATTACATCAAACAAGGACTTATTATAAGTGTATGCGTGAATACGATGCATGTTTCAAAACTCTATTATCAAAGCTATCTTGTGATATCCATCCAAGCCATCATAGGTAATGGTTTATTGGAGGACTATCTACACCCTTCGGGGAGAGTGTTATCGCATAAGACATTTACCAATCCACGCGAGGCTCGGAGGAAGCTCAATGCACAAAAAGTTGGTGGTGTAGAAATTGGGGTGAGTCCATTTTGGAAGCACAAAATTGTAGCCATGGCCAAATAGTTGGAGAAGTTATCGGCTATCTCGGTGTATGAAACTAGAAGTGGAATCTAGTGTGCCATCATGAGGTAGAATGGCATACTATAAATAGTTGTCTGTGAAGGAATGTGTGAGCTATATGCGACATCTTATGAAATATCTCATAAGGACCACGGTGTTTGGGAATGCACACTCCTTCAATGCATTACACGAAAGAATGTATCGAGTTATTATAATATTTACAATACACACATTTTGTAATCTTTGCTAAATGTCGATTAATTGATCGAATTCATGAATCCTATGAAACAGAGGGTTGCGCTAAACTAATACAAAAGTTAATTCGTAGGTGCTCGAAGGTCATAATCATGACGTCATTCAAAATGACGATGGAGGGTATAGAGGTGGCTATCTAGGTAGAGGTCGCCATGGTCGTGGAGCTCGATTCAACAAAGGCACTTGTTATTCATGTAGATCATTTGATCATTATCGGCATGAGTGCCCCAAGAACTTGTCTTGTGCATATTGTGGAAAGGGTCATAAGGTTGGAGATTGTCTAGATTTTTATGTGCATATGAGCAAGACCAAGAATGAGAGGGGTGTGGCAATGATACAAGTTCGGGCTCTAGAAAAGGGCAATGGAAGCCTAAAGACGTGGTAGTATTTGAGAAGGAATTGTTATTCGTCACCACATGCGTAGAGGCTTCACACACGTGAGAGCATGTGAGATCTAAACCACCTATCATAGGGAGGATATTGGATAGCCTCCTAAGTACCCTAATGCCAAGCACCAAAAGGAGGTTTTCCAAGAAACCATGGGTCTAATTATATATTTTCAGGGGGAGATATTGTGCTTAAAGGTATAAGCATGTGATAGAGGGCGTGCGAAACATACAAAAGTACCTGACAAGGATATTGATGAAATTAGGGAAGTATGTCAAATGCTTAGAATAGAGAACATCATACCCATGTTAGGTGAATGGTTACGTGAGAAGGTTTTGTGCATGGAAAAGAACAGGGATAGACATATACTACATATGAATATTTTACCTCAAAACCATGAATATAATAAAGAAATCACCTTGGATCGATCATTGATGGTGGTGGTGAACAACGTCCTGATTGACACTAGCACAAAGGTAAATGTTCTCACTCTAGATGTATGGAACATGATGGGTAGGCCACCACTATAACCTTCTTCTAGTGTGTTTTATATGGTTGATAATATAAGGGCACTACCCTTTGGGGTGCTTAAGGATGCAAGCTTTACCATACATGAGGCAAATTTAAAGGTGATTTTGAGTTTTTAGAATTGGCAGAGATTGATAATTTCCCTGCCTTAATTGGATGGCCTTAATGCTCCACCAACAATACAAGTTTGTGTTTCAATAAGTGATATATTATTTTTGAAAATGAGGATGAGCATGTGGTTATTCCAATGGATAGTACTCGAATTGCACTATACTGAGCCGATGAGCAAGATCTCGAATCAAATATATGCTCAAACCGTGGGTGATCTAGAAAGGATTGAGCCTATTGGCCATTGTGTGGTTGTGTTGTCATTGATGGAAAAGGGTGTCATGGTGTCATGTGATTATTCCTATGGTGTTTTTCATGTGTTAAGCATAAGGATTGAGTGGTTGTGTCAAGTTTGGTGAAGGTATATAGTGTCTTGGTGCATTATTGAGTAGGTCTAATCATGGTTTGAGCTCTATGGAGTCGGTTGGAGGTTTTCATGAGGTCATTCATGGCCCATGAGGTAATTCATGGTCCATGAGGTATGTTACAAGTGTCTAAGTGTCTCCATTGAGTCAACATGATCAGCTCATGGTGTGTCATGGTTGAGTTAGGTCATTTTAGGCTTGTTTCTAATCATGGAACATGCAGAACGGTAACGAGGTATGAGAAATAGAGTTGATAATTCTTGTTATAGCATGGTAGCAACATTATGACAGTGTAATTGAGGTGTATGGTGAATTTCAGAGTCGTTTGGAGGTGTTCTGGAGGTCCTTGGGAAACAAATGGGTGAGAAAGCAAGCGGTTTGACATAGATAAGTCACTATGGCTAGAGATTTATACGAATATTTGAGATATATGGTGATTATGTACAGTTATAAAATGTTTTCATGATGCTTCATGACAAATTTCAGGTCATTTTGAAGAAGGAATTTGAAGTTATGTAAGTTTTGGCAAAACCAGGTAAGTAATAGTGTGTTTTTCAAGCAAAGTTGGACCTTTTGATGCTCATTGTGAGTTGTATGATTTGCATGGGGACCTGATCTATTTGTAGTATTTTCTTAGGTTAGTTATGTAGCTTTCACAAAAAGAATGAGGTGGTTTGATCATTACGTTTTTTGAACTCGTTAAGAAGCTAAGTTGGTTTGAAACCCTAACTAAGAGCAACTTGCAAAAGAAGAGGTATAGTGAGATTTTTGTGATTCCTATTCCCAAAGTTATGATTGGATGTTGTAGTGGACTCTCCCAAAATTCTAGAAAGGTGAATTAATGTTTGTGACATTATATGGGCCCCACCTAAATTTACTTGTTTCTGAAGAGTTCCAGTTTGTGGAAAAGTTATCCAAATAAGGTAATGAATAAATCAGAATTTATGGCATCCTTGAGTTTTTCTTGATGTACATGAATTTTTTAGATCATGTTGATGGTGAAAATTTGCAAATTGTGCCCTATTTATGAAGGCTGGTTTTGCGGTAGTTTGGAGCATCGGTGGTAAAAATGACATTACGGGACCTACAAGAGGGTTTAGGACTCCATTCAAGTTTTTTTGTGAATATGGTTCAAATATATTTCCAATATTATATCAAAATTCATTTTTGGATAAGGTATACAAAAGTTATGAGTTGTTCTTTGAGGCTCAAGTTTTAAGGATGTTTATTCTAGCAGGGTACAAATGGCTATATGAGGTAGAGTGATGATTACGAATTGTTTAAGCTCAGTTAAGGTTTTTGAGTGGTTAGACATAATGTCTAAGTGTGTTACATGATTTTTTCATATGTGGACGTGTGTTTTTATGTGATGGAGTGTGTTGGGCTCATACTTAGTTTTGAGTCTTAAAAGGTTAAAAAGTAGTTTACTGAGAGACGAGCTTGGTTGAAGGCCTTCCACTTGGAGATGGAAGGAGTTATTATATGTTTTTGTAAATTTAATTTATATATATTTCCAATGAGGTGTGGCTTATCTCATGATGAGGTTCTTTGGTCAGTCATTCAAGTCAAATTGTGAATAAGTTTGTAGTTGCATTTTCAGGACAACTTTTATCTTAGGAAGATTGAATTGATTAGTACATGAAATGGATTGGGTGATGTTTGCTACCACATGGAATGTGAATAGGGATGAATTTTAAACCTATTAAATCCATTTGGAAGTCTTGAAAGTGACATCAAGGTTTTTATCATTTGAATTTAAAAACTAGTTTTTGGGCAACTTGTTTTGGTGAAGAGTTATAGCATGCATAAAATCATTCTAACAAACTTTAGAAGTACATATAATGGTCACATGTCATATTTTACTTCGTATTGAGGGGTCTTGAGGCCCAAAGGTAGATTCAGGTTGTTGGAAACATTTTTTTGAGAAGGTAATGAGCCAGTGGGCCCATTGAATGAAATAATTTTATTGGTTCATGTAAATTTAGACCATGGTTGATGTTAAAATGATATATTACTCATTTTTATGAATATGGGAACTAAAATAAGCATAGTTTTGGCATGAGGGGATTCTTATCATTCCAATGGTAGGTTTTAGGATTTTTGGTGCATGGATGAAAGTTTTTGGCATGGCCGACCTATATGGGTCATATGTGATAGTTGTAATGAATGTTATAATATTTTATGAGTTAAATTTATCACGAGGACCGACCTCTCTCATGATTGGAAGAAGGAAAACATTTTTAAGTGTTTGTTTGAGTCTATTTTGGGCTAATTCTCTTCGAGGGAAAAGTGTGACCTAGAGGAGAGTGTTTTGCATGTATGTGTGCATGATTTGCATGTCGAGTAAGAGCATGATATGTTGAGGAATTATTGAGATCATGTGTAAGTAGAGTTTAGATAAAAGTAAGATAAAGAAGAAGAAGATAGAGTAAGATTGAAGACCTAGGGTTTAAGCAAGGGTTTGTGAGTTGAATAAGAGATCGGAGATCAAACATATCTAGGTGGGTGAGTTGGTGTTTGGTCATATTATGGGGTTGTAGTCTCCTTGTGGAGTTGGTGCTTCCTCTAAATTAGGGGTTAGTGCTCCTTGTAGAGTTATTACTCTACTAAACCAGGGTTAGAGCTCCTTTTGAAGTTAGTGCTTCACTAAATTTCATTGTTGTGTGTAGTATCAAAAAAGTTTGGTGGGTTTTATTCCCGTGAGGGTTCACCACTTACATACAGTGTTCTTGTGTTGTGTACTTTGTTCATACTCTTATGATTGATGTTGCATATCTTAATAAGCACATGTGACTATGTAAGATGTATGGACAATATAATTGATGAATGCATGGTTTAGTTAATGAAGTACAAATCATTTTAGGGTGATTCACCCCCATCAGTCCATTGCACTTCCAACAGAACTTACAAATGAAGGAATGCTAAATTGGGGTGAAACACAATTAGTAAGTGAAACTACTATCCTCGCATGTGATAACTAGGCACACATAACGAACCATTACACCAAAACCTCGAGGCATTATTGAAATCCACACATGAGGATCATAACATCCCACCACACTTCCATAAATCTTGACCTTGGGTTGGGTTTGCGCCCACACTCCCATACTTACGAGCCTCGCTTGATAATGTTTAGGAGCCCCACGGGCCCCGACTACACGGCATAACCAATCGAGTGGGATTTGAACACTTTGGTAGTTGCTTTGATACCAAAAGCTCCATGAAACATTCAAAATTATAGTAAGTGATCATGATCCGATATTTACGATAAATTTTTAGACTAATTTGTTATCTTGTTTGGGCACCCAACCGCCCAATTAATCTTATCATCCTCAATCAGATGGGCAAACTAAGGTGGTGAATAAATGTTTGGAGGGATATCTTTGATGATTTACTTCAGATAAATAAGAATAATGGGTGCAATGGTTTTGCTTGAGAATGGTGGTATAATAATTCATTTCATACCTCATCTAAAATGTCTCCATTTATGGCGCTTTTACAGTACCATCCTCCATCACTCATCCGTAGCTTAAAGGTTAAACCGAAGGTGAGAGCAATCGAAGATCACATTCAACACTAGCATGAGGTAATCTCTAGTCTTAGAGAGAAATTTGAAAGGGCACAAAACCGCATGAAGCAACAAGATGATCAACATCATAGTGAGCAACACTTTAAAGAGGGTGACTTTGTTTTGTAAGGTTGCATCCATATAATTAGTTATCATTAAAACAATAGAAGAAATATAACAAGGTTGCTCCTAAATATTATGGTCCTTACCGAGTGTTGCGAAAATTAGTAGTGTGGCATATAAGTTCAGCTCCCTCTAGGAAGTAAAATAAATTCGAGTCTTCCATGTTTCTTACTTGAAGCAAGTTATTAGGTAGAACATTTCCACCCAATCAATGCTTCGAATCGGATGTGGAACGAAGGATCATATTGGAACTTAGAGGTATTCTTTAGACACACACCAAAAAGAGGAACAACAACAAGATGGTGGGTTGCAAATAGGGATAATTTGTTGAAATGACGCAAAATCAAAGTTGTTTTCTTAACTTGGTTTGTTAAGAATAATATTCCTTTGAAGATACCAAACTATGATGGGAAATCATCTCCCATGACTCACATACGTGAGTTGTGAGAAGAATTGGATTGAGGGGCTGGAAGTGTTTCTTCCATACTTGTGGGTACACAAGTTTTGTTCAAATTTGTGTGGGTGTGCATGTGCATGGCATATTCATGTTGAGATGAAGTGAGAGACTATAAATTGGAAAAAATTGACATCAGGTATCATGCATGTATTTGATTATTTTTCATCTAATCATCTAGTGCATGAGGCCTTGTAGTCAATAAAGCATATCACTCTAGGGATAGAGCAGAAAAAAGGAGATTATGACTCAATTGCATGATGAGGTTATTCTAGATGAGCATATCTCTGAGCGCACTTGGAAAGAAGAAAAAGGGTAAGCTCGTGTACTTAATTGACGATAGACGAAGTCAAGTCTTGAACATAAAACATATTGAGAGAGAGTGTGAGGTATTGGATAAGGCGGATGAATAGGCACACATGCATCACTTGTGATTAAAGAAAAATAAAGTAAATATTGGGATGAAAGATGCATCGAAGGAAGTAATCATTGGAGATTACTTGAGTCCGAGGCAAGTTATCAAGATTGTTGAGTTGTTGCATGACTTTTAGGATCTCTTTCCTAGGTGTTACCATGAGTTGAAAGGTGTCCATCCTTCATTGGGGGAGATTAAAATTAAGCTAAAATAGGGTGCGTGACAAATCTGAAAGAGACCATATCGGATGAATCTCAATTTACGTGTCAAGGTTAAAGAAGAGATTGATAAAATGTTACAAGCTGGTATTATTGAGCCTATAAAAGAATATGAATGGATTATCCCTATGGTTTTCAGTATAAATAAAAATAGTAGAATCAAAATTTGTGTGGACTACAAGATGTTTAATGATTCTTGTTTCATTGATCCATTCCCTACACCATCTACCGAAGAAATTCTTAAGGGTGTAGTAGGGCACGAAATATACTCCTTTATAGATGGTTTCTCGAAATGTAATCAACTTCGTATCGCCGCAAATATCAAGTCAAGACTACATTTAGTAAAAAGTGGGGTTGTTTTTCCTATATAGTAATGTCTTTTGGACTCAAGAATACACTAGCATTGTTCTCATGCATTATTATATAGGATTTTGAGGATTTCATCCATAAATTTCTACAAGTATATCTTGACAACTAGATTGTGTATGGTTTAGTCAAGGATCATTTTGATTGCTTGAGACTCATGTTTGAGAGATGTAGACAACTAAGTATCTCCTTAAATATTAAGAAGTGCATCTTTGCTACACCTTTTGGAACCTTATTGGTGTAGATACAAAATCATGTACATACTATTATTTTATAATGTCATGAAGTATGTTGTTATATGCATGGATCCGAGGTAAGAAAATTATTCATGGCGACACAATCCTTTTTCCATCTACTTGCTTTGATTGTTTCTATTTTCTTTCTCTCTCACATCTGTCATTTCTATACCTAGTTTGTATCGAGCCACGAGGATCTTTATCCTGTCTATATTTCCACATCTACATATTATCACTACCATCAAAGGGGCTGAATTTTTGGGTTGCATGCACTGCATAGGAAGGGAAAGTGTTGAATTTAATATCACACATTTGCATCTAATCTAGCTACAACTCGCTATCTCGAGTTATTGGCACAAGGAAACCTAAGGACACTATTTCACACACAAGCACAAAGAACTACATGGAGTTTGGAATGTAGTGCAATGCTTGGTCATAAGTTCACTCATCGAGGTGATTGTTGGGGTCAGTTTGACTTCACATATTGCATATTTTATTCGATTTGATGTGTTTTGTGAGCTTTTGAAGGTAGTTAGGGTTTATTTTGTAGGTTACAGTACCCTCGGTAATCAAAGAATGAATATCAGGTGACTAATAAGAAGTGGTAGTGAAACCCTAATGACACAAAAGAAAGTAGATTATGAGATTCTACATAGTCACCAACACCCAGGAACAATCACCAACGCCCTATCCAAAGACTAGGTGCCATTTTCCGACATTATCTTCAAGTTCTAGTTTTTACAGGGGAGTGGTTGTGACATTTTTCCCATCCTATCTAGCACTTTACACTAGCAGATTGCACGAGAATCAACTAATTAATTTATCTCTCTCATTTACTTATAGTTTTGCATTGCTTGAGTGCTTAACATATGTATATTTATTGTATTTTACTATATCAATTACTCGTAATTAAATTTAATTAAGTTTTTATTAAATCATTTGGTGAACCTACTCTTATTTGAACTTCTTGCCCTAGGATCCCAAAAACACTCATGGCCAATAAGAGGTCATCATATCCTAAGCATAGTATGGTCGATACATGCCTGCAACCTTTTTTGAAAATACTTCTATAGAATCTGAATTTTTTGACCTCTACCGCAATCCTAAACGTGATTCCTTTATCTTCCAAAAACTCCTTGCTTTCCAAAACACTATGCCTATTGACCTTGACACCCCAAACATTTACATAGTCTCCCTCGACAAAAGCTTGGATTCATGTTCACCTCATCTTCGTAATCACCCATGCTTTTGACCTTCTTCTTCTCCTCTTATTGCACATGATAATATTATTGTAGATTCTTTGCTTGATCATGTTCCTATTTGTGACAATATGGAATACCAATAATTCTACTTCTAATGATGACAATGTAAATGTGCATGATATCATTTCTATTAGTAGTTAAGATGAATGTAAAATTATATCTCCCATTATTCCTACTTTTGAAAATGTTTCCAATTATTATAATGTTAAATATGATATTAGTACTCCTACCACTTCTTTGTATGGTGATGAGAGCCTCGATGAAATAATTGCTTGGGAAAATATGACTAATAGTGATGTTGATTATACTTCAGATCATAAACATGTTAGTGATGATGTTGCTTCTCTTAAGACTACCTGAATCTAAATTTTCTTCTCCTCTCTCTTCTTCTGAAGTTTTTGCTCATGATGATTCTAATCCCATCATGGGTGCACCTCTTATTATGTCTTATTAGTCTACATCTAGCATTCCCATATATCCTCCATGTTATTCTCCTCCTTCTCAAGTTCACATGATCACTCACAATGGAAAAATCCAACCCCTAAGTATGCCTCTTACTTCACCAACATGATTAAACTAAAATGTAATATAATAGTCTAAGCTAAATGTTATAGAAGCAAAGTAAATGAGTGACAACAAAATATAGTAAATAAATCCAAGCAATATAAGCAATTAAATGCAAAACCCTAAAGATAAAGAGGGTTAAAAAGGCCTTAGATGATTCATGAATGTTGTAGAGTTGTGTTCCAAGTGGAGACCGGTCAAGAAGAGGAGGAAACGACCGCACAGGAGCTCTGAAAACTACAAATTTGAGTTGTCGACCAGATTGGGATTCCTAGAGAAGGATAGGGGCACTTGGGGTGCCCTAGTCGAGATCTAGGCACCCCTGGTCTACGAAATGACCAGAAGCCTCCTTTGAGGTGTCATTTGAGTGATCATCGGTGTTCTCCTTTTCACATGTGGATGTCGCCGCAAATCAAAGATGAAGTAGATACCGCAAAACTCCAAACAAAGCATCAAAATCCTAAAACAATAAATATGCATATGTAGGGTCGGACTATCCGAACGACCATAGTGGTGGACTTATGAACCGAGCATTGACTACATCTCAAACCTAATGTAGTTTTAGTTTTGTGTGTGTGTGTAAAATCGTGCGCTAGGTGCTCTTGTGCTCTGTCGCACTTTGTAAGTAGTGAGCAATAACTAGATGTAGAATGTAAGTAAATAGTGTATGGAACAAAATAAACTCCCCTCCTATGAAGTGTGATACGAGATAAACTAGTCTTGTCCCTTGTGATGGAGCTAGATGGATGCACATGGAGCTCTAGATGCCTTAGATTGATGTAACCTTAGGTGGTGATAGTAAGTGTTTGGTGTTTGGTCCCTCAATATGGTCTCAAAACTTTATATTTATATTGGTTTCTTTTTAGAATTTCGTAATTAACCCCGAAAAGGCCGACCACAAAAATATAGAAAGCTCAAATGGAAAGAAAGTGCCCAAAAAGTGAGAGTAAAGTGTAAAGAGGATCAGGGCACCCCGCAGGGGACCCAGGGTGGCTTGGGCCCTCAAGTCTGGTTGGGTGCCCAGGTTAGAGTAGGAAAACACACGGCGTGATAGTAATGACTAGGCATGTGCGGGTGCAAGATCGAAAGTAATGACAGAAAGCAAAGTAAAATGGCCAAAGACATGGGTTAATTAGTACTTTTTTCACTCAAGAACCATATGAATAGTAGTATGAAACCGAGACTAAATAATTACCCAAAGTGCGTGATTTTGTGTCTAAATTTGCCCCCACTTTATGTTGGTGAGCGGAAAGCTCAGTAACATAAAGTAGATAGAGATGCGTACCTAATATCCATGTAGAGTGATGTATCCATGTAGAGTGATGTAGAAAACATGTTGAGGGACTAGACAAAGCGTGGAGTGACAAAAAAAAGATGGAGCGTGGAGACTAAAGATGCAAAAGTGTAAAAAGTGATGAGAGTGAACCTAGGGTGGAAGCGCATGTGTAGATTCCAATGTGTGTGATGTACCTACATGTTAGTATGATGTGTGTGATGCTAGGTGATGTTGTTGTTATTGACTGCTTACTTCCCATACATACGTACTTGCAAAGGAGAAGATGATCAAGTAGTCAAATACACATGTATATGTGTAAAACCGTGTGAAAAGACACATGTATATAGTAAAAAGACTATAATGAAAGTACGAAAATGAAAAAGGAACATGTGCACCTAACTGTGATGAGAAAAAGGGTGTAAAAAGGATATCCTGTAACTGTCGGTGAAGTGCAAGTTTTTTGGCGATCTCACGCCACTATGGCGAAGAAGTGTAGGGAGAAAGGTGTGTTATTCTCTAACCTGTAATTGCTTCCCAAGAGTGTATGAAGAGATCTCGCACTACCTAGTTTTTGGGCGATCCGACACCACTAGACTAAGTAGTATAGAGAGGAAAGTATGATGTATCCTCTAACTCGTAACTACTCCCAAAATGCTAAGGACAACCTGTCTTGTAAAATTTGTTGTGTATGGAGTTGTGTAGACTTGTCTAAATCCAATCGTTGTATAACCCACAGTGTCATGGACGGAAACTAAAACCGAAAACCGAACTATGTCGAATTGTGTTGTGTAGTATGTGCAAACCCAAATGATGCCCCCATCTTTGGGGGCGCATGCAACGCCGTGAATAGGAGGATGCGGGCCTAAAAGAGGACCGACCGCGTAAATTATGTCTTGTAGTGGAAGGGAATGTGCTTGGTAGAAACCAAGGCACAAAAAAAACTAGGAAAACAAGTGTTATTACGAACAAACATGCATGTAGAAAAAATGTAAGCTATGCAGACAATTTGTAAGCTAGAATGGAAGAAAACATGCAAGAAACCAATCATAGACAACGAAAAGTCGGTTACAAACATGGGACATAACTCACAATGCCGCAAGACACCCGAGGCCATAGTAGCTACAAAAAAACATATAAGTGTGCACACTAAACAAAGGGCAAGGTCCACACACATAAAAAAACAATGACAAGCAAGTACAAACAAACAGACAGATAGCCATAGAAGCAAGTAATCCTGCAAAACAAATGATGCACATGAAGCACTCGTTAGCTTGTTAGAAAGATAACCCATATGTCAAAAGCGTCTATAACCAAAGAATGTAAAGTGCTAAGTACAAAATGAAACAATAGCCCCTATATTGTACAAAAGGTAGATGCCCCAAGAAACCTCTATGGGACTGGTAGTGTGCCAAAGATCCATGTTGAATTTAGAAGCTTTGTATCTGTGATTATAATTAGAAAGGGACGTGAACACACATGTGTGTATGGTAAAAATAATGACATACGAGGGACCTATCTAGCATGTGTAATAAGATGACCATGTATAAGCAATTGTAAGCAAAAGTAAATGCGACCAAGATATGCAACATGTCGTGGATGGATGGAATGGAATGCAAAATAGATGATAGGATCTGCGTGCACCCTGAGTGAATGGAAATGTATGTAGTGATGTTCATTTGTTTATGCCCCCTTAGCAATCAAGAATAAACCGTAAATGAGAGTGCATCATCTAGAAATGGTCGAATGTATGTTGTTGTTTATAGCGTGTTGATTGTATATCCGTGGTGATTATATGCAACCTAGAGATGATGTACGGAGATAAGTGATGGTGTATCCTAAAGTGTATATCACGATGAGATGATTGGAAGAGTCGAGAGATGTAGCCAACGGTATATACCACTACAAGATGATGGAATAGGTGACCATTTAGCCTAAAGTGTATGTCACTAACCTAGTAATGTCACATGATAGAAGGTTGAATGGTGAATGCGGGAGTGTGATGAGGTCCACTTGTGATGTATACCCTCAATAGTCCAGTATGGACCGTGAGACTAGAGTACATCATAAGGTTGTGAGTGCAACACATACAAGTAGATGTGTGTAGTATATGCGATGATGAGAGATGACCATGTGTTGTGTATAGTGATGATAAGATGGAGTAGGAGATGTGTAATGCCTATGGTGTCTTATGTGTAGGATTCCCTCAACAGTCAAGTGTGAACCAAAGCACAAGAATATGTCATTAGTTATGACAATGCTAAGGTGTAGATGATGATGCCTATGCTAGAAGGTTGATAATGCGAGTATGAAACATGTGTTGATACTAGGATGGGGGATGTGTGAATGCTATGCCCCTAAGTGTGTGTGAGTGAATGAACTAACCAATGAAAGTGAAGGATGAAGGTCCCTCATTTGATGTTGGTGGTGATGAAAGCATATGACCATGTGCTAATAGTGGTGGTATAGTAGATAGATGTTGCGTAGGTGAGTGAAGTCTATGTGCATGTGATGGATGAATATATGATGAGAACGAAGGTGAGACCGATGAGAATCTGAGCGCGGAGGTGATGGACACTTGCGTGGGATAAAACGAGATGGTGACCCACGTCGAGATGCAATAAATATGCGAGGAATGGGCCTATGCCGATGTATAGGACTAGTAGAGTGGCAAGGTCGTATAGATGGCATACGAGTAGGTGAACTAGGAGTAGATTGCACTTTAAGTAACATAGATTGCGATGTACTATATGACATAAGAATGAATTAATTGGTGCTCGAGGAGATGACAACCATGGAGCAGATGGAGGTACACCGGTGATAGAAATGATTTGATTGTTATGAATGAATTTAAGTCACAAATGATTCATAGTGATGATAGACTTAGACCTATGAATCCAATTGAGGCTTGAAAGCATGTCACAACCATCGACTACTTGTCCGACAAGGAAGGGTACAAGCATAGTAAGAGGACCTACCATAATGTGAAGTTTGATGACACCATATGAATTGTTCATGAGATATGAAATTTGTGATAGTAGATAACCAATAGCGATGAGAAGTGGAATAGAGCATGCATTAATGGGCCAAGATGGGTTAACCTTAGTATTATCGATAGAGACCGAGCCAATAGATACATTGATATGTAAGTGATTAGATGTGAAAGAGGCATGATAATTGTGGTCGGAGAAGGAGATGATCGATGGAGAAGTGTCAGTATACACAACTAAAAATTCAAGAGCCCCTGATGCGGGAGGAGGCACTACATGATATGCATAGTTAGTTTAAGATTCAACCGCTTTTATGTCATGTTTGGGTAGAGGGTTGTTAAAGAATTTGAGCTTATGATTTTTATTGACAAGTGGAGAAATTATAGGTTCTAGAAGCTCAATTTTACCACTATCAATCAAACCTTGAATGAAAAATCGCAATGAAGGAAGCAATGATCGTGGAGTGTCCACGACCGATGATAATCACAATGGGAATTCATCGAAATTACGCCCTTTTGGTTGAGATGTGTCTATTCGTAGTAGGAGAAGAAGTGTAATGAGATTATTATCAACAAGTTGCATGTAGTAAAATACACGAGGGTACACTAAACTTCGTGAAGATACACCAATGTGGTTGTGAGTGAAGATCTTGAGTAGTAGAGTGAGTCAATGGTAGTTTTGTGTCAGTTGGTTTAGTTGCAGATGGTTTAAATGTTGACTTACTTTGAAAATGTGTAGAGGGCGATGCTTGTTCTTGGTATTTAAGCTTGCATATAGCTAAGAGCTTGGTTTCACGAAGCTTAAGAGTATGACAAAGTTGATCGAACAAAAAGAGAGGTCTCAAAGAGAACACTCTCTGGAGAGGTGGTAAGAGACTCTAAATGAATAAGTCTTGAAGCTCAGAGTCTGCAAGCACATTTGACATCTTAGCTAAATTGTTTTTGTAACACAAGACATAATTTGCTAAGTGTTCATTAGATCCTGTTTGAGTTGTGCAAGTTGGGCATAAGAGATCTTAGAGCCGATGTTGATAGAGAAGTGAGTGAGAAAAGCATCGGCTAGATGCATGAAAGATGTTACCGAGTGGACATGTAGGTCATAAAACCAACACATCACATAATCTTGTAAACTACGAGGAAAAAGCTTAGCTAGTATGGTATAGTCATCCACATAGTCTAAGCATGCTACATGAAAAGCTCAGAGATGCTCTTGTGGGTCGTCATGGCCCTTAAAGATGGGTAATTTGGGAGAGATGAAATTAGGTGGAAATGGATAGGCAAATATAGTAGGTGCAAAAGGAGTATGCAGCAGTGAAGTAAAATCTAAAGATGGTGATGCACGAGAAGTAGCAAGTTGGAGCTAGAAAATTTGGGTT
Source organism: Taxus wallichiana var. yunnanensis (assembly GCA_018340775.1). NCBI lineage: Eukaryota > Viridiplantae > Streptophyta > Pinopsida > Cupressales > Taxaceae > Taxus > Taxus wallichiana. Next base: position 197,262,306 of record CM031238.1, on the reverse strand, counting down.
TACAAGTCTTGATATAAAGAGTTTAAATCAGGAGTATTCGAAGAAGAGCCAAGTTGCATATTAGGAGTGCTAGGGTGAATGGCGAAGTGGTAGTAGTAGGAATGGAAGCTGAAACATAAATGGGTGGGCGAAACCATGGAGTTGAAGAAACTATAGAGGTCGAAGCATCATGAGTATTCTTAGTAGCAATCAAAGCATGTAAGACATATAGAAGATGAGTGGGATTATCACGCAAAGCTTGTCGAAAATCAGTAAGTGTGTTTAATTGGTCTTGGTCAACATTGGTATCCTCATCGTATGATTTTTCACTATCAAACGCCTCTATTTCGTGAAGAGGAACATTGTTTGAATTATCCAAATGATTATTAGTGATAGCTATAGAAGTAGGGATATCACCATTGGTTTGGAAACCATATGGGTGAATGAATGAAGCTCACAATACTGAAAAGACCCAAAATGACCACTACGAGTGACATACATACAAAGAAAAATCCCAAAGAGAAAGTGTATTCGGAGATCGGGTTCACCAAAATGATTAAACTAAAATGGTAATATAGTAGTCAAATCTAAATGTTATAGAAGTGGTAAATGAGTGACGATAAGATGCATTAAATAGACCCAAGAAATCTAAGCAATGAAATATTAAACCCTAAAGACAAATAGGGTTAATAATTCCTTTGTTGATTAGCAGATTTCATAAGACTATTTTGCAAAGTGGAGACTGGATCCGAACAGGAGGAGGAAACGACTACACAGAGCTCAAGAAACTGTAAATTTGAGTTGTTTAAACAAATGGGGCGTCACGGAGAAGGATAGGGGCACCTTGGTCTGAGATCTGGGCACCCCCAGTGCGTGGAAATGACCAGGAAGCCTCCTTTGAGGCATCGTTGAGTGATCACCTATGTTCTCCTTTTGTCATGTAGATGTCTCTAAACTTCTTTGGATGTCACTGTAAATCATAGATGAAGTAGATAACCCATAAAAAACCCAGACAAAGCATCAAAACCCTAAAAAAGAAAGATGCATATGAAGGGGTTAGACTATCCTCAGCGACCACAATGGTGGACTTACTAATTGAGCATTGCACTACATCTCAGACCCAATGTAGTTCTAGGTGTGTGTGTGTGTAAATTGTGCCCTAGGTGCTCTTGTGTCAATCACACTTTGTGAGTAGCGAGAAATAACTAGATGTAGAATGTAAGTAAATGGTGCATGGAATAGAATAAACTCCCTCCTATGAAGTTTGATGCAGATAAACCAACCTTGTCCCTTTTGATGGAGCTAGATGGATGCAAATGGAGCTCTAGATGCCTTGAATAGATGCAAGCTTAGGTGGTGATAGTAATTGCTTAGTGTTTTGTCCCTCATTATGGTATTATAACTTTATATTTATATGGTTCTCTTGTTATATTTTTGTAATTAACCCCAAAAAGGCCGACCACAAAAAAATATGAAAGCTCAAACAACTAGAAACCGTCCAAAAGTGAGAGTAAAGTGTAAAGAGGATCAGGGCGCCCAAGAGGGGACCAGGGTACCCCAGTCCTAGTTGGGTGCCCCAGTCAGAGTAGGAAAAACACAATGTGATAAGACTTGATTTGGGCATGTGTGGGTGCAAGATCGAAAGTAAAATGGCCAAAGACATGGGTTGATTAGAAAAAAATTTCACTCGAGAACCATATGAATAGTAGTAAGAAACCAATAATTACCCAAAGTGTGTGATTTTTGTCTACACAACCATTCCTTCACACGATATTCTATCCCTTATGCATGACAATTTGCAATCTCGATTTCATACTCTCACCCTCGAAAGTAAAGCCTATTATGCATCCATTGACAATAATTCCACCGCACGATGTCGATTTCTAAAAAATCACAATTCCAATTTTCCAAAAGACTTCATCATGCCTAACTTCTCTTATTTCAATGACAACGACAATCCTTATTTACATCGCAAGCATTACCGTTTAGCCAAATCTATTTATTCTAATGATCGCTTGCTACTACTCAAAGCAATTCATCGTACTCTTGTTGATCATGCAATGGTATACTCATTTGCCTTATGGATCCATCAATACTTATTATGACATGGAGGATGTTTTTCTTAGACAATTCATTTCTAACAACGATCTTAAAGTTAGTTATGAATGCTTGCCTTATTTGCATTAAGGAAAGAATGAACCAATTTTAGATTATATTTTACACTTCAATTCTTTCATGCTTCGATTATTATTTTAGCCTATTGATTTAGAAAATTAATTTATCTTTTGTCATGGTTTAATTCCCTCATTAAAAGAAAAACTATATATGATACATGCAAAACTTTTACTCGCTTACATTATAAATTCATTGATTTAGAACAAGATTTAATCATTGAAAATATCATACCACCCCCTTTGACTTCTTCTACTAATTCTCCTCTTCCATCCATTAAGCTCCCTCCACGGTCCCCATCTCCACCTCTCGTGTAAGCGTCTTCCTTCCCCTCCACCATGTTGAAATTCACCTAAGTATTCTTCATCTCCCACTCATGAACCATTGTAATTCTCACATAATGCAAAACCACATGATGTTTTGCGAGCCTTACTTGATAAGCGACTCATTCATTTACCTTCACTCAACATCATCCACCTCATCGCTACAATGCCGGTGTGATTTGCCATTTCGCAATTTCCACCACATCAATGGCCATCGTGATAATGATCTGTTGTGCTCTCCACAATCGCTTACAACAATTATAAGACAAAGGTGTCATTTATTTCCACTATCACTCTTGTGAGGGCTCTCTCTCTCTCTCTCTCTCTCTCTCTCTCTCTCCTCATAAGCGAGCTTCCACAACTGTTCACTTGTCTCCTTTGCCTCCATCTAAAGTAGTCATTCGCCCACCTCCTAAGGTCATTATCCATCCACATCCTCCATATAATTCACCTATGGTTACATCCTCTCATTCTTCACACATTTCTATAGTACCTTGTTGGCGTCTTAAGCCTCTTGCTTCCGCACTTCCCCCACCACACCTTTCATTGTTGGTTGCATTCCTGTGGCATCCATTCGACACTTACCCTCATACCGTTGTTGTTTCACATGTTCCATACATGCCTTGTAGGCCTCTTAATCTGTGGTAGATGACATCCAATTTACATCTCATTACCATATGATAGACTCTCGTGTTATGGCTCACACTTGATTGTTGAGGGAATACTATATCAATGAACATATCCTTTCACAATTCATTCATTGTGCTTCATGTCATATCTTTTCTAGCATCTCCTTGCACATGACAAACCCATTTCCCGATGACACACTCTTGTTTTATGGTTCATTCTTGACTATTGAGGGGAATTTATAAATGAACCTCATTCTCACACTTTGGGAGAAATAGATATTTTTCCTCGTCTCTTCATCATAATCACACATGATTACAACCATTATTTTACATTCTCTCATCATACAAATACCAACACATCGTTATTTTATTCTCTTATATTGTCTAAGTAATATTGCTCTTTCACATTATCTATTTCTATTCATCACATACTATGATTTTCATTCTCATTCAAATACAAATCATATTCTAATCATTACTTATATATTTCTTTCCGTATCATCATGCAACAATCTAAACCACCATTTCATTAATGTACATACAATCTATCATCTTCGCACAATTACTACATTGTACACACCATAATCATCACATAAAATACAATGCACATCAATATCAAATGCAACAACATCCATCTATATATATCTCATCCAAAATTATAAGTTTTAAAATACAATCATTGGGGGCAAGCCCCCGTGCATCAATACAATATATACAATACATCACACATCATCATTGCTTTCACTATATATAATTATGGGAGCTCTAAAACTAGAGGCTTTGTTGCTCACTTTACGTTGTTAATCTCACCCTCTATATCTCTCTAACTGACTTTGTAATACATCAATCTCGGTCGTTTTCTCTATAAATCAACCTTGTAGCTCAACATATCTCGTAAAAACATCCTGAGCTAGGGCTCCTCCTCCTATGACCTGTCTAGCTCGCTCAGTCTCTACACGAGCCTCATCATGCTCGCTCAATAACATAGTACACGTGGCTGCTGTTATAGCCATTAGCTCAAACAAATGGGCATGCTCACCCACAATAACATCAACTCTCTCTAGCATACCTCCTCCCATGAGCACATCTGGAGGCACATTCTATGTCAACGTGTGTATCGATGAATCTACAATCAATGACCAATAGGCATCACTGCAAGAAAAAAACCAACATTAGTTACTACACACTTTTATCTAATAACCAAACAAAAACTAACAAATAGAACACACTATATTTACGCTCCACTCTTTGCAGCTACTACACCATTTACATCGGGGCAAGTTCTCGCCTCTACTCCTCCAACTATTGGTCCACCAACCGCATCCACCACTACTAGAAATAACAACACCCATCAATGTGTCACCCACCACTCATTGTATGCATGGGTGCACCCTGCATCGTCAACTTGTATAGGCTCTATAGTTGCATCTGCCTCATCTAGACCAGGATGCACTAGTTGTGTTCCTATCGGGCTTGACCTGCTCCTAGTCGTCTCACCGCTCTAGTAGATCTCAACCATATATATGGCTTTGGAGGCATAACTTATGCCATGCTAAACTATCTAAATACTTGCTCACCTTGGAACAACTTAGTCACCCCTAGAAGTGATCCTCTAACCACATGGTGTGTCGATGCACCGCAACTCCGCACCATCCTCTAACCACCCACCATAGTTTCTATACGGTCTCCATATGATGGCCCTAGGGCCCATCTAATTTATCTTCAACCTATAGGTGGTCGTATCCAACCTCATGCTATGGGTGCCTACCCACCTTGCTACAACTATCTAGGATTGAGCCTAATCAACTTGCGGCCTCACCGAGTGGACTTAATATCGCTATATGCTCATACGCTCATACGTGCAACAAAGTCATGGATCCTAGTCCACCCCCGTGATTCTCCTGAGTAAATCTTACAAATCTCTATACAAGTGGGTCAATACACACCGCGCCCATGCATACCTAGTCCCATGTTCCTCTATCCTGCAACAAATATCATGCATCTTATATAATATCCCAACTCTGCCACCCTCCACTACCACCGACAAAGCTATAATTGTTAGAGTAAACTTTCACAACCACGAAACACTAGATCTCACCATCACATCTAAACCGATATGAGTCTTTACCTACACTTGCGTGCTTGTGAAATACCGCCTCACCGCCCTCATCTAACTATGACATCCACTATATTCATCACATGTACTCTCTCTCCTTACAATAGGCAACCGCAATATCCGATACACATCCTCTAGTGTCATTATCATCTCGCTTTCTTGACAACTAGAATGTACACGTATTTGTGCACCATCTATCACACAAAGTAGTCAACATAGGCATATTATGGGGTACCTCCCCTAATCTAGCAATGCCGCAAGCTGACATGGTCCAATATATCCCACTCGGTCTTTGCTTTGACAACCCCAAATTAAGTAAAGTACTTAAATGGCGGTCCACCTAAAACTCTCTTGAGTGTATATCACTCTGCACAACACAAAAATTAACAAAATTATTCCATTAGTTCACCATACATACTACAAAAATCACTTATCATAACATCAAACTAATTATAATATCAACATTTCACAACATCGTGCCCAAACCCTACTACTGGGATGCCGGCGCCCAAGAGCAAGTCACAGGCGCCCAAAATTAGGTCACTAGTGCCTGCAACCGAGCACTCATGTCCCTGGGACATAAATGCCCTGGACGCTTCGCACTTTGAGTTAGAAACACTAAAACATACATAAAATTAAATTTTACTAAAATTGAGAAAAATAAACATATTTGACAAACTTTTCCAAAAATAATCACACTTACCAACTCATCGGTCGTCTTGAAGCCACGACCACCTCTACCCTCTCAAATCTAGTTGAAGTCTTTGCGCTCTAACACATGACATCCTCACAACTCGAGCTCCGAATTTCACTTGATCTCAGTACAAATGAAATACTATTCACTTTTCACTATTACTATATATAGTAATTCTTATTTACCATATATAATAGTCACCATTTGCAACCACTTTTATAACTAATACATGTTGCACAATTTCACTCATATCTTGAGCCTCATAACTTTGTTTGTCTCGCCATTTTTGTCATATGAATCATAATTTCCTTTAGTACCGTACCATAAAAATTTCAACATCTTATATTCACATCTAGCAAATGTATTATTCAATATCTCTTCATACTACAACTATACGATATTATTCCGCATTTACTAAGACAACATCTTATGCGTCTTGCTTTCGGCCCAGTGATCATTTCTCCACCCTTCACCCTCTCATTGAAAGGGGGGCATACAATTAGGATCATCTTATAATTCCTCTTAGTTTACAACACTTGTCGATCAACACTCCTATCATATTACTATTACAACTTGCTCTGATCTCATTCAAACAAAGGAACAATCATTCTATATAACAATCAATGCTTTCTACTATTCCAAATATATTCCCACAAATGACATTATTTGAGGGAAATTAGAAAAACCTCTCTGTGAGTAATCTCCTAAGTACATATTATTTCAAACAATCTTCTATCACTCAAATCAAATCAATCAATTAGTATAATAAACACATTTACTATCTCCTAGATGACCTAACTTGGGAGCCACATTACATTACCATCGCTTCCAGATGACCTAACTTGGAAGCCATCTAGTACTATTTAAATCGGAACACCTGCTAATGTAGAAGTGGGGGCAAGGAGATGTCGTTTCCTTTCCTATTTTGCTCCTATATGGGCTCTTCATTGGAACAAACAATTTTAAAATGGAACTAATCAAAACTAAATTGGTTCTCTATTTGTATGTAGTGGTCAAACCTTTGGGGATGTAGTCATGGATGGAGATTAAAACTAGACATCTCTTCTAAACACTCTTCCTCTTGTGGCGGGACTACTAAATCCCCCAATTTACAAAAAAATCAGGTTGGGAATTGATCACTCCCTACCTCTTCAATCTCCTTTGGCAACAATTCAAAATCTCCAAATCATTGTAGCTATTTCTCCAAGTTCTCCTTACGACCACACCACCGCGCCAATGTTGTGAACGTGCATGATTAGATGATCTAGAATGCTTCTAACTATGAGACTTCCATAAAAATAGGTGATACGGAGAACTAAGAAAAGCGCAGGCTCCTCCCGAAGTCAACTTGATATTCTTTGGAGCCGATGACACGTGCGATCAATCAAACTATAGAGGACACAAGAAGATTGTGCACCCAAGTTGTGGATAACATAAGATACAAGAAAAGGATGCTCGAATCGGCGCATAGGTTTGATTATAGCAACACAAACATACCCTCAAAAGCAAAAGGAAGCGGTTGAGGCATCCAACGGTAAAAGTGCTCAAGCTCCTACACATGAGGGTCGATGCAACACCCTTCTCAAGTGGTGCATGCCCCTCCTTTGGTAGGTCAAGCCTTTGTGCGACTAAGGTTCTTACCTTCATGCTTGAACAATCAAGAAAGAATGTTGTCATGCCTCAAATGCACAAGTCAATGGGTCTTCCATTCAACATTGTGGACCTGATGAAGAATACCAACATAAATGTCACAATGTGGGATGCCCTGACCATTCCTTCTCAACGTGACTTGTTGCATGAAGCTCTGGATCAACTTCCATGCATTGACCCATCTATACATAATTTTTGTGCTTATGTCAATATCTTCCAAGAAGAGGAGAAACAAGTAAGTAAATTTGTCAAAACCCACCTTTCTATATGTCCTTAATCATAGGCAAACATATTTTCCATAATAGTATGATTGAATCGGGCGCTCATACATCTATCATGCCTAAGAAGATTGTTGATGTCTTAGGTCTTAAGTATATCCCTTTAACTAAAGGAGTCATACAACTTGATGGTTCAACTGTCACTACCCTAGGAATCATCAAAGATATTGAGTTAACTCTCCATGCATGTCTAAGCCTTACAATAAGTCAAGATGTGTTAATCATTGATCTTCCCCCTTTGTTTGCCGTGTGTGTCCTGCAGGGACTTTCTTTGCTAAAGTGGGTGGTTATTTGTCTTTTGATTGGACCCATATGTTACTCAAGACAAGGTATGGCACCCGATTTACCATACAAGTTGAGCCAATATTTTCCTATCATGTAAAGTCATATGTTTCATCCCCTCTCCAAGCTAACTATTTGATCCAAGAAAAATAAGTTTCAGTTTCTAAAGAGCATCCTCTTCCACCTTTTATTCTTGATCTAGTACTTGATGAGTGGGTGGAGAGAAACCATAAGTTTGATCCATATGTTGAGGAACTAGAAGCTTATGAAACAAGGCTTGGCACTTATTGCATCCTTGAAGAAGAAGTTGTGTTACCACGCGCGCTAAAGCAGAATGAAGAGAACCTTGGTCTATAGAAGTTATACTTTGATGGATCCAAGAGAAAAAATGGTACAGGCACGGGTGTTGTTCTCATTTCCCCTAAGGATGAGAAATTCTTCTTCATGCACAAATTACAGTTCGCATGCTTCAACAATGTGGTGGAATATGAAGCAATGGTGCATGGTCTGCTTATTGTTGAAAAGAAAAAGATCAAGGTGTTTTAGATCTTTGGGGACATGGAATTAGTTATCCATCAGGTCACCAACAAGTGTGTTCATGAAAGAATATGCTTCTCAAAGATTATATACACAAAGTTTGGGATCTCATTGAGAGTTTTGATGCTCTGAAATTACAGGTGGTGTCATGCGAATGAATAAGGAAGCTGATCAGATGGTTGTGCTTGGTTTGCAGTTCTCCCCTACTAAGGACTTTGTCAAAGGAAACACTCAACACATCAAGATGGTGACTGGCCATACATTGAGACAACAACACCAACTAACAAGTATTTGACAATGGACACACGAGATCATCCAGTTAATCTAGAATGAATTTGAGTTCTCATCAAGCATGCAAGTTGATTTGCATGAAAATTATGGTGACCAAGTGATAAAACTAAAGAAAAACAAGTTGCCTAAAGGGTTGGTCACTTAGAGAAAATGTTTAGTCCTGATGATGAATTCAAGGGTGAAGAAAAGTACATGCGCGTGGCGTAAGAAGATTATAGCCCAGTCATTGTTGTGCACGGGAAGGAGTTATTGCTCAGTAAAGCTTACACACATGATGAAAAGAAGGCCTTGATTTATCTCAGCCAAAAATACAGTGATATATTCTCATGGAACTATGAAGACCTCAAGGGTTTTGATCAAGTGTTGCTCAACAATCCATTGACTTTGATCTTGGTATCAAGCTCGTCGACAAAAACAATGACCAGCTTAATCCAAAGATATGTTATGTTTGTGGAGCCTATTTTCATGTTAGAGTGTGGTACACCTTCTATGTGTTACACTCAGGTATTTTTACGGCGGTCCTGCTCGGTGAGCGGGTTAGGGGTTTAGGCGAAGCCCCAAGTAAATTTTCATGGGTGGTTTATTAACCCATGGGTAATGGGTAACCGTTATGGGCTGTTTTTGGGCCCATGGTTTTTGGTACCCTTGTTTTGATACCCACAGTTTTTTTATCAAACTTGCTTAAGCAATTGTCTATTTATATGGTCTTATGCATATGATACATACACAAGCAAATGCATTGCGAGATGTGCTTTGAATTCAGAGAGTTTGTTGAGCATAGCTCCAAATGGATATGGGTATTGTATTGAGAGAGTGGAGGCTTGTAATAAAATCGAGCAAGTGATTCTTGGTGGGACGTAGCCCAAATTGGGTGAACCACGTTAAATCTTGTCTCTCTCTATGTTGTGTTATTTATTCGCACTTTTATTTGAGATCTGTAATATTTTCTCGCATATTAGTTTCTCTTGTTGCGATTCTGTAAGGGATTATTCCACATATTTTTCTCTTATTTCCTAACAAGATAAAGCCCTCATGAGAGAGGAGTTGTCCAAACTCATTGATGCCAAGCTAATATTTCTGATCAAGTACTCTACCTAGGTCATGAATCTAGTTCCGATGCGCAAGAAGAATGGTGAAATCAGACTCTGTATTGATTTTAGAGATTTGAACAAGGCGTCTCTAAATGATCATTATCCTTTGCCTTCTATGGAGTAGATTATGTAGATTGTGGCCAACGCACAAATATTCTCAATGCTAGACGAATACTCCGACTTCAATCAAATCCTGGTTAAGGAAGAGGATAAATTCAAAGCGGCGTTCTGACCAAGTGGGGGACATATGCATATCGACGATGCCCTTTGGTTTGTCAAATGTAGGTGTAATTTTTAACACACCATGGATATTGCCTTCACGGGATACATAAATGAATTCATCTTGGTTTATCTTGATGACATCCACATTTTCTCAAAGCAAAGCGTGGATCACATGGTACACCTAGAGAAAGTATTTGAGAGATGCAAAATTTTTGGGGTATCTCTTAACCTCAAGAAGTGTAATTTTGCAGTGGTATAGGGCAAGCTTAGACCACATGGTCACAAAGGATGACATCATAATTGATCCTGAGCATGTTTCAGCCATCCTGGCCCTTTCCTTACCGGCACACAAGAAATCCTTACAGTCCTTCATTGGAAAAATTAACTTTGTTAGGCACTTTATTCCTAACTTTGCAGGACTAGTAAGGCCAATAACCCCCATGCTCAAGAAAGACATAGATTTTAGACGGAAAACATAAGGAAAGGAAAGCTTTAACAAGTTCAAGAAGGAGATTTCTTACACGTGAACACTTATCGACCCGAATTACTAAAAGAATTTCATCCTTTACGCTTATGGTGTTGATGCAAATGTTGTTGATGTTTTGACATAGGAAAAGAACAGGGCTAGAACAACCAATGGCTTTCTTCAAAGAAGACATCGAAGGACTATGTATTAAGACATAGTCACATGGAGAAATGGGTCTACACCATCATGCGCACACTCAAGAAGTTCAAGAGTATGTTCGCCACAAACCACATCAAGGTGTTATTTTCACACACAAGTGTGAGAGATTTCATCATGGGAGCATAAATGAGTGAAAAGAGAGCGCGATGGGTAACCAAAATCATGGAATATGATGTGATTATCAAAGCCACAAAGCTAGTAAGAGGGAGTGTGCTTTGCAAGGAGCTTGGTGAGAACATGTAGAATGAACCTAAGAATTCCTTGTTTCGGATGAGGATCTCCGCGTGTAGAACTTGAACAGAATGCGTGACTGGATGGAGGATATGACCACATTCCTTTACGAGGGTGCATACCCTCTTGGTTTAAACAAATCAAAGAGAAGACATCTAAGGTTGCAATCTATCCCTTATGTGTTGATTGATGGTCTTCTCTTCAAGAAGAATCTTGATGGCATGGTGTTAAGGTGTATTGACAACGAGCGGATCGAAAGAGTGTTAACCGAATTTCATGATGGATTCTCTAGTGCACACTTTTCTGCCAAGACTACAACAATGAATATCATAATGGAAGGTATCTTTTGACCTACCTGGTTTGCAGATGCACACAAGTGGGTCATAAAATGCAAAGTATGTGCTTTCTTTGCGGTAAGAAGCATTAGGGCGCTTCGCTCTCTCGACCAATCCAGGCAGACACGCCTTTTGCGCAATAGGATCTCGACTTCATAGGCATGATCAATCCACCTTTAAGTGTTGGACACAAGTGGGTGCTGACATCTACATACTACTTCACCGAGATGGAGATAAGTTTTCGTGCTCGAGAAGGAATCAATCGAGTCATCCTTGACTTTCTCAAAGGTATAGTCACAAGGTTTGGCATTCCTCAAACCATTATTTATGATAATGCAAAAGCCTTCCTTATCACTAAAATCACTGATTGAGCTCTAAATCTGGGCATCTATTTTAGGACTTGTTCAAACTATTACCCTCAAGGCAATGGTCTAGCAGAGTCAACAAACAAGAACCTGATCAGGATCATGAAGCGCACAATGAACATCAACCAAATACAATGACATACAAAGGTCTCACATGCGCTATGGGTGTATAGAATCACAATTAAAAAAGCAATAGGAACATCTCCTTACAAGCTGGTCTATGGTAAGGAAGCTACTCTTCCTTTAACGCTTGAGTTGAACCCATTAGCGCTTGCCCAACAACTGGAGTTTGAAGGCGCAGACTAGAGAGAAATCAGAATGGCAGAGCTGGTTAATCTTGAAGAATCAAGGAATGTTTCCATGATCAAGCTCTGACAACATCAATAAGCAACAAAGAAATGGTTTGACATAAATACTAGGCCTCGAGCTTTCAAAGTTGGGGAATTGGTCTTGAAATGGGATGCTGACAGAGCTAAACTAGGGTTCCATTCAAAGTTTGATGCACTTTGGAGTGGGCCATACATCATCATTTCATACAAGGAGGCTAAGTCTTTTGAGTTAATTAATCTCGATGGAGGCACACTACAAATCCCAGTAAATGGGATCTATCTCAAACCCTTCTATTGAGTTTTCTGCATCATTATGTATATATTAGAATAGTTTAAATTCCTCTAAGTGCTCTACGTGCACATTGTTTGTTTTTACATAGTTATTTCTTCTTGCATGTTTCTTGCACGAGACTCTTCTTTTACTTCGGGATGTTGGTTATCTAGCAATTTTTAGTAGTTTAGCAGATTCGAATAGAGTTATGAAATGATTCAAGTGGCTTTAAAGGGTAGTTCTTTAAAGTTGAAGATCAAAATTTCATGATTACACAACAAAATCCATGCCTAATGGATGCTATAGGCTACTGATCTCCTTCATCTAGCAAGCAGATGGCCTCGAAATTCACCAAAACTATTATCCAAATAACTCTCCTGGTTATTTGGATAACTTACGTACATATTTTGGCTCGAGATACATTCATTGCGGGTTCGCACGCACCCAACTATCTACTTGGATACATTTCCTCACGTGCCAAGCATGCTTTGCTTCTGCATTTTTCTTCCTTCCATTTTCCTTTTCCTCTTTGTTCCACTCTTCCCTTGCACACACGTTCAACGCACTCGATTTCTTCGGCCAGTTCATGCATCCCGCACGTGCGCCTCGCACTTGCTCCAAAATTAGTTAAGTCCCTGGCCCTCTCATGCACCCCGCATGTTACTTTGTAATAATTGTGCCTTGACCATACGTTTCGTGCTCACCAATCAAAGTGCGCCAATTGGGTGCCAAATATTTGCAACAAATTAGTAAGTGACACGTGGCAGAAATGACAAAACACTTTGCGCAATTGGACACCCTCTCGGTCAATCAGCGTGCACCATGTGTCTTGCGTGTGCAGGTGGCTTTGAAAATATTATCACAACCATAACTTCTGTAATAGATCTTTGATCGGTGCGCATCCAGTCTCAATCGATAGCTGTTGACGTAGGCTACAATGTTTGATATTCAAATTCAAATTCTTGGTGGATTTGGTAGGTGAGAAATGGAAAAACATCTTTTGGGCATTAATGAACATATCTAATTGCTCTAACCACTCGATTTGATCTAATCTACCTTCCATCCTTCTCCAACATGCCAAAGCAGACTCAGGGAAACACATTTGTGATTTACAGGTGGATTTATATGCATTAAATGCTTCTTGTTGGTTGTTGTATTTCAAATTCAGGTTTTCCCTCCTTCTCTTCTTCTTCTTCCATCAATTCATCTATAAATGTAAGAGTTGGGCTCATTGTTAATGTTGGACATTTTGGATCCTTATGCTTTTACTAAGGACTTCATATTTTTGTATTTTGAGTCTCAGACTTCTAGATCTAGCTCATGCATATGGATATTGTCCTCTCTCACCATTATAACTTGATTTATGTGCATTTTGGAAGTAATGGAATCATCGTTTAATGAATATTCTCTATCCTAAGCATGTTGATATTCCTTCTTCTTGCCTTTCTTTTGTATTGCGTGCTTTCTATGTCACTTTATGTCCATTGCAGCTCCATTTTTGGTTGTGTTTCGTGGAACCGATATGGTAAACATGTTTCATTTGTGCTACACATGTCTAGCCTTCTTTCACACCTTTTCCTTTCATTTTCGCTCGCATGAGATAGTGTTCATCCCTCTTTTTTTGGTGTTATCGCCTTCCTTAGTTTATTTTTCCTTTCGATTAGCCTTATATTCCTAGTCCCTTGGATTTTTAACTTAGTTTTCCTCTCATGCATTAGGAGTAGTAGTAGTGGTAGACATAGATAAAGGAACTGACCTTCTCCATAGATCCGTCTCAAGCGCGCAAGGTTGAACAACTTGGAGATGGTTCCATTGTTGTCTCAAACAACTCGACTCTTCCAGATCGAGACGCAGTGTACATTTGAATGACCAACATGGCCTAAATAGACCTAAGAGGGCAATCAAATGGTTATGGTTGCTACTCCAAACAAGGTGAAATGGCCTCTCTAAATGACTACATGGTCATTTTGGATATCCATCTACTAACCCCATCGAAGGCTTTAGGCAAGGTTTGAGCTTGGCTATAAATCATATTTCTTATATGAGATGCAAATCAAAGCATGGTGTAAAGTATTAAGGTAAGAGGTGAACTCTTTTTATAGTTTTCCTTTTGGGAGAAACTTGTATTTTGGTGCATGTGGGACTAAAATCCTCAAATTATATTAGAATTTTTAATCATGATTAGGCCTTGCTAATCACAATTAGTGAATTACCAAGTGATTAAGATGTGGGAGCCTTAATCAACTACTTAGGGTCAACTAGGAGGCTAGGATAAACTTTTGAAGCTCGCGAGACGTTGTGGAGGAAAGTGGGGTGATTTTGAGTGGTTGGAAGAGGGGTTTAAGCCAATAGTAGGGTATATTGACCAAAACAAGGGCAAAATAGGCTTAATTAGCTAATAAACGCTAATTGTCTGTTTTGAAGAGGATTTTGGCTTATGATTCGTCATAAAGTGGCATCCTGAATGCGAAAGGGATTTGGTGATCAACAAAGCGCTTGTTAATTGACCAAAGTGGCAAGAAACATTAGTTAATTAGTGAAAATCACTAATTATAATGAAATTGATAAGAATGAGAGTGATTTGTGTGTGTTTTGGCAATAAGATTGTAAAAGTGGAATTTAGGTATCTACAACTACCATAAAAGGGGCTACATTTTTGGGTTGCATACACTTTGCATAGGAAGGGAAAATGTTTTATTCCATATCACACATTTTCATTTTATCTAGCTACAACCCGCTATCTTGGCGTCATTGGCGCAAGGGCAACCTAATGACACTATTTCACACACAAACACAAAGAACTACATGGAGTGTGGAATGTAGTGTTATAAGTTCACTCATCGGGTGACTGTCGGGCTCAGTATGACTTCACATATTACATATTTCATTTCGATTTGATATGTTTGTGAGCTTGTGCAGTAGCCATAGTTTTTTTTGTAGGTTATAGGTGCCCTCGATGATTAAAGAGAGAATATCAGGTGAGTGACATGAAGTGGCAGTGAAACCCTAGTGACATAGAAGAAAGTAGATTATGAGCATCTACGCAATCACCAACACCCAAACACCCCTATCAAGCACTAGGTGCCCTTATCTAGCATTATCTTGAAGTTCCGGTTTTACAGGGGAGCGATTACGCGTTGTTTGCATCTTGCCCAACACTTTACACTACCTAGATCATTTCTAGATCACACAAGAATCAACTAAGTCATTTATCTCTCTCATTTATTTATAGTTTTACAATGTTTGTGTGTTTAACATATGTATATTTATTGTATTTTACTATATTAGTTACTTTGCAATTAGATTTAATTAAGTTTTTATTAAATCAATTGGGGCATATTATTTGCAAGGAGGGTCTTTTAGTTGATCCTGCCAAGATAACAATTATATTAGGGTTGGAAGAACCCACTAATCAAAGTGAGGTGCATGGGTTCCTTAGTCATACAAGTTACTACTGGAAATTCATCCAAGGATATGCCAAGATAGTTGTGTAAATGCAGAAGATTTTGAAATCTAAGGGGAAGTTTTACTTGGAAGGATGTGCAACAACATGATTTTGAGTAATTAAAGGAGATATTGACCACTACGCCTATCCTTTGTTTCCCTACATGGAATTTTCCCTTTCATGTTTATGTGGACACCTCGAGAAGCTGTAATCGGAATGTGTTAGCACATCTTGGTGAAGAAAATATTGATAATACCACTTGCTTTGCAAAGGGAAGCTAACACTCATGCGGAAAAACTATATAACTACTGAGCACGAGGCTTTATCCATGGTGTATGCACTTCATAATTTCAAGCAATATATTATGGCTACTCCTTTTATCTTTATACTAACCACGCATGTCTAAAATACTTGGTCAATAAGCATGTGTTACAAGGTCGAATTTGTAGATGGATTATGTTGTTCCAGGAGTTTGATTTCTTAGTGATAGTAAAACCTGGTAAGAGCAATATAGGACCTGATCACCTTTTGTGCATAAATTCGGAGGATGCACAAAGTATTGAAGATACCATGTCGGATGCCCAATTATCCAGGTTGTCAGAAAGACGTGCCCACGAACTTAGAAGATGTAACAATATTTATGCGCATGAGTATTGTGCCTGAAGGGATGAAGACTATGGGAAAAATACGATTAGTTATACGCATGTTGCACCTTACCGATTAGTTGGTGAAGACCTTTACAAAATGGGTCATGATGAAGTATCACAGATGTGTCTTGGAGCATGAATGCAAAGTAATTATGGAAGAGGTGCATGGTGGTATTGTTGGAGGACACTATGCTGGAGAAGCCACCACGCGTAAGATACTTCTAGCCGGAATTTGGTGGGAAACCATTTATAAGGATACCAAGGAGTTTATAAGGGCTTGTGACCATTTTCAGAGGATTGGTAAGCCAAGACAGAGAGATGAGATGTCGTTGCACCCCATTTCATCTGTATAACCTTTTTAAAAATGGGCTATTGATTTTTTTTTGGGCAAATTACGCCGATTGCCTTGCCAAGAACTCGACGCATAGTATATTGTCACTTATACTAATTATTTGACACAATGGGAAAAATCTAAAATTATCAAGGACCTGCACAACTACATGCTTTTTATGGGAAAATATTATAAGCATGTATGATTGCCCATTAAGCCTAACAAGTGATAGGGGTACTCATTTCCTTAATGATACCATCAGGATATTATTAGCAGAATTCATGGTGGCACATCACAAGACAAATCCTTATCACCCATAGGCTAATGGAACAATAGAGGCCTTTAATAAAATCTTGAGCTAGACTTTGACAAATATTTGTGATGTTGGTAGGAAAGATTGGGATGATAAAGTTTTAGTTGTACTTGAGGCGTATAAAACTACTTATAAGAGGTTGAATAAAGCCACAACCTTTTATTTGATCTCTCGGCATAGAAGCAATGTTACATGTTGAATTTATGTTACCATCCTTGCACATTGAGCGCACAGGAGGACTCACACATGAACAATCATTAGAAGAACGTATTGAAGGGTTGATGTAATTGGGTGAACAATGTGCCATTGTGAGATGGAGCTAAAAGAAGGAGAAGGCATGAAAAAGGCTTGGCATGATAAGCATATTCAGAGCAAGTATTTTTCAGTTGGTGGATTGGTACTTCTCTATGACTCAAAATTTACGCGTCACTTGAGAAAGCTAAAGGTACAATGGTTGGGACCATTCGAGAGTAACTAAGAGTTTATAATCGACGCATGTCGATTACAGAACTTGATGGAACAATGTTACCTAGTTACTTTAATGGAAGTAGGTTGAAGCCCTACTATAAATAAGCTTCTTTTATATTATTTTTGTAATAAATCAAGTATTGTCATATAGCTTAGATTTCTATTTCAAGTTTTATTTTGTTGATTTTTTGTAATAAGCGTGTTCATGTGCGGGAGCTGATTTATTTTTTAAGTTTGATGTGCATGGGACCACATGTCCCTTTAATGTGGGGTAGTAGGTAAAGGCGATCGCAGCCTTTGAAAGCCTTTGAAATCTCTAAAGTTGTCAATAATTGGATCATAGTGGTCAACGGTGAATGAAACAATGGTGCTAATGCTAAATGGTGGACTATTTTGCTCAATGGTGTACAAGGAACTTTGTAATGATGAAAACAAGTGGAATTTATTGATATACTAGGCAAGATAATGTGAGATACATGAGATAAGAAGCACAAAAATAAATATACTCGGTATGCAACGCAGAGGGAAGAAAGGTGCAGAGCGGGAAGGTGTGCGTAAGGGGATTTATAGCTTGGGAAAGTAGTTGCGCGACAAAAGGTTATGGATGTCGTGCGCATGGACGGGAGACCAAAAAATAACCACATTAAATTTTGTGTATGACGAAGCATTAAAAGCACTCCAAAAGTAAAAATTTATATAAAAGCGCGAGCATTGGTTGTATTTTTCACTTTTTAATCGAGAACTCTTACAATTTTTGTGTGATTTCGTGAACTTAAGCATCAATGTCCTAGGGAAACCGTGAATCTAATGACCAGAGACTGTGATCTCCTTGCACTTGGAGGGTTTGAAGTTTTAGATAACGTAGTGGTAGTAGAGGACAAATTATGAGGGCTGAAGTGTGAAGTTTAAGAGGTGTCAAAAGTGGTTGTGTTACAGGGTTGGTCGTGGAAATAATTGTAGAGCTAGGGCACAAAGGGTCGGAAGAAAATAATATTGTGATTGAAGAGTAAAATTTTTAGTGAAGACACCAAATAAGTTCTAAGGAATTAAGATTATGAACAAAACAAGGGTTGTCATACCTAGGGTACACAATTTGTAGGGTTACTTTCGATTTTAGGTTGTAAATTTGAGCAATGGGATGAGTAGAAAATATGGCCAAGGGAAAGAAAACAAGAGAGGCACCCCTTGATGACTGGTTCTCTAAAATACAATATCCACAAGAGGTCATCGTTGGAAAAAAAAAGGAGTCTAAGGTGTGGAAGTGCAAAATAAGTGAGTACAATCATCGTGCTCCATGACATAAAGGAGATATAAGGAATGATACATTGATAGAAACAAGCCAACACATGGAGGAAGGTCAAATTATGATTGATGACAAGGTAAGTAAGATCTTGGAAAGTTTTGGTGTCTTGCTGCTCTTTGAGTTTCCCTTCTTTCGAAAACACAGGTGGATTTTTCATTGGTTGGAATCAAGGGTCCATGAGGACTACTTTTACTTTGTGGGAAGAAGAATGTGCATCTCTGACCAATTAATAAACAAAGTGACAGGATTGAGAGTTAGGGGTGATGAGATTGCAATGGATATGCATGATGAAGCAGAAGTGGAATCAACAACTACAAAATTTCACTATCGAGGGGAAACAATGCATTCAATATTGCCAACATCTTAGACCCTAGGACAAGAGTGGTTACATGCTTGGTTAGTTACAAATTGGGAGCCTCAGAGCGATGGTCAAAGGTAAATAAGATTTTTTTTTCCATATATGAAACATAAGATAACAAATGACGAAGGGGAGAAGATAACTAGGGAATCCATTTTGCTACTTATTATATTTTAGAAAGACTGAGTCTGGATGGACCACCAAGGTGTGAATGGGAACACCCTGTGGAAACTCGATCCCAAAGTGCGAGAGGTTTGTAAAATATACTTGTGATGGAATGATCATAAATGCATACAAGGCTCGCTTGGACTTATGGTACAAGCGGATGTGCGAAGCCTTTGAGAATGAATGGCGCATACCTTGAGAGATGCCTATTGTGTTGGCTAGACAATTTTTTTTTTTTGTGATGTAACACTTCTATCTTGCAATATTTTTGTTGTTAAATGGAGAAATGGGTCATTTCTACAAGTGCCTTTTTCCTTCACATCTAGGTGCTTGAAGCTTGGTTAATAGAATAAGGAGGCATAAAACTTAAAATTTAAGGTAGACAAGGTGGATGTAGAGTACCATACTCTGCGTAAGACCTATCATTACTGCGTAACAAGACAATCTTATGAAGAAAATCTAGAGTCAAATGGGATGGACCTCAATCCCATTGTAACTTTAGTAGTTGGAAAGGAGCTTTGCGGGGTGTATGCATATATGCGCCCAAAGTTACAATATGGACAAGTGGTGGAGGTATGCGACATTACTATTACACCACCTTCGGGAAGGGAAACCAAGAGACAAAAGAAGTGTAGTTCGAGCTAATTAAAGAGGAAGAAAATGAAACGAGAGGGCAATTGAACCACATTGCGTGGAAAAGGAGGAGAACAATAGTTGGATCAAGTTCAACATGCATGATCCGTAAACACAATTAATTATTTTTACTTCCACAACTGTTTACCCGGATCTTATAAAAATTCATCAACTTCGGTATGTTAATTAATCCAAAATTGATGAAAATTTGATTTTAATCGACTTAGGACTGATCCAAAATTGATTTCAAAATCGTTGTTTGATTAAAGCCATCTAGATGTACTTTAAACATGATTTATCCAAAAGTGTCACAAATTATTATAAAATGTATTTTCTGAATTTAATTAATACTGATTTGAATGTAGAAAACTAAATCGAAATAAAAATGTAATCGTAAATGAAATACGACACCAAAATTGTTAACGAAGTTCGACATGCAACTCGCGTATCTAGGTCCATACGAACCGATCTATTGAATTCACTCAAATTGTAAGTACATCAACCCTTACAATCAACAAAATAGATTACAACCTGCAATAATGTACTTTCAAACCTTTGAAAGACCCTAACTAAGCTCGGTAAATGTCTTTCACCTTTATGAAGTACTTGTCAAGGTTACTCCCTTAGAAATTTCGTAAAATAGTGACTTCCACAAAAATAAAAACTCTAAAACAAGAAAATAATTACACCATCAAGAGCGTATCAAATTTTTTAACATTTCAATAGTTCACTCCAAAGATTGGTTTTACCTTTAAATGCTCCAAAAATGAGGATTACTACAAACTGGTCTAAATTGCCCCTATGTTTAGACCTGCAAAAACTTCTTAAATAAGCAAGCCCCTTACTTAACTCACCGAGCTATAATGGATTGGTGGTGAGGCATAATTTGGTGATTGGGGTTCAAACCATCCCGATCACCCTCTGCTGTTCAATATTCCCCTTTGGGAATTATCCCACATTTATGGAGTTTGAAGTGAGCGGTGGTTTTAAATTGGTTTGTCCGCCCTATTAATTCGTGGCATGGGCCATACATACCCTTTGTTTTGCTGCATAGTGGCGGTGTGACGAGTTTGATTGATTGACCAAGTTGATAGGGGCTACGTTGGGCTTGACCACCATTTGACTTATCCGTCCATGTGGGTTGCTCCACCATTTTCCGAGTTGATTTCCTTGTCCGAGTTTGGATCGTCGGTTCGAAGGAGGTAAGGTTATGACGAGTTGGCTCGGTTGTTGACTTGCCGAGATGTGAACAAGTTGGGTGATGTGGGGAAGATGAGGTGGCAACTCGCTGATTTGGCTAATACCACTCGGTCTCCAATGCAACACATAATGCGATGCACTATTGATCCCACATTCAAACTACAAATGCACTAAGTGGGACATATAATGAAAATTGTGGCAATGTAGTAGTGAAGAAATGGTGGCAAAGACACCCCTCCGTTAAAAAAGTGTGTCGACCTTGACTAAGGGCTCCCAACCAACAAATAATGGGGCCCACCTTCTCGAACATGAGAGTCTAAGACTAGTGTCGTAAAACCAAATTTTAACACTTTTTCCCATACTTTATTTTTTCCACATGTCGCAACCTAATTGGCTAGTTGACCTGCCGAGTCCAAACTTTGACCAAACTTTGACCAATGATATCTTAAGCATACAAAATCATTTCAGGTGTTTTTGATATCGTTGGAAAGATATCAGAAATCTCTACCGCACTATCATGTTTTAGGGAGATCTATGGAACTTTTGCAGCCCCAAAATGTCGTCCGGATCAATGCACCCCTCCTCCGGGTCTCTCCAACTAGCCCAACTGAAAGAGCACACATGACAAGCCCAAGCGAGAGGAGAAGATTGATGGAAAAGCTCTTAAAACAAGTGATGATTGAGGGAGATAAGGGATAGAAGAGCTACAACAATATGAGGTACGTTTGAAGAAGATATACCCATCGACACCTCGAAATACATGTGGAGGTAGGACAAGAAGATGAGTGAGGATATGAAAATGAGGAGTTTGACCGAGGAATCTTTGCATTCTTAATTATGTTAAAGGTACTTTGTTTATTGATCTATCACATTTATGAGCTCCTACATGTTTATAATCATAGCTTTAAAATGAATCCTACTATCCATCTTGACTCTTTTTGCAGTTTACTCTAACAACTATAATGGAAACAAGTGTTACTTAACAAAAACAATATTTGACTACATTGTTGTCATGCTGTTTACTCCTTAAATGGCCTATTCTTAGTTCAATTTTATTCCAAATTGGAGATTTTTGTTTCAATATTTATATTTTTTCCTCGCCTTCACATATTGTAATCGAGTCCTTGAAACCAAAAATCTTACTTGGGTTTAGTTCAAAATTGTTTTTTTCATTTGGATCATGCTTTAAAGCCATAGAGTTTTGCTCTTGGTTGCTTATTCTCACATTATAATTGCTCAACACATATTGTTCTTATGGATTTTACTTGGACTTGATTTTGTAGGTTGTTTCATCTTTCGATTGAGTATTCCCATTTCAATTCTTCACTTTTAGATCCATTCCTCTCGATTCTAATAATCTTTGGCAACCTATCCCACTATTTTCTTACATTTGATATTTTAAATGAAAACAACACCTAAAAAGTCATCCAATGAGATTTGAACACATAAAAGAAACCCTCACAAATTTGATCTTTATGTGCTATTGTATATTTGGGCTTAAAAGAAATAGTCCAAAATTTGAGCTCTTTGTCTTCGCGTGATCAAAATGACATTTGGAATCTTAAAATACTTTCTCCTCTTCAACCATGTTACCAAATGTGTATGCATGAAAAGATTAGTTATGCAAGTATAAATGAAACTAACACCTAGTAGTTCCACCATATAACTAAATCTATCAAGAACATCACGATAAGAGCTTATAAAACTAACTTCTTTAAATATGAATGAAACTTTGAATAAACCAAACTAACATCCTAAGCTATGTTTTACTCTTTAGATTGCTAACTTTAAATGAACCTAGTTAGATCCTAAGCAATCAGATTTGTGTTGTTTGCTCCAAACAAGGTGAAGAGATCTCTCTAAAATGGCTACAAGACCATGTTTAGATATTCTCCTACTAACCAAGCTTGGAGTGATGGATGCAAGATGAAGAAGCCACTACAATGGAGGAGGGCTCAAGATCAAATGTCTTATAGCTTTAGCTAATACAAATGAGATCTCATGCATTTCTAAGGAGTCAAGGTGTAAAATTGAAAGGGATACCTTAGGCTTGTATTTATAGGTTTCCATTTGAGAAAGTTTAGAATCCTAGTGCATGTGGGACAAAAGGGTAAAGCAAAAATGCACTTTTTGATTAGATTAGGAGCTAATTAATCTTTTAGGATTAATTAAGGATCCTAAGTAGGCTTAGGAAGCTTTCTGAGAGTATCTAGAAGGGTTTGGATATATTTTGGAAGTTTTGGAAGGGATTTAGCCAATAAGAAGGTTTATTGGTTAAATGCAAGATTAGAGGCTTAATTAACATATAATTAGCTAATTAAGAGGATTATCACTAATCAAAATGTTGTTAATTGACATCCTGAGTGAATTAGAAGCATAGTTAGATAACAACATGTCGTTATATGTTTGAGGTGAGAGGGAGTGAAGACAATTAGTGCAATTTAAGTATTAAACTGCGGAAGTGGATTTTAGGTGTCTACAAGATGAACTACAACCTACATCATTAAAGCTCTCTTTAAGACATTTCTAAAGAATATAACTGCGTTAAAAAAAGAGTTTCTGAGTATTTTTATGTTCAACAATCATTGGTTGATGCTCATGTGCCCATCAACATTAACTCACCACTCATAAAGTGTCTTATGTGTGCACATGGTGTGACTATAGGCTACTCACATTCATGTGTTCTTGAGCTCATTTATCTATCAATGACAACTTTGTGCACCGCCAAATTCAAGGTAGTGCTTATTAAATCGACATTCATATGCCTGTTAACTTTAACTCAACATTCACATAGTGTCTTATGCATACACATGGTGTGATCATGAGCTAGTCACATATTTTGTATCTTTGGGATCTTTCATTTCTTGTTGACAATTTGTGCCCATCAATTTTAATGCAATGCTTACTGAGTTCCTCTTCCCTCGATGTGGCTCAATCACAAGTCCTTGTAATCACATAGCCTCTTGTAGTTTGCAATATAATTTTAAATCTATAGACACTTTGATGGTGTCCAAGGACACCATGTGTTTAATGGTAAAAAATGCCTCAAACACATAACAAACAAACATTAAAAGGGTCCTAAGTATAAAAGTAGATCAACAATGCGAAGATACACCACTTGTGTTCATCACATATACTTAAATCCACAAGGTGCTTGGAACACATTAATAACAAAATAGAAGTTCGTAGAGCTCGTGTTTTATAAAATCTTTTTTTGTTTGGTTGGGTTTGAGGTTCTGCGAAATAAAAAGAGCTCGTTATATTAAGCATATAATAAAACCTTAAGGAGTAAACACACATATCTTCTTAATACACTTGTAATTTAGTAAAATACATGAAGTCCCACAACTTTTATAAATGAAATCAAGGGCACAAAACAAATGCACTCAACAACATCATGGGTTCTATTATTCACAAGGATTGAAAATCACATGGTTTAACAAGTCTTATAACCAAAAGGGCCCTATGAATAGATTTAGATTGATATTATAGAATCGAAGAATGTCGGGGTCCTTGTTACATAACTCCTTATAACCAATTATTTTAAAGGTTATTTATACAAATTTAAAATGATGGGACTAAAAGGTCGATAAAATATAAGGAATCTTTTGCACTAAAAATCTTACGGAAGATTTTCACATTTTGTGTATTAGGATTAGAATGACAACGATTTACCTTATCGCAACTATAGATACAAAATTTAATTGTGCAAAAGTCACCACATGCACTTGAAACCATATCAATGTGAACACCCCTTAGCAATAAACATTGCACTTAACACCAATATATGTACTTCAAAAGTTCAAGCACTCGACTCCTATAAATGCTCAACCAGTACATGTATCAAACATTCTTATTGGATTAGAAGCATAAAATATAGAGACACCAATAAGACTTTACAAGAAAGAACACTTGTAAGATTCTAGTGATGGTCATCTAACACAAGTTGGTATATCAAATTGACAAATGTATAAGATCAACTCCCTTGAATATACACATTATAATAAACCGCCAAACTAACAACATAGTCCCATGGAGGGGCTTTTGCTCCTATTTTGTTGCATCAAAAGTTATGTGAAAAATTCTAAAGCTAGTTACATAAAATAAAACAATCTTACCCTAAATAGGAGCTCTTATTTTTTGTCCACTCAATTTAAGAGGTCGCTCGGGTGGGGGTTTAGTAGTTTCCTACTACAGTTAAGTTTTTAGTCCATCTCACACATAATATATATTCCCGCCATCCATTTTTTGTGATTTTAGAGGGAGATTTACTTTTTATTTACCTGCGAAGGAATTCTAAAAAATCTCAAAAAATGTTACTAATTTTTTTTAATAAAAACACCAAGTATTTATTATGATAAATACCTCTAAATTTTACAGGGCACCCACTAATAAATTTGAGAAGCCCATACTTTTACGTGCCTCACTTCCTTCAAAAAACTAAAATGGTAAAAACTGGACCTCCTGTTCATTTGTATTTTTTCCCTTATATTTTTCGAATAATCCCCCTCGAGTATTCTTTTGTCCCTTCGGTTTATTTTTCAAATAATCCCCTTCACGTCCACAATTATTTCGCTCATTTGTTTTTGTCTTTGCCTGCATAGTTATTGAGCAGGATCTATGAATTTTGTGCCTCATCGATGCATATTTTTAAACCAGATTATTAAATAGGAGAGTGAGGGTGATATTTTTTTGTAACGATAATGGCAACCATTGCAAATTCTGCGTATTTCCGCTTCAGTTCATCTTCATGGAGTTTTAAATTGGCCCCTCGCTCAAGCCAGAGCAAGCAAAGAATGCCAACAGGTATTCCTTTATTTGCTCTATTAATCAATATCATAAAAACCATAAATAACCCTAAATCTTACATTGTTATGTCCTTGAGCTAGCATCCGTAATCAATTCATAACGTTAGATTGTATGATCCGGATACTCAACCAAAAAAATCCCTTAAAACTCCAAAATTCTGTGTCAATACACTAAATAGCAGATTGGAAATAAATAAATAGCGACCTAAATAAAAATCAAAGACAAAGTTAATCATACATAAAATTGGGCAGATCTTCTTGCAGTTATGCGGTCTTATGAAACACGATTGGTTTTTAAACTGCCACCATATGATGATATTATGCACAATTACAGAGATCTTTGCTGCCTTGACGATGAACTCGAAATCTCAAGTAAAGATTGCCATCTAAAACTCGGGGTATTCATTGTAAAACTAGACACTTACAGAAACAATCATCTGAATGAGTGAATACACTTTCGTAGCTCCTACGAACCAATTTGTCCTAAAGGAACATCATCTCATTTCATAATTAGGGACCACTAAGAGATCAATGATTATGACACAGTTGTTTAAGGATGTTACTTGGATAAGATGGTATGGCTATGGGGTTTAGTTGATGTGAGAGTCTTGGCGATGGACTCTCCCTTTTATCAGTGCCTACCTCTTTATAATGCTTTTTTATCGGCAGTAGATTTTTAAAAAATGACGAGTGAAATTTACATGAATTTACACTTTCTCTGGTATTCTATTTCCCTAACTTCAGATATCTGAAATTGGTACGCTTACTTTTTGGCACAAACTTGGTTTCTTTCTATTTAAGCTATCATCTTCGTTGACATATGCACTTCTTATTAAAACTTCCTTAAATCTTAGCATATTCACATGACTTGTACTTGGGAAACCTGGAAGATTGAAAGCAAGAGTTGACTCAGCACTTGGAAAAAAATCATTAAAAACTCAACAAATACTTGATAAAATGCCAGTTGAAACCAGCCATACCAGACAAACTATGAAATTTCGTAATTAATTTTGATTTTCATAATCAATACAAATGTCAATGGGAACTCTTAGCTTGACACAGAGTTGACTCTGGTTTTTGTCAGGGAGCCAAGTCAAACTAGGGAGTACGTGGCTACTCAGGAGGACTGAAGAGTACGATAACTAGCATAGACCCACAGTAATCTGGGTCTGATGTTTTTTGCTGATAGGTGGCATTTTCAATTTATTTTTCCTCCCATGGTGACATTCTTTGGTGGGCCTCTCATTTTGCCCATTCGTGGACTCCCTTTGGACCCTTTGGATCACTATCTAGACCTGTCACATCCCTCCTTTTGGGCTCCTCCGTGGTCATGTACTGTCTGCATTGATAAATCACCTGACACTCCCTGAATGTGGATTTGTCTAAAAGTGAAATGTATGATCTAAGCTTAAAGGAACTCGAGCTTCCACTCTATACGTTACTGTAATTGATCTCTTATCCATTATGCATTCTTTGATATTATTGCATGAGAACTACATCAATGGATGTTTCTCCTTGCAGCTTGCCTGCTTTTTTGGCACATAATGTTTCATGCTTTTTGATAGTTGATTTGTTCCAAACTGTTTCTCCTCATCTTATTTTGGGATATATCTCATTATCTATGTAATAAGTTAATAATGTATTTGTGTCAAAATGCATTTATGAATGTACATTAAAAATGCACTTGTAATAGGTCACTTGATGAAATTGTGGTGCCATTTGGATGATGTGACATCATCCTTGATATTAACACCCTTGATGGGCTAGTCGATGTGCCCCTCACACACACTCTCTCTCGTGTCACAAGGAAATTGACTATTGGTATTGTGAGATGTACAAAAGAAATGTATGATTTATTCACTGCTATATTTCAAAGTGTGAATATATCCATAAATATTAAAGACGCTTCGAAAGATAAAAGTTTTCTCAAGGTTGAATGGGCGAATCTGGCGTTGTATCTAGTTATCTTGTGAATATTACCAAGTTACGAGATCAGCTGTTCACTATTGGTTTTGATGTTCAAGATGAGGAGTTGGTAGCCATTGCATTGAATGGCTTCTTCCCAGTATGGGAAGCCTTTGTGACTGGTATTTGTCCCTATGAGAAGTTTCCTTCTTACAATCAATTGTAGGACACATTTTTCCAAGAGGAAACATGTAGAGAATCAACTTTAGCAAAGAAAGAAGAAACCCAAGATCTTGTTCTCACTAGGAAGATGAAGAAGGTTTAAAGAGCCTTTATGATTAGTATTCACGCCTCTGAGAAGTTACCCTCTCACAATCAGTTGTATGACATATTTTTTCAAGAACAAACACAAAGAGAATCAACTTCAGCAAAGAAATAAGAAGCCCAAGATCTTGTTCTCACCAGAAGATGAAGAAAGGCTCAAAGAAGAAGCCCGAGAAGGGTAAGAAAGAGGAAGTCTCTTCCTCTTATTCCGGTGCAAACAAAAAGAAAGGTCAAGCAAATTGTTGTAAATGCAAGAATAAGGGACATTATGCTTATCAATGTTTGGAGCAGAGGGTCAAAACAAGAGGAAAGGAAAATTTTGGAATAAGTACTTTGTTGAGAATGCTCACGTTGTGGTTGAGTCAGACAAACTTTCCTTTAAACTTGAAACCAAAATTTCTATGATTTCAGCTCTTTTGTCTCATGTTACTTCAAGATAAAGTTGGTATGTGGGCAATTGAGTATATAGACACATGTCTCATGACAAGAGTATTCAACTTGCTACCAGATGAAAAAATCAAAATTCAAGGGGGCCTAGGAAATGACAGCTTTTATCTAGTGATTGGAGTTGGCACCATTCCTATTCGGATGCTTTCATGTGATGTTTTCCACTTGAAAATTGTTTTTTATGTTCCTGGATTGATTGAGAACTTGTTTGTTGTTTTAGCTATTACTGATGTCGTGTAAAGTTGAGTTTGATCATGAATAGCGTGCCATTAAAGATTGCAACCATGAACCTTCACATGTTTTGGCTAAAGGAGTGTGTGATGGCTTCTTGTATAAACTTCTTACAGCCTCTACCGCTCATGAAGCCTTGGTGCATGCTTATGCTGAGACGTGTGGGTTATAGTACAAACAGTTTGGGCATTTGCACTACGGTGTGTTACCCCTTTTGAAGAGTATAGAGCATGGCCTGCCAGATTTTAAAGTTGAGGATACTGGAGTGTGTAAGGGATGCACACTCCAAAGCTCTCTTTCTTACTAGTTAGCGAAGATCAAGGGAGATCCTTGAATTGATCCACTTGGATTATGCAAAATTACATCTCCTCCTTACTTGACAGGTAGTGTTCTCTTTGTCTCTATTGGCGATTCTTCACAAAAACGTTGGATTTACTTTATGAAGACTAAAGATGAAATTTTGAGCAAGTTTAAAGAGTTTATGGCCTTGGTGGAGAGTCAGGTGGGTAGGAAGGTTAAAAAAATCAGATCAGATAGTGGAGAAGCGTACGCCTTCAATCAGTTTTGACACTTATTGTAAAGATTTAGGGTATAAAGAGAGCTCACAGTTTCTTACAATCCCTAACAGAATTTTGTGGTCGAGAGAAAGAACGTGTCCATCATTGGAACTGCAAAAGTCACGATCATGATAAGGTTTTGCCCATGTGTCTTTGGGCTGGAACATGTAGTACTAATGTTGACATCTTGAACCAGTGCTTGCACATGGTATTAAAAGACAAAATGTTGGAGGAGGTTTTCAAAGGTAAGATGACTAAGGTATCTCATTTCCTGAGATTTTGCCTCCCTCATTTACATATGTATACTTATGGATAAAAGGACAAAGATGGAGCCTTAAAGTATCAATGGCATCTTTGTGGGGTGTAGACATCTAAGGCCTACTGGATCTATATTCCGAGGCAGAGGAAGAAAGTGGTTAGTAGGAAAGTAAAATTTATTGAGAATGGATAGTCCTCAAGTTTGAAGGAGCCTTCCAAGTGATTGAAGAATCAGAGACACCCGCTATACCAAACTCAGTTCAAAAATCAAATTCTGTCTGATTGATTCTAGCCAAGGAGAAATGAATTTCTCAGGTCTTACAAGATGCAGAGGAGCATGTTGGCAAACTCACTACTTAAATTCAGCTAAGCCATCCACATAAAACATTTCCTGTATGTCTTGCATTAATGAATTCTATTCTTGATGCAGAGCCTTTGAGTTATGAGGAGGCTAATCAAGAACAAGTATGGTGTGAAGCCATGAATGAGGAATATAACTTCATCATCAAGAATGATGTTTGGGAGATTTTACCAACTCCAGAGGAGAAATTAGTGATGGATTTTGGACAGCTGTTCAAAATAAAGGTTGCTGCAGATGGGGGCATCGAGAATTGCAAATCATGATTTGTAGCTCTAGGGTTCTCTCAGAAAGAGGGAGTGGAATACAATGAGACATTTTCCCGTGTAGCAAGGTATACCACTTTTAGAAGTATCACATCTATGGCTACTTGATTTTGTTGGAATTCACATCAAATCAATGTAAAACCAACCTTCTTGAATGGTGTCATTGAAGAAAAAATATATCTTAAATCAATCTAAGGGTTTTAAGATCCATGAACATGACACTCATGTGTGTAGACTAAAGAAGGCATTGTATTGGTTAAAGAAAACACTATTGGGATTTGGCCCAAGTGCAATAAGCTGAAACAGAGAAGAGCTATGCTAAAACATGATTCTTAACAATACTATGAAAATGGTGCACAAAATAGACGCAATATTTTCTTATTGGAAAAACCTGCATAGGTACGTTTGTTCTATACTCTTCAAGGTTTTGCAACCATCATACAGTTCATACACTACATTGTGTAATTGTATTTACATCCACATTTGAATAGAACAAAACGTGCTAAGACTTAGTCGTCTAACTACCTCAACAGTCTCAAGGATTGTTGCAACTGTTTATGATATTCACTCCAAAGAGAGTGTGTGCCTTTATACCAGCACATTACTTTGTAAACCTCATGTACCGGAGAATCCACACTTTCTCTCCAACCACTGAGAAAAGTCATTTCACCCCTATACCAATCATGTTAGAACATTATCAAAACATTGCTTGCACACCTCCACTTGACAGATACAATTTGACAAGTGTATGGTACGTCTTACTAACACACATGTTGCTTTATAGTGCTGCACAACTCCTACTCTGCACTAATATGTAACTCCCCGCACAACAATCAGCTAGGATACAGCCATGTGCACAACCTTCCTAGCGCATAGTTGTAGCAAACACATTGCTCACCCGTGCATTGCTTCACATGCACAAATTCTTGCACAAACTTTGTGTACGAGTAGTGATTTGCAAGCTTGCACAACACACCATTTGTGTAATGTCCCCATTTTTGAAGACCCTTAGCCTATCATTCCCTGTGGGCTTTAGGGATGTTGCAAGGGGAAAAATATATTAAATAATTAGATAATATTGCCTGGAGAGTGATTTTAATCATTTGACATTATAAAACAATATTTATTTAATTATTTAATATTTATGGAGCAAGTAATGTATTTAATTATTTAATTAAATTCCCAAAATACAAATTAAAAAGGGGAATTAATTAAATAATAATTAGGGGGCTTTTAAATATTAAAATCACCCTTTTAAAAGGGACGCCACACTTAGGGGAAATAAACTTCTTTTATTTAATAATTTCCCTCTCCTAGGGATTTCGAATTTTGTGCCTCCTTGCTTATAAAAGGAGTGTTAGGATCATTGTTAGACTCATGTTATGATGATATTTATTTTATGCTCCATGCTTGGAGTTGGGATGCATGCCCATTGATGCTTTCTCTCTCTCTCTTGCGTGGGAAGTTAGTGAGCTGGTTTTGATCAATTGAAGTATTTTCTCTTGCTCCATTGTTGAGTTCTCTTGTGTTGAAGACTGTTATTTGGAGGGTTTTTGAAGTGTAGAAAGAGCTGAAAATAATTTATGTCATTCCATCTAACCCTAGCGACTTGATTGAGACTTTTGGGGGCTGTTTTGGAGGGTTTTCGGGTGTCATAAAATTCAGATCTTTAGTTCTTTGGAAAGATCTTAATTTATAGAATTATCTGCATTTTATTTGAGGAGAAAATATGGAATATTGAAGGAGTTATGCATTTTTGAATATTTCAGTTGTCTGCAGGCTTTTCTGGGTATGGAAAATTGATATTTATATCAGATCTGCAGTTTGGGGTTGATTTAATATTGCATATGATTGTAGAAACTAGGAGAAATAAGGAGAAGATGTTTTCATAATTTTTGGAGTGGATTTGATGCCCTAAATGTGCTGGGCGACCTACTTTTTAGGTCAAAATTAGGGTTTTGGGTTGGCTGTGCGAAATCTGATTTTTGCATATTGTTTTTCATATTTTTGTGGTCCATTATCCAAAATTTCAGCTCATTTGGACTTCTTAAAAATTGCAGCAGTTTAGGGTTTGAATATTAATTATTTACAACTGTGTGTGATCAGATTTGTGTTAATTCCTAACTTGTCCTAGAAGGGGACATTACAATCTGCACACAACCATCTTGCGTAGAACAATGCAAAGTGTTAAATACTCCCAACATTTTCCCATTTGTTGAACACTTTGCATAAGGGGAACACAAATCCATACTTCAACATTTGTGAACAACTCGTGTCTAACCTTTTCTATACTAGCAAAACTTCTCAGTACTCATTGCCTTAGTCAATGAATCCATAACGTTATCATTAGTGTCCACCTTCTCCAACAAGATATCTCCTCCACCATTTCCCTTACAAAATGGTATTGCACATTAATGTTCTTCATCCAAAAATAATATTCGGGGTTCTTTGCTAGCAGATGGCACTCGATTGTCACTATCTATCTTTATAGTCTTTTGAACAAACCCAACAATAGAGCACCACTTTTGAAGCCAAATTGCTTCCTTGCTTGCATGAGTAGTTGTCATGTACTTGGCTTTTGTAGTGGTATCACAACACTTGCTTCTTGTTTTCTCATCCAGCTTACAACTCCAACAAACAAGCTGAACACATATGCATTGGTAGACCTACGGCATGCACAAGGTCTCCACTCTAGTCGAATCCACAAAACCATGTAGACTCAAAGTCTTGCTTTCACTAGGCTTGCCTTGATAGAAAATTGCATAGTTGGAAGTCCGCGCAGATACTTCAAGACCCTCTTCACCACGGTCCCAATGTTCCTTGGCTAGTTTGGAGTTGGACATGAATCCGCTTACTACTCCCACTTAATGTGCAATGTCCGGTCTTATCCAGGCACCATTGCATACATTAGGCTTCTCACCACACTTGTATATGGAACCGAGCCATGTCTTCCAACTTCTCTCGTGTCTTTGAGCATTGGGCAGCAAATAGTTGTTGATCACATGGAAAGGGTGTGTGCACAGTTTGTTGTATTGCATATGAACCTCTCCTTAATTGTCTCAACGTATTTTCTTTGATCTACATATAGTTTCTTGTTTGCACGATCTCGTTTCATTTCCATGCCCAAAATGAATTTTGCAACATTGAGATCCTTCATGTCAAATTGCGCAAACAAGTGAGACTTAACCTACTTGATCATTGCCTTGAAATTTCCAATCAGTAGCATGTTATCCACATAAAGGACTATGATGACAAAGTTTTCCCTTTCTTCCTAGAAGTACACACAAATCAAGTTTGCTGCGCACAAGCAAAATTTTCAACAATAAATGTCAAATTTCTGATTCCACATCCTTGGTGATTGTTTGAGGCTATATAAGGACTTAATTGATCTATATACCAAGTCCTCCTTGCCTTTGACCTTATTATAACTTTTAGGCTGCACCACATATGTTTCTTCTTCAAGCTCACTATGCAGAAACACTATTTTAACATCCATTTGATCTATCTCCAAATCAAACACAACAACAATGGCTATAAGAAATCTAAAGAAGTCAACTTCACAACAGGAGTTAAGTCAATTCCCACCACTTGAGAGGATCCCTTTGTAGTAGGCAAGCCTTGTACATCTCCATCTCATCTTTTGCATTGTTTTTCATGTAAACCCATGTGCAACCCACAAGTTGAAGTTTTCTTCCAAGAGGTAGTTATACCAAATTACCAAATCCTAAGTCTCATTCTTATCTAAAGACTCAATTTCCTCCTTCATGGATTTCTTCCAAGACTTGCTCACTTTTGATCCAAGAGCTTCCTTTGACATCTTGGGATCGTCACCATTAGTTATTACTAGCAGGAATGTAGAACGAAAATCTAGGGTGCTATACCTATCGCCAAATAAGCACCCCTGCTTATTTTAGGCCACTAGTTGCAAAAAAAATGAAGAGTTGAGAGCCTTGATCGATGTTATTCATTTACTTTCTATGCCTTGACATCTCAAAACTTGTCACAATTTCTTAAATTGATCGATCTAGGTCCTTCACGGTTTGTGTAAAAATCTGTGCAAATTAAAAAAATTCGCCAAGGAAAAATCTGTGCAAAGTAAAAATTTGCGCAAAGTAAAAATCCACGCAAAGGCAAAATCCGCGGAAGGGTAAAGTAAAACCACGGATTAGTGAGAATCCGCCGAACATTGCAGAAAGTCGTGGAACAAAGAGGAGACTTTGAGATCCAATCGAGAGATGGACACATGACAAAAGTGACCTTGAGGTTTAATTTGACTGCCCCAAGGCCATCAACTGTGTTAAATAGCCTAAGAATCTTCAATCAACCATAACTTTTGATACAAGTTACCAAATCAAACAAAATTGGTTTTGTTGGAAAGCTCTTGAGGAGCCCTACATGATTAAAGTGGTTTTGGGTCCCTTTCAAGCTTGTTTCGTGACCAAATAACTGATTCAAGGGCCCACAACTGTTTTCAGATCTGAGTTTTGCAGCACGAACTGAGCCTTATTCTTTTGCTCATATCTTTTGATCTAGAGACTCTTTTCACCTACACGTTATATCAATGGAAAGGTCATGAGAAAAGCTTTGTTTTGAGACCAATTTTAGAGGTTATAGTGAAGGGATCAGAGAGATGTTCTTGACAAAAAAATTGAAGACTATTTTCAAGCTTTTTCTCTATTTGGGGCACCCAAATCAATTTTTTTGTTTCCCTTCGGGTCTGTTTGATCTCACAACCATTTCTCAAAGTGAAATATTTCTTGATGGCCCACAAAACATTGGATCGGGGAGTTAGGAGATCTTATAACAAATTAGAAACAAACAAGGAGCAGTTTCAGTGGTCCCAAAAACACAATCATGGCTTTATCAGACAAATGGCAGCTCAATGTTCACTATCTCTCCTGATCTTGTGGGCATTCGTGGATATCCATCTCAGAGTTCATCTTCTAGGAAAATATCTGCTTTGGCTTGCTGAGGAAGGCATCTTTCTTGTTAGAGATCATCATGAGACTTGGAATATGCTCTTAGAGGCAGTTTTGGGCGAATTTCTTCTTCTTAGTATCTCTAGGACTTCCAGATCCTTCCAAAAGGCATCTTCCATGGCATATTTTGATCCCTTCTTCCTTCCTCTCCTTCTATAAATGTAATGAGTTTCATAAATGAAACTATCCTCTCTTGAATGCAAAGAAACTCTGCCCAATTGGTTTCGAGTGTTCTGAGTTTGTGTAGACCCTTGTGTTGAACTATGCAATGCATTCACTGCCTTCTCAATGACTGTGAGAGATTGTGTATTTCTTAAGTAATAATATTTGGTTGATTGTGATTCATATATGTCCTTTGGCTTGTGTTATTGCATCTTACCTTTCTCGTTGTTATTGTATGATGTGTATGAATTATATTTGCATAATTTCAATCCATTGTGTCATCTATACAGATGATTAAAGGCTGATAGAATATAGTGTGAATTGTGGCTCATATTTGCCCCTTTGGCATTGTGTTTGTCCCTTTTTCCTTGATCTCAGGTAGAGTGATACCTTCATACTTTGGTGTATCACCATTCTTGTCAAATTTCAGCATTGTCTTCCCCTCAACTTTGCGGAGTTTCTTTTTAGTTAGATTAGAGTAGAGGTCAATCTAAAGCTTTTTAGGAAAGGAACCAACTTATTCGGAGGTTTATCTCAAGGGTTAAGGTCTCACACCTTAGAGATAATCCCATTGTTGTTGAGACACCTTGAGACACTTGAATAACTACTTGAATCGAAGGGGTGCAAGATTCTCTGCCAACAATACCTTTCAGAATTTTGCTCATCCATTTTGATCTACTCAAAGCATAAGGGTTACATGTTATTCTTCCTCTTGACATCTTCATCAATAGCCTCATACTCGAGATCGGGCTCTTTAACCCGCATCTTTAATATTTCTTATTTTGGTTGCTTATGTCCGGTTTTTGTTCTGCGCATCATTATTGCATAGACCCTCTTGCACAAGAATCCTCTTCATCTCCTCAAAGACCACATTTCAGCTATAGACCGCCTTCTTAGTTTTTGGGTTCTACATCATAGACCCTCTTGCACAAGAATCCTCTTCATCTCCTCAAAGACCACATTTCAGCTATAGACCGCCTTCTTAGTTTTTGGGTTCTACATCTTGTAGCCCTTAACACTATTCCCATATCCAATACTAATACACTTCACAAACTTATGGTCAAGTTTAGCTTTTTTTTTCCTTTGGAATATGGACATATGCTCCAAAGCAATTTTTTTCAGATGTTCAAGGGATGGTTTCTTATCACCAAGCTTCCTACAAAGTCTTTGTTAATGCGAAATCACAAAGCACCCTAGATGATTTCTAAAGATCTCGCTTTTCTAAGGCGTAATCATCTCGGGTGTGATTGCATAACATGGAACTTTTCCTAAGGTGTGGGACCTTGCAAATTGGAAAAGCTCTCCAGATTAAAGGTTGGTTCCTTATTCCTCTGTTTAGGTGCATACGTGAGGATTTGCAGAGGATCTATATCTATACCTAGTCTAAGACTTGCCAAGGAGACAGGGATAAAAGAGTACAGAAATGAGAAATAACTAAACTACTAGGTGATGCACCAAAGGAATGATGAATACTTAGTTTGCCTTCGACACAAACCAATAAAATGCATACAATAAACAAACACAGACAACCAGATCTGTAATGAGAGATCAAATAGAAGCAAAAGAAACAAGAAGGATCTGAGATCGATCACAAACATATTTTATTGCTCTAATAGATTGATACAGTTCATTACAGAATAGCCGAAAGCGTAAACGTAATACAATTTTAAAGGAAGGCCTGAACCCCACAAATCCTTTGCTAGAAGGAGAAGGGAGCCTGCAAAACTAAGAATATCCTACCCTTTACAACGAATCCGCCCCGTATTTATAGATTCAACCTGAAAGAAGGAAAAGAGAGAGAAGCCGGAAAAGCAGGTTGAAGTTCAACCACCGCTGTTAATGCCTCTGATGAAATCTCTCCCCAAATGCGTCTTTACTACATCAATCCTTGGTTCGGCGCCTTGAAGGAAGAGGAAACAACGGAAACAGATCGAATCCGATCTGGTTGTTGAGACAGATGGATCCCGCATTGAAGGCCCGAAGACGTTTCCTCCATTTTCTTCACCTAACCTCCTCAAAATTAAAGTTTCAGACCCCATGGCATGCGTGAGGCCGAGATCTTTCCAACGGCATCAATTTGCAATATTTCGAGCCATGAGTCGAAATTGTATCGGGTTTGTACAGGAGGGCGGGAAAACAACTCAAAAAAGGGGGTCCCCTTTCTTCCGATTCCGCCTTGGCTTTGACTCGGGCCCAAATGCTGACTTTTTCCTTGGGCGGAGTTGCAGGCCATTTTGCAACTTTTACCCCCTTTGAGATAACAAGGGGCAAAGAACCAACTTTTTCCCCGACGGTCCGCTTTTGATTCTGTTTCCTCTTATGCGGGATCGCGGTTGATCCAATATTTGGCACGGGGCAAAATATGGATAACATTCTTGTCAACCAACATTGATGAGGGTGATATATTCACCAAGTAACAAGTGGTAGTGAGTGGATCGCCGCTATTATGCCCCATTTTAAAACTTTGCGATAACACTTCCAATTTTTCTCCTGGGGAAAATTTGGGGACATTCAAGAGCAAGTCTATAAAGAGCAACGAGAATAGAGGCAAATTGGCAATCATTATATGGAACTAATGACCCCGTTACCCAATGGATAGGGCAAATATAGAGGGCAATCTAGAGAATAAACATTAAAATAACTTTATGAAATCATATTAATTCTTTTTAGAATTGATTGATCTTTGTGTAAGGTTATAAAATGGTTCCCACTTGGTGCCCTAGGTTGGTCCAATGCGAGCCTTAATGATTTTATAATATTAAATTATACGAATTCTTTTGAACTAATTAATTTAATTAAAAGTCATAAAGTGACAAATTAATTCATTTATGAATTAATTAAAGGTTATAATGTGCAATTCATAAAAGCACTTATAAGGCTAGATTGTAAAAGTGTCAATGGTTGTGAGATTGGAAAAGTGGCTCCACTCAAGTGAAGTTAGGTCAAGTAGGAGATATGTAATTATGTAACTACTTGTGCAAGTGAAGAATTATAAAAAACACGAAGTGTGTAGCACAAGTTCCTCTCCTCCCAATTAGCGGACTGCAACTTATGTTGTCTTTATATCATATTTATGTCTTTAGTTAAGTGGAAGTGAAATTTATTTTGAATATGAAATAAATTCTTCATTTCTATCTACATTTCTCTTTTAGTAATCTCTGTCTCGCTGAGATTTGAACCATGGACTTTGCACTTTATGTATATAGATTTTTTTTTTTGATAATTTAACGCTTTTGACCGGAGCTTTGAACCGGGGTTAGGCCCCAACCAAACAAGAGAGAAGAAGAAGAAGAGGAGAGAAAACAATAGGAAGAAAGAAGGAGAGAGGAAAAAAAGGTGACTGCCCACACCGCAAACACTGAACCAAAAACCCGCGCATCGCAAAACCGAACCATCAGCCAGAGGGACCCAACACCTCAACCAAAGCCTGTGCCAGCACGACGGTTGGCCTCCCTTAGAAGGAGGCGATACGCGTCGCGCGACCCTATCCCTTAATTCATTCCATTGATCAATTGCAAAGTTGATAGGGAAGCCAACAGCCTCAATGTCCACCGCAGGCAGGAGACGATGATCGAGCCGGCCCAACGTGAAGAGGGTGTCAACACTTTGTGCATGGTGAAGGAGAGCTCTGTCCACATATCCACTGAATTCCACGCCCAGAGCCGACTGCAAGCTCGTCGACCTCTTCAATCCAAAGGAGAGGATCCGACAGGGAGAAGTCGGCTAATTCCTCCCCTCAGCCCCACGTGATGAACGACACGAATGACAGAGTTGCACAAGAACTCAACAACGATCAGATCCTCCTCCAAAAGCAAGCAGAAGGAGACGAAAGCAGCCGCTATGTCCGCATTGGAGCGTGCACGACGAGACTGAAACCTGTAAGAATCGCCCAACACAGTTTCAATGGCCTCGGCTTCTTGATCCGAGGAGAAAAGAAAGATCTCGAAAGGCGAGAGCGATCAATCGCCAAATTGTGGTGACGTCTGGCACAGAGCTTTGCAGAATAACAAATGGGAAGCCAAGAAACGCCATTGTGCCGCTCTGATAGACAAACAACGAAAGAGCCAAAATAGGGAAACACAAAGCAAACAGAGGACCACATCCCCCATAAAAGGGGCGAAACACGCGCAAGAAGCCACATCAGACCTGAGAGCATTAGCTGTGCTGCTCGCTTGAGATTATTCTTGGGAGTCCTTGCCACGCCTCAACTGTATCAGAAATGACACTGGCGGCAGGGTGATCGATTGCGAAGTTCGCCAGTAGATCAGCGGCATAATTAGTTTCCCGGTAATTGTGCATGATTTGCCAAGTACCAATCTTACCCAGCCAAAAGAAAATATGTGGTATGAAAGAGTTGATTTTCCACGAGGGGGAAGATCCTCTAGATATGGCGTGGATAATTAATTGTGAGTCGCCTTCAATAAAAAGTTGAGAGCAACCTAAAGAAACAACCATCTTCACCCCTTCTAAAAGCGCTTGGGCTTCTGCAACATTGCACGAACCATCCCGAGGGGAAATGATCCAGCCTTAATAAGAGATCCTGAATCATCTCTAAGAATACATCCAAGCCCCTGATTTACCCGGATTTCCTCTAGAAGCACCATCGAAATTAAGTTTCCACATACCCTTCGGGGGTCTCCACCTGGCCCTTTTCCGTCGAATTAGTTTTTCAACCTGAGAGAGACCTTTTTTAATGATAGAACCCGGGCAAGGCAACTTGATGAGAGGCCAAGAATTAGAGATTTCAACATCTCTGGATGAGAAATTGGAGTTTGACAGACTGTTGATACTAACTTTTTCTGATATGGCCACTTCCAACTTGTTGAGGAAAACATGCTGCTCGGCCTTTTGATCCGGAAGAGCCAAAGATTGCGCTCCCACCAAATATGCCAAAGGAGGAAGAATGGAGCAATGGACCAAATAGAACAAAAGAGCTTTTGAAATTGAATTTCGGCCATGAGAGGAGGGTTTCGCTGATATTTTTGCATGGAACCCAAGCAAGATTTAATTTACAAAGAAGCCAATCCCAACATCTGGAAGCGAAAGGACAAAAAAGAAAAAGGTGGTCCAGGTCTTCCTCATCAGCTCCACAAAGCACACACTTTGTGGGACCCTCATATCCCCAAGACCTTCTCCTCGCTTGTGTCAGAATTTTCTTTTTCAAAACCAACCACCCGAAGATGGCCACTTTGGGGGAAATACTATTGTGCCAACAACCAAAAGAACTAGGGAAGGCCTGGCCGGACCAAGAGAAGAGAAGATCATAACCCGCTTTCACGGTGAAGGAGCCCGTGTCATCCCCCAGCCATAGCAATTGGTCCTCGCTACCAAGGAAATGAGGATTTCTGACATGAATGGCATCCTTATAAAGTGCAGATTCTTGAACGGAGGGCACAAAATTGGAAAGATCTTTCCAATTCCAAGAAGGTGACCCGTTCTGATGTTGGTCTCCATAGGTAAAGCAACCAAAGAGCCCCATGAAAATTTGGTCTCGTTCATAACTCTGTTAAGTTTAGGCTTTAGATTAATAGGAGGTAACCCGTTCCAGCTGTCCTCCCAAAAGTTGGCACAGCTGTCCATTATTGATTTTCCAAGAGACCAAGTCTGCAATCAGGGATCTAGAATTACAAAAAAGTTCCAAACATGTGAACCTTTGGGAAGCTCGGAACTTGATAAAGCAAGAGCTCGGGACAGCCACCCTCAAGATACTTATGAGAAAGAACTTGAAAGGCAAGCCTTTTAGCTTCGAAATAAAGTTCCATACAAGTTTAGCCCCGAGTGCTGAGTTCTGAATAGCAAGATCCATAATACCCAGTCCACCCAAACGTTTGGGCAACTTGACCGTGTCCCATTTAACCAAGTGGAATTTTTGTTCTTCATTGTTCCCTTGCCATAAGAATGTTCTGACGATCTTCTCAATTTTGTGAAGCACTGTCTTGGGGATTTTCAGGATAGACAACATATAGATAGGAATGGCTAGAAGAACAGAGTTTATCAACATGGCCCTCCCTGCCAGGGATAGCCATTTACCTCTCCAAGAGAGCAATCTGGAGCAGAGAGAATTAGTGAGCCCATCCCATAACACAACTTTACCATGCCCAGAGAAAAGAGGTATGCCAAGATATTTGGATGGGAGGACACCCACGGTAAAGCCAAGAATAGCTTTGATCCTTCGCTGAATTCTGGGAGCAACATTAAAAAAGAAAATGACAGATTTGTGGAAGTTGATTACCTGTCCGTCGCTAAAGAATAAGAATTCAGAAGAGAAGAGAAGCATCTTGCTTCAGGAATAGACGCTTGACCAAATAAGAATGTATCATCAGCGAATTGTTGGTGCGAGAGAGGCGGGAGATTGGAAGTTATACGAATACCTTTGAGGGAGCCATCCAGTAAAGCAAATTTGATGCTCCGACTGAGAGCTTCTGCGACTAGAATAAAGAGAAAAGAGGAAAGAGGGTCACCTTGTC
Organism: Taxus wallichiana var. yunnanensis; assembly: GCA_018340775.1. Classification (NCBI taxonomy): domain Eukaryota; kingdom Viridiplantae; phylum Streptophyta; class Pinopsida; order Cupressales; family Taxaceae; genus Taxus; species Taxus wallichiana. The sequence goes on along the minus strand of CM031238.1, from coordinate 197,220,201 downwards.
TCAGTCCCCTGCTGCTGCTGAAAAAACCTTCTGCCGAACCATTGACCAAGATTGAGAAACGTGGTGAGGCAATGCAGTTAAAAATCCAGTTGCAGAAGTGCCAACTAAATCCCATCGCATGAAGTGACTTAATAAGGAATCTCCAGTTGATACGGTCATAGGCTTTACTAAAGTCCAGTTTCAACATCATGCCAGCTCTAGAGGAGGAGTGAAGAGTATGAATCAATTCATGTGAGATAATGATCCCATCAGTAATAGACCTCCCTGGAATGAATCCACTTTGTTCATGTGCCACTAATTTAGAAAGCAGAGGGCTTATTCTTGTGGCAATGGCTTTTGAGATAATTTTGTAGGTAGTGTTACACAGAGAAATCGGTCTGAAATCATCTAAAGAATCTGCCGGAGACTTTTTAGGAAACATGCAAATGAGAGTATGATTTAGTGCGCCCAAAAGCTTACCTGTATGCCGGGATTCTTCAACAACATGCCAGACTGTATCACCAATAACTTCCCAAAAGTCCTGAAAGGAGGCGGGGAAGCCATCGGGACCAGGCGCTTTGTCCCTTTTCATTGAAAAAACTATTTTGTGGACTTCCTCCTTGGAAAAGGGGGCAAGAAGCTTTGTATTGTCATCGTCATCTACCAAAGAAGGAATCTGTTGAAAGAAGGGGAGTTGAGAGTCCAAGGGGGAGGCTGAATCACCATTCAACAACTTTTGGAAGAACGACACCGACTCCGATTTGATTCTGCTTTGGGTGGACGCCACAGAGTTATCTTCCAAATGAAGGGAAGAAATATAATTGGAATTTCTTCTAGCTTTCACCGACGCGTGAAAGAACTTAGTATTTTTATCGCCATCAGCCAGCCAGACTTCCCTTGATTTTTGTCTCCAGTAAGTTTCCTCTTTTAGGAGGAGATCGCAAGCTCCCTTAACAACAATTTTTCTTTAAGAAAGTCAGCCTGAAGCATCCCATGTGAGAAAATAGAGTCATTAAGAATACGAAGCTCTTTTTCCACTCTGATTTTCTCTTGAAAGATGTTTTTGAAACAGGAGGCATTCCAGGCTCTCAGATTGTCTTTCAACAATGAGAGTTTTTTGGAGAGAATATACATCCATGTCCCTTCGACCATGAAGGAATCCCACCAAGATTTAATCAGCGGTCTAAGAGAAGAATCCTGCAGCCACATATTTTCAAACTTGAAGGGCGATCGACGAGGGGGAAGATCAAAGGAGATGATTAAAGAAATAGGAAAATGATCGGATCCAGAAAGTGGAAGAACAAAGCTTTTCAAGAGAATGTTGTGATGCAGCCAATCTTCAGAGATCAGAAATCTATCAAGATGCACTGCCATTGAACTGAACCCAAGCCTCCGATTATTCCACGTAAACCAACCCGAGCACGGCTCCACGTCCACAAGATTGGTGGAAGACACAAAGGAAATGAAATCAGCTTGAGAACGGGCTGCCATTGAATACCTCCCCGTTTATCATTATCAGATAGGGTTGCATTAAAATCACCTGCAACAACGATCTTGGAGTTTGCAACCGAAGCCAGGGTTGGCAGAAGAGTATTCCAGAGCATTCTTTTCTTTTGCGGAATAGAGGGACCATAAACATTACACAAGAAGTAGGACTCATCAGAATGTTTAATGCTAACCTTGCACCAAATGAAATTCGGGTCAACCAGGATAGGTTCGAGATTGCAACAACTGGATTTCCACAGAACACCCAAGCCACCCGAGGCGCCCAATGAGTTCGAGAAGCAGCCTTCCCATCCTTTCCATTTTGAAACCAACCATTCTTACAACCACTAAGGACATCTTAGTTTCTTGAATCAAACACACATCAGCTAAAGAATCAGTGACATAATGTCTTAAAAGACGTTGTTTGTTAGGGGCATTCAAGCCCCTAACATTCCAGGAGAAGAGGATCATTTGATCTTCAGAGAGGACCCGCCTCTCTTACTTAAGGAAGGAAAAAAGGAGCGTAGCTGAAGCTGCTTACCTGCAGCAATTTCTTTGAGGGAGATGTTGCTCTTGGAGGGACGACCTTGAGAACCCTTCGGCCCAAGATCCAAGCCAAGAATCGCCGGAGTAGTAAGAAGCGATTGCTTTTGCGGGTTGTCCGTTGTCTCGTCCCCGAGGACTTCATCCTGAGAACCACAATGATCACCATCAATAGAGAGGATTAATTCATCCTTCTCGTTCACCCATTTCTCCAGAGAGTCAACATTCCCACCAAGACCGAGAGCAATGCCTTCATGAAATAAGGATAAAATCCTTGAAGAGTCCTTAACCACTGAGGCAGTTTCCTTAACAAGAGAGATGGTACTCGGGTCCAGGGCCAGGGAATCAAGCGCAGGAAGTGATTTATTAATGTCCGCTTTAGGAGGTGACTCATTTTCAGCAGGAGGAGAAGCTGGATGAGAAGGAGCCTAGATAGGAAAAGTTTTCTTTCTCCACACCATTTGACTGTGAACCTGGGGCTTCTTGCAAGATTTTTGAAAGTGGCCTGGTTTTTTACAAATGAAACAACTGTTGGAAATCCCTTCATACTCCACTTTCTGTTCCCATTTCCCGAGGGGGAAGTGATGATTATGCGATCTTGCAGCTTTTTGTTAGGGTCAATGGAAATGCAAATCCTTGCGAAGGATGAAAGGGTGCCTTCCAGAGTGACAGAGTCTATGCGAACAACACGCCCAAGGTTGGAACAGATCTTGTGGAGAGTGGTTGCCGACCAAAACTCGCTAGGAAGTGAATAAAGCCTTACCCACACTTGGAAGCCTTCTGTTTCCACTTTTGCTGGATCGAAATGTGCCTCCCACTTGCGAATGTCTAAGCCTGAATCCGCTTGAAGAAAGTCTTTTCTCTCCATGGTGTCGTTCCTTTGAGCAGAGCTCCGAAAGATTACAAGAAAGAAACCTCTTTCCAAAAAACGGATTCGAGGCCGCTACCCCACTGAACATCACACCAGTTTCGAATGCCTTCCAAAGAGAGCCGATGACCAACAAAGTTTGCTATGATTGCTCTGCTTTCGAGAAGATTAAGTTGGGCCGCTAGATCATCGAATCTTCCAGGATACCGAGACGAAATCAACAAGGCCCGAGCAATGACTTGGCTGACCGTGCTCACTTGTTTTCAATGGTTGCTCTGACCGGAGAGGAGCATCTGGGGCCCAGGCGTTTCTGTAATGCCTCCGACAGGCCCTGGCCCGCGGGAGGCTCCAACTCAGCCTCACGGGGAGAGGCACCCAACAGACCATTGCAAAGGCCGATTTTTGAAAAAAATGACCGCCGGTTTCAAACGCCCGGTGCCCTTTCATCTACCACGTTCGTTCTATTTGATCATGTATATAGAAAAATTAATAGACTTTGATGTTGTTAATATCTGAACTCATTTTATATTCATAAGTATCTTTTTCATTCTTAGAAGGAGAATATTGAATCCCTTTTATTTTATTACTGGGTTTCCTTCAAAGGGTTTCTCACCCTTCCTCATTTTCTCATCTTTTCTCTTTCTTTCTCTCTTTTGGTGTTTTCCTTCATGTATTTTTGGGTTAAATGTACACAACAACCTCGAAACAACCGTATCCCACGAGGGAGCTGTCCCTCTCAAATGTAGAGGCAAATCACCATTTAAATGGTGATATCTCCAATGTTGCAATATTATGCCACTGTTCATTGGGTATGTTGGTAAAATAAACAAAGAATCATAGTAGCATAAAATATTGCCAACATGCCCAAAACTTCTACTTCAAGTGTGCGCCACCTATCTAACTCGTGGCTTTATCCATCAACATCCCATTCATCGCTCTGCAACTCCATTTTGATATGGTGTGTAAGGAGTTGTGTTTTGCCTTCCTATTCTGCATTGTTTGCAAGAGTTTCGCAGTCTTGTTTGAGCATTATTCTCCCCATCGTACGTGTGCATGACCTTTATTCATTTTATCTTCCGATTCTCCACAAGGGCTTTGAACTCCTCGAGTACCTCCAATTTGTTTTGGAGAAAGTACCTCCGGGTCTCCCTGGAAAGATCATCTATGAAGGACACATAGAAACAAACTTTCCTAGTGATGGCACCTTGGCTAACCGAAACACATCACACCTGTCTTACTTACAAAATCACATTTGCATGCGCAACATTTTTTGGGGAATTTCACTTGACTTTACTTCTCATACCCACAATGTTCATAGAAGTCAAAGTCCAAGGGACATTCAATTATCCCTATATCCAGTCTTTTATTCTGCAGTGCACACATAACTTTCTCACCAATGTGACCCAACCTTTGATGCCAAAACATTGGCTTCTTCACTAGAAGCATGCTGGTTTTCTCATGTTTTCCATTGGCCTCAGGAACAATAGTGCCGTTGCAACACCAATAATTTTACGAGCTTCAAGTCTGAACAGAGTTCCCCTTGAGCAAACCTCTTGCCAATACTATGGCTCCACACGCTATCTTCGACCCATCTTTGTTGAATGAGACATGAACAACAACATCATTCATTTTTCTCATAGAGATCAAATTCCTAGCCAATAATGTGCAAGACACTTGGGAGAGTCTTGATCCTCCCATCTTTGAACATCAACTTCACTCTTCCTCTACCCATGATCTTGTAGGTTGAGTTATCTCCCAAAAAGACATCACCGCCATCATATTCTTCATATTCGCAGAACTACTCCTTATGAGAAGTCATATGATAAGAGGCACCTGAGTCAATCAGCCATGCATCATGACATGCACACATACTTGAAGCTGTGAGATATACATCTCCATTCTCATCACTAGAGACTTTGTTTTCACCTGAAGCATCCGATGGTTTGCTCTTGTCCTCGTTCTTTACTCCACATTTCCTCTTGAAGTGCCCTATTTTGCCACATTTCCAACATTTCTTCAAGGAGGTCTCTTTGGAGTCTTAGATCTACCTCTAGACTTCAAATGATTGTCCCTTTAGACCCGCTTACTTTTCTACTACTATCTACCTCACACAACCAATGCATCCTTGGTTTGATAGTCTTTAGTGTGTTTTTGCCTCGTTTCTTCTGCAATAAGGTTGTGACCATATCATTTAATTTCAACTTAGATGTCGTGCTAGTAACAATCATTGCTAGATTATCCAAAGAGTCGGGCAAAGAGCATAGAAATGCAATACACCTTTCTTCATCATCCATCTTGACTTCCATGGAAAATAACTGGCTGATCTCATGTTGAAAGTGTTTAGGTGCTCTGTTACCTAGTCATTATAATTCATTTGTAATAAATACAACTTGTGTAGGGAAAGTTTTTGTATGAGTGATTTAGCCTGGTACGATGTTCTCGATTTGTCCCAAAGTTCCTTCGCAATTTTTTCATCAGATACATTCAATAGAACTGAATCTGGTAAACAAATTTTGATGGAGCTTTTACCTTTCCTATCAACCTTGTCATACTCTTGTGTCATTCCTGCATGTGCTGTCTCTAACACAACATCCCATTGATCTCGATTCTCTATCTGTCAAGAGATGATCATCCATCTCTAGCTTCCGTAATTCAAAATGCTGACCACTGAACTTGTCAATCCCTATTCTAGTGCTTCCCATCATATAACACAATCCTCTTCATCGCAGAGCTTGCACTCAATCTAGTTGCCTATTGCAGGTAAATCCAACCCTCAGCAGGCCACAACCTGCCTCTGATACCAGATGCTGGGATTTGGCCCTTGCGCAATAAGCTAAAACAGAGAAGAGCTATGTTAAAAGAGGAATCTAATCAATGTGTAAGAAAAGGGTGCACATCATTGACAACATTTTCATTTGGGAACCCTTATGGGTAAAAATCCATCGCTTGATCCTTCGTTCTATTGCATTAACTAATACTAGTTTACGATATAAAGACACTCTTCAAGGTTCTGCAACTATCATACAGCCCATACACTTTATCGTGTAACTGTATCTACATCTGCATTCATAACATAACAAAACTTTCTTAAGACTTAGTCGTCTAACCACCCTAATAATCTTAGGAATTGTAGCAACCATCTTTGATATTCACTCCGAAGAGAGTATGTGCCTTTATACTAGCACATCACTTTGTAAACCTCACACACCTGAGAATCCAGAGATCTCTCTAACCGCTGAGCAAAGTCATTATTACATTATTAGCACATTATCAAAACGTATCTTACACACCTCCAATCGACTAATACCGTTTGACAAGTGTATGGTAACGCCTTACTAACACACATGTTGCATTACTGTGTTGTGCAACTCCTACTGCGCACCACCGTGCAACTCCCCTATGCACCAATCAGTCAGTATGCAGCCTTGCTTGTGCACAGCTGTAGCAAACACATCGCACACTCCTGTGCAAACTTCCTGGGTAGCAGTGTTGTGCCAGCTTGCGAAACACACCATCTGCGCATAACCATCCTACGTAGAACCATGCAGAGATGAAACATTCCCTACAAGTACCATGGGCTTGGTATGCCCACATTGATGATTACTTGCAGAATTTGGGATTGTCTAAAACTTTAGCAGATTCAAATTTGTATTTCATTCTTGATAAATCTGATTTGCTAGTCCTTTTTATTGGAAGTCCTTTGAAATTTATCATGTGATGTAAGGACGAGTTGGCCAGTAAAGTTTGATATGAAGGATATAGGACTGCTGTATTTTTTTTTTTGGATTGGAAGTTTGGTATATTGATGGAGATGTTTTCTTTGGTCAAGAAGTGTATATGCTGAAAATTCGAAAGAGATTTTGGATGTTGGACTGAGAGTGATGCCAAATCTGAAATTAACTTGTGATAAGAATTTAGATTTGGATGATCCCACGCTTTATCAGCAGTTGATAAGATTACTTATTAATGCTCAACCTGACATTTTCCATGCAGTTAACACATTGAGTCAATTCACAGTGGAACGGAGATAGTGCCATTGGTGGGTTGCATAGCATGTGCTTTGCCATTTGAAGGGGACTCTTCATCACGGTATTTTGTACACAGGTGATGGGTTGATTTGTCTGCATGGTTTTATAAATTCAGATTGGGTACGAAATGTAGAGGCTCAGAAGTCTAATTTTGGGTTCTGTTTTTCTCTTGGTACCAGTGTGATCTCTTGGTTTAGCAGGAAACAGGTGGTAGTTGCTGAAATAGAGTACATTGCAGCATGTTCCTCTAGTTGTGAAGTTGTTTGGCTTCACAAATTAGTGGCTGAGTTGACATGTGAGATGCTAGCATCCACAATTATCTACTACGAAAATCAGAGTTATATTAAACTCTCTGAAAATCATGTCTTCCATGATTGATCTAAACTTATGATATCCGGTATCATTTTCTACGAGACAAGTTATAGAATCATGCATGTTGGTTCCTGAATATGTTCCTATAGAGTTGTTGGTTGCTGATTTTCTCTCTAAGCCACTAGCAAACAGAAAGGTTGAATTGCCGAGAGACTGACTTTGGTTTGAAGGAGAATACATTTCTTGTAGAGAGGGAGTGTAAGTTGATTTGTTCCAAACTGATTTTCCTCATCTTATTTTCTACTTTTTGGTTATGCACAATTGCCTATGTAATAAGTTAAAGGTGTATTTGAGTCAAAATGCATTTATCAAGGTCCATTAGAGGATTATTTGTAATGTAATAAATGCACTTTCAAGAGGCCATGTGATGAATTTGTGACATCATCCTTGATATTAACACCCTTCATGGGCTAGTTATGGCGCCGCTCAGTCACCCTCTCTCTCTTGTTATGCTGAGAAGTGTTCTACAATGGCATGTTGGGGGTGGTGGTGGGTTGTAATGTTGTGAGTGTGTTCACTTTTAATTTCAACCTTAAATTTGATGTCCATTTACAATCACTTTAAAAGTCTTCCTTTTTTCGTATGTGTAGAAGGTGGATTTTGGAGCCCTTTTTGCTACAAATATTTTTTCAAGCCTCACACATTAGTGTATCTAGATTGACACCATTTGTCACTAGTCATGGAAAATATGCCATGAAGGAAATGAAGTTATTAATAATCATGGTATGCAAAAAATCTAAAATAAATGCTTTGAGATTGATATCTCTTGGTATTTTTTAGATAGATGTATTCAAGATATCTGTACCAGTTTTAGTCATTCTCTTAGAGATTTAGTTAATATTATCCAAATAACTCTCCTAGTTATTTGGACAACTTACATACATATTTTGGCTCAGAGATCTTCATTGCAAGTGGCGCGCACCTCAGTTGTCTCCTTGGCACATTCACTTGGTCATTGTTTCCTTGTGCACTTCCCCTTCTCCCCTTTCCTTTTCCTTTTCTTCCTTGTTCCATCTTCCCCTTGTGCGCACTCTCTGTGCTTCCACCTTCTCTGCATTGCTTCACCTTCCATGTGCACCTTGGCCTTTGCTTCCCAAAATCGGCTAAGTCTTTGGCATCCCCGTGCACCCTTTCATCTGTCATCTTCTTGTGCTTCATTCTTCCGCACGCATACCTTTGTGCTGTTGGCTAGATTTTCTGCACAGCTGAAAACCTAGGCAGTCATGAGATAAATCTCCCTCATTTACCGGTGAGGCTCCCGTGTAAGATTTTGTCAATTATATTTCCTAGTATCTATCTGTTGGTATTACTTTAATTGCGTAGCTCATGGACCATAACTAGGCAATTTTGCAGCAAGTAAGCAACTGTAAGCAATATGTGCAGGAAAGAGAAATAATTAAATGCGAGAAGAAAGGAAAGGAAATGTGCAACCTAACCAATAGTTGACAGAGTTGATCACATGCACATAGACGAAACAAATAGATCTTAAAATGCAGAATTTGAAGCAAAGGAAAGTTTCAGATCTAGATCTAAGACAACACAAAGTTTGTGTAGAGATCTAAAAATAAATAAGAAACGAATGCACCGTTGACACAAAGTTCTCCGGAAATCTGTCTCTTCTCTATTCCTTTGTAATGTCCCGACTTCGGGACCAATAGAAAATATGCAAATCCTCAACCCTTCAATACACCAATCAACTGGAAATAGCAACAATTCAATCAACACTACTTGAACCAATTGTGTAGATGACTCACTAAACCCAAAGATAGGGGTTTAATGGCCTTTATCACACAAATAGTCTTCAGCTGAATTTAAAGATCAGACCTAACCTCCTAATGCAACCACTGTATGGCACATCAAACAAGCAGTGACACAACTGTAATGAATACTGAAATTACTCTTTGTAAAAGATATGCAAACATGCTACGAATCATTGCCAAAATGACGAAGAAAACACACTTCAAACTCAGCTCAGTTCATCTATACCATTCGCTGCTAAACAGAGGCTTAAAACACCATTGAAACATGCACTAGATCAGATCGCCATTCCCAGTATTGAATAGTTTAAATAAGACCCGAAATATATGGAATTGATGTCCAAAGGGTAGACAATATAGAACCTCAGCACCTTCACCCAGATCGCTGCTTTATGGAGTCCCAAAATACATCTAGATACCAGTTAGAAACAATTTATATCAACAACAAATGATATCACCCAGGTCGCTGATTTTAGGAAGGTCAGAACAGGCATTTAAGCATTAACAAACACCCCAAATGGAGTCGCTGACTTAGGAAGGAAAACAGATCTATTAATCAACAAATGTGAATCTCCAAAGAGATCGCTGGACAAGGGAATAACAGCAGTCAAGCAAGATGAAATTCAGATTTGTAAACACATGGATCTCATACCAAATCTGCCCCTAAACATCACAAAATAAGTCGCTAAATCTGGGAGGAACTTCATACAACAATCACACCAAAATATGCATAGATCTAGTCGATTCACACCAAGGAATAAACTAGAACTCAGCTGGTCGATTTTACCTTAATTATCACATACAAAATAGCTCACCCATATCAATAACACTTTGATTTAATCATAAAACCCTAGCAGCTACAGTGACGACGCTACAGTGATTCGCTACAGTAGAAAAAGGCAGATTTTCGCTTGCAAGTTTAACCAAAATGTGTGCCAAAACCACAAACATGGATCTCACAAATAAATACTTCAATTGAATCTCAAAACCAGCTCAATACCACCTCCCAGAGAGAGAGAGAGAGAGAGAGAGAGAGAGAGAGAGAGAGAGAGAGTATAAATGGGCATGCATCCCAACTCCAAGCATGGAGTATCAAATAGATATAATCATAACATAATAATAATAATGATCCTAGCGCTCCTTTTATAAGCAAGGAGGCACAAAATACGAAATCCCTAGGAGAGGAAAGTTATTAAATGAAAGCAGTTTGTTTTCCCTAGGTGTGGCGTCCCCTTTTCAAAGGGTGATTTTATCAATAAAAGCCACCTAAATATTTATTTAATTAATTCCCCATTTAATTTTTATATTTTGGGAATTAAATTAAATAATCTTCATAATTAAATAATTATTGCTTCAGGCAATAATATTTAATTAATAAAAATGTTCCCCTTGCAACATCCCAAAGCCTACGGGGAAGTATAGGCTAAGGGTCTTTAGAAATGGGGACATTACATCCTCTACTGCAGTAAAGCTATCAAGGGTTTCAACTCAAAGTCGAAAGACAAGAATGCTGATTACAAATTTTGATCGTTTAACCCGTAGATTCTTCCTCTACTTATAGTGTGTAGATGGAAAATTACAAATGAGAAACTATGCAATCGAACTAGAACATGAAGTAGTAAAGAGAGCATCGATAATCATCTTCCTAGAATTCCTCTCTTAGTAACATGCATTAGGAGTTTAAGCCAAAATTATGCACATCTGTCACCTATCTTAAAGAATCCTTCCAAATAACTTAAAGTAATGGTTTTTAAACCAATAACTTTAATCTTACATTTTCATCCGGGAACATAAGAAATAAGAGAAGAAAGAAGATCTGCCAGCTGTAACACCTATACTTTCTTTTGTTCTGATATTGAATATACTTGTCAAACATGTAATTCAACATCTTCCCATCTGTTTTAACAATAACCTCTCTCTTGGTTCTAAACTGCAGCAACCCTCTGGACAAAGCAGCAGTGTTAGCCTTTACCTTCTCTAAACTAGGCCCATATCCCTCAACATCCTTTGAAGCTTTATGAGTCTGCCAATTGAATCCATCGTGAAAGGTATGGTGGCTTCATCAATTTCTTTCCGCACAACCAGAATAAATTCCTCATGGGAAGCAGGTAATTCATTTGGGATGCTCTCCGACACTTCTCCCATCTTATTTTCCAGCAACTGCATCCTTTTCAACATAAGCTTGAGGATCTCTACGGAAGGAAACTGAAATTTCTAACTGCTTTCCCTTTCCATCAATCCACCAGGTACAATCTGCTCTGCGATTAGCACATCCTCTGGTAACGAGTGTATCTTAGCTAAAGTATCCAGATGACTTTCAACAACTATGTTCTCATCTTCTATCTGTGTCATCAGTTCCTTTAGCTGAGATACTGCCCTGTGCATATTCTCCAATTCAGCTGGTATTCTTTCAAACTACTCTGAAGCTTGGTGAATGATTTGCTCTTTCCATTGAGCAATAGCTTTGACCTGGTCCCCTGCATCTTCCACCTCTTTAATCAGATGATTACTCACCTGCTCATGTGCTAGAATGGGTTGAGAGGAAGGTTTGACAACCTTAGCAATGATCTCACATAGCTGGGAAACCTGCTTTTGAAGCTTGGCTTTCTCAGCCTTCTCTTTGTCAAGCTTAAGGAATAAAGCGTTCATTAGTGTTTGTGTATCCTGCTTTAATCCTTCTGTGGTAGTTTGACCTATTGGCACTTTGGTCATTGTTATATCAACTGCCGTGAGCTCTCCCTTGTGCTTTCCTTCTACTGGAATTGATAACTCAGTGAACTTCTATCCTGATTCTTCAATAATCAACCTAGAAGTTATTTTGGCAACTTTAGGTCTTCTATCTCTTCCGCCCAAACTCAGGAGCAGTTGAAAGTCGTGTTCCTCCAGGTTGATCTCCTCTCTAGCTTCTGGGATTGTTTGCAAAGCCAACCATGATGAAAAGTTGCTTCTTGGGGAATGAGAAGTCACTGAGTGCACCACCATCTCATGCTCTGATTCTGCTCTATCCGAATTTGCCACAATGTTGTGACTGCCACCCTTTGAATTGTCCAAAGACAATGCTTTTTCAAACTCCGCCATCTGTGCTTTCAACTTCTCCGCAGGGAGAGGTGAAGATCTGAGTGGTTGAGGAGAAAATACAAATGATGCTGGATTCAACGGAGGAACGACAAGATCTCTCTGGGGTTCCGGGGTGAAGTGCTATGAGTTGATGTTGGAGAAGCTAGAACTAGCACGATAGCTGTAGATTTGGCCTTCTCCTGTGCGTGAGACTTCTTGTGTACTACTGCTGCTATCACCTTCGTGCTTTCTTTTGTTGGAGTCTCCTGCGATAGATTTACCTATGATCTGATTCATCAAAGCTTCATCCAGGCAATACCCCTTTGTCAACAACCAATTTGAAGTGTTAACTAGAACTGCGGAAGATCTTTCCTCAATCATCTGACAACCACCAATGTTTTCTGAAGAGCAGCTCTATCCCCTCCCATCTGATAATATGAGTCAAGTATCACATGCCCATCATTTGCGAGATCTGCAGGTATCTGTGCTAAACCATAATCAGACACTTGTTGCGCCGATAACCTGCTGAAGTCTTTCTTCCCGACTTCATACTCGTTTCTGCACTTCATCCAGAAGTCTTCCAACGAAGGTACATGTGAGTATTCCTGGGAGATTGTCTTCCTCGCTACCCGCACGGATCAAAGTTTAGTCTTTGGGAAGAACTCATGCTCATACTTAGAAAACATTTCAGCTTCGATTCCTCTAGCTTTGTGGATGCTCTGGCAGCTGTAATAACCCACTATGACCGGAAAGAAACCCGTAGACTTGTGCCGCTTTGATTGTAAATCATGCATCTCCACGAGCTGTCTGCACAACTCCATGATGACCCACTTGTCGCTTGGATACCTCGGCAACTTAACTGGTTTTCCCGAAAAGCCAGTTACCCTGAGATACGTGAAGTCTGCAAAGTGGATGAAAATACAACCATGCTTTGTCTGCAAAACTCTTTTTCTTTCGCAACCGAAATTTTGTTATCCTTTTATCCCTGGTCCCTTGGCATTGTTAGCTTAGTTTTCCCTTTCAACATTAGGAGTAACAATAGCAGTAGAAATAGATAGAGGAACCGACCTTCTCTCGGAGATCCGTCTCAAGTGCACAAGGTCCCACAACTTGGAGATGGTTCCATTGTTGTCTCAAACGACTCGGTTCTTCCAGATCCGAGACATGGGTGCAAGTTTGACAACCAACAATTTCTGGCACGCCTGGTGGGACAAGCAGTGAAAGCTTAAATTTCATATTGCTAAGTTCTGGTGTGTGAACTTAGTATTTCTAGCCTTTGGAGGCTTATTTCAACACATCTGGCGACTCCCAACATTTCTAGAGCTCTTGTTTTGCAGTCCTGAGCGCCTTTTATGAGAAGAGTGCATACCAGGCTGTGCTGCAATGAAGGATCCTTTGAATACCTCCAGCTTTCGCCGAGAAGCACACGCAATAGATCTTCCACGCGCACATCCCCATCTCCAGCGCGCCGCACGTACTCTACTCAAAACAGACAAGCGCGCCCTACCATGGCACTTCAACCTCCTCCTCCCAAGGAACTTCACTAGTTTCACTGGCGGAAGCCCGCTCAATCTCAATGCCCAACATGATATGCCAACGGCCGCACTCAAGAGTATTCCATACTTCATAGGAGAAAATCAAGTCACCCTTGTTGAACACATTCAAGATGTGGCCAATGTATGCTCTGTCTATTTGATTACACATGATGATGTTGTTGTCAAGTTGCTTGCAGCCTCTTTCAAGGGTAAAGCACTCCAATGGTATCGTGGCTTGAGACTTGCATCTATTTCTACCGGGATGAGCTTGGAATGACTCTATGCAATTACTTTGAAGATAAATCAAATCATCTATCACTGGTGGAGCAGTTGACTACAACAAAGTGCGCGCCCAACGAGCAGATGACTAATTTCAACATCAGATTCCAGAAGACTTGGGACAAAATTACTCAAGTGGTAAGGCCTACAGCCCAACATGCTTTCTTGTACTATCTAATGGCTTTGAATAGTGACATTTCAGTCATGATTCAATCCATGAGAGGTAGAACCTTACCTATTGCATACAACATTGCAATAAGGGCAGAAAACAGTCTCATTCAGCTGGTAAGTTGGTGCCTAGGCCTCTTGTGCCTTTGTTCCCAAAGATGTCTCTAGCGCCCCAACCTTTTGTTGCTCCAGCCCAATGCAGAGCGCTATGCAACGATTGATCTACATCTTACTCTCCTGCACAATAAAAAGAAGATGATGAATTGAAGGCCCTGATTAGAAACTTGTCTAACAAGGTCATATCATTGGAAAAGCAAGCAGCACAAGCCTACAAAGGCAATTCCAATTAGGTGCAAAGCCAAAACAATCAACCTTGGTGGAATCAATATGGGAATCAAAGATACGGACAAAACCAATAGAATGATAGATGGCATGCTAATGCACACTTGCCTTTGCAAGTTATTCCTCCTGCACAACCTCTTCCAACGCCCAACACAAGTCAAACACTTGTCCCAGTCCAAAACAACATGGTGCAGGAGTCTGAATGGTGTTTTCCTTGCAATATGCCTCATAGTCAATATCATTGCGCCCAATGTTGTGCGCGCGCAAGCCTACATGATCCAGAATGCTTCTAATTGTGAGCCTTCTATCAAAGCATAAGTGAGCCTGAGAGCCAAGAAAAGCCAGAGGCTCCTCCGAGGCCAACTTGATATTCTTTGGCGCCGAGGACTTTTGCGCAATCAATCAAGTTGCAGATGATGCAAGCAGATCGCGCGCTTAAGTGCAGACAACACAAGATACAAAAGGAGAATGATAGAGTCGGTGTGCGTGCAGGCACAATTCTAAAGAACACAGGATGACCCTCGAAGCGTAAAGAAGTAGCAAGGCATCCAACGGTAAAAGCGCTCAAGTGCCTACACGTGAGGCTCCACGCAAAGCTCCTCCGGAAGTAGCGTGTGCCCCTCCTTTGGTAGGTCAAGCCTCTGCGCTTCAGCAAAGGCCCCTGCCTCCGTGCCTGAACAATCAAGAAAGGATGTTGTTGTTCCTCAAATGCACAAGTCAGTGGGTTTTCCATTCAACATTGTGGACTAGATGAAAAGGACAAACATAAATGTCACAATGTGGGATGCACTCACTATTCCATCCCAACGCGACTTGTTGCATTGAAGCTCTGACTTAACTCCCGCGCATTGATCCAACCGGCCCGAAGCGCGCGCTTCTATCAATATCTCAAGAAGAGGAGAAGCAAGTAAAGTTGTTAAAACCCCACCCTTCTATATGTCTTTGATCATAGGCAAACATCTTGTCCATAATTGTATGATTGACTTAGGTGCTAGTACTTCTATCATGCCTAAGAAGATTGTTGATGTCTTAGGTCTTAAGTATAACCCCCGACAAAAGGAGTCCCTGCAACTTGATGGTTCAACTGTCACTACCCTAGGAATCATCAAGGATCTTGAGTTAACTCTCCATGCATGTCCAAGTCTAACAATAACTCAAGATGTGTCAATCATTGATCGATCCCTTTGTTTGCCTTATGTTTATCAAGAGATTTTACTGCTAAAGTGGGTGGTTACTTGTCTTCTGATTGGTCTCATATGTTACTTAAGACAAGGTATGGTACCCGATTTACTAGACAAGCTGAGCCAATTTTTTCCTATCATGTAGAGTCATATGTCCCATCCCCTCTCCAAGCTAACTTTAATCCAAGAAGAACAAGTTCCAGTCTCAAGAGCAGCCTCTTCCACCTTCTATTCCTGATCTAGTGCTTGATGAGTGGGCGAGAGAGGCACCATAAATTTGACCCATATGCTGAAGAGTTGGAAGCTTATGAAACTGGGCTTGGTACTTATTGCATTATTGAAGAAGAAGTTGTGCTGCCGCGCGTGCTCAAGCAAAGTGAAGAGAACCCTAGTCTATGGAAATTATACTATGATGGATCCAGAAGTAAACGACGGGAGCAGGAGTTGTTCTCATTCCCCTAAGGATGAGAAATTCTTCTTCGCGCACAAGTTGTAGTTTACATGTTCTAACAATGTGGCAGAATATGAGGCGCTAGTGCATGGTATGCTTATTGCTGAAAAGAAGAAGATTAAGGCGCTGCAGATCTTTGGGGACACATAATTGGTTATCCACCAGGTTACCAACAAGTGTGCGGCGAAGAATAAATTTCTCAAAGCTTATAGACAGAGTTTGGGACCTCCTTGAGAGCTTTGATGCTCTAAATCTGCAGGTGGTGCCACGCAAAATGAATAAGGAAGCTGACTAGATGGCCGTGCTTGGTTCGCAGTTCTCTCCTGCTGAGGACTTTGTCAAAGGAAATACTCAACACATTAAGATGGTGATTAGACCATCCATCCCAGATAACAACACCAGCTGACAAGTGTTTGACAGTGACGCGCAGATCGTCCAATTCATCCAGAATGAAGCTGATTTCTCATCAAGCATGCAAGCTGATTTGCATGACAGCTATGGTGACCAAGTGATACAATCAAGACAAACAAGTTGCCTAAAGGGATGGTCACCTTAGAGAAAATGTTTAGCCCTGATGATGAGTTCAAGGGTGAAAAAAAATATATGCGCGCGCACAAGAAGACTGCTCCCAGTCACTATTGCGCGTGGAAAGAAGTTGCTGCTCAGTAAAGCTTGTGCGCATGATGAAAAACATGCCTTCATCTCTCTGTCAAAAAACAAGTGATATATTTTCATGGGAGTATGAAGACCTCAAAGGTTTTGATCCAAGTGTTGTTCAACACTCCATTGACCTTGATCTTGGTATCAAGCTCGTCAGACAAAAGTAGCGGCCAGTCAATCCAAAGATAGAGCCCCTCATGAGGAAAGAGTTATCCAAACTCATTGAGGCGAAGATAATTTTTCCCATCAAGTACTCTACCTGGGTCGCGAATCTAGTTCCGGTGCGTAAGAAGAATGGTGAAATCAGACTCTGTGTTGATTTCAGAGATCTGAACAAGGCATCTCTAAAGGATAACTATCCTTTGCCTTCTATGGAGCAGATTTTGCAGATTGTGGCTGACGCACAATGATTCTCAATGCTGGACGGATACTTTGGCTTCAATCAGATCCGGTCAAGGAAGAGGATCAATTCAAAACGGCATTTACAACCAAGTGGGGAACATATGTGTATTAGAAGATGCCCTTCGGTTTGTCAAACGTAGGCGCAACGTTTTAGCGCGCCATGTATATTGCATTCAAAGGCTATATCAATGTGTTCTTGGTTTACCTTGATGACATCACAATCTTCTCAAAGCAAAGTGCGGATCACATGGCACACCTGGAGAAAGTCTTTGAGAGATGTAAAAGGTATGGGGTATCTCTTAACCCCAAGAAGTGTAATTTTGCAGTGGCGCAGGGCAAGCTCTTGGGCCATGTGGTTTCAAAGGATGACATCGCAATTGATCCTGAGTGCGTTTCAACCATCCTAGCTCTTTCCCTTCCGACACACAAAAAGGCCTTACAGTCCTTCCTCGGTAAGATCAATTTTGTTAGGTGTTTTATTCCTAACTTTGCAGGACTGGTTCGGCCCATCACCTTGATGCTCAAGAAGGACATAACTTTCAGATGGACAACAAAAGGAAAGGAAAGCTTCAACAAAATCAAGCAAGAGATTGCTTACGCCAACACTCATCAACCTGAATTACTCAAAGGATTTTATCCTTTATGCTTATGGCGTTGATGTAAGTGTTGTTGTTGTCTTAACACAAGAAAATGAACAAGGGATGGAACAACTAAGTGGATTTCTTCAGCCGATGCTGAAGGATTATGAATTAAAATACAGTCACACGGAGAAGCATGTCTTCGCCATCATGCGTGCGCTCAAGAAATTCAAGAGTATGCTCGCCACAAATCATATTAAGGTGTTAGTTTCTCACTCTTGTGTTAGAGACTTCATCATGGGAGCAGAAATCAGTGAGAAGAGAGCAAGATGGGTGACTAAAATCATGGAGTATGATGTGACAATCAAAGCCACAAAACTAGTAAGAGGTAGTGCACTCTGCAAAGCAGCTTGCTGAGGACGCACACAATGAATCTGAGACTTCATTGTTCCTTGATGAAGCTCTTCTGTGTGCAAAACTTGAGCATAATACAAATCCTAGTATGATTGGATGAAGGACATGATCACATTCCTTTCCAAGGGCGCATACCCTCCTGGCTTAAACAAGGAAAAAGAAGACATATGAGGTTACAATCTATCCCTTATGTTTTGATTGATGGACTTCTCTTCAAGAAGAATCTTGATGGCGTGTTGTTAAGATGTATTGAATGGCACACGGACTGAAAAAGTGTTAGCAAAATTTCATGATGGATTCTTTGGTGGACACTTCTCTACCAAAACTACAACAATGAAGATCATAATGGCAGGTATCTTTTGGCCTACTCTATTTGCAGATGCACAAAATGCAAGGAATGCACTTTCTTTGCAGGAAAGAAGAGATTGGCAGCGCTTCCCCTCTGACCAATCCAAGCGGATTAGCCTTTTGCGCAATGGGGTCTCGACTTCATAGGCATGATCAATCCACCTTCAAGCACTGGACATAGATGGGTGTTGACACTACAAACTACTTTACCAGATGGACAGAAGCTGTCACGCTCAAGAAATCAACCGAGTCAGCCATCCTTGACTTTCTCGAAGGTATAGTCACAAGGTTTGGCATTCCTCAAACCATTATCTCTGATAATACAAAAGCCTTCCTTGGCACTAAAATCACTAATTGGGCTCTAAATTTGGGCATATATTTGAAGACTTCTTCCAACTATTACCCTCAAGGCAATGATCTGGTAGTCAACAAACAAGAACCTGATTAGGATCATGAAGCGCACAATGAACATCAGCCAAAGACAATGACATACAAAGGTCGCGCCCTACTCTGGGCAGATAGAATCACAATTAAAAAGCAATAGGAACTTCGACCTTACAAGCTTGTCTATGGCAAGGAGGCTACCCTTCCTTTGATGTTGGAGTTGAACTCATTGGCACTTGCCCAACAGCTGGAGTTGAAGGCGCAGACCAGAGAGAAATCAGAATGGCAGAGCTGGTTAATCTTGAAGAATCAAGGAACTTTACCATGATCAAGCTAGAACAACATCAATAAGCAACAAAGAAATGGTTTGACAAAAAGGCTAGGCCTCAAGCTTTCAAAGTTGGGGACTTGGTTTTGAAATGGGATGTTGACAGAACTAAACCAGGGTGTCATTCAAAGTTTGATGCACTTTGGAGTGGCCCATATATCATCCAGTTCTGCAAGGAGGCTAACTCTTTCGAGTTGACTCATCTTAATGGAGGCGTGCTGCAAATCCCAATAAATGGGATCTATCTCAAACCCTTCCATTAAGTCTGCATTGCATCATTTTGTATATATTAGAGTAGTTTCCATTCCTCCAAGTGCGTTGCAGTGCACATTGTTTGTTTGTACATAAGTTCTTTCTTCTTGCGCGCACTCTTCTTTTGCTTCCTGGGTGCCGTCTTCTTTCAATTGAGTTTGCGAGATTTGAGCAGAGTTGTGAAACGACTCAAGTGACTCTAAACAAGTTCTTATAAGCTAAAGATCAAAATTTCATGATTACACAACAGACTCCATGCCCAATGGATGCTGCTACAGACTATTGATCTCCTTCATTTAGCAGGCGAGATGGGAAAGTCGTATTAAAGAACTCTCCTAGTTATTTGGACAACTTTATTCTCGCTCGAGATCTTCATTGCAAGTCGCGCGCAAGTTGTCTCCTTGCACATTCACTTGGTCACTAGAGCGCTTCCCCTTCTCCCCTTTCCTTTTCCTTTTCTTCCTTGTTCCATCTTCCCGCGCACTCTCTACCCTTCCACCTTCCATTGCTTCACCTTAGCGCGCTTTCGCCTTTGCTTCCCAAAATCGGCTATGGTGTCACCATTTCACCCGAAATGCGACTACCCTATCCGAAAATTTTTCGTACTTTTAAAATAATGGGTCGTTTTGTGTTTTTATTGCTTGAAAGTTCTTGTATTGCGTCAAGATAATCCCAAAGAGCCATATTAGCCTTTTTTGCCAAATACCCAGATGCCCAAAGTTAATTATTTTGAGCCCATGGAAATTTGTATTTAATTATTTTGAGCCCCGTATGAGGCTATTTGCGCTCCGTTTTAACTCTGTTATGATCGAATATGTCATTACTCTTATGTACCAGAAGGGTTTTAACTTGGAATAAGTTTTGGGCTTTATTTGTGACTTTTGACAATTTTTCGTGTTTTTGTGTTGTCCCGTTTCGTTTTCTGTGAAATTTCTCTAGAACAATTCCTTTGTCGGGTAAGCCCGATTTTTGGCCTAGAGCAGCTGGAAAACATATATGCACATTATGCCCGGAGGAAGTCGCCATCGGAGGTCTGGATCAGGAAAAAGCGAAGTCGTGCACGGAAAAGCCCCTGTGGGGATGGGCGCATTTTTGGAAAACAAAGGATTTAAGCTGCAATGGGAAAAATAGAAGCCGCAGGCAGGGTGGGAATTTTATACTTGCCTAGCAGGTACTTTTTCCCGTGTTATAAAATTCACTTAAGCTGCAGTGGGAAAGTTAGAGGCCGCAGGTAGGCGGGAATTTATTACCTGCCTTGCAGGGTGAAAATTCCCATGATAAAATAAAAGGAAAGTGACTTAAGTGAAATCATGGGATTTTAGTGCCTGCCTTGCAGGGTAAATAATCCCATTGTCAAAGTCAAATCACTTAAGTGGATCATGGGATTTTGGTGCCTGCCTTGCAGGGTAAAGAATCCCATTGTGAAAAATTCTAAAAATAGAATTATATGTGCAAAAAAGTGCGCCCCCTTTGGTGAGATGATGGCAGCCTTTAAGTGATTATTTTAATTAATCTATTCTTTCAAAAAGTGCGCCCAAGCTTGGAGGAAGTCAACAAGTCAAAGAGGGAATAAAAGAAAGGAATTAAATGCATTAAATTTAATTTATTTAGTGGCTGCCCCCTTCCTCTCAAAAAGTGCGCCCCATTTGGGAGTTATTTAATGTTTTTAAAGGCATTAAAACATTAAATTAATTTCTATTTTCAGTGGCTATGGTCAAAGCACACTGTGAAGCTTAAGTGAAGTGATGTGTGAAGGATTAAATTGGATTAATTTAATTTATTGGATGGCTGTCCTTAAACATGCTATTTTTAAAAGAGAAAAACATGATTTTTAATTAATTAATTGCCTTTAATTGTTAGGGCAATTATTAATTATAGAATTGTGAAGGTTATATAAGCATGGGCAGCCATATGGGTGAATTATTTGATTCACAGGTAAAGAATTGCAGCCAAGTGGAAAAGTGCGCCCCCATTAGAAGAAGGATTTTGCTCAGACAAGGTGACAACAAGGCTAAAAGCTTCCAGATTTGGCGCATGCTTTGAAGGAGGTTGATCTTTGTCTGCATAATTGTTTGCATAGGTGTTACAGGTGCTCAGGTGTTGTTGAAAGGATTCATGCTCTCTTTATGTGCAAATTAAACACCAATTTTTGGGGCAGCGGGCTTGAAAAGTGCAGATTTTTACAATTAAAATTCACTATTCATTCTCCGGTGGCCATTTTTGTCTGAATAAATTGCAGGAATTCAATACAGGTGCTTTATAAAGGAAAAGGAGCTTTTATCAATGTCCAATACATTGCATATATCCTCGAATCTGAAGAATTGTCCAGATCTGCACCAATTTTGAAGAAATCCGGCCAAGTAAGAAGAAAAAGAATTATTCAGACGAAGATAGACAAAGCCATGGCGAAGGGAGATGAAAAAGAAAGCACGATGGAGTCATGCATTGCTTCCAAACTTGCAGACATAGGAGACACAGATCTAGGCCCGGAACCTCTTGCCGATTTGATTGATAGATCCAGAGCGGGAAAGACTTCACTCATGCGTGCGGTTAAAAGTAGTGGAATTATCCGAGCTGCAACTTTTCCATGTACAGCCCAATTGCCAGAGTTCGTGATGGAGTGTGCTAGATCTTATCATCCTTCATCCAGATTAGTGCGTGATGCTTCGGGAAAGACAATAATTCGTTTGGACGCAGAGTTCATCAATTATTGTTTGAAGATTCCAGTGCGAAAGGTGGTGACTTCTATTAGCATTCAGGATGCTGACAGTAGATGGGAGAAGCATAGAGCTGATTGCGTGAGCATAATGAATAGCCGATACATGAAGAAGCCTAGATCTCCTTCAAAGTTCCGAGAACTCTTCCACGGTCCAATTTGGTGCAGGAGGTAGATGATGTCGTCAAATTGCTATGCAGGATGAATGGCGAAGCGAATGCTTACACTTTCCGTACATGGATGTATGCTTTCATTAGGACCATTGAAATCAACAAGGTTGATTCTATAATCAATTGGTGGAAATTATTTAACAACAACATCGGTGAGCAACTCCGGAAGCGTGAAGCGTACTTTAGCTTCAAGATGACTTCATACTTGGTGTATCTTTGCTGAGCTTCACAAGGCGTCTTTTCCAAATTTGGATAGATGTGGTGTTCTTTCCAAGGACCCCATTTTCGAGTGCTACCCCATGACTTACGCACTGCGTGCGAGAAAGACTTCAAAGTGATCAACGATGACTTCTTCTACGATTTCATCTGCAAGCTAGACAAAGACTTGAAGGCCAACAGGGTAAGCAAGGAAGCGTGGGAAGCTGTGTCCAAGATTGGCAGTCTATTCATTCAATTTGCAGATTTCACATACCTCAGGGTTACGGGCTTTTCTGGAGAACCAATAAAGATGCCCAGGTATCCGAATGATAGATTGATCGCCATGGAGTTGAGCAGGCAACTTGTGGAGTTACACGACCTTCAGTCAAAGTGGCACAAGTCTACGGGCTTCTTCCCAATCACTGTGGGATATTACAGTTGCATTAGCATTCATAGAGCTCGGGGATGGAAGCGCAAATGTTATCCGAGTATGAGCAAGAGTTCTTCCTGCGGCTGAACTTCGATCCATTTGGAGTAGCCAGGAAGACAATCTCCCAGGAGTACGCACATGTGCCTTCATTAGAAGATTTCTGGATGAAGTGCAAAAGTGAGTACGAGGTTAGAAAGAGAGATTTCAGCAGGCTATCAACAAAGCAAGTGTTCGACTTTGGACTAGCGCGGATACCTGCGGATCTTAAAGATGATGGGAATGTGGTACTTGACACTTACCATCAAATGGGAGGAGATAAAGCCATACTGCAGAATAACATAGGAGGCTGCAACACAATTGAAGAAAGGTCGGGAGCTGTGTTGGTGAATACTTCAAACTGGTTGCTGACGAAGGGATATTGCCTTGATGAAGCATTGATGAATCAAGTCACGGGCAACTTCGGCGCAGGAGATTCCCTCAAGCGAAAGCACGGAGGAGAAAGCAGCAGGAAAGTCGAGAAGTTGAAAGTGCATAGAAGATCTCAATCCAAGGAGAGGATCACTTCTACGACCATGACTTTAACTCCGGTTTCTCCAGTACTCAATACTTCACCAACTATTGCACTGCGGCAGGATGCTTCCATGCCTCCACTGAATCCAGCGACATTCATCTTCTCCCCTCAGCCACTTCGTTCAGCGCCTGTTCCAGAGGATACGTTGAAGCTGCAGATGGCGGAATTCGAAAGGGCTTTGTCCTTGGATGACTCAGAAGATGGCAGCCATAACACTATGGCACTTTCTGACGGAGAGGATGCAGAGCGGAAGATGGTAGTACACTCAGCGACTTCTCATTCTCCGAGAAGTAACTTCTCGGAATGGTTGGCTTCGCAGTTGGTTCCAGAAGCGAGAATGGAGATGAACTTAGAGGAGCACGACTTGCGGCCTACTCTAGAATGCAGGCGGAAGAGCAGAAGGCCTAAAGTTGCAAAGCAACTTCTAGGTTGATCATCGAGGATTCGGGAGAGAAGTTTGTTGAGATATCAATTCCAGACAGAAGGAAAGATAGAGGAGCTCACGGCGGAAGATGTGACAGTGACCAAAGTACCCCTCGGTCAAGCCACCACTGAAGGATTGAAGCAGGACACGCAGACATTGATGGATGCTTTATTCCTTAGGCTTGACAGTGAAAAGGCGGAGAAAGAAGAGCTGCAGAAGCAAGTATCTCAATTATGTGAGATCATAGCCAAGGTTGCTAAACCTTCCATTCAGCCCATTTCAGAGCAGGTGAGTGATCATCTTATGCAGGAAATGGAGGATGCAAGCAATCAAGTAAAGGCTATTGACGAATGGAAGGATTTGATTATTCGTCAAGCTTCTGTACAACTTGGGAAGTGTCAGCCCGCCTAAAGGTTATGAACGATGCAGCAAATCAACTAAAGCAACTGATGGCAAACATAGAAGGCATGAATACAGTTGCAGAGAGTAACCTGAGTATTTTGGCGAGATCGACAAGTTGTAGGAGATGTATTGATTGCGGAGCATTTATGCGGACGGATCAGTCGAGAAGGGGAAGCAACTAGAGTTTGCAGTATCTTTCCATTTGGAAATCTGCAGAGTTTTGCTGAAGAGGATGCAGGCACTTGAGAGTAGGACATCAGATTTACCAGACAGTGTCATTTCTTTCACTGAGGAAAGAGTGGACGGAGGTGTTACTTCATACGTGCGGATCGTCTCAACTAAGGTGCCTAATTCCCTGGAAGGTTCTCTTCTGATGGTACAAAAGAGAATTGATAAAGCTACCAAGCCTTTCACGATGAATTCTATCAGTAGACTGGTGGCGCTGCGGCGAGACATTGCGAGGTTTGGGCCGAGCTTGGAAGATGTGGAAGCGTGCATCAAAGTGTTGAATGAAGGGTTGTTGCAGTTTCAGGACAGAGAAAGAAGCAGTGGCTAAAACAGATGGAAGGATGTTGAATTACATGTTCGACAAGTATATCCGATATCAGAACAAGAAGAAGACATAAATGTTACAGCTGACATGACTTCTTCTATTTCTTTCTTCTTCTATTTTCTATGTTCCCGGATGAAATTGTAAAACTTCTAAGTTATTGGTTTTGCAACCATTACTTAAAGTCATGTGGAACCATTCTATTAGTTAAGTGATACATGTGTCACTTAAGGAGAAGATAGTTGAGGATGATTGCCAAATGTCATCTTTACTTGTTTATGTTTCAGTTCAGTTTGAGTTTTCCATTTGTACTTTCCCTCCTACATTCTATAAGTAGGAGAAGAACCTCGGGTTAATGATCGATCAGAATTTGTAGCGAAGCAATCTTGTGTTCTAGACTTTGTGTTGAACCCTTGAGAGCAACTTGGAGCAAAGGAATACAAAGGAGCAGGTTTCCGGAGAACTTTGTGTCACGGTGTACTGTGTTTCTTGCTTTTAAATCTTAGATCTCTTAAGTAAACTTTGTGTTATTATAGATCTGGATCTAGAGCTGCCTTTGTTTTATAATTGTGTGTTCATATCTATTAAGTTTCTTCTATGTGCATGCAATTAGCTCTGCTATCTACTAATTGGGATGCACATCTTCCCCATTTCTTCTCTGTATTTCCTTTACTTCCTTCTTCTATAACTTTCCTTTCTTAAACAGCTGCTTACTTGCTGCAGAACTTCTTAGTTATGGTTCATGAACTAAGTGGTTAAAGTAAAACCCCTGATAGATAATAACACGTTTTTATTGACAAATCTGACACGGGAGCCTCACCGGTTAAATGAGGGAGATTTATCTCATGATTGCCTAGGTTTGATGCTATGCAGAAAATCTAGCCAACAGGGTAAGTCCTTGGCATCCCCGCGCACCCTTTCCTCCGCGCGCTGTAATTAGTGCGCGCGCCTTCCTTCCGTCATCTTCCCGCGCCTCATTCTTCTCGCGCATGCATACCTCAACCTTTGCGCTCTCGTGCATTGCCATTCCATGCGCGTCATTCTCTAACACGCTTGAGTGTGCCACACGCAACCTATCAAAGCGCACTCAACAAAGTGCCGAACCTTCGCAACAAATCATTGAGTGACACGTGATAGATTAAACGAGAAGAACATTTGCACAATTGGCCGTCCTTTCAACCAATCCGCGTGCGCCACGTGTCTTACATGCGCAGGTGGCCCTAACAATCTTCGACAGTGACCATATCTTTTTCTACAGAGTTTCGATTGGCGCGCGCCTAGTCTCAATCGATAGCATTGACGTGGGCTACAATGCTAGACATTTAAATTCAAATTCTTGGTGGATCTAGTAGATGAAAGATGGGAAAACGTCAATCTGGGCATTGATGAGCAGATTTAATTACTCCAACCACCTGATTTGATCTGATCCGCCCTCCTACCTTCCATCTCCAACATGCCAAGCAGACTTAGGGAAACGTATTTGATAGATTTATAGGCGGATTTGTAGGCATTGAATGCTTCTTGTTGGTGGTTGTATTTCAAAATCGAGTTTTCCCTCCTCTTCTTCTTCCATGGATTCATCTATAAATGTAAGAGCTGGGCTCATTATTAATGTTGGACACTTTGGATCCTTACGCATTTTGCTAAGGACTTCATATATTTGTATTTTGAGTGCAGACCTCTAGATCTGACTCATGCATGTGAATATCGACCTTCAGTCGCCATCAGATGCTTTGATGCATGTGCATTTTCAAGGGAAGTAACGAAAGTATCGTTTTGTGGTTATTCTCTGTCCTAGCGTGTTTGCATTCCTTCTTCTTTCCTTTCTTTTACTCTGTTTTCTTTGTGTCATTTTACATTCCTTGCATTGCCATTTTTCTAGTTGTGTTTCATGAAAACTGATCGTGTAAATGTGGGTTGGTTTGTGCTACGCGTGCCTAGCCTCCCTTGACGCCTTTCCTTCATTTTCGCTCAAAATCAGATAGTGTTCATCCCTCTTTTTTGGTGCTATCACCTTCCTTAGATTAGTTTTCCATTCTGTTATCCTTTTATCCCTGGTCCCTTGGCATTGTTAGCTTAGTTTTCCTTTCAGCATTAGGAGTAAAGTAAAGAGAAATAGATAGAGGAATCGACCTTCTCCGGAGATCCGTCTCAAGTGCGCAAGGTCCCACAACTTGGAGATGGTTCCATTGTTGTCTCAAACGACTCGGTTCTTCCGATCCTGAAGACACGTGTTCAAGTTTGACAACCAATAATTACAATTGGTCAAACTATATTGATGACTTAGTTAAGGATGACCTCACCTTGGAGTTATCATTAGTGACAACTTCAATGTGACACATCTACTCAATGGTTGAGTTTGATTTATTAGTTCAACCTTTGAGTCACAAGTTAATGTGTCAATCAAGTGAATTGATTGATTGATTGATAGGTATCGAGTTGCATGTGTGAATTGTCCAATTTATTGGAGGTCTAATGATAACCCCAAAGTTGTGAGAGGCAATCATCATGATGTGAGCTCTGTTTAAGCACGAGTGCTAATGTAAAATATACACTCAATTGTTGGATGAATGAATAAAGTGCAGGTTACTGGAATTTAATGTTTCGCTCTCTTGCTCTATCATTCTCCAAAATTTCTCTGAACTGATCCTTTACTTGCATGGTGTTTCATAGGTGTTACCATGTTTGCAAACTTACTGCAATTTACAACTCCTCAAGTTTGTGATTTACAGACAGCAGCATTGATGGGCATTTAAAAATTGTTTGTAGTTTGTACTTAATGTTTTGCAGGCCTGTTGCCATGGAATTTAACAACTCGAACGTGTTCTCAATAACCTGTTTTACTTTATGTGCTGTCATTGATTTGAGGGTAACTCAACTATTAAAATTCAATTATGTGTTTGAATTTACCTAAAAATTTTTCATCTATTTGTTCTCTCCATCACTTATTTAATATAGGCTTGTAGATTTGTCATGACATTTGAAATATTCTTGCAACCATTAGACATCTGACAAGGGCCGAAACCTTTGCCATCTTAGTGGGGATGACCAATCAGCTGCAATTCTAAATCATGCTCTTTCTACATTCTAGGAAGAGTAATGATCAAATCAAGAGTTTATCCGTGCACTTTTTTATCATCTAGAATGGGTAGCGGCATGAGTATCACCCCTAGTTGTTGGTCTTTCTAACCTTGTCACCTTGATATTATTATCAAGTTCTCACTTCGTCAGTTGTTTCTAGCTCCATGCTCCCTCCCTTCAATAAACACGCTTCTTTATAAACCTCTTCTATCAGACATAGATAGAAAGCAAAACTATGATGCGATTTTCTGCTTATACCATGATATTTTTTCAATTATAAACTCCTTGATTTTTTTAGGAACAATTTGGTGAAGAACACACTAAATGGTTAAATCTAATTTCTTATGATAGAAATATAATTAAAATAATTAAAAGAAGATAGAGGAACACTTCATACGTTCATAGTAGTTAAGCTTATTGCAATGTACAAAGAAGCTTTGCTGATATGAGGGAGCTGAGTACAATGGTAGCAATCTCTATGGAGAGATGTCTTGCCATGAAACTACTTTGATTTCTACATTCAGATATTGCTCCTCTTTACATAGCAGGAAATGAAAAGATTAAAATTAGAATGTGAAGAAATTCTTTTTGAGAATTGAAAGGTTATGTGACAATACCGCTAGGGAAATTGATGCAGTCAAGGATAACTGGTCAAGTGAATGATTACATTGTCCTTGTCGTCAACAACCCCGGTTCACTCAAAACATACAAAATCTGATTTCATAGGCAACTGAAGTTGTTCCATTGCTCAACATGAAGCAATTCATGTTCAATTAAAACTAGCATCCTTCTATGATGTTTCCCTAGCAATTATCAGACTGAGAACAGTCTACAAACCATTCTGATTTCATTTATTGAATCTTACAACAAATTCTGATAGCAAACAAACTTGAGGTATCAAGGATTCTGTCTTAGATTAGTTTTACACCCTACCATCATGCTTTGTATGTTCCTTCAATGAGTTGAACAATAGTTTCTTACTATGTCACAAAGTACTCCAAACTTTATCGAAAAAGTTTGATCTTCGCTGAACTTTATCCTTGATGAACATGAACTCAAACTTCATTCAATATTTTTACATGAGAAGTTTTGACATGCTACATCTGCCAAATGAAAGCAAAGGACATAAAGCTCTCTCCACTTTGCCCCTTTGACATATTTATGCATTTTTTCGAGAAAATAAAATGAGAAAAAAGTTCTTTTGTTTGAACTTAAAGACATTTCTTTTGAACTTTATCCATTGGTGGACTTGAACCAAAATTTATCCTCATTGAACATGAACTCAAACTCGAACCTTGTGACTTAGGTTTCTTATCTTATTTTTCGCTCACCATTATCCAAAAATCACGTTTTCACAACTTGTACAGCTAAAATAAGGACCTAACGAGCCTATTAGTGAGTATGTGCTTGAATTATGTCTCACCCATCACATGATAGTGAATTACAAAATATTTCCTCATAAAGTATACTTCAATCTTTCGATGAACTTTGTTGACGGTTATGAACTATGAGATCAAGCTCCTTGCAGCTAACATGCTTAAATATGGGACTAACGCCCTACATCTAGTGGAGCCAAATATTAAGGCAAATCAACATTCACGGTGAAGGCTAACAATACTAAATGTAGTCAATAGAGTATCACAACCACTTGATAGAATTGTCCTTTCTTCTCAATAGTGAAGACAATTCACACGATTATTTGAGTCCTCACCAAGTGCTTTAATGATTTCTTGAATGCAATATGATCTCTTTACCTTCTCAATGGGAGATTGACTCATTTATACCTTTACCTAAGAACTATGATGGGAACACATATTGTGATTATCATGGAGTCTTAGTTCATTCTATGAGATAGATGTTTTGGATTGAAATGTGAGATTCAAGACCTAATTAATAAGAACATCATTCAAGTGGCGGTGGAGGATCTTGGCCATCTAGTTTGCCACAACCAACATCCAAAAGGCCTTTTCCTCGTAAAGGATCTCATCCAGTGTTTGCATTATTCACTTTGCATGTCTAGCCTAAAAGTATTCTTGAAAACACAATTGGTAGGTCCCCATCTATATGTGGGGCACATTGATCTTATTTGATCTTGGCTTGGCTTTAACTTTGTTATAGCCCAGCCTAATTGGTAGGCATTATTTTGGCTCGGCTTTTCACGTTGCATGAGCTCATTCAACGACGAGCACCGCTTTTGAAAGCAAACAACCAATCCTCGATAAAAATACCGATCTTGCGTATAAGATATTATATATAGAGAGGGGAGGGGGCCATATATATATTGACGTTGGCGTTGGCTACTAAGTCTCGAGTATAGTTACTTGGGTCGGAGGAGCAATTCATCTTGTTGTGCCATTCAAGGTTGACCCATAGTGATCACTAGCGTTTTTTCGGATCCGGTCATCGGGCGTGTTTCGTAGCTGCCCTAGTTGATTGCTAATCTAGTGGATTGAGATCCTGTTTGTTATTTTCATTTGTCGTTTGTGTGCTATTTGGAGTGTTTATGGGGGTGCGATTGCAGAGCCAAGCACAAGAACTTGTTGGGGTAAGGAGCCCAATTGCCTCGTTGCATTGGAGTAGGAAAGCACCTGGAGGCGGAGATTATGCAAAATGACCGTGAGAGTAGTGTTGAGAGCAACTTCTTCCATGACCCTGGTGCGGGGTTATATCCTCAAGGTGAAGGAGACACACATAAAATGGTGTAGGGAGTATTGCCTTAGTGCTGTAGTAAGGTCTAGAGATGGACAATTTCCAAAGCCATCTTGTTAGCCTAAACACCTGCATTAAAACATTTGAAGTTACCATTGCCTTGTTATAAGTTGAAAACAACATATCGATTGTAGAGTTAGCAAAAATAGCTGAATTGTTTTCTTTCTAGATAAAAAAGAATTTCGACTTAATGTATGCCAAATTTGTCTCAGAACTTGCAAGTAATATAGGCTAGTCACCAAGGAGAATTTTCAACTAGGTAAAAGGTTCCAACTGAAAAGGTTTGAAAAAAATCATTGATCTATGTCCAAGCCAACCGAGCTTTGCTATAGAGCAAGTTTTAATGCTTAAAGGTTTTAGAGTGGCCGCATAAAGGACATTTGGGTTGTAGAATGCCTAAATGCAATCCTTGATAGAGAATGCATCGAGCAAATTGTTTGAGCTTGGGCTTAAGAATGGCTTTCCAAACAATTTGGAATCACGTACTCAGTGTGAGCAATGAGTTCGAGAAAACATCGCTTATTGAGCTTTTCAATCATGGCATTTGAGGCGAGAGCCAATCATATTCCTTTTTGGGAGAATAATACAAAATGAGGATTCAACATACCATTTCTTGTCCTTCCACCATGGTCAAGTGTAGATCATTGTAGTTTTGTGTAAGATTTCTATGGAACTACATCAATGACCATATGAAAGGAATCTTCGTCATTGTTGTTCCAATGAAATTCAGCTTTAGCTTCAGATCAAGAGAGCCAAACTCTAGATGTTTTGGAAAATATGACCTATATCGTGTGCATGCCTCTTCTAAAAGCTTTAGAGCATGAACTCGGGCACTTCCGCAAAAGGAACATCATGAAAATTGATGTGAAGAGACCAATAGAGATTGGTGCTTGATAGAGAGACCATCATTGAACCCATCCCCATTCCAAAGTAGCCATGGTTTGATTGTCTCCTTTTCTTTCCAAATGCTCTTGGCCACAAATGACCCTACAACCTTGATTGTGGAATGTATAGGTTTCAAAATTCTAAACCCTTCTAAACCCTTTGAAATCATGGCTTGACCATAGGGAAAACCTTCACAAACATGATTGTGAAGCAAAATTTTCCAAGCCTTGTTCCGTTAAATGGCACAAATAATCCATTTCGCACACAAAGTAATGCCTTGATGGTGGATGTCAAGAAGAATCAAGCTCCCAACCTCCTTGAGGAGACATCAATATTCCTAGGTTACTCGGAGAAAACCTTCTCTTGCTTAGAATTAGCCCAGAGAAATTCTCTTGAGTAGTTTCTCAAGCTTGTGGTAAGAGGCTTTGGATGGAACCCAACAAGACAAGTGGTACTCATGAGTTATAAAGAGATCTTTAGAGCAAATTCAAAATTTTCTTGCTAAAGAAAGTAGTTGAGTGAGTCACTATGAGAGTTTTTTCGGCCTTGAATGTTAGGCGGGTTTCTTGTGGGAGCGCTTTGCTTCCTCCTTTGATTACCCAACCTAACCCCGTTAGCCCTAGACACTCATCGATGAGCATTCTCAAATCCTGCATTGGTCCTTTCACAATGATATACGATGACATAGATGATTCGTCTATCCCTAGCATGATCAAAGATGTTTGATGAGGCTACCATCCAATATCTCGACTTTCTTTGTCATGTCCCCTTTTTGAATAGAGTAAAATAAATTAAAAATACAACTCAAGTGTCGAAAATGTAACTTTATAAAAGACACTTATGTTTTATGATATTAAAAAGTTACCTTTTGGTAAAGTAATGTCAATGTGGAAATAGAAAAGGAAAACTTGCTTTTGGAGGCATTTCCTTGGGAAAAGTGAAAGTAAAGTTATAAAAGAGCGTTGAGGGGTCATTTGGAGGGATCTTTTACTCTCATCTATTTTGACATTGAAGGTTTGAGCTGCTGCTCCTACTTTTGCATTTGAGGACGAAAACCCTCCGGTGTATTCAGATTTGAGGACGAAAACCCTCTAATCTTTTGAGGTGGTTCCAATCAGGGACTACATTTGGGCTTCAACAATCACATTTGTGCTTCAGATAGTGATTTTCAGTTTGTGACAACTTTCAGTTCAGCTAGGGCATGTTTATTTTCAGTTTGTAACAGTTTGCAATTCAACTAGGGCACGTTTTCTACATTTCTTGCTTCAGATCTGCGTTTCAAGCGAAGAAATTCAGCCATTAGAGAGACATCTTCCAAGACATCAGTCAGGGACAACCAGGGCACGATTTGCAGCCATTTCTAGGGCTGATGTCACCTTTAGGGGATTGTAGACTTGCATTACGACATCTTCCGCAGGCAGATTTCATCCATTCCGGTTTGCATGCGTATCATTTGGTCTTTCCTTGCCATCGGTGGTGTCATTTGTCTGAAAATTGCTGTAATCTTATGTGGGTATTTCTCTTGTTTTATGGGGTGAAAAATAAATAAAAATAAATTTCAAAAATCTGTTTTTCGAGTTATAAAGTTACAACAGATCCAACTTAAGGAAATCCGATTTTTCCCAATTGTTTTGAAGTTTTTTTCCCTTTCATTTCCAGCTTTGTAATATTTTACCTTGAAGGGCATTAATAAAAAAATCAATTTTATCAGTTCTGCCCTAGGGTTTGTTAGAAAAATCAGTTTTTATTAAATTTTCCCTGAAAGGGATATTTTAGTGGTATATTTCCAGATTTGGGTATTTTCTATTTTGAGGGTTTGCATAAAAATCAGATTCTTGAATAAGGGTTTTTAGGAAATCCAAATTGTTTTTTTTTTGCCCTAAGGGGACATTATAGTGGTATCAAAGCAGTGATCTTGCCAGCCTGCATGGGAAATTCTAAAGAGAAAAACAAAGAGAAGTTGGGTTTGAATGCACACCTTTGGTGAGGAAGGCCTCAAGTACTACCAATGAAGAACTCCAACAAAAATGCCATGGGAGATCGGGAACAGAGACCCCCTCCTACGGATGAGATGAGTTACATGCAGGAGCTACTTGTTCGGAATCAAAAAGAGATGGACAAAAGATTCCAAAGAACCATGAGCGAATCTATGATAGAGTTAATCTAGGCTATACAGGGTGCTACTGAGAACAAGGGGAATCAAGGAGAGGGAAGCTCTTCTACCAATGAAAGGGCTTCAAATAACCCTCCTTCCAAAACCTTCAAAGCTAAACTCCTGCAAAAAGAGGAAGGTCAGCCAGATGAGGTGGAATTGCGGCCCCACCTAGGGCAAGAGTTTGCAACTTATATGGATGAGTATGGACTCAACCGAGAAATACAAAATTCTCTCACTTTCCAAGAGTTTTATGATCTATGAATGAAAAACAACCCAAGGAGAGGAAGAAGGAATCAACTTGAGCAACCCCAGAAAGATCTACAACTTTTGGAAAAGAATTCTTCCATTGTGAGAAGGAAAGAGGAAGAAATCAAGAACCAAGAACAAATTGAGCAAGAATGGGAAGGAACCAACATGTAGGTTGAAGGTGAAGATCCTTTGATAGTAGAAGATGTTTTATTGACTTCTAATAATTGCATGTATCAGCAAAATAGTGAGGAAGTCAAAGAGGATCAAACCTTACTTGTTGAATGCAAAATTGAAAAGGATATTTCAGTCCAAAAGGCACCTACCAAGCTTCCAAAGATTGAGTCATTACCATATCAGAACAGCTATGGAAAGGCACTTGAAAAGAATAGTGGTGGTGATGTGATGCTAACAAAAGCTTCTGTTTCAGCCAAAGGAGGTAAGCATCTTGATTACAGCCCAAGGTATGATGGTCATATCCCATATTCATTGCTCCATACTATGCCATTACAAGATTTCTGTCAAGGAAGTAAGTACCCTTATAATTTCAGCTCAAGATGTGGTAATAACAACAATGAACTATTCTAGTTTTTCCGTCATTCTAGGAAGGGTAAAGGTGTGAAGATAGATCCTTTGACTCAAAACTGTTTGTGCATAATAGTGTGGGATCCTGGTGATAGATTGAGATCTTTAAAGGGTAGAGTTTCTAATTTCAATAGCATTATTGCTGATAAGTTCATCATCCCATGCACCTGGATAAAAAGAAAACCAAATTTCACCTTGGAGAAATACAAGGAATATGTTGGGAATACTAACAAGATGATGAAAGTTCGGGGCTGCAGTTAATAAGTCAAATGCAAGGTCCAAAGACATGTCATCTCACATCCGATACTGCTCTCAAGGCAAGCAACAACAAAACAACTCGAAATCAGGTAAATAGATTTATATCATTTTCATTGGCTTCAAATTTGATATCCAAACTATGATTGCAAATGCATATGATAGGATGATTGGAGATAAGTTGGCAAATGGCTATCTTCTATACAAGGTCCATGGTATGATAGTGTTGGCTAGATTTTCGCATCGCTAAAAACCTAGGCAAATCATGAGATAAATCTCCCTCATTTACCGGTGAGGCTCCCGTGTAAGATTTGTCAGTTAAATATGCTAGTATCTATTTGTGGGTATTACTTTAACCATGCAGCTCATGAACCATAGTTGTATAGTTTTGCAGCAAGTAAGCAGTTGTTAAAGAAAGGAAATATCTGATGAAGAAGAAAATAGCAGAAAACAGGAAAGAAAGAGGGAAGATGTGCAACCCAATCAATAGATTACAGAGTTGATTGCATGCACATAGATAGAACAGATAGATATTAACATACAAAATTATAAGCAAAGGGAACTTTCAGATCTAGATCTAGAATAACGCAAAGTTTATGAATAGATCTAAGACAGAAAGTTAGAAACAAAATGCACCGTTGACACAAAGTTCTCCGGAAATATGCTCCTTTCTATTCCTCTTCTTCAAATAGCTATCAGGGGTTTCAGCACAAAGTCTGGAACACAAGAATGTTGCTTACAAATTCTTCTCCTTTAACCCGTAGGTTCTTCCTCTACTTATAACATGTAGAGGGGAAATTACAAATGGGAGACTATAACTGAACTAGAACATAAACAAGAAGTAAAAAGAACATCATTGGCAATCATCTTCCCCTAATTCCTCTCTTAATGACATGCATCAGAGTTCAATCTAAAATTGTGCACATTTGTCACTTAACTCAAAGAATCATTCCAAATAACTTGAAGTAATGGTTTTCAAACCAATAACTTTTAAGTTTACAATTACATCAGGAACATAAGAAATAAGAGAAGAAAGAAAAGAAGGAAGATCTATCAGAACTTCTACACTTTCTTTTTGTTTTGAAACTGAATATACTTTTCGAACATATAGTTCAGCAATTTCCCATCCGCTTTAGCCACAACTTCTTTCTCTGTCCTGAATTGCAGCAATCCTTCGCTCAAAACTTTGATGCTCGCTTCCACCTCCTTCAAACTAGGCCCAAACTTCTTGACGACTTCATCGATTGAATTCATCGTGAAAGGCCTAACAACTTCATCAATCCTCTCTTGAATCATCAGAAGAGAGCCTTCCAGGGAATCAAGCACTTTGTTGGGAATGGTCTCGCACTTTGTTGGGAATTACATTGCTTGACAGTGACGATGCCATATCCTCGAGCACCCGCATTCTTTTCAGCATAATTCTGAAGATCTCCAAGCGGAAAGAGACTGTGAATTCAAGCTTGCTTCCCCTTTTCAACCGATCCATTAGGCACAATTCGTTCTGCAATCAAAACCTCTTTCGACAACTTATTTATCTCGACCAAAGTGCCCAGGTTACTTTCAGCCACTGTATTCATATCTACCATGCTTGTCACCAATTGCTTCAGTTGAACTAATGCATCCTTCATAACCTTTGATTTAATTGGCACCTCCCGATTTTGTATAGAAGCTTGGCGAATGATTAGGCTCTTCCATTCGTCGATAGCTCTAACTTGGTTACCTGCATTTTCCACTTCCTGCATCAGATGATCACTCACCTGCTCATGTGCTGAAATTGGCTGAGAGAAAGGTTTGACAACCTTAGCAATGATCTCGCACAACTGGGAAACCTGCTTTTGAAGTTCAACTTTTTTTGCCTTCTCTTTGTCAAGCTTAAGGAATAAAGCATTTATCAGTGTCTGCGTGTCTTGCTTTAATCCTTCAGTAGTGGTTTGACCTATCGACACTTTGGTCACTGTTATATCTCGCCGTCATAAGCTTGCTCTTCTCGCTTTCCTTTTGTAACCGATACCTCGGCCGAACTTTTGCCCTAATTCTTCAATAATCAACCTTGAAGTCACCTTAGCAACTTTAGGTCTTTTGTCTTTTCCATCCAAACTCAGGAGTAGCTGTAAGTCATGTTCCTCCAAGTTGATCTCCTCTCTAGCTTCCAAGACTGACTGTGAGGCCAACCACTTTGAGAAATTGCTTCTTGGAGAATGAGAAGTCGTTGAATGCACCACCATCTCGTGCTCTAGTTCCTCTCCATCCGAAATTGCTATAATGTTGTGACTCCTGTCTTTGAATTGTCCAAAGACAATGCTCTTTCAAATTTTGCCATCTGCAACTTTAGCGTTTCTTCAGGAAGAGGTGAAGATCGGAGTGGCTGAGGAGAGAACACAAATGTTGCCGGATTCAATGGAGGAACGACAATATCTTGTTGAGGTTTAAAGGCAGGTGAAGTGTTGTGAGTTGACGCTGGAGAAGTCGGAACTAGCACCATAGCCGTAGAAGTGACCTTTTCCTGTGTATGAGACTTCTTTTGCACTTTAAGCTTTTCAGGCCTTCTGCTGCTTTCTCCCTCGTGCTTCCTTTTGATGGAGTCTCTTGTCGTTGAGGTTGCCTGTGATCTGATTCATCAAAGCTTCATCAAGGCAATATCCCTTTCAGTAAGCAAAACAGCCGAGTTATTGACCGTAATCGTAGCAAATCTTTCCTTGATCGTGTGGCAGCTACCAATGTTCTCCTGAAGAGTAGCTCTATCCCCTCCCATCTGGTGGTATGAGTCAAGTAACACAGGCCATCGTCTATGAGATCCGCAGGTATCCGTGCTAATCCATAATCAAACACTTGTCGCGCCGACAATCTGCTGAAGTCTTTCTTTCTGACTTCGTACTTGCTTCTGCACTTCATCCAGAAGTCTTCTAATGAAGGCATGTTGGCTAGATTTTCTGCATTGCTGAAAACCTAGGCAGTCATGAGATAAATCTCCCTCATTTACCGGTGAGGCTCCCGTGTCAGATTTGTCAATTAAAATATGCTAGTATCTATATGGGGTTTTACTTTAACTAGTCAGCTCATGAACCATAGCTGTATAGCTTTGCAGCAAGTAAGCAGTTGTTTAAGAAAGGAAATATTTATAGAAGAAGGGAATTATAAAAACACAGAAGAAATGGGGAAGATGTGCATCCCAATCAATAGATAACAGAGTTGATTACATGCACATAGAAGAAACCAATATATATCAACACAGAATTATAAGCAAAGGCAGCTCTAGATCTAGATCTAAAATAACACAAAGTTTATTCAAAGATCTAAGATAGAAAGCTAGAAACAAAATACACCGTGACAA
This sequence comes from Taxus wallichiana var. yunnanensis, assembly GCA_018340775.1. Classification (NCBI taxonomy): domain Eukaryota; kingdom Viridiplantae; phylum Streptophyta; class Pinopsida; order Cupressales; family Taxaceae; genus Taxus; species Taxus wallichiana. Next base: position 197,182,082 of record CM031238.1, on the reverse strand, counting down.
AAAGTTCTCCGGAAATCTGCTCCTGTATATTCTTTTGCTTCAAGTGGCTCTCAAGGGTTTCAGCACAAAGTCTGGAACACAAGAATGTTGCTTACAAATTCTCGATCATTAACTGAAGGTTCTTCCTCTACTTATAGAATGTAGAGGGGCAATTACAAGTCGGAAGCTTTTAGTTGAACTGGCACATGTGGAAGTTGTAAAGGAAACAACTGGCAATCTCCCTCTTGGAATTCCTCTTTGCATGACATGCATGATTTGCAACTGAAAATAGAACCTTCTATTTTGCACGTCTGCCACCTATCTCCAAGTAGTTGACTTCTTCAAGTAATGGCTTTTAAACCAATCACTTAAGTTGTATAATTTAATTGATCGCTCAATTACTTTGTCGGAGGAAATAAGAGAAAGAAGAAGAAAGAGGAAAGCTGCAGTCTTGTCCTTTTTCATATTCTGCATGCAGCTGATTCTTTTGCCTTTGATTCTCACCAAACTGGACCTGGGAGCAGCTGGATCTGGAAGCAAGTTGGATCTGGTGTTGCCTTTGCCTTGTCTTCCCTCTTATCCTTGAAGCTTTTGCAGTTCTTCTTCAGTACATGCATCAGTGCAATGTTTGCTGTAAATAACTCTTTATTTTTAATTGCATATGAGCAATTAAAAATTTTGGAAAGCACTCCGGGTGAATGCAACTTCAATGAAGGCTTCAACTGGAAGATTGGAAGCACATGCACAAGATCCTGGAAGGAATTTTCCATGCACTGACTTCTTCACGGGCTGCATTCGAAACAAGAGGATGAAGCCTTTGTGCTGGAAGCTTTTGCAATTATGAGATCTGGATCTGGGCCTAGATTTGTGTCTCCGATGTCAGCAAATCTAGAAGTAATGCATGATTCCGCTGAGCTTTCTCGTTCATCCCGCTTTGCCATGGCTAGAGCAATCTTTGTCTGAACAATTCTTTTCCTCTTTATTCGGCTGGAATTCTTCACAACCGGTGCAGATCTGGATAATTCTTCAGATTCAGAGGATATGTTCAATGTATTGGACATTGATTTAAGCTCCCTTTCTCTTATAAAAGCACCTGTAATGAATTCCTGCAATTAATTCAGACAAAGATGGCAACCGGAACATGAACAGTGGATTTTAATCATAAAAATTTGCATTATTCAAGCCTGCTGCCCCAAATTTGATGTTTTATTTGCATGCAAAGCAAGCATGAATTTTACCATTTTCACCTGAGCACCTGTATCACTTATGCAAACAATTATCAGACACAAATCAACCTTCTTCAACATGTGCGCAATTGGAAGCTTTTAGCATTAATTACACCTTCGCAAAAATCCTCTCCAAATGGGGCGCACTTCTTGGTGGGCTGCATTTCTTTGCTTGTGAATTAATTAATTCATCCTTATGGCAGCCCTTGCTTATATAATCCTCATGATTCTATAATTAATTAATGCCTTTCCTATTCCCGACAATTAATTAATTAATAAGCTATACTCTTCAAATGGGGTGCCTATTTTATGCATGCTTATGGCTGCCATTAAATAAATTAAATTTATTTAATTTTAGACTTCGCTTCAGATTAACTCAATCCTCACAAAGTATGCTTTGACCTTAGCCACTGAAAATAGGAATTAATTAATTCATTTAATACTTTAAAAAGTATTATTTCTCTCCCAAAAGGGGCGCACTTTTTGACATAAAGGGGCTGCATTAAATAAATATTATTTATTTAATTTTAGGACAGTCTATTTTCAACCTCCTTTTGTCCATTTACTTTTGTTGACTTTTCCACAAGCTTGGGCGCAAAATTGGGTGAATAAATATTAACAAATATTTATTTAATGCATTTATTATTCACCCAAGGTGGGTCGCACTTTTTGCATAAAGAATTTCTATTTTTAAAAGTCACATGACAATGGGATTATTTACCCTGCAAGGCAGCCCTGAAAATCCCATGATTCACTTAAGTTGTTTGACTTTTATAATGGGATTATTTACCCTGCAAGGCAGGCAATAAAATCCAATGATTCACTTAAGTGATTTTTCTTTTATTCCACAATGTGAATTTTTACCTTGCTAGGCAGGTACAAAATTCCCACCGCCCGTCGCTTCCAAGAATCCCATGATCCACTTCAAACCCTCTTTTTCCAAAAATGCGGCTAGCCTAGAAGAGGCTTTTTGGTGCACGACTTCGTTTTTTCCCAGAGAATCGACCTCCGATGGCGAATTCCTTTTGGCACAACGTGCATATGTGATCTCCAGATACTCCAGGCCAAGAATCAAAGCCAAACCGCAAAGGAATTGATCCAGAGAAATTTCACAGAAAACGAAATGGGAAAACTCAAAAAAACAAAAAACGTTGCCAGAAGTCACAAATAAAGCCCATAATTCATTCCTGGTTAAAACCCTAGTAGTATATGGGAATATTGACATGTACGATCGTAATGAGGTTAAACGGAGCACAAATTGCCTCAAACGGGGCTCAATAATTAAATACAAATTTCCCGCAGACAAACCCCAGCGGCAGAATAAAACAATTTTGGGCATCTGGGTATTTGTCGAAAATAACTTATATGACTTTGGGAATATCTTGACACAATACAAAAACTTTCTGGCAATAAAAACACAAAACGACCCATTATTTTAAAAGAACAAATTTTTTTAACATGGGGTAGTCTCAGATTTCAGGGTGAAATTTGGGGCACCAAGGCACATGCGAGTACTTTTGGGAGATTGTTTTCCTTGCTACCCCATATGGATCGAAGTTCAGCCGTGCTGGGAAGAACTCATGCTCATACTCAGAGAACATCTCAACTTCAATTCCTCTGGCTTTGTGAATGCTCTGGCAGCTGTAATAGCCCACTGTGATCGGAAAGAAGCTTGTCGACTTGTGCCACTTTGATTGTAGGTCATGCATCTCTACGAGTTGTCTGCACAACTCCATGATGACCAATTTGTCGCTTGGATATCTGGGCAACTTGATTGGTTCTCCTGAAAATCCGGTTACCCTGAGGTATGTAAAGTCAAACTGGATGAAGATACAACCATGCTGGGATACAACTTCCCAAGCTTCCTTGCTCACCCTGTTGGTCTTTTGATCACCGCTCAATTCAACTTGCAAATGAATTCGTAGAAGAATCCATCGTTGACCACCTTGTAATCTTTATTGCATTCAGGCACAGTCAGTTGCGGGTAGCACTCAAAAATAGGATCCTTCGAGAGTACGCCCCATCTATCCAGCTTGGAAAAGATACCCTGCGAGGCTGCTGCATATACCAGGTAGGAAGTCATCTTGAAGCTGTATGTCCGCCTCACACTTCGGAGCTGCTCACCGATGTTGTCACTGATGATCTCCGCCCAATTGATTATTGAATCTGCTTTGTTGATCTCAATGGTCCTGATGAAGGCATACATCCATGAGCGGAAGTTGTGAGTGTTAGCTTCTCCATTTATCCTGCATAGCAATTTGGTAATATCATCCACTTCCTGCACCAGATTGGATCGTGGAAGAGTCCTCGGGAACTTCGATGGAGATCTGGGCTTCTTCATATACTGTTGTTCATTATGCCCACACAGTCTACTTTGTGCTTCTCCCATCTGTTGCCGACATCCAACATGCTAATTGTAGTCACCATCGGTCGTGTTGGAATCTTTAGACAATAATTGATAAATTGTGCGTCCAGCCGGATTATTGTCTTTCTCGCAAAGCATCCCGGATTGATCTGGATAGTGGATGATACGACCTTGCACATTCCATGATGAATTCAGGCAACTGAGCTGTGACTGGGAATGTTGAAGCTCGAATGATTCCACTGCTCTTTACTACCCGCATGAGAGATGTCTTTCCAGCCCTGGATCTGTCAATCAATTCGGAGAGGGGTTCGGGGCCTAGATCCGTATCACCGATATCAACAAATCTGGAAGCAATGCATGGTTCGTTGATCCTTCTCTTTCATCCCGCTTTATCATGGTCGAAGCAATCTTTGTCTGAGCAACTCTTTTTCTTTTTATTCTGCCGGAATTCTTTGCAATTGGTGCAGATCTGGGAATTTCTTCAGATTCAGAAGATATATTCAATGCATCTGACATTGATTTGAGCTCCCTTTCACTTATATAAGCACCTGTAATGAATACCTGCAATTAACTCAGACAAAGATGGAATCCAGAGCATGAACACTTGATTTTTATCACAAAAATCTGCATATAAAGCCCGCTGCCCTAAAATTTGAGGCTTTGCTTGCATGCAAAGCAAACATAAATATTTTTAACTTCACCTGGGCACTGTACCAATATGCAAATAATTAACCAAGCTTAAATCAAGCTCCTCCAATCCTAGGCGCCAAACTTTGAAGCTTTCCGGCAATGAAAAACACTTCTTTATGCAAAAATCCTCCTCCTTTTGGGCGCCAAAACTGTCTCAGGCTGCACTCCTCTGCTAAAAGAATTAATTACTTCTTTACTATGGCAGCCCATGCTTATATAACTCTTAGCATTCTATATTTAATAATTGCCTCTCCTATTCCTGGCAATTAATTAAATAAATAACATGCTTATTCCTTCAATTTGGGTGCCTAAATTTGCATGCTCATGGCTGCCATTAAATAAATTAATTTAATTTATTTTTAGCCCTCTTCTTTCACTTCACATCATGCATGGACCTTCTATTTCTCCATGGCGCCAAAATTAGGAATAAAAACTATTAATAAATGCTTCAAAAAGCATTATTTATTCACCAAATGGGGCGCACTTTTTAGCATGCTTCAAGGCTGCATTAAATAAATTAATTTAATTTATTTTTAGCCTTCTACCTTCAGTCTTCTTTGACCTCTTATCATGCATTGACTTTCCATCATCCCTGGGTGCCAAAATTAGGAAGGAAGACTATTAATAAATGCAATTAAAGTTATTCTTTAATTCCAAAAGGGGTCGCACTTTTTGAATAAGGCTGATTTCTATATTTAAAAGTCATCTTTGATGGGATTATTCACCCTGCATGGCAGCTCCAAAAATCCCTTCATCCACTTAAGTTGTTTGACTTCCATAATGAGAATTTTTACCCTGCAAGGCAGGTAAGAAATTCCCATCAATGCCTTAAGTGATTTTTCTTTATTTTATAATGGGAATTTTCACCTGCAAGGCAGGTAAGAAATTCCCCCACTGCGCCTCTAATTTTCCCATCGTAACTTAAGTGACTTTGCCTTCATGGGAAAAAGTAACTGTAAGGCAGGTACAAAAATCCCACCTGCCTGCTGCGACCAAAAATCCCACTGCAGCTTTAAATCCATCCATTCCCAAAAATGTGACTTGTCAGAAGAGGCTTTTTTTGTGCATGACTTCGTCTTTTTAAAGAGAAGCTGACTTCCTGAAGCTGATTCCTTCTGGCATGGCGGCCGTAGATGATCTCCAGATACTCCAGGAAAGAAAACAAACTATATTGGCGAAGGAATTGACCTAGGGGAATTTCACAGAGAAAAATACGAGAAAAATAAAAAAAAAAAAAAAAAATGAAAAATGTTGCCAGAAGTCACAGACAAAGCCCAAGATCCATTCCTGGTGAAAACCCTACTGGTATATGTGAATATTGACATGCAAAACTTCAACAGGGCTAAACCGGAGCACAATTTACTTCAAACGGGCTCTAAATAATTAAATAAAATTTCCCAGACAAAACTTGACGAAGGGATAAAACGATTTTGGCATCTGGGTATTTGTCGAAATTGGCTCCTATGATTCACTGGGAATATCTTGACGCAATACAAGCATCTTCTGGCAATAAAAACACAAAACAACCTGTTATTTTAAAAGTGCAAATTTTTTTACATGGGGTAGTCTCAGATTTTAGGGTGAAATCTGGGGACACCAGATAGATAAGGTAGCGGCGGTTTTCTCTTCTTACTTGGTTATGATTGATTACAGTATACCATTCAACATTGGCACATGTAATGAGCTATATTTGTGCGGAAATAATATCACATTAAAGGAAGGACTGCTTAATAGCATCAAGAAATATAAAGGCCTTGATGAGATCCATATTACTATTTCTAGTGAATTCTTCATCCCATGCATTTGGATAGGAAGAAAGTTCATAGAATGTGTTGTGCATCCTAACAAAGTTTTGAAGGAGCAATTCATAAGTTGTTTCTTGAAGCCGAGTTCCACATTTGAAGACAAGATCATAGGGGATGGCCAAATGAAGATAGTCCCAACAAGATGCTTGATGTGGAAGGGTGGTAAGCAAAATAGATGTTATTTTGATGTTCAAGATTTTATGACTCTGCATAGCATGGTTTTGTTGGACTCAAGCTACATATAGGAATACCACTCTTGGATATATGGGGGAAAATTCAAGAAGGATGAGATACTTGCAAAATGGCTTCACCATTCCTTGCACCATAAAAGCACTACAACTTTTCAACACTTGGGGTGGACACAAGGTATGCAATGATTCTTATATCATGGGTCTAGGTGAGACATGGATAAAATGGGATCTTTTGGTTATGAACATGGTTGGTATGAGTTTGGGTAACAAGAACTATGACCCATGGATCCTTATGGGAGCTGCCTCCAATTTTAGAACTGCTGTTACCCACATTTCCAGCTTGTCCCACATTCTATTTGCAGCCATAAAGGAATTTTTTATCACAGGGAAGATGCATTTCCCACCTATTGTCATTAATGAGTTGTTTGCAGCTGATACAAGATGGGTTCCAACCACTACAATTCTGATTTTGAGCAAGAAAATGCAATGCTCCAGCCATGATTGGGACAACATGGAAGGAACCTGTGGAGTCCAAGGTAATCATTATAACAACAATATAGAAGAGGTGAGTATAGTTGTTGGCATGCATTGGTTATATTTATTTGAGAGGCTCATTACTAAGAAGGGGTTCAAGGTGAAGGGGGTTGTGTGTCAAGGCAACTATCTTATTAGGGCAGTCATGGGCATCACATGGAGACTTCAAGGAGAAGTTTACATCAAAATCAGAATGGTGCAGCAGACACATGGTGAGGTAGCACCAAACTTGGAAGGTGGTGCAAAGATTCACCCACATGGAAAGAGGAGAGCAATGGTTGATGATCTCCTACCACCCAAGGAAGGAGGGAACATACTTGGGACAACCATGTACCAAATTTCCAGCCTTAATGTTGTTGTCATAATCATTATCAACCCCTGTACCACTTCAATACAATTGGTTTTGTAGGGACTCCCAATCCTGAGAAGGAAGGGGTTACAATTTATGATTGCTGATAAAGCATTTTCAGTTCCTACATTGTTCACACCTTTGATTTTTGCAAAGGAATATCAGTTTAGCTGCTGCTATATCATTACCAGGCTGTTGGAACAACTGTTATCAGTCATGCATAGCTGCAAGTTTGCACATTTTAAGGGGTTTTATCATTGGATGATGTGGGCAGAAGGTTTCAGCTGAAGGGAACAAACAATTCAGACACCATAGTGCTGATTCAGATGAAATTCTAGGTGGTTTGTGGCTGTTGTAACTTGTTTCCAGCCTATTCATAGTTTGATTTGCACCAGATTTTGGGAGATACAACTTGCCATATCATTGAAGGATCCATTGGAACTCAAGGGTTTGGTATTCCAGATTCTTCATTACATAGGAGGAGCCAAGAGGTGCAACGGAAGCCAACTGCTTCAAGGATTGGGAATTGCAAATTCCCAAGATGGATTTGGGATCTTGGTATTTGCAGGAAGATTCAGAATGGAGGAGTAGAAGTGAACCAACATTGCTTGAGGACAAGCAATTTTGGGGAGGGCGGACTGTCATGTCCCCTTTTTGAATAAAGTAAAATAAATTAATAATACAACTTAAGTGTTGAAAAAGTAACTTTATAAAAGACACTTATGTTTTATTATTATAAAAAGTAACTTTTTAATAAAGTTTTATTATTATAAAAAGTTACTTTTTGATAAAGTAATGTCAATGTGGAAATAGAAAAGGAGAACTTGCTTTTGGAGGCATTTCCTTGGGAAAAGTGAAAGTAAAGTTATAAAAGAGCATTGAGGGGTCATTTGGAGAGATCTTTTACTCTCCTCTATTTTGACATTGAAGGTTTGAGTTGCTGCTCCTACTTTTGCATCCGAGGACGAAAACCCTTCAGTTTATTCAGATTTGAGGATGAAAACCCTCTAATATTTTGAGGTGTTTCTAATCAAGGACTACATTTGGGCTTCAACAATCGCATTTTTCGTTAGATAGTGATTTTCAGTTTGTGACAACTTTCAGTTCAGCTAGGGCACGTTTATTTACAGTTTGTGATTCAGCTAGGGCACACTTTTTACATTTCCTGCTTCAGATCTGCGTTTCAAGCGAAGACAACTAGGGCATGATTTGCAGCCATTTCTAGGGCTGATGTCACCTTTAGGGGATTGCAAACTTGCGTCAGGGCATCATCCATGGGCAAATTTTGCCATTGCGGTTCGCACACGTATCATTTGGTCTTTCCTTGCCATCATAGGCGTCATTCGTTGGAAAAATTGCTGTAATCTTATGTGAGTATTTTTCTTGTTTTATGAGGTGAAAATATATAAAAATAATATCCAAAAATCTGTTTTTCGAGTTATGAAACTTACAGCAGGCTCAACTTAAGGAAATCTGAATTTTCCCAAGTGTTTTGATTTTTTTCCCCTTTCATTTCCAGCTTTGTAATATTTTACCTTGAAGGGCATTAAAAAAAAATCAATTTTATCAGTTCTGCCCTAGGGTTTGTTAGAAAAATCAGTTTTTATTAAATCTGCCCTGAAAGGGATATTTCAGTGGTATATTTCTAGATTTGGGTATTTTCTATTTTGAGGGTTTGCATAAAAATCAGATTATTGCATAAGGGTTTTCTAGGAAATCCAAATTGCTCTTATTTTTGCCCTAAGGGGACATTACATTCTTTGATTTTCATTGGCCCATGGTCCCCGAGGGGTTCTTTTTCTTGTTACCCTCACATGATTATTCATTTTGGTACCCTAACCACATGGAATGGGGCTTTACGGCATTGGGATTACCCCTCTACTTTCTATCTTTTGTTCTTCTTTTGTTTAGTTAGTGGGTTGTTTTACCCTAGCACTTTCTATAGTATGTGCTTGTATTCTTGAGTCCTATTGACCTATTTTTGTCATTTGTGGGCATTATTCTCTCTCTTTCTCTCTTTCTTTTTTTTCCTACCCGATAAATGACATGCTGGCAAAGATGGGAACGGGTAGCTTGAAATGCAAAAGGGATACAAAGAAACCAATTTTTTTGCCATGCTAAATCCATTTGAAAGTATATTTCTGCAACCAAGGAGAAGGGGGTTAAAGACTGTTTGTAGCATTGAATTTTAGACCATTGAATATTGGAACTTGACACGAGGCAAAAACTGTCAAGACACTACATAGCATGTTTGATATTTTCTTCATCAATAAGGGTAAGGAAGGAGTCATCGACAAAATGACAATTAACAAGCTGTGAAGAAGCTTTCGCAGGAAGAGAGATTCCTTTGAAAAGTCTTTGAGCCATTTTGCTAGCCAACAAAGAACCAAAACCTTCTGCAGCAAGAACATAAAGCGACTTGGAACTCATTCAAGCACAAAATTCTGGAAATCCAATTTTTTTGGAATGTTCTACCTTTTTGGGGGTTGATTATAGTTTTTGGCAACCATTTCAGTTGACATGTCTAGAACAAGACCTAAGCTTTCCAATGCATCTTGTGGTTTTGAATTCGGAGCAATGGTAAAGAAACTCTGCACCTGAAAATGTGACCTATTTGTATTTCAATATGTTTCAAAATTATGTCCCAAACTATTGACTGGATCACTCCTAAAGACACTCCACTTCTTGCTAGTGATTCCATATGATATCCTCTTGAAGTGACCATATAGGAGCATACATGTTTTCATCTTGCAAAACATTGTAGATACATCATCTCCAACGATATATTCCTTTCTAGTTGTATACATCATTTTCACTCATACAATTTTGGAACACCATAGCATTATGTAGGACTCAAAATCATTTCTCCTTTTAGAGGAAATGCGACATAGGTTTAGTATCTACGATTATTTCAAACTGTTTAAGGTTGACTTCCCTGCACCTAGAGTCTCAAAGCTTAACCGAGACAGAAATCACGATTTTTAGTCTGAAGCAACTTCTCTAGTTGCTCACGAGATATATTGTTTTTTCAACTTATGAATCAAAACTAAGTGAAGAGAAACAGGGGCCCTAAGTTACGAGGATACAAGTACGGATACAACAGTTTTTCGGAGATCCAAATCCACAATATGTGGATACACCTGTACAAAAAATTTATGGTCATAAATCAAAGCTGAAGTGAAGAGAAAAGGGATCCTTAGTTACCAGAATACAATATGGGTAGAACAGTGTTATGGAGATCAAAAGCTACAGTGCGATGTGGTTACACCTCTACATATATCAAAGCTTAAGTGAAGAGAATAAGATATCCTTAGTTACTGGGATACAAATATGGATACATCAGTTTTTTGGAGATTATGTGAAGATATATGCAAGCATGTATGGATATACAAACATTGTTGAAGCTCATATTGTTTCTTGGCATATTCCTGCACACTTACGACTTCAGCATTTTACTATTTGACTCTTGAGCTTGGTCACTAGGTTGAAAGCCAAGAGGTAATTTTCTTTTAACATTTTATATGTATATAAAAGACAACGTGAAAAGGTTCTCTTGTGCTTACAAGGGGATTCTCATACGCCTCAAAAATGGACTTTATATTTTTTCAAATTTACACTTGTCTGCAAAAACATTATTTGACTACCAGTTTGAAGTTTGAATGATCCGTTTCTAGGAGGAAACCAAGGGACAACACATTAAATTTGTAGAAACTATTGTGTCTTGGGGACATGTCCCTGCCCTCAAGGCCACGTATTGGCATACTTGGACATTTCAGGGACTTGAGAATGAGGATGAGACATCCCTCTATTGTCCTCGGTCACTAGGGAGAGTGCCCTAGGTGTCCTTTGGATGTTTTTGCCCCTCTTGGTGCTGTATTGGGAATGTCCACCTTTTTTCGGCTCGGTTGGGGACTTCTATAAGTATGTCCTAGGTGGCTTCCAAAAGTTCTTAAGCCATCCCGTGTACTTGTAGGAGTTCCCAATTCGTGGAACAATGGAAAATCATAAATAAATATTAAATACACACTCAAGAGAAGTTGGGTTCTAATGAGGATGGTTATATTTGTCAATATAATTCATAGTTACCATGTTAAATGCGAACACAGCGAATTCGGTTCGGAACGAATTTTCAGGGAAAACCGAACTTGTTCGCTAGGTTCGTTCGGGTCTAAATTTTTTTTTCCTTTTTTGGCAAATTTTGTTTTTGGTGAAAAGAACCACAAGGAAGAAAAAAATTTGCCATTTTTGGAAAGGGTCCGGGAAGATGTAGCAGCAAAAACTTGCATGTGCCATAACTTTCATTCTGTGGCTCGGTTTCTGGTGCCGTTTTCTCTAAAAGTGTATATTTTCTCGAGCTCTACGCATTGATGGCAATATTTTTCTTATTTTCATAAAATCCATTTTTGCACCTTTTTGGACCAAGCAACTTCTTATTATTTAGAGACATTAATAATTTAATAGCAATATGTAGAGATTAATACTTAATAATAGTAATACTTGAATTTATTACCGAATGTTTAAGTTACTTTAGTAACTAGTTACATAAATTTAATTATTTTAGGTTTAACTTTTAGTATATTATTAATAAGTATTTTAGTTTTTATAATTTTTTTGGTAATTATTCATATTTTATATTTTTTAAAAATTTATAATTTTTTTGAGCCAAACCGAACCGAACCGAATTTTTACAAAATTCCGAACTTCCGAACTTTTTTCCCTATCCAAACAACCTGAACTTTTCGAACATGGTAACTATGATCTAATTTATGATATTGGATAATTGTATTTTCATTTTTTTCGCGGACGACTAGGAGTGAGATATTTAATTTGTTCTGTTTCAAATTTATTCATGTATATGGATTTATTTGGAATGTTTAGTAATTCTTAATTTTGTAAAAGAAAAGCTATAAAATTTGTATTTATTTGCTGTCCCCAAAATCGAGGCAATTTTTGTGAAACTCATCCCTTGCTATCTGCATATTGAAGCTCTGTGGAATGGTGGAAATCTAATGTGTTGTTGATCAAGGCAGTTTGTGGTACGTTTATGCAAAACAATCATAGTGCGGAGGCAAAGATAACAGAAGTCAGAAATACATTTGGAAACAGTCTAAGGCACTATTGATCCACAAGAACATGAGAAATAGATAAGATAAGATAAGATAAGATATACAGCTGTAACTTAAAGTTGCATTACTGAATAGTTCTTTACAAAAATATTTGTCACTAAATGCAATAAAACCTGGGTTATATATGTATGATAGGAGGCTGAACTCTTCAGGAATCATATATTACATGTGTAAACAGTTCTCGGTGGGGAAGAAGGAAAACCGTTGCGTAAGACAAGATGGTTTGTCTTCCACCTTTTCTAATTATTGGCGTTGTCATTGGGCATTGGCACCTGGGTGTTTTGGCTCTGGCTCTGGTGCCAGTGCCTTGTTGAGCTGGCTGATGCTGACGAGGTGATGTTGAATGCTACTGACAGCAACTATGCATCAGTTTTGTAATCCCTAGAACACAAACTACCATCGGGATCGTCAAAGATATTCTTGTTTTCAATATTTTCATTTCGTCTACCTTAGTGGTATTTTTCTTTCCTTTACACCAGTCTTCATCTCATTTTGATAGAGTGTCAGTGATACATTGCAAAGTTTAAACTTCAATGACTTAGATTGCAAAGTTCAAAATTTCAAGCTATACCACCATCATTGAAAGATTTGAAAGTGAATGAATTCCCCAATACTTGTTGCCAATAAAACATCTGCATTGATTCCTCCTTTGAAAGGAGAAATGATTATTTTGATCTGGAGTTTCAAAGATTATGTGCCTCAGACAGTATGCTAGAACTTGATTCGTGTGTTGGAGTTGGTTTCTTAGTTCTCATTAGATCTGAAAATTGGGCATATAGGTCGTCTTGTACTTCAGTAGAGCATTTTTGGCCATTTGTCTTGGAGTCATGAGGCGGGTATTTTCTTTTCCTGTGTGGTAAATCTTGGACATGTTTCTGTAGTGGTATATTTAGCTTTCCTTAGCTTTCGCGGTGGTTGTGATTGTGGAATGTGCGTGTGACTCCTCAGTCACGTCACTCACAAGTTAAACCTGTCCACACAGGTCATACTCCAACTGGTTCTGTGATAGGTCTTCTAGTCTGATAGCCAAATAACTTCGATTCGGTGAGCAGAGCTTGGGAGACAAACTGACATTTGAAGTAAATAGGCCTACGAATCTATTGGGAAGAAGTCTCTCGGATGACCTTTCAGTGCTTCTACAACTGTAGCGACAGCAGGATAGAAAAGATTGTTTTATTAAACCAAAGAGTGAATCTGTTCAAAATGTGTTTACGATTCAGGATTTACATTCATAAATATGGCTGTAATTTGCACTGGGAAAACCTGCCCTGGACATCTAGAAGATGCAGAGTTCAATTGTAAATGAGGTAAAGCTAGAATTGTTTTACATCTGACACCAGACATTAATCACTTTTTCCTCTACGTATCTAATCTTACGATGGCTGGAGGCTTTTCTGTGCTTGTGTGATAGCTTGACACCAACCATCACAAAAATTCATCCCCATTCATTTCCTGCTGATTTATATTTGGTTGTGAATCCTGACATGCTAGTTTCCTTATATTCTCTTATAGTTATATTTGATGTTCTGTCACATGGTTGAATCAAGAGAAACTTGATTTGTGAAACAGCTTCAGCATTTTATTTTTCTGAGATGCCTTATCAGGATCTTAGGTTTCTGTCTTACTGAAAGGTCCTATACTCTTTGAATTAAATGTGCGTATTTGGAGTCTGTTCATGGATGAAGATAGGAAAATCATGATATCCTATGCTTCAGTTTTTGAGTTTTTGTCACTGCTTGAAGCTCTAACTTATTTGGTGCCTTCATATTTTTACCCTATTGATGAAGTTTGTTTAATTTACATTTACTAACTTTTGGAGACACTTCACTTTCTCTCTATTAAATATAATATATATTGACACGTCTTCCAGCCCGATTGACATTTTTGGTTACATTAGGAGATAAATAAAATTTCAATTTCATTTTCACAATATAATGAGACAACTATATTTCTCTTTATAAAAGAGGATCTAATGCACGAGTGCTGTAATGTTCATCAAGTAATCATCGTCTACTCTAATTTCTATTACTGTGAGCTACTTAGATTACTTCTATCCTTTTCTAATGATGTCCTCTGAAGTTTCACGCCTTAGTAGAAATCCCCATTTCTAGTCCCTTTGGAAATATTTTAGAATATGACCATTCACATGTTTGAGGTGAGATCGAACATTTGTAAGCTGACTTTCTTTTCTATGCTTTGAATTATTTACCAAGTTACATTTGGCTGCTAGTTGTATGACTCGTAGTCACAAAGATTTTGTGCTCATAATGATCCATCAATTATCACTGCTTCATTCTGTACTTTGTTTCTCTGCTGCATGGTGTAGTAATTGATATGGTACATATGCCTGCAACTTCCGTATATTTTGCATACAATATATTTTGAAAAGTAATGGACATTTGCATTAACTAAAAATATTAGCATATTTACTTTATGTTTGCAGCAGCCAAATTTGTATGTAACCTTTTTTTTTAAGGAAAAATGATGGTAGCTCATATTGAAGAGTGCAAACAATATCTATGTACAGGAAAAAGCATGGAACCAGGTGCTCTAACTATAGATGCTAAGGTGCATGCCCTGAATAATGTATTGGTAAATGCGTTGAAAATTGGAAAGGATTATTGTAGGGAACTCTACCCAGAAATTGAGCCATACAGTTCAGGCTTTCTGGAGGTTTCAGATCTTCATTCTTTATATTGGGAGCAGAGTGGCAATCCAAATGGACATGTAAGTTCCCAGGAAAGACCGGAATGTTCTTGTATTTTTGCTTCTTGGGTATTAAGGTTGCATTGTAGACAGAATAGAGAACATATAATCAGTTTCCAGTCAACGTGCATTCCTAATGTTGTTAGTGGAACTAGATTCAATTTTTGCAGCTGGCCAATAAAATACATGTCATTTCTTAAAGATGTAAAATTTCCGGGTGAATTTTCATTATCTTGATATTTAAATGACCAGTTTGTAGAAATGGATCAGGAATATCTGAAGGGAGGTTTACATACACACATACATAGCAATTGGTCACATATATTTATATTTACTGTTCGTCGCTGAAAACTTTTCTAGAACAAACAAATTTATGGAAATGTTATGCCTTTCTTGTTGCCAGTTTACCATATCTGAAGGAATAGGCTTTATTTTTTATATAAATTATGTGAGATGTTACTTTCTTCTGATTGCATCTTGGTTATAGATGGCTGGCTTGCTGCATATATTTTTTGGAAATGCATCACCTCGTCTAGATTTTGTTACCAGATTGTCAAAATATTGTCTCATCCGACTCTAATCTAGTTAGTTGTGATCCAGATATAGTGTGGTGATTATCATGTTCTGAAAATGATTAAAAATATACTTATGGAAAATATCTTTGCAATGAATGTAAATGTGGAAACGTAACTCCATTAGCATCTCAAAACAAAATGTTCGATAAAAGCTTTCATCATCCAAAATATATAATTTTGGTTTAAATATTTCTTAAAAACAATATTTTTAAAAAGATCTTATAATTTGTTATGCTCCTAATAGTCTATTTTCATAAATTTCTTAAAGGTTATGGAGTGGCCAACTTGTGGCGCACATAACCTTTATCTTTTCATTCATTAGTTCTAGATGTTTCTTTAGGCCAACCTGATTGGGACTGTGGGGTTGCCCCTACCTAAGTATGTCTATAAATAGGGATAGATAGGGTCTTCTACGTGATCATAAGTTGTACCCTCAAATTCACTTCATTAGCGTGCATAGAATTGCAGGCTTAATGGTGGTGGGCTTAGTACTTCACTTGAAGCATTCACGGGCTTCAATAGATCACAGTGTTCCTGGGTAGGTAAATTTCCTTTCGTGCCTACGTAACCGGTTCACAATGAAGCAGACTTAGGGTAGTTTGAGGTGGAATATATATTTCCACGGGAATTTTAAAGTGGACACAAGGTGAGAGAAAGAATCACAAGATTGCGAGGCTCCGGGGACAGTGGGATTGTGACATGTGTCGAGATCTTGTAGAACTCCATAGGCCTGCGGGAGGTCACAAGTTTAAAAGGGGATGCAACTACAAGGTGCGTGATTATGAGATGGTGAGAAGTGTCACCATCCCATTGACCCTTTCCATGGAGTTTTCACAAGGTTGTGACCAAGGGTTATTTGGTTGGTGACCACGAGATAACGTGTCACCATCCCGACAATTCACTCCACAAGACTTTACAAGAAAAAGGGCCACATCACGGGGTTGCTTGTTTTGACTTGGAGGGTGACTCCGATTTGGGGCCACGTGTCTCAAATGTTCACAATGGGAAAACATCCAAAGTGAGAAATTCAATGGCCGCATCTTTCGCGAGGAAGAACCAATTTGTGCATTAAGAAACTCATTGGAAAGCTCTTGAAGAGACTTTTGATTAAACAAAGATTTAGAATTTTAGAGTGATTGGTTGCACGTTTTGAATCTTTGGGATCCGTTTTACCACATAGGCGGGTTTTCGCCAACTCAGCAGTTCACATTCAATGTTTTGGGTGTTCCTCGAGGCCACAAGTAGACACATCCAATTAAATCGATTTGACTTGTGAATGGTGACCTAGACATGTGATTCACAGCAGCAAAGCATCAATGAGGCAGTTGCTTGAGCCACATAACCACACCGATAGCCACAATTCTCATTTATCAAGATTCTTACATAGATCACAGGGCCCTAGAAGCAAGAGATCAAAACCAATCTTATTTATTGGTTTTGAAGGGAATTTACAGTGATCAAGGACATTCCAAAATCAAGGGTGATCCAAAACTTTCTTTTGGGTCTTTAAGAAGGGAATGTTGAACCCAAAGATATTGAAATTTAGGGTATTTTAGTTGGGCAGCCAAAATTTTAGTTAGATACAGGTCTGCAAGCCTTGGAGAATTTGTGAAAGACTCCTGTAGAGTCTTTGGGAAGTTGCAAAGCCAAAGAGAGGGTTAGGAGAGTGAAAGAAGATAGGAAAAGAGTCACAGTGTTTGTAGATACCATTAAGGCTTTAATATTAATGAAAAGAAGTATTTTCCTTAATTGTTTTCCACTGTGTGACTCTAGGCTGCAGGGTTGGGATCGTGTTCACTTGAGACCCCTCCCTGACCGTATGATTTTTGGTATCAGAGTTCAGAAGATAGCTCTGGGAGGAAGGATAAGGATGCAAGAGCGAAAAGAGTTGTGAGTGGAGCACATCATAGGGTGAGAGAATAACATCAAGGAATTAGGTTGAAATATGAAGAGAAGCTGGTAGTGAGTCTGGGTGGTGAGACAAAAAGAAAGAAAGAAATTATGTTAATGTCCACAGATGACCAAAAGTAGGTCAATCGGACCCCAGGATACAGCAGTAAACAATATTAAGTTCTAGGAAGAGAGAAGCCTAGAAGCAAAACAAAGGAATAAAAGTACGTAAGACAAAATATAGTGGCGTGCCACTAGCATAGATGGTAGTGAAATCAATACAAATAGCAATGGAGGACAAACAGCAGCCCCAATAGAATGAGAAAAGAGGAGTTTCTGAGAGAGCTTGTTTTCCACTGTGCAAGTGGGTAGAAAACAAGGAGAAGAAGTCAGAGTCTGGCTTGATGTGGAAACATCTTCCAACTGAGTGTTGGATAGAAGGTGTTGTGCATACAACTTCCAACAAGAGAACAGTTGTGGGGGTAGAAGGTGTAGGGTAGCAGAATGGTTCGAAGAGTAGTCATGAAGAAGAAGTGTGATTCTGAATCACTGTTAACAGTGGCAGTAAGAGAGTTGAGAAATTTGAAGGCAAGATATGCAGCCTTGGAGAGAGAACCAACAAGTAGCAGAGAGATGAAGATGGATATTGGGATAAAAATTCCACAAAGTAGGGGAGAAACCCGACAAAAGTGTTGAGAGAAGACCGGCTGAAGAGATGGTGAGAAGAGCCACCTATGTTTTCAGGGAGAGAGAACCCTTATGATTTGAGGAGTTGGTAGCTGAATATGGAGCATTTCTTCATGGATAAGAAGTTGGACCCCAAGAGGGTTAAATATGCATGTACATGTTTATGTGGGTGTGAAGCAAAGACCTTGGAGACACATCCAAGAAAGAAGAATTAAGGAAGGGAAAAGAGAAGGCGAAGACTCGGAACCAAATGGTCACCAAAGTGATGGAGAAGGTGGTGCAAGTAGGAGACCAGACTGCATGGATGAAGAAGCTTCACGAGATGAGGCTTGAGGGGAAAAATGTGAAGATGATTGCCATGAAGGGAAATGAAAGAGAAGAGTTTCCGTTGGAGCAACTCATGGCTGTTCTGAGGAGCAGCAGTGAATAGAAAACGAGTTGTGGGAAGCTTATGGAAGTGGAGATCCTCATGGAGGACATAGAAGAAGGAAATATTTCCTTGAAGAAAGATGAAAGGAATGGTGAAAAGGTGGAGTTGCATTGCGGGTAACCAAGCACTTTTGTGAGCAGCAATGGAGAAAGATTGAGAAGCCTTGAGAGGCTCAAGCTTGATAAGAATGAAGTCAAATGTGAAGAGGAAACCCTTGTACAAAAAGATCAGATTGGGAAGGAGGAACATGTTGCTGAGGCCATGCCAGAGGAGACTGCAGAAGAAGGTTGTGGCTGAGATTGCAATGAGAGGAGTGCATTGTAATGTCCCTGTCTAGGACAAGTTAGGAAATAATATAAATCTGATCACACACTGCTGGAAAATAATTAATTTTCAAACCCCAACTGCTGCAATTTTCAAAAATTCATATCTTTGGCTAGAGAAGTCCAAATGAGCTGAAATTTTGGATATTGGACCACAAAAATATGAAGAATAATATGCAAAAATCAGATTTCGCACAACCAACACGAAACCCTAATTTTTCCCTAAAAAGTAGGTCGCCCAGCACATTTAGGGCACCAAATCTACTCCAAAAATTATAGAATCACCTTCTCCTTATTTCTCCTAATTGCTACAATCACATTCAATATTAAATTGATCCCAAACTGCAGATCTGAAATTAATATTTAATTGTTAGCAACCAAATAGCTGCAGACAGCTGAAATCTTCTAAAATTCATAACTCCTTCAATATTCCATATTTTCCCTTCAAATAAAATGCAGATAATTCTATAAATTAAGATCTTTCCAAAGAACTAAAGATTTGAATTTTAGGATAACTGAAACCCCTCCAAAACAGCCCCCAAAATCCCCAAACCAGTCGTTAGGGTTAGAATAAATTGCATAAATAATTTCCGGCACTTAATAACCCTTCAATACACTCAAAATAGCTGCCCAAACTTAGCAAAAATAAGCCAACACAGATCAGATCTTGAATATAGATGATTTACCCTTAAAACATGCCAAAATAAGACCCATATCAAGTCGCCATGGTTGGAATAATTACAGCATTAAAGTCAGACCATAAAGACATCAAAAATCACCACTAATCATTCAAATATCCTCATCAAACAATGTGCCACATCCCAAAGCAAGTCGCCAATGTTAGCAAGTATGAATCATGCATAGAACATACTTCAACACAAGAGAACTCAACAAATGGAACAAGAGAATACTTCAATTGATCAAAACCAGCTCACTAACTTCCCACGCAAGAGAGAGAGAGAGAGAGAGAGAGAGAGAGAGAGAGCATTAATGGGCATGCATCCCAACTCCAAGCATGGAGTATCAAATAAATCTCATCATAACATAAGTCTAACAATGATCCTAGCACTCCTTTTATAAGCAAGGAGGCACAAAATTTGAAATCCTTAGGAGAGGGAAATTATTAAATAAAAGTAGTTTATTTTCCCTAGGTGTGGCGTCCCCTTTTCAAAGGGTGATTTTAATATTTAAAAGCCACCTAAATATTATTTAATTAATTCCCCTTTTAATTTGCATTTTGGGAATTTAATTAAATAATTAAATACATTACTTGCTCCATAAATATTAAATAATTAAATAAATATTGCTTTATAATGTCAAATGATTAAAATCACTCTCCAGGCAATATTATCTAATTATTTAATATAATTTTCCCCTTGCAACATCCCTAAAGCCCACAGGGAATGATGGACTAAGGGTTTTCAAAAAATGGGGACATTACATGCATTCAAATGCACCCGATGAAGAAGTTTTGAGGAAGCCAAGACAAAGGAAATGGAGGAGCTGAGAGTCTCAGCTGAAGAATGTGAACCTGATATAAAGGAGGAACGTGATCTGATGTCACAAATTGCAGCTGTGGAAAGAACATATAGAGATGTCATTCCCATAAGCGAGAGATGGATAAAATGCAATCAAAGGCACTCATTGAAAAAAGGGTGATGAAGAGATCTTTGAAGGTGGAATAAATCTTCTTTAGTAAAGAGTTTTGTGTTGGTTCAAATTCAGCTCATTATGCAAATGGGAAAGCAATCGGATGCCAAAGAATCGCGCATGTGAGAGAAAGAGTGGAGAATAGTCTTTCTAATTTTCATCATGAAGAAGAAAGTGATGAGAAGGATGTGGAATTGGTTCCACTGAACATGTTTGAAAATGTTCTAGAGGTTGAGAAGAAGGAAAATGGCAAAATGGACATGAACCAATCCATTTAATTGTGAAAAGAAATGAAAAGAGTTTAGTGCAAGAAGACGGTGAAGCAAAATTATGTTTCTTAAATGACACGGAGAGTGACGGAGACGGTTATCTTGATGGAGAAGCCTTGAAATGCCTTTTGAAAAGCATGGGAGCGGGAGTAGTGCAAGCTTATGCAAGTGGAGTGGGAGAAAAGGTTCTTTAGAGGAGAAGGCAAAGGAAGACGAACTTATTGCAAAGAATTTCAGAGCAAAGTAGTGATAGAGCAATTGTTTTCTCATCCATTTGATGTGGAGGAGAATGAGACTAGAATGGCCCATTGTAAAGAAGAGATAAGGAGAAAGGAAGGAGAACTGTTAGAAGAGAAGTTCATTGAAGAATAAAAGGTGGAGAATGGACTAGACATAGTCCATCATTCGAAAAAAAGAAGGCAATTGCATTGAAAGCAATTGATTAACTTTATTGAGGAGGTGAATAATAAAAAAATGCGAGTGCTCGATGTAGAGGAGAGAGCAATGATGATCAAAGGAATCAAAAAGAAGATGAAGAGGAAGATAATGAACATGCCATATTTCATTATGCACACATATACTGATTCGAGAGGAGGAAATGCAAGTTAGGAGACTTCTTTGAAAGCACAAGCAGATGCAAGAGAGAAATGCCTTCTAATAAGAGTAAAGGATGAGAACAAAGAAGTGAATGAAAAGAGGAGTGTTACATATACTTGGAGGGGGAGATCTTTGGAAAATGGTGTGTACAAACCCACAAAAACGTGGTGGGCTAAGGAAAGGTCACATTGGAGGTGGATGGACTATGCACAAGCAAAGGGAAATATTTGGTGTGGAATGGGCGAGCTAGGCGTAGGGGCATAGTTCAAGGTCCAAAGCAAGAGGCTGGAAATGGAGGAAAAAGCGTATAGATCGGCTTAGATACTTGGCTTATTGGAAAGGGAAGCTGTGGTCATCACTCTTAGTGGCCAAAAGAGTGGTTTTACCACCTATTCAGTTCATATGAGCAAGAGCTCACATTTTAATTACCTTGGGTGTTTAATGTAGGAGCATCCAAGGCGAAAGAGCAATCTTGCTTCACCAAAAATAGAGTAGGGATTTTGTTAAGTGTTTTGAGGCCTTTGTCCAAATTTTGGCTTTCACGAGAATTTCAGGTTTAATGGCGGCGGCCATAGTTCTTCACTTGAAGTGTTCATGGGGCTTCAATAGATCAAAGTGTTCACGGCATAGTTACCTAAGACTCGAGAGACGGCGGGACGGGGTTTCCGGGACGACAATTTTTTCTAAAAATTTTGGGACGGTGGGGGACAGTATATATAATTTATTAATTTTACAAATATAACATGAATAATTCAATAAACTTAGATTTACATAGTCATAATATGCTGTTCTAATTCGAATTTACTTCAAAATGACAGATTCAATGCTTAGTGAAACTCATAATTTAGTAAAGTGTGTTGTTAAGGACACAATTAGTACTTTCAGAACTGAAAACATGAAATAAGACTAGTATAGACAACAAGCATGAATCAAGAAAACATATGGACACAAGTATTTTGGTCTGGGAAACCTCAAGATGGGAAAAAGAAGTGGCAACTGCCCTGCTTCCCAATACTCATATGGGCAAAGACAGATTACAAAGCGTTCAATAGAACAAGTAAACATGCAATTTGCTATCTTATTCACTCAACTTCCTCTCTGTTCTTTTCTCCATTCTCTTCTACAACCGATTGAACACCAACCCTGTCATTCACACTCTGATGCTCTACCTTTGAACTCGTGCCTCATATTTATCATGCTCAAAGATGTCGTTTTGTGCACCAAAGGTTCCCCAACCATCCTGGAACTGGAGAGACAGTCCCTGCCATAAAAAAATTAAAAAAAGCATTAAAATGAGAAAATTCAAAGTGTTTTAATGTTTGTTTAAGCGGTGACGCTGCGTTAGGACGTCGTGACGCCCCGGGGCGTGCAGTGTGTTCCTGTTTGTGGGGGCGTCCCCCTTTTTCTCGGAAGTGGGGACGGTGGGGAAACATTCGGTCCCGTCCCCAGTCCCGGGGCGCCCCGAATGTCGGGGCGTGAGGAAAAGGGCAGGGGCAGCGCCCCTGCGTAACACCGGTTCAGTTCACGGGGAGTTGAATTTCCTTTCGTGGCTAAGTAAACAATGCATAGTGAAGTGGAGTAAGCGTGGTTTCATGTGGAATTTATATTTCTACGGGTGCATAGAGTATTAAAGTGGGTTCAATGTGAAAGAAAGAATTATGATACTACGAGACTTTGGGATTGTGGTATGTGTTGCAGTCTTGTAGAACTTCATAGGTCTCCACCGGGTCGAGAAGGACAAAAGGGTTGCGGCTTAAAAGGTGCAAGACTATGAGATGGTGATAAGTGTCATGACTCTTTCCACAATTTTCACAAGGATGTAACCATGGGTTGTATGGTCCATGGTCACGAGATAGCTAGATGGTGACGCATGTCACCATCTCGATAATTTACTACACGAGACTTCACAAAGAAAAGGGGCCACATTATAGACTAACGAGACTATGGGGCTACGTGAGGTTGCCTCTTGTCACTTGGAGGTGGAATCCGATTTGGGGCCACGTGTCTCAAATGTTTGCAGTGGGAAAACAACCTATGAGAAATTCAATTGGTCATATCTTTCACGAGGAGACACCAATTTGTGTTTTTAGGAGCTCATTGGAAAGCTCTTGAAAAGAGATTTGATTAAACAAAGATTTAGAGTGATTGATTGCATGTGGGAGCTGAATTTCATGTTTGTAGCTTCGGGAGCCAATTTACCCCATATGAGGCTTCTCACCAACTCAATAGCACACATTCAATTTTTGGGCGTTCCTTGAGGCCACATGTAGACATAGGCGGCTAAATTAATTTTAATTGTGAACAATAACCTATACACACACCATCCCGAGGATTCACAACAATTGACCATTAATTAGATAATTGCATTGAGTTCAAAAACCACATAGGTAGCCACAATTCTCATTTATTGTCTTATAGAGATCACAAGGCTCGGAGGCAAGAGATCAAAACCAATCTCATTTATTGGTTTTGGAGGGAATTCACAATGATCGAGGACATTTCAAAACAAATGGTGATCCAAAACTTTCTTTTGGGTCATTGTGAGGAATGTTAGCATAATGGGGGAATGTTGAACCCAAAGATGGAGAAAATTGGGGTAGTTTAGCTGGGTAGCCACATATTCGGGTAGATATAGGGCCTCAAGCCTTAGAGATTTTGTGAAAGACTCATGTAAAGCCTTAGGGAAGTTTCAAAGTCTGCAACAAGTGTTTGTAAAGCCAAAGAGAGGCTTAAGAGAGTGAAAGAAGATAGGAAAAGAGTCACCATGTTTGTAGATGCGGTTAAGGCTTGGATATTAATGAAAAAGAGTGTTGTCCTTAATTGTTTTCTGCTATGTGACTCTAGGCTGTATGGTTGGGCTCTTATTCACTTAAGAGCCCTCTCGTGACTGCACCAATTCTACTTTTTGGAGGTTGCCCCTACGAAGTGGCCAATATATCTCGATTCGGTCATGTCACTTCATTTGTCATTTGCACACCAATATCTTGGATTTGTTCTTATTTTTGCATTAAAGTGGATTTGGTATTGTGATTTGAGTTTATTTAAAGAAATATCCTAATATGATTTGGTAAAATGATTGTATATTTCTTTACTATCTCATTTTACTTAGGCTATAATGAATGCCTTGTTGTTTGCTAACATCACTTTGATAAATAGAAAATGGTTGCACTAGAAAAACACATTTATGGTGGAAGATAAAAAAGGGATGAAGTAGATGCATGTGGGAGAATCAACCTTCTGATCTGCTCCTTATGACAATATTTGGGGCCCGTTGACTTGTTTAAGTGGGGCTATTAGTTGCCTCGTTGGCAGGCGTACATAGGTAGTCTCTTTAGAGTATCACATGGCCTTCTTTTGGGAAAAAGAGAAAAATGAAATTCCTCGTGTCATGTTGAAGCCTATCTAGTCTATTCCATGGGAATGTGTGCCCCCTCAAAATTGACGTTTCCAAGGATGGGGATGCCCCAAGGAGGTGGGGACATCTAGAGACGCCCCCATCGTCCCACCACCAACAACAACTCACAAGGGACGTCCCCCAAAATTGTAAAATGTCCCCGACCTACAGGGGATGGTGAGGAGACCTCGTGACATCTGCGAAACATATTGGGGACTTTGGCAGTCCCTCAACCCTCCCGAGACCTCGAGGAGTCCCCGGTGGCAAAAGCACAATTGCCTTCTTGAATTAAAAAAACATTTTATTGGGATGCTTGTGCCTCCAACCCAAACCCTAATAGTTTATGGGCCCCACCAAAGCACATTAGGTACTCAAAAAAACTATAAATGAACTTCATACCCTCACCCCAAATCACAAAAACATTGAGCAAGGCTGCAAGTGCAAGAGAGCAAGCAAGGTTGC
This sequence comes from Taxus wallichiana var. yunnanensis, assembly GCA_018340775.1. NCBI lineage: Eukaryota > Viridiplantae > Streptophyta > Pinopsida > Cupressales > Taxaceae > Taxus > Taxus wallichiana. The sequence goes on along the minus strand of CM031238.1, from coordinate 197,156,834 downwards.
AAGAGTGTTAAGAGCATTAGCAAGAGGGAGAGCAACAACAAAAGTTTGAAGAGCAAGTGCCAAGTCTTCATTGATCAACCGTTCAAGTTTCAACACATTCATCAAGCCGGAAGCTCTCAACTTCAAGCCTTCAAGTTCAAGGTAAGCCATGGCCCTTCATCTTTTGTGTTTTCATTGTTCAATCTATTTTTTTTGTGAATTTGCAATATTGTATTTTAATATATATATAATTTTAAAATCATTATAAAATAGTTAAATAAATTATTAAATTATTCATAGAATTGTAAATTTGTATTTTCTTATAAATTTATAAGGTTCTATTTTTTAACTGTTTTAGGGTTGTTAAACAACAATTAGAGAACCCTAAATAGCTGATTAAAAATTTAAAATCATTGTTTGATGAAGGTTGAAGATTCAAGATTAAGGATTCCTATTTTTGTGTATCCTCTACTTTTGCGCTTTGTGCAAACTGAAGTAAGAAAAACAAAAACAAAATCCTTATGTCTTGGACTCTTGAGCCCTTGCATAAATTAATTTATTAAATTCATAAATTTCATTTCTTGCAGTGTCACTATGAGTTCTCACAACATGAGTGACGAAGAGGGTCAACAAGAGCTTATGGGGTTGAATCTGAGACTCCAAGTATAGATGTGGAGGGGCTGATGTAAGTAGTTCCATTGGGAGTGCAACTGCTCATTTTAGTTTCCCTTCCAAGTTATTGGAACCTTTTGCCAAGGGTCCCTTTGACAAGAAGGCCCTTTAAACTTTTTGCATCTAAACTACGAAATTCAACAACCGGGATAACAGGGGGCACTAGAACATATAAGTGTAATTTTTGTCAACTTGAATTTCAAGGCAACATTACAAGAGTTAATGCGCACCTACTTCACATCCGAGGAAAAGGTGTGGAGATATGTGGAAAATTGTCACTCAAACAAAGGGCTGAAATAAATAAATTGTGGGGTTGTGGTGATGAAACACTTGCAGTTGCTACTATGCCATCGAGGGTCCTACTCCTAGTACTAGAACTTTGCAAGAGGCACAACTTCCTTCTTGGCCATCTAGTTCAGGGAAACAAAGCTTAAGGGGAAACATAGAATGACTAGTAGTGATGTTGTAAACATGGTGGCAATTTATTCAATGTGCAATATAAGGATGAAGCGAGATGATGCCATTGGCAAATTCTTCTTTGCCAATGGCATTCCATTCCATGTGGCTCACTCTCCTTATTATAAGGAGGTTGTGGCAAAGATAATAAGAGCAAGACCATCATATGTGCATTAGGGAGACAAAATTGAGGACAACAATCTTGGATAAGAACTATTCCAAGATTAATATTTTAATGGAGAAAATGAAGGCTACGGGTCACTAGTGGATGCAACATAGTCATGGATGGGTGGACGGACATTAGGCATCATCCACTCATCAACATCATGGTCACATGTACAGATGGCCCTTACTTAAGGCTATTGATTGTTCAGGGCATGCAAGGATGCCGATTTTAGTTCCAAATCCTTAGAGATGCTATTGAGGAGGTTGGGTGGAGAATGTGGTGTAAGTAGTGACATATGTGGCCCATGTGTGCGGTGTTGCGGGGAAGTGTATTTGCTCACCCATGTGAGTACTAACACCATATTTTCTAACGGGAAGTTGATTGAAGTGGCCTACAAACATATTTGGTGGACTTGTGTGCATGTCATGAATAATGCACTCAAGGACATGGGAAAAATAGGTTGGATCAAAGAGGTTGTTAATGATGCTAGAGGTGTAGATGTTTAGCTACAATCACCACACTTCAGATGCAATCTTCAGGACCTTCTCGAAGAATGAATTTTGAAACCTATAGAGATTAGATATGCATTGTACTTCATTCTCTTAGGGAGGGTGCTTGAGTTGAAAGAGACATTGTAAGTAATGATCATTAAAAAAGAGTGGAATTTTTGGCTTGATTCTATGTCAATGCAAGGGAAGAGGGTGAAGGAGGTGGTGAAGAGTGACATTTTTTGGGCTGATGCAAAATACATTGTCTCCATCATTTCTCTAGTGTTCAAAGTCATTAGATATGGGGATGCTAATGCACCTACCCTTGGAGAGGTGTATGAGTGCATTGACAATATGCTTGGCCAAATGAAGGCTGTTGTACAAAAGAAAGACCCCACATTGCAGTTCTACAATGAACATATTCAGCCAATCATTCACAAGAGATGGGAGAAGCTCAACACTCCCTTGCACATGGCTGCCTATGCATTGAACCCGAAGTGGTACATACAAAGGCTTCTACAAATAATGGCATCATTGGAGTGGTCAAAATTTGTCACTCTTAGGGGATATCCAGAAGAGGCCAAGCTGGATAGGGAGACTATGGCATGAGGGGTCCCAATTCTGCGGTGGACTATGCACGGACCTACTTCATTGACAGCCACACTAGCTATTTGTTTGTTGTCCCAAATTTCTAGTTCTTTTGCTGCTGAGAGGAACTGGTCTACTTATAGCTTCATCCACTCTATTAAGATGAATAGACTTACCTCTTGGAGAGTGAAGAAGCTTATAGCTATACATAGTGCCTTGTATTGACCACAACATGCTTACATACAAGGAGAGTCCAACAGCCGATGGGATATAGACCCAGAGGAGCCAACATAGGTTGATGATGATGCGGCACAAACAAGGTTGGTTGGTATTGGTTTGGAGGATCTTTACCTCTCTAGGAGTCCAACAGTTCGAGTGACAAGGAGTTTGGTGTGGACTTTGGGGATGATTAGAGGCATTGGGCCATTGGCCGATTGTATTTGAAATTTGAATGTAATCATCATTTTGAATATAAATTATGATATCAATACTAATATATTGATATTTATCATTTTCATTGTTCAATGAAATGTGTTTAGTGTTTCAAAGTTTAATTTGTTATTCTTTATACATTGTTTTATAACTAATTTTCAAGTACTATATATATTTGCAGTGTTGTCCCCGTTGGCCCCAAACCTAAGCCCTTGTTCCCCATCCTTGATACCCGTCCCCGTCCCTCGTTACGAGACTCTGTGGAACCATGGTTCCATGATAACTTGAATTGTGTGGAAGAATTGGATGAAAGATAATGAATTTTCCTCCGCTAATTGCTAATTCTACATTGTTCTTTCCTTGCAACAAAGTATTTCAAGCTGAAAACTTATTATTGTTATTATTTTTTAAAAAGAAGCTATTATATTCAAGCTCAAAACTTATTCATTGCATTGCTGTTCTCTTGAATTTGGAGTTCGATACTTTTATTTGCATCTACATAGTGATGGATTTATTAGAAGACAAAGCAGGTGAATTGGACAGAGCAAGCATGCTTCTTGCCTTGAAATGATGCTATTAATTGATTGTCCTTGTAGCTGAGTGTGACATGATAGACAAATTCAATCTGTTGTCTTTAGGAGCGGTAAGCAGTTTGTGTCTTGCTTACTCTTACTTATTGCCTAAAAATTGTTCATACTATAAAACTATATTCATTTTGGCCTCTGCAATTTCGTAAGATTTTGGAAGTATTTTTTTCCACAAAATTATCTGCAATTTTAAAATGTTTGATACATTGTTCCTCCATAAGTGCTATTCTATTTGGAACTCGAAATTGTATTAGAATTTATAGTCTTTCATGCATAAAAATAGTTGAGAATCAAAATGCATTCCTTGAGGAAAAAGACAACTTGACAATGAGATCGAAAGGAGTTCCAGGATGTTGAAGACTTTCTGCTGAAAAGGAGCAATCGAGCACACCATATAATATTAATCTGGACTAATACTATAAACACTTGATTGTATCCATGCATCAAGCTTAGAAAGTAAAGAGAAAAGACAACTTAAAAGAATTGCTTGATTAGGATGATATAGACCTAAGTTCAAACACAAGGATGCATATCTCCACCGTGTTAGTAGTGAAGAAGGATGGACTACGCATTGATTTTTTTGCTTTGCAAAATCTTGACATGAAAGAAATAAAGAAAGAAATCAATGTACATAGGTGACCAAAAATAGGTCAATGGTACTTAAAACATACATACAATTACAATGTAGAAGTACCAAGGTAAGAAGACCCTTGGTTATGGAAATAACTAAACACTATGCACTAAAGAGATGTAATCATGACAACGGGTTGAACCAAAATGGTTGAACCCCGAACCACAATCACTAAGTAGAAGTGCAAATGGCCATGTGAGGGAAGGGACTCCTCATTGAAGCATGAAGAAGATAAAGATGTAAGTGGGAAACCAAAGTCGGAGACCAACAATACCACATGTCCGTAGCAAGGATCGCCAAGAGCATCGACATCATCATCATTTATCACCACGAAAGGCCAAACAAGATTTGGTAATGCTTATAGGGGAATGTGTGGATCTGAGGGGGCTAGGTTGAACATCCTCGGAGGAAGTCAGGTAATTACCTTGGAACCTTCATACTATCCATGATCTACCTCCAATGGCAAAGAAAAAACTAGCAAGGTGTGCTTGCCTTGTAATGTCCCCATTTTTTGAATACCCTTAGCCTATTTTTCCCCGTGGGCTTTGGGATGTTGCAAGGGGAAAATTATATTAAATAATTAAATATTATTGCCGGGAGAGTGATTTTTATCATTTGAAATTAGAAAGCAATAATTATTTAATTATGAAGATTATTTAATTTAATTCCCAAAATATAAAATTAAATGGGGAATTAATTAAATAATATTTAGGTGGCTTTTAAAAATTAAAATCACCCTTTTAAAAAGGGGACGCCACACCTAGGAAAGATAAACTGCTTTTATTAAATAAATTCCCTCTCCTAGGGATTTCAAATTTTGTGCCTCCTTGCTTATAAAAGGAGTGCTAGGATCATTGTTAGACTTATGCTATGATGAAATTTATTTGACGCTCCATGCTTGGAGTTGGGATGCATGCCCATTGATGTTATTGTGTCTCTCTTTTGCGTGGGAGGTTTTTTGTGAATTGGTTATGATATTTAATTGAAGAGTTTTGATACTTTTGCAAGTCGACTTGTTGGAGTGTTCCTTTCCTAGCTTTGGTGACTTGTTATTGATATGTGTGAGCTATTTTGTATGTGATAGCTAAGGTAAAATCGACCAGCTGGAGTTAGGTTATTCCTTGAAGTGAAGTAACTGAGATCTATGCATATTTTGTGTATTTGATGTATGAAATTCATTCCAGTTGCAGCGATTTGCATTATGATGATTTAGGGACTGATTTAAATGCAATTTTCTATGTGATTCGATTGGCTGGTTGTATGATTGTGATCTCTTGTACCTCAGTGAACTCCATATGATTGTTTAAATGCATTATGAAGTGGTACGACTGGGATTTATAACTCCTATATTGTAGCGACCTGTGCCTGAGTAGTTGTGGACTGTTTGTGAATGATAAATAACCAGATCTCTGTATGCTCATGTGCAGCGACAACTGCAGGCAATGTCAAACAATAACAAGCTCATGCATCCGGGTCCAAAAGTGAAGCACTCCAAAAACCGAGCTCCCATGCCACTCAAATGGTGTAGCATTTGTAATAACTTAGGATGCTTCTTTCTCCTAAAGGCTAGGAGTGTCTTCCACTGTAATTTTTCTTTCAAATCTGCACAGGAAGCAAACAAGTTAGAAAAACAAGGGTTGAAGAACACCCTTTCAAGGTGCCTCCATGGTGTGCAAGTCTCCTCCATATATGGGCTGCCCCCAAACTCTGTCATGTGGCCCAAAATACTGCTGTAGTCTTCAAAAATCAGAATTGGAGTGGTTGCTTTCCACCCCCAAACAGTCACCCATGAGCCAAGATCAAGCACCAACAACCATATCACGAAATGTATGTAAAAAATATGAATTTTGGAAGTGATAGTAGAGCTGGTTATAATGATATCATCCATAAAGATGAGAGGACAACAACTAGCATAATTCAGAATTTTTCTCCCAACATGAATGAACATCAACCTAGTGAATAAAAATGGCTCCCATATAGCTGAAATTTCATCCTCAATCATAACAAACTGAAAATTATCCACATGCACAACTGAAAATGAAATGCCTTGAGAAAAGTTCATACCATGTTCCTTCAAACTTCTCATACTTTTCATTGAAGCCCAAAAGATGGTGGCCATGCAAGCAACATCAACCAAACATTCCCAATACCTGTCCTTGGTTGATTTTACCCTTGGAAGCATATCAATCAAACACTCAAATGGAAGACATAACTGTAGCTCAAAATCTGAAAATGAACTTCTTACCATGCAAAGTGTAGTCCATGTGATCCATCCTTCTTTCAAGTCTTCCAAAGAGATAGGAGTTAACATCATTTGACAAAGGAAATGAAATGATATCCCTGTATCCAAACCAAACTTGCAAAACCCAAATCCTTTTATCCCCATACCACATGAAGCAATATGTGCAAGATGACACCCCAAATTTCCTCTTTTTCTATGCTCATGAGAAGAGAAAACTGAAATATAGTGCATGTATGTATGAATATTATCATAGAGAGACCAAGGAACCTTGTACCTTTCTTTGTGCCAATGACTTTCCCTTATGAGAGAAAGAAAAACATAGGAATCCATCATACCTTTGTGTCCTCTAATGATGATTTCTTCATACGGACCAGCAAGCTTACTATTATGGCTTCCTTTATTGGGAAGAGTGATAATCACTCTTTCTTTTCTTCCATCCTGTTCCTTATGCACCCAAGTATTAAGGGAAAAAGTACCAACAAGAGTATGATCTATGTACCTCATATCCACCTCTCTATCATGCTCATAAACATACCCATCAAAGCTCAACATATGAGGAGAAATAAAATAAGAAAGATCATACCTTGGGCTGCCCCCAACATCTACAAAACTCAGAATTTCTGAGTTTAGGACAGCGCTCTTTTCTTCATCATTTACTTCATCCAAACCCCCTTTTTCTTCCTTACCAATGCTCATGCTAGGTGGGAGATGACTTGGAGCAACTATGAGACTCATGCTCCCTTCTTGTTTTTCAAATGGCTCACGGTGAAGGTGAATGATGTCCTTCAAATCTAATTTGTCCCTCATGAGTTCTTTAGCCATCATTTCTTCTTCATCATGCATATGCTTGTTGCCAATGTCTTCTTTATGCCCATCAACCAAATCTGATTTTTCCTTGCATTCATTCTCAACCCAAGTAGCATTAGTAACAACTAAATAATGACCATTGGTTACCTCTTGGCTGCCCTCATTTTGCTTGTCCATGCAAACTTGCAAATCAGATTTCTCTTTCCTTTTTGATTCATCTCCCATGATCATTTTATCATTATGCATGCAATCATACAAAAGCAAAGAAACCTCTTCAATCAATAATGAATCTTTACCTTGCTTATTTGCATCTAGGGGCTCTTCTTCCTTCTCTTCCCTTTGAACTAAATCTGATTTTTCTGTGCAAGTACCAACTCTCATGCAAATATTAGATACCAAATCTTTATCATTAAACACCAAAGAACTCATACCTTGAAGAATCATAGACTTGGCCGCCATATTTGCCTTCACCTTGCTTGAACATTGCTCTAGAACACCTTTGGCAAGTGTATGAGCAACACATGATGCCTCTTGACTCAATCCTTCCTCAAGAAGTGATAACAATTGTGGTGGGGGACTCTCATATTCATTTAACACCAAAGACATAATGGTTTGCATGGGAACCATTACCTCTTGAGTATGATCATTATGTATAACATCAAAGAACACTTCAAACATGTGAGAAATAAGATCATTACATTCTAGATCCATCATTATCACACAAGATCTTACTTTTGCCATAGTGTTCAAAATGCTAACCCTCTTACCAAAGCAAGGGCTAGTGAGGTCCCAAAGGCCTTGGAAACTTCCCACCATGACCTCGAAAATATCCTCCATGATGGCATCACTATATGGCAATTTTGGGGTTGTAATCCGCATAACCTCACTAATGCAGATGATGACCATGATTCTTACTTCCCCATCTTCATGATCCAAAAGTTCGTGCCTAGCCAACTGCATCACCAAGGAATCCCTTGCAAGAAGCATGGATCCATAATCATCTTGTTCCATTTTTGCTAAGCAACTTGTTGCTTCTTCCAGAATATTGAGCAACACACTCTTCTCAAATGAAGGCCTCTTGAGCCTTTTCCCAAGTTTATAGAGCTTGGTCCTCAAACCCCTGTCACTAGCAAGCTCCATGTTTTACTCTGCAAACAAACCCACAAGGATGGAAGAACGTTGCTCTGATACCACTGTAATATCCCCTTTTGAGATATTATGTAAATTTGTAAAAATTAATTATCCGGATCACCCTAGGAAGATTAGATCTTCTTAGTTTGACCTCAAATAACCCAATGTTGGCAATAATACAACCCAAAGTGGGGTTGGAGTATGCCAAGGTGGTGGGTTAGATGGAAAAACTAATTAGAATGCTAATATTACCCAGATCTGATTTTTAACAACAAATAATTAATTAAAATTCAAACCTCAACTGCTGCAATTTTTCAAAATTAATTCCTGCTTAACCATCCAAGTAAAAATCTTCAAACTTTGGATTTTGGGCCACAAAAATATGAAGAACAATATCCCAAAACCAGTTTTTGCACAGCCAACATAAAACCCTAATTTTGCCCTAAAAATTAGGTCGCCCAACACATTTAGGGCATCCAATTAACCCCAAAAATTATAAAATCATTTCCCCCTTATTTCTCCTAATTTCCTCAATCAAATTCACTATTAAAATGACCCCAAAACAATAGATCTGAAATAAATATTAATTTGTAACAACCAGAAAGCTTGTAGATAGCTGAAATCTTCTAAAATTCATAACTTGCTCATTACTCCATATTTTTCCCTCAAATAAATTGCAGAATTTTCTATAAATTAAGAGCTTTCTAAAGAGCTATCATTCTGAATTTTTGAAGCACTGCAACCCTTCCAAAACAACCCTCAAAATCATAAATCCAGATCGCTAGGGTTAGGATAAATTTATTAAATTATTTCCAGCACTTTGCTAGCATCCCAACTCAAAGCATGGAGTATTAAAATAACTTCATCATAACATAAGTCTCATAATGATCCTAGCACTTCTTTTATAAGCTAGGAGACACAAAATTCAAAATCCCTAGGAGAGGGAAATCATTAAATAAAAGCAGTTTTTTTTCCCTAGGTGTGACGTCCCCTTTTCAAAGGATGATTTTAATATTTAAAAGCCACATAAATATTATTTAATTAATTCTCTTTTTAATTTGCATTTTGGGAATTTAATTAAATAATTAAATACATTACTTGCTCCATAAATATTAAATAATTAAATAAATATTGCTTTCTAATGTCAAATGATTAAAATCATTCTCAGGACAATATTATCTAATTATTTAATATATTTTTTCCTCGCAACATCCCAAAAGCCCACGAGGAATGATAGACTAAGGGTCTTTAAAAATGGGGACATTATAGTCCCCCTTCCCAAAATTGCTTGCCCTCAAGCAATAACAAGTTCATGTGTCCGGGTCCAAAAGTGTGGTACTCCAAAAACCATGCTCCCATGCCACTCAAGTGAAGTAGCATTTGCAATATTTTGGGCTGCTTCTTTCTCTTAAAAGTTAGGAGTGTAGTCTGCTGCAATTTCTTCCTCAAACTTGCACATGAAGCAAACAAATTAGAAAAATAAGTGTTGAAGAACACTTTTCCAGTGTGTCTCCATGCTATGAATGTCTCATGAGTCTCCCCTGTGTATGGGCTGCCCCCAAATGTCATATTGCTGCTCCAAACTTCCTTGAATTCTAAGAAACCAACTGTTGTCCCAACAAAATAATCTGATAAATCAGCAGCTTGACAACTCCAAGTTTGTCCCCATGAAAACCCAAGCTGAAACACATTCATACTCATGAAAAATGAAGAATCCTTCTTACCACCGATGAGTCCCTTTTCTCATGGGGCAGCCAGTAATGATAAAATCAGACTGGAAATGAATATTACAGCGGTCTATACTTGCATACTTAGCACCATGATTATCCTTAAAAGGTGTACTAACATATATTCCATCATGACCCACTCAAAAAACTGAATTTTCTTGCTTAGAACAGCGAGATACCTTATCCTTGTAGGACCAATACAAGAAGAAAAAGCAAGAGTACTTGTGATCTTTGTGAGGAGTCCACTTCTAGGGCTATAGGTGTTTATTCCAAACTGAAAATGAACATCTGTTGGGACTGCCTTCTCGCTTAAAACAACCAAGATAATGTGGGAATGTGTGCTAGTAGCCCCATGATGTCTTGCCCATCCTTCGTTAAAGACTTTCAAAGGGAGAAGAGTTAGTATCAATATGAAATGAAATGAAACCATAACATCCAAACAAAGTTTGTAGAGTTCTTCATGCCAAGTACCTCTCACTCCTCTATACCATGAAGAGTGATAACATCCCATTGTTTTTATTGCACCATGCATATAAGAAAAAGAGGAACCACAACTCATGCATCCATAAACCCCATCATAGTAAACCCAAGGAACTTCATACCTTTGATTGTGCCCATGTACCTCCTTTATGGATAAAGAAAATAAATCTGAAACATCATGATTAGGGCTGCTCACCACATTTTTGTACCATAAAACACCACTTTGCTTACCTTGTAATCATGCACCTTTATTTGACATGTACATGGAGCTTCCTTGGAGCTTGATTCTAGAGGAGAAGGCACCTTTATTTGCTCCCTAATACCCGCTGTTATACACAGGCCAGCGAGCTTACTGTCATGATTTTTGTTTGTGGAAAGAGTCTTAGTCATCCCTTTCCTTTTGCCATGTTGACCCTTATGCACCCAAGTGTTAGGAGCAAACACATCAACAATAGTATGACCAAAATAGCTCTTATCCATCCATCTAACATGCTCATACCCATATTCATTAAAGCTCAACATATAAGGAGGAAATAAACATGAAAAATCATACCTTGGGCTGTCCCAACATCTACTGAGAACTCAGAATTTCTGAGTATAAGACAACGCTCTTTTCCTCATCATTTTCTTCATCCAAACCCCTTTTTCTCCTTTACCAATGCTCATGCTATGACTTGGAGCAACTATGGGACTCATGCTCCCTTCTTGTCCTTAACATGGCTCACGATGAAGGTGAATGATATCCGTCAAATCTGATTTGTCTCCCATAAGTTCTTTAGCTATCATTTCTTCTCCATCATGCACATGCTTGACACTAATGCAAGGTATCATAAAAAAAAGAGCTCATACCTTGGAGAATCATAGTCTTCACTTTGCTTGAACATTGCTCTAGAACACCTTTGGCAAGTGTATGAGCAACACGTGATGCCTCTTGACTCAATCCTTCCTCAAGAAGTGATAGCAACTGTGGTGGGGGACTCTCATATTCATTTAACACCAAAGACATAATGGTTTGCATGGGAACCAATACCTCTTGAGTGTGATCATCATGTACAACATCAAGGAACACTTCAAACATGTGAGAAACAAGATCATTACATTCTAGGTCCATCATTATCACACAAGATCTTACCTTTGCCATAGTGTTTAAAATGCTAACCCTCTTACCAAAGCAAGGGCTTGCAAGGTCCCAAAGGCCTTGGAAACTTCCCACCATGACCTCAAATATGTCCTCCATGATGACATCACTATATGACAATTTTGGGGCTGTAATCCTCGTGACCTCACTAATGCAGAAGATGACCATAATTTTGACTTCCCCATCTTTGTGATCCAACAACTCGTGCTTAGCCAACTGCATCAACAAGGAATCCCTTGCAAGAAGCATGGATCCATAATCATCTTGCTCTATTGTTGCCAAGCAACTTGCTGCTTCTTCTAGAATATTGAGCAACTCATCCTTTGATTGAGGTAGGTGCTTGAGTGCTCTACCTAGTTTCCGGAATTTTGCCTTCATGTTACCTGCACTAGATAAATCCATAATTCATAGGAAATGTCAAACCACACAAAGTGCGAGAAGAACATGCTCGATACCCTTTGTAATGTCCCGCTTCCGGGACCAATAGAAAATCTGCAAATAAACAACCCTTCAATACTCCAATTGAATGCAAATAGCAAAACTCAGCCAAAAACTACTTAACCAATCAAATTGATGACTCAATAAACCCAATAAAAGGGGTTTAATGGCCTCTAACAAGTGGCTCACTCACAGATAAAACTATACTCCTAAGAGATCAGTTAATGAGCTCATGCAAACATGCTAAAAAATCAGCCTGCACAGATATGCAACTATATCAACTATAAATCACTGCCCAAATGATGATGAAATCATACTTCAGACTTAACTACATGAAGATCAATCATAACTGCAAACAACTATCAGCCAAATCTTTCACACTGCTGCTACACTTATTGCTACCCCTGAAGATTATTAATTACTCCAAACATACTCAGAAATCAGTCCTTAAAGCACCACAAAGACATACAATTTCCAGCTGCCTATGTGAGGATGCCTTAGTCATAAGAGATATGCAATCAAGCTACAAACCACTGCTACAATGAAGGTGAAAGCATGCCCCAAACTCAGATTACTTCCTACCATGGTTCGCTGTTATGGAGCTCCAAAATACCATTAAACAACTATGCAAATCACTGGTTATCATAGGGCCCCAATATGCATTCCAAGCATCCAAGATAAGTCACTGAAGCTATTTGAAATAATTTGCTGGGCAGATATATATTCCAGTCATGTAATAATCATTCAATGTTCACTCCCAAAATCAGACGTCAAACTGGAATTGCAACAGCAGATTATTAAGGCAATAATTAGATCATTATTCACAATGTTTTACTACCCAACATGCCTCAAACCAATCACTGCAAATAAGGCAGAGAATACCAATCGATTGGCTTCTAAAAATGCACCAAAATAGTTACCAAACATGCCCAGGTTGGTCGCTGTTTTTAGAGAGGGAGATCAGCTCACTTAATTAATCGCTGGGCAAGGAATGATCAGAACTTTAAGCATGAAATTCACTACCAAACTTATCCAATAAATAACTGCACTATAGGAGACAAACCCTTGCACTAATTCAATCGATTCACAGCAATATACGACATGAAATTATACACAAGGCTGGTTACTTATTACCCAGAAATATTTGTAAAACAGCCCACGAATATTATCATTTACCGGTGAGGCTCCGTGTCAGATTTGTCAATAAAAATATGCTAGTACCTATATGGGGTTTTACTTTAACTATTCAGCTCATGAACCATAGTTGTATAGCTTTGCAGCAAGTAAAATTTATTTAAGAAAGGAAATATTTATAGAAGAAGGAAATAATAAAACACGGGGAAGAAATAGGGAAGATGTGCAACTTGATCAATAGATAACGAGTTGATTGCATGCACATAGAAGAAACCAATAGATATTAACACACATAATTATAAGCAAAGGCAACTCCAGAGATCTAGATCTAAAATAACACAAAGTTTATTAAAGATCTAAGATAAAAGCTAGAAACAAAATGCACCGTGACACAAGTTCTCTCGGAAATCTGCTCCTTTATATTCCTTTGCTTCAAGGCTATCGGGGTTTGAGCACAAAGTCTGGAACACAAGAATGTTGCTTACAATTCGATCATTAACCGAAGGTTCTTCTCTACTTATAGAATGTAGAAGGGAAGTACAAATGGGAAACTCATTGAAACTGAAACATAAACAAAAGTAAAGATAACATCTAGCGATCATCCTCCTCTAACTTCTCTCTCAAGTGACACATCTATCACTTAACTAATAGAATTGTTCCACATAACTTAAAGTAATGGTTTGAAACCAATAACTTTAAAGTTTTACAATTTCATCGGGAGCGTGGAAAATAGAAGAAGAAAAAAAGTAGAAGAAAGACACACCATTTGTAACATTTATATCTTCTTTTTGTTACGATCTTGAATATACTTGTCGAACATGTAATTCAACATCTTCCCATCTGTCTTAGCCCTGACTTCCTTTTCTGTCTGAAGCTGTGAGCAATCCTTCGTTGACACCACGATACATGCTTCCACATCTCAAGCTAGGTCCGAACTTCTCGATATCCATTGCGGTGCCACGAGTCTGTGATGGAATTCATCGTGAAAGGCTTAGTAGCTCCATCGATTCTCCCTGCACCATTAGAAGAGACCCTTCAGGGAATTAGGCACTCTGCTTAGGAATGATCCGTGTGTATGAAGTAACATTTCCGACCACTTCCTCATGAGTGAAAGCAATGATATTTATGCGTAAAGCGATGCCATACTCTCGAGTGCTGCATCCTCTTGACATAATGCTGCGAGATCTCAAGCGGAAAGATATGCAAACTCATTGCTTCCCCTTCTCATTGATCCGTCGGAGTATAATTTTTCATGATCAACACTTCTCTCGTAGACTTATTGATTTTCGGCCAAAGTACTCGGGTTACTCTCAATTGTGTTCATATATCTACTATGCTTGTCATCGGTTGCTTGATTGATCTCTTTGCATCTTTCATAACCTTTAGGCGGGTGGCACCTCTCCGAGTTATGCGAAGCTTGACGAATAATCGAGACTTTTCCATTCGTCGATAGCTTTTACACAGTTCTTGCATCTTCCATTTCTGCATCGAGATGATCACTCACCTTTTGTCTTTGAAATGGGTTGAGTGGAAGATTTAGCAACCTTAGTGATGATCTCGCACTGTTGAGATACTACCTTACGAAGTTCAACTTTCTCCGCCTTTCTTTGTCAAGCCTAAGGAATAGAGCATCTATCGATGCTGTGTATCTGCTTGATCATACGTGGTGGCTTGACCTATGGGTACTTTGGTTCTTTGTTATGTCTTCTGCCGTGAGCTCATCCTCTTTCTTCCCTTCCTTGAGGCCCTGACATCTCAACAAACTTCTGCCCTGACTCCTCGATGATCAACCTTGAAGTTACCTTAGCAACTTTAGGTTTTTTGTCTTTCCGCTTAGACTCAGGAGCAGCTGCAAGTCGTGTTCCTCAAGTTGATTTCTTCTCTAGCCTCTGGAACCAACTGCGAAGTCAACCATTATGAGAAATTACTTCTCGGAGAATGAGAAGTTGTTGAGTGTACCACTATCTCTCGCTCTGATTCCTCTCCATCGAAACCTTTCTGGTGTTGTGGCTGCCATCCTCACGAATCATCCAAAGACAAAGCTCTTTCAAACTCGCCATCTGCGGCTGACGTTTCTTGAGAGCAGTCTTTGAGCGGAGTGGCTGAGGAGAGAAGATGAATGTTGCGGATTCAACGGAGGAATGGTAGTGTCTGTTGAGGTGCGATCGGTGAAGTACTTGGATCTTTGGAGAAGCCGGAACTAACATCATAGCCGTAGAAGTGATCTTCTCCTTTGAATGAGACCTTCTGTGCACTTTCATCTTCTCGGGCCTTCTCTTTGCTTTCTCCTCGTGCTTCCTCTTGAGGAATCTCTGTGCGAAGTTGCCGTGATTTGATTCATGATGCTTCATCAAGCGATATCCCTTCGTAATGACGGTTTGAAGTATTCACGAGAACGGTGGAGACCTTTCCTCGATGTATGGCAGCCCCCTACGTTCTCTTGAAAGTACAACTCTATCTCCTCCCATTTGATGGTATGTGTCAAGTAACACAGTCCCATAATCTTTAAGATCTGCAGGTATCCGTGCTAATTCAAAGTCGAACACTTGCCGTGCTGATAGCCTGCTGAAATCTTTCTTTCTAACCTCGTACTCACTTTTGCACTTCATCCAGAAATCTTCTAATGAAGGCACATGTGCGTACTCCTGGGAGATCGTCTTCTGGCTACTCCAAATGGATCGAAGTTCAGCCGTGTTGGGAAGAACTCTTGCTCGTACTTAGAGAACATTTCCACTTCCTCCTCGAGCTTTATGAATGCTCTGGCAGCTATAATGGCCCACAGTGATCGGGAAGAAGCCCGTAGACTTGTGCCGTTTCGACTGAAGGTCGTGCATCTCCACAAGTTGTCTGCTCAGCTCCATGGTGACCAATCTATCATTCGGATATCTGGGCAACTTAACTGGTTCTCCAGAAAAGCCGGTGACCCTGAGGTATGTGAAATCCACAAACTGAATGAAGAGGCCCGATTCTGGACACAACTTCCCACGCTTCCTTGCTCACCCTGTTGGCCTTTAGATCCCTGTCAGCCTGCAAATGAATTCGTAGAAGAATCCATCGTTGACCACTTTGAAATCTTTCTTGCATGCAAGTATCAGTAAGCTGTGGGTAGCACTCGAAAATGGGGTCCTTGGAAAGAACACCACATCTATCCACTTGGAGAAGATGCCTTGTGAAGGCTGCTGCGTATACCAAATAGGAAGTCATTTTGAAGCTGAAAGTACGCTTCACGTTCCGGAGTTGCTCACCAATGTTGTCGCTAATGATTTCCGACCAATTGATTATTGAATCGCTTTGTTGATTTTAATGGTCCTGATGAAAGCATACATCCATGTGCGGAAGGTGTGAGCGTTTGCTTCGCCATTTATCCTGCATAACAATTTGGCAATATCATCTACCTCTTGTACCAGATTGGACCGCGGAAGAGTTCTTGGGAACTTGGAAGGAGATCTGGGCTTCTTCATGTATCTATTGTTCATTATGTTCACGCGATCAACTCTATGCTTCTCCCCCTGCTGTAGGCATCTGTATGCTAATAGAAGTCACCACCTTTCGTGCGGAATCTTCAAACAATAATTGATGAGCTGTGCGTCAACCGGATTATTGTTTTCCCGTAGCATCTCGGGTGATCTGGATGATGGATGGTAAGACCTAACACACTCCATAATGAACTCGGTATTTGGGTTGTGTATGGAAATCTTTGCAGCTCGAATAATTCCTTGCTTTTGCTTTTGCACGCATGAGGAAGTCTTTCCTGCTGCTCTGGATCATCAATCAATTCGGAAAGAGGTTCGGACCTAAATCTGTGTCTCCGATGTCTGCAAATTTAGAAGTGATGCATGACTCTGTTGTGCTCTCTTTTTCATCCCTCTTTGCCATGGTTGTATCTATCTTTGTCTGAACAATTCTTTTTCTCTTTATTGGTCGGAATTCTTCACAACCGGTGCAGATCTGGATAATTCTTCAGATTCGGAGGATATATTCAATGTATTGGACATTGATTTAAGCTCCCTTTCTCTTATAAAAGCACCTGTAATGAATTCCTGCAATTAATTCAGACAAAGATGGCAACCGGAACATGAACAGTGGATTTTAATCATAAAAATCTGCATAATTCAAGCCTGCTGCCCCAAAATTTGATGTTTTATTTGCATGCAAAACAAGCATGAATTTTACCAACTTCACTGAGCACTTGTATCACTTATGCAAACAATTATCCTAGACACAAATCAACCTCCTTCAACCTGTGCGCCAAAATTGGAAGCTTCCAACATTAATTACACCTTCTGAGCAAAAATCCTCTTCAAATGGGGCGCACTTTTTGTCTGGGCTGCACTTCTCTACTTTTGAATTAATTAATTCATCCTTATGGCAGCCCCTACTTATATAATCCTCATAATTCTATAATTAATTAATGCCTTTCCTATTCCTGGCAATTAATTAATTATTTAATAAGCTTTACTCTTCAAATGGGGCACCTATTTTGTGCATGCTCATGGCTGCCATTAAATAAATTAAATTTATTTAATTTTAGACTTCTGCTTCAGTTAACTCAAGCCTCACAGTATGCTTTGACCTTAGCCACTGAAAATAGGAATTAATTAAATCATTTAATACTTAAAAAATATTATTTCTCTCCCAAATGGGGCGCACTTTTTGACATGAAGGGGCTGCATTAAATAAATAATATTTATTTAATTTTAGAACTATCTAATTCGACTTCCTTTTGTCCACTTTCCTTTGTTGACTTTTCCACAAGCAGGTGCCAAAATTGGAGAAGAAATTAATTAATTAATTAATTTAAGGCTGCCTTTCTTTCCCTAAAGGGTGCACTTTTTGGAATAAGGAATTTCTATTTTAAAAGTCAATTGTGCAATGGGATTATTTACCTGCAAGGCAGCTCCGAAAATCCCATGATTCACTTAAGTTGTTTGACTTTCATAATGGGATTATTTACCTGCAGGCGGGTAATAAAATCCCATCGATGCCTTAAGTGATTTTCTTTTATTTCACTGATGGGAATTTTTACCCTGAGGCGGGTAAGAAATTCCGCACTTGCTCTTGCCTCTAATTTTCCCATTGTGACTTAAGTGGCGTTGCTTCCATGGGAAAAAGTACCTCTTGGCGGTACAAAATTCCCCCACACCCTTTGCTTCCAAAAATCCCATGATCCACTTCAAACCCTCTTTTTCCAAAAATGCGGCCAGCCCAGAAGAAGCTTTTTGGTGCACGACTTCGTCTTTTCAAGAGAACCGGACCTCGATGGCGAATTCCTTACGGCACAACGTGCATAGGTGATCTCTAGATACTCGGGCAAGAATCGGGCCAAACCGTGCAAAGGAATTGATCGAGAGAAATTTCAGACTGAGAAAAAAATACAAAAGCGGAAAACACAAAAAACACAAAAGCGTTGTATATGGGAATAAGAAGTCACAAATAAAATAAAGCCCGGGATTCATTCTGGTTAAAACCCTCTTGGTATATGGGAATAATGATATGTACGATCATAAACAACGAGGTTAAGCGGAGCACAAATTGCCTCAAGCAGGGGCTCAAAATAATTAAATACAAATTTCCATGAGGCAAATTCTCCAATTAATGACGAGAATAAAACAATTTTGGGCATAGACTGGGTATTTGGCGAAAATGGCTAATATGGCTCCTTGGGAATATCTTGACATAATCATACGGGAACTTTAGGAGACACGGCGAAATAAAAACACAAAGCGACCCATTTTTAATGTCAAATGATTAAAATCATTCTATTTAAGGAGACACAAAGTCGAAATCCACAGGAGAGGAAATCATTAAATAAAAGCAGTTTTTTTTTCCTAGGTGTGACATCCCTTTTTCAAAGGGTGATTTTAATATTTGCCACCTAAATATTATTTAATTAATTCTCCTTTTTAATTTGCACGGAATTTAATTAAATAATTAAATATTATCTAATTATTTAATATATTTTTCCCTCAGGACAATATTATCTAATTATTTAATATATCCCCCTTAACATCCCAAAAGCCCATGGGGAATGATAGGCTAAGGCTCTTCAAAAATGGGGACATTAGACATCTCTTTCTAGTAATTTGCATTGACCATGATTGATGTTGTTGGCTAAGTTAAGTCATGATTTCAGGCCATGTTTCCCTATTTATAGGCATCAATGTTGAATTTTCTCAAAATATATCATCACATAGTCTACTTTGTTTACACTCGCAAATTTTCCCTTAAAGGTTTATGAGTTTTAGGGTCTTAGTGGAGCTTATATTTGCAGGTCATCATTGGAGCATTAAAAATAGGAGTTGCACCGAGGAGGTATATCTTAGTCTTTGGATTACCCAACTTTGGTCCACTTAGGTCTTCTACCTTTCTCTTTTGTGATCCACTCACAACAATCTCTCACATAGTGCTACTAACCTGGGAGGGGGATTGATGCTTGCAATGTCGTCAAAGGTTAAGTATCCCCGACCCAAAACTATTTTCTTTATGTTTGTTGCTTGGTTATGTTGATGTATCATGTATTAGACTAGGATAATGTAGCATATATTTGTCTATTACATTCTCTTTATAGCACATGCTTACCACCTAATGGCATTACAACCCTTAGTTTAGGATTAACTCTTGTTTATTACCTTAGCTCTTGCTTACAACCCTTAGGATTCTAGTAAGATCCCATCCCCATATCTTAGATATAGGCTTTGGAACCCTATACCTTTAATACGAGTGTAGATTGCTCTCTTCTAAATCCATGGCTATTTACACCCCTACGCTTTAACTTGGTTTTTGTGTTGGCGTTAGTATGATCTTCTACTTATATCCTAATCTTTGTTTGTGTGTGTGTGTGAGAGAGAGAGAGAGAGAGAGAGAGAGAGAGAGAGAGAGAGAGAGAGGATAATCATATTGACCATCTTAGCTAACATACAATATGTTTAGTTGTCTCTTACGCATCTAGTGAACTCGGATGTTCTTCACAACATCCTAAAAAACAAAACAAAAAACGCAAGTTCTCTTTTCTTTTATTTTGTCTAAGGGGATGTACAAGTAGTACTTAATCACGTAATGTCCCTCTCTCTCGAATAGTTCGATCGAAGACCTTTGGCCCTTTTTGTCTACCCGACGGCCAAAGGGTGATTTCAAGGGTGACTTCGGTTTAGTAATTTTATTATATCGTGCTAAAAATAAAATAAAGTACCACTAAAGCACATATAATGAATTAATAGACTTTTTAAGTGACTTCGACTTAGGAAAGTACATGTAAATAAATTAATAAATTATTTAATGTGCTTTCCTAGGCAAAAAGTGCGACTTGCTTTGGGGAGAAATTAAATAAGCCAAAAAATGTGACTTGCTTGGAGAGGGAATAAATTAATTAAAAATTAATTATGCTCCTTTGGAAAAAGTGCAACTTGCATTTTGGAAGTGCGACTTGTGCTGACACTATGCAGATTATTATTATTTTCTTCCCGGCAATTAGCTGTGAGCTTTTGCAGACAAAATCCAAGGACGGAAACCCTCTGGATTATTCCTCTTGTGGACGGAAACCCCAGGAGCAGTGAGAGGAGTTCCTATTTAGGGATCTTCATTGTAATCACAAGTTTTTATCATTTCAGCAGTTCAAAGAGAAATAAATTGCAGCAGTGGGCATTCAGACTTCTTCTAGAGTGGGGCGACTTATTCTACAGTTGTTTTATGCAGTATCTGAGGTATTTTTCATGCTAGATAATTATTGTACCTTTCAACATCAATTATATATCAAATCGATTTGGTTTGAATCATTTACGGCTGGGTTTTGGACAATCTTTTGTTATCAAACTATCTACAGATTTATAATTGTTTGCCGTAAATATTTAACATCAGAAATCATTATTCAATACACGGCTGAATTGTTTATGAAGAAATCTGTCTGTTTAAACCCTAGGCGCCTTTTCTATATTCACCCGGTTTGCGGGGTTTGTTTTATTTAATTTATCTATGCAGTTTGAGTATGGTGTTCTATGGTTTCTTTTGACATTATCAGTTCAGATCCGAGCTTGAGCAATATATATATAAAAATAAAATTAAAAAATAAAAATAAAAATATATTAATATATATATATATATATATATTCAGGCAAAAGGGGTTTGGGATCTTTCATAATCATTAATCCCAAATTGAACAATGGCAGGATTTATCATTAATTAAAAATAACATCTTATTTCTTATAAAAGTATCTTGTTTTTTAATATATTTGGAGTCCCACATCTTGCAAGCATCCCCTTGATATTTGGGGGTCTATCTACTCGTATTTGGATACAACTTTTTGTGAAACTTGGTGTGACATTGGCATTACTAATAGGATTAATTCTAATTGACTCATATTGAGCTTTTGCAACCAATATCACCTAGTGTTTTCGGTTCTATGTTCATATATATATATATATATATATATATAGGTTATTTAACTATGATGTACTAGAGTGGGCATTAGTTGGATGTGCTTATTTAATTTTCTGTGTTGGTTTCAGCCGTAGGCATACTCAATGGTTCTTGCATTGCGAAAGAAACTTTTCATTAGAGTATCTTACTAATTTATTTTTTACAGTTTATGGTGCTTTAGTGTATATAGATTGTTCCAGCATTATTGTTTAAACATATAGATTTACTTGTGCAGCCAGTTGTTTTTCTTCATGGGGACCTGGAGCTGGAACAGATGGCAGCTGTAGAAGATTCTTTGATCCCAATTTTTCCGTATTGTATTGTTTGATCAGGTTTTTTTGGATTCATCATTTATTTTCTAGTCGAGCATTATCCATTGTTTTAGAGTTGGAGTCATACTTTCCTTGAAGATTTCTAGGGCTAAATATAATCTTGGTTGCAGCGTGGTGCAGGCAAAAGCAGGCCACACGCATGCTTGGAGGACAACACTACATGGGAACTTATCAAAGACATTGAAAAACTTAGGAAGCACTTGGATATTGATAAGTGGCAGGTTGAAATTTTCTTTCCTAAATGAATTGTGTTTTAATGCTACATGGGAATTTATCAAAGACATTTAAAGATTTAGGAAGCACTTGGATATTGATAAGTGGCAGGTTGAAACTTTCTTTCTTTTCTAAATGAATTGTGTTTTATTTTCCTGTGGCGTCAAATCTCTCAGTAGCATCTGCTTTTTATCTTTGTTTTTAGAGACAAATTTCTGCTTTATATACAAGCATTTCTCTTCTTAATGTGTTCTAACAAATAACGAAACTGAAGAATCATTCAGGTTTTTGGAGGGTCATGGGGCAGTACTTTAGCTCTAGCCTACGCACAGTCATGTGCTGAACATGTGAGTATTGTTTCTGTCTTGGAATCTTTGTTCACAATGAACTGTACCTGAAAACTCATGCTTCTTCAAACTTGTTAATCTCACAACCTTGCATTTTGTCTGCTCTTGAAATTTGAACTATCGTATTTCTCTTAAAACTATCAACCATTCACTTTATAATCTTTTGTTTAGGTCACTGCAATGGTCCTCCGAGGTATTTTCTTGTTGAGGAAGAAGGAAATCGATTGGTTTTATGAAGGGGTGCTTCTGCAATATATCCTGATGGTAAGCTTTGAGAAGACAATTTTAATGGCCACATCTATGACAAGTTGAAGGAATTACAAGTAGGAATTAATTGACTATAATTTCTAGAAATTTAAGTCTAGGGGATTGAATATTTTTTGTTTAATGACACTCCTGACTAGAGAATCACTGCTATAAAAATGTGGGGTATCCCAAAATACTCCACAGGTTAAATTTAGCATCGACTACGGAAGGCCAATACTAACCATGGCTCATGTGACAGTTGGAACAGGACCCATGTTTAGAGGTCTCCATTACTAATAAGTATATCGCATGTGACAGTGGGAGTCTTCTCATTTCGTCAATCAAGGGAAGATTTTATACCCATGTTTTTTTTTTGATAGATAAAATGGGTTGAAGGGACCCATACCCTTTACAAAGAAGATATGTTGTTAAACCATTTGAAAAAATGACACATTGCAAAATATCCACGCATGGAAGACCAGCTCTGGGAAAGATCCAATTACAAAATTTGAAAAAAACATATGAAGCAGCTCCAGAACTACCTCAGCAGCAGCAGCAGAGCTGTGAGCCAACCCAAAAGACTTTTTCAGTCTAGCTTCCAAGAAGGCATTTGTGAAATCCATTTCCCACAAGTCACAGCTCAAAAGAAGAAAGGGGAAAATTGAATTCCATTTGCTATCAAATGTCGCGGAGAAAACTGAAATAAAAGAAAATACAACTCCCATCGTTTTGGCAGAATAAAACAGATCTTTGTGCGAATGGGAAGAAATTATGAAATGGACATGGCATCATCCCTCACAAGAACTAATAAACCAGGCCAATGAGAATCACATGAACTAATGATTTTGTCTGAACCTTGAGCAACGCCAAAATTGGCTTGGAAGTCTGCCGGTTTGATTTTTTCCTGAAAATTATGAGAAATGCTCCAGTTTTCAAAATGGGTTAACCAAAAGAGAATTTGTTCCAGAAAAAGGTTGAATCTCCGGAAAGCGCTTATCCTCCAGAGACTGAATTTACCACTATTTGGGAATCTCCTTCGATTTCAATATTGGTAATACCACAATCGATAGCCATTCTAATTCCCAAAAGCGAGGCTTGAATCTCAGCCTCATTGCAAGATCCGTCTTGTAATTTGAAGAATCTGGCCATTATCATAGACCCCGAGCCATCTCTAAGAATGCAACCAGTCCCTGATTTACCTGGGTTGCCCTTAGAAGCCCCATCAAAGTTTAGCTTGCTGAACCCTGGGATGGTTTCTTCCAAATGGCCCTCCTTCTATTCACTCCAAAAGAAGTAGAAATATTAGAAGGCAACCCCTGGGAAGGATGACGAATCAAAGGCCACGAGTCAAGAATTTCTCTATCTCTGTTTGAAATAGCTTTCCCAGCCTTCCAATTGGACGAAACCACTTCAGAAATAGCAATTTCAATTCTGCTTATAATATTCTCCACAGAACTAACCTCTTCTCTAAATATTCTCTTATTTCTTTCCCACCATATATGCCATATCAGAAGAGGAAGACATCAAACCCAAATGGGGGCCAATGCATCCTTGGGTCTGATTTTGGGCCAATGCATCAGAGCCTCAGGTAGAGAAATGGGAGGAGCCCATGAGAAATTAAGCTTTAGACAACCAATTCCAACATTTTATAGCGAAAGGGCAATGTAAGTGGAGGTGATCCGCATCTTCTTTGTCAAGGTAACACAACACACATCTAGTTGAACCCATATACCCCCACTTTTGGCTTCTTTTCTGACTAAAAATTTTCTTCTTGCAAGCCAACCAAGAGAAAACACCTGCTTTCGGCAGGCCTTCCTTAGCCCAACAACCCATGCAAGCCTTGGAAGGGAGTCCCGCCCTAATGGCTAGAGATTTATAACTATCTGAAACAGAGTATTTTCAAGATTTAGAAATTGTCCATAAAATGGAGTCATCTTTATTATTGCATGAAATAATTCTGTTCTCAATCTCTTTATAATACCTGTCTTTTTCTTGAAGAGAAGCTTGAATATCATCCGGCGATTTCCATACAAAAGAAGGAGATCCATCTACAGCTTGTGAACCATAGTTACAAACCTTGTCATCCCAAAGATTAGAAAGGATAAGTTTTAAATCCTGAAGTTCGGGAATCCTCCCAAGGCCAGGATACCCATTCCCCGAGTCTTCCCAAAATTTTGCCAAGCTGCCATTCCCAATTAACCAAGAGGTAGACTGTGAAAAAACATCTTTACAGGCTAAAATGAAGTTCCATATATGAGAGCCCCTTGGAGGATTCGAAACAACAAAGATTGAAGCAGGTAGAGGGGCCCCCAGATATTTTTTCTCATAAATCTTACTTATGGCACAATCAGGTTTAGAGGCTAACAGCCAAACCAGCTTAGCCCCCAAAGCAAGGTTTTGCCACTCGAGATTGAGAATGCCAGCCCCCCCACTGAATTTTGGAGAGGCCACTACCTCCCATTTTACCAGTGGGAGCTTCTTGGAGTTGTTCTTCCCATTCCAAAGAAAATCCCTTATAATTTTGATTAGTTTGTTCAGGACAGATTTGAGAATTCCTTGAACAGAGAGCATATATATCGGAAGAGCACACAAAACAGATTTGATCAAAAGCACTCTTCCAGCTAGCATAAGCCAGTGGCCACACCAAGAAAGAAGTCTATTCTGAAAAGAATCCACCAAGTTTGACCAAAGGGAAGCTTTCCCCTGACCAGTGAATAACGGAATTCCCAGGTATTTATAAGGGAGGGAACCGATATTAAACCCCATCAAATATTTTATCCTGATCTGCAAATTATCATTGTGTTAAAGAAAAAAATGACCGATTTCGCCAAGCTAATTACCTGACCCACTGCCAGAGAGTATGATCGTAAAATTTTCATGAAACATTTAGCTTCCTGAATTGTGGCAGATCCGAACAAGAAAGTGTCATCAGCAAACTGCTGATGGGAAACAGTTTCAGTCCCTTCCGTTATATGTAATCCTTTCAGATTTGCATTGGCTTTTGCTGCAGAAATGGCTTGACCCAAAGCTTCAGCTACCAGATTGAAGGAGGAGAGGGGATCGCCTTGTCAAATTCCTCTGTTATTTGAAAAGAATCCTTCCACTGAACCATTCACCAGGACCGAAAATTTTGGGGAAGAAATACAACTAAAAATCCACTTGTAAAAAGCCTGGGTAAATCCAAATTTGAGAAGAACTAACATCAAAAATCTCCAATTCACCCTGTCATATGCTTTACTAATATCAAGTTTAATCAACATTCCCTGGCATCTATTATGAGAGAGGGTATGCAGACATTCATGAGAGATAAGGATCCCTTCTGAAATCAGATGTTCCAACATAAAGCCACTTTGTTCAGGAGAGATAAGATCGTCTAAAATATTGTTCAATCTTACACCAATGGCTTTTGAGGTTATCTTATAAGTTACATTGCAAAGCGAGACCGGCCTAAAATCTTCAAAAGATTGAGGTCGATCCTTCTTTCGAAAAAGGCAAAGAAAGGTACAATTTAGTTCTTTCAGAATCCTTTTAGCTTTTCCTGATTTCTCCACCGCTTCAAAAACATCCTCACCCACTATAGACCAAAAATCCTGGAAGAAAGTAGCTGGAAATCCATCAGGACCCGTTGCTTTATCTCTTTCCATCGAAAAAACCACTGCCTTAATCTCATATCTAGAGAAGGGAGCCATTAGTTTCTGGTTCTCAGCGTCTACTAGAGAAGGAATATTGTGAAGGAGATCATTTTGATGAGATAAGTGGGAAACTGTATCACCCCAAGAAGATTAGAGAAAAAAAAGAACCTCCTCCCTGATGGCATTCTGAGTGGAAAGAATGTTGCCATTTTCATATTTGATTTTGGAAATGAAATTTTGATTCCTTCTAGCTCTGACTGAAGAGTGAAAGAATTTTGTATTTCTGTCACCCTCACGGAGCCACCCTTCTCTTGATTTTTGTTTCCAGAAGACTTCTTCCCTAAGGAGTAATTCCCCCAATTCATTTAGCAGTATTTTCTCCTCTAAATAAGCTTCTTGATTCATCCCTGAAACAAATTCCGATTCATTGAAAGCTCTCAACTCATCTTCTACTCTTACTTTTTCTTGAAAAATGTTTTTGAAGTGCAATCTGTTCCATTCTAAGAGACTTTCTTTGAGCATTCTAAGTTTTTGGGACAGGGCATACATCCTAGTCCTCGAAGAAGGGAAGGAGGACCACCAGTCTTTGATTAAACTCAAAAGATTGGGATCTCTGAGCCACATTAATTCGAATTTGAAGGGGGTTTTCTAGGAACCTCATCCAACGAGATGGAAAGAACAATTGGATAGTGGTTGGAACTAGAGATAGGGAGCACTTTGCTTTCCATAAGGATATTTTTCAGCAGCCATCCCTCATTTATTAAAAACCTATCTAGTCTTTCGGCGATTCTGCTGAAACCACATTGCCTATTGGACCAAGTCAACCATCCTGTTTTTATTTCAATATCCATTAATGATTCATTAGTCACAAAATTACTGAAATTGATTTGAGATTGAGCATTCCTTGAGATTCTGCCATATTTCTCCCTATCCGAGAAAATAGCATTGAAGTCCCGGCTAAGATAACCAAATTATTATGTAGAGAAAGCCATTTCTAAGGGTAACTCCTGCCATAATGCCCTCTTATACTGAATATTGTTGGGACCATAAACATTGAAAATGAAGAATTCATCCCGACCCCCACGAAGGAGCTTTACACAACATCCAATTAGAAGATATCTTGACTACTGTTAAGTCAATTTTATTGATTTTCCACAGAATACCAAGGCCACCCAATGCCCCTACAACATCAACAAAGGCACCATCCCAGCCATACCACGAATAAGACCAGAGCTTACTAATATCATCAGACATCATTTTTGTTTCTTGTAGCAACATGATATCTACATTATTAGAAAGAATAAAGCGTTTAACTAAACGCTGATTGTTAGGGGCATTCAGGCCCTTAACATTCCAAGAACAAAGCATCATGGCACCCGAGGGAGGATTTTCACCTCCCGCTTCTTAGAAGAAAAATGAAGTGATGTCATTTTGTTTACCTTCCACGATCTTGATCCAAGCTTTATCCTATTTGGATTTTCTCCCCACCTTGCTAGCGGAACCAATGTTGGCCGCAGATAAACCAGATCTTGATTCAGTAATAGAGCATTTGTTTTTTATTTGAGACAGTATTTCCCTAGCCTCTCAGATTTCACTCTCCTCCACACCATCTTCAACACCTTATTCCTCAGGGGGAGGCCTTTCTCTTGGTAGACCCATTCATTAAGCTGCTCCATTGAAGAGCCCTTACCCAATTGGATTCCTTCGTTGATTAGGGTTAATAGTGCTGAAGAGTCTTCCACTGCCTTCTTGGTGTCCAAAAGAAGGGAAAGAGGAGAATTAGGCACCATGGGGGATTGGCAATTGGTTCAGATTCCACCAACAAAGGTTGATCTAGCGGTTTCACTCTCCATTCAAAACTCACTTTAGGAACAAACACTACTTTGCAATCTTTTCCAAAATGCCCTTATTGCATTGAAAGCATTGAAAGTTAAAATTTTCAAATTCTATATTTTGAGAGCAGGATCCCGAAGGAGAATTAGTGATGATCTTCTTAGGCAGAGAAACTGAACGATCAACAGAAATGCATATCCTAGCATAGGTAGCCAACAAACTGTCTAGGGTATGCGGGTCGATTCTAATTACCTTTCCAATTTTTTCTCCAATTTTATGAAGAGCAGTCGGATTCCAATATTCAAGGGGAAGGGTAAACAAACAGATCTAGACTGCGGTGAGATCCAGTGATACCGAGAAAACATCAAAATTAGGAGACCAACTTTGAAGGAATAGGCCATGTTCGGATTTCAGCCAATTCTGACGATGGAGAACATCTCTCTGAGCCCGACTCCTAAAAACCACAGAAAAAAATCCCTTGGGCAGAAAGTGGATAAGAAGCCCACTTCCCCATTCCTTCTCGCTCCAGTTTGAATGGCTTCAGTGGAGAGCCATCTTCCAACAAATTTTGCAATAAGAGCCCTGGAATTAAGAACCCCAGGTCTGCGCCAATTTCCCCATTCAGTGACACCTCTATTGAGCCATTGATCACAGGAAGCAACTCTGACTTCGAGAGGGAGGACAAAGGGTAGCCGTTTAGAGAAGCACCCTCCTTTGCCGAAAAGACTATCACCTTTTCCCTGATGAGGTCGTAAAAGACCACATATTCGCCACCTTCGACACCCTTGCTGACCGGAATAGGGGTGTCATCTTTCGCAGTTTCGCTCCAAGCTCAAATTGCGGCCATTCTTTATTTTTACATAAATAAATTATTTACTTGTTGCATATATACCCATGTTTATTAATAGCACGGACTCTAATAATAACAATTAGCAGTAAGCACTCTAATCATTGGAAATTGTCTTTTCCAGAATTCACAACCACCTCTGATATTTGTAAAATCATTCTTCCATTTGGGAAAAATCAGGCCTTGGAAGAAGAGGTTTTGGTCTTTCTTTCCTCCCACTCTTGCTGTTTGTGAAGATGGTATTTTTTACCAGGAAACTTTGAGAGGAAAACAATTCTTGATAAAAATCACTTGGATCAATGTGTACTGACTACAAAATGATCCCAACTTTCAAAAAGTAAGATGGCATATGGAGCATATAATAATGAAATAAACATTTAATTGTGGACGTTTGTTTAAGATTTAAATAGATAATGACTAAAATTCTAATCAGTGGTGCACTTTTTACAGCTGGCCCATGGAATATATCCTAGCTAACATTCAACTAATTGCTGACTGATAATGTTTGGAGGCTATCTAAATAATAATCTAATCAGAGAATTAAGCAACATTTATAGTCATCGAGATCCGTTAGAAACCCGTGGCAATGTTAGGATTTATATTAAACTGTTGTATATTATTTGTAATATACTTAGTTAAAATTAGCATTTGTTGGGTGGTTGTTGTAACACCAAGGTAGATGGGGTTATTAAGTCAAATCTGAGGAAATAAGTATAAATGTTATTAGTGGCTAAGTTGATGTGTTAGCTCCACTCACTTAGGAAGTTTGTTAAACGAGCTTTGTCTATTAGGTGAATACATGGTTATTCATAACTATATATGTTATGCTTTAGTGTTGTATAAATATTCACATGTTTGAATAGAAATTAAAATCAATGATATGGGTACAATACTTACATAGTAACATGCTTGAGGAATCTTCAAGAGAACTCAGCCGAGATACTGTGATATGCTTGAGGAGTCTCCAAGAGATTTCATGCCAGGCTATTATGATGCTTCTCCTTTAAAATGCCCAAGACTGAGTTGAGAACATTTCCTGCATCATCTGCTTCTCTTTGGAGAAAATTGCATTTGTTCCTCTACAAAAGTGTTCAAGGTGGCAGAGAAAGACTGACAGGCACTAAGTTGACCAGAGCACTTGGTGAGTAGAACACGCTAGGAAGAAAATAGAACGAGCAAGGCGAGCATTGGGATGAATATTGAGATCCATATGCATAGCATGGAATTCACTATTACTAATGCTACAACTATGTGAACGAGCGTAGGCCCATAATCCCTTTCTTATTTTCATAATTTAGCCTATTGGCATTTCTGTCATGATTCTGTGGAACTGCAGTCATATGCTTATTTGAATATTTCCGTTCTATGATATCCTTGAGCACATTCTGGCGAATGCCGTTACTACCCAGCAAGCTTGACAAACAGACTTGTGCTGTTACATATTACATGACCATATGATCTACGCAGAAGGAGCTATTATTTATCAAACCTCAAAGAATTCTGAGTTGTGGAAGATCTGTGCCAAAAGAAGGGGAGATTGTGGAGGCTGTTGGGGTCCCACAGGATTTTGATTAAATTAATAAAGTTCATAAAAAACATGAAGCAAAACAAAACAGAGTGAAAGCATCAAATGAAAAAAAAATTCAAACCCTAAAAGCAACACAAAGACATAGAACAACTTTCATTCCATATACTTGTTTTTTATAAGTTTGAGAGGCAGAAAACGTTTTACATGTAAGGCAGCAAGAAGAGCCTCCTTTATCGATTCTAAGGCATTGAAACTTGAAAGTGAATTTTAGAGGGGTAATAGTGGGTCACAAAATTTCTTCTTTTGGGGCCATTGGTTTTCTGATTTTCATCTCTCATATCTTCAAATTTTGTTTGTCAAACGACTGTAACTTCAGCTCCATCAATATCCACATCTCCGTATTGTCTTTCAAGAAAGAAGAGGGCTCTAAAGGGCAAAGAAAAGATTGAAATGTTGATCTTGACAAACTTGGACATTCATTTTTTCTCATGCACCTGATAATGATGGACATTTCTTGTTTGCCCTTACATTCAAGGATGATGGAGATCCTCCTCATGCACCTGCTGCTGGAGCTACTGTAGTTCGGTGTTCGTTTGATTTTGCTGTTTTTTTGGACGACTCTGAAGATTGAGAGCTTTGTGTATCCTATATAGTTCATTTTGTTTGCAAGCATTTATGGCATATTCTATAAAGGCTAATTTTGGAGTTCATTTCCCTTTTCTTTAATTTTGGAATTCATTTCTCTTTTCTTTTTGGCATGCATAGCCACTATTGGCAATATTTGTTGTAATTCGACATGTCATTTAATAGATAAAATTTGTTTCCATGAAGTTGCCATCTACGTGTGCGTATCTTTATATATTTTATGCGTGTATATTGTTTATACATTTAATAAAAAGTAGTGGTTTGCCATATTGTTTTCCCATTTCTGTAGGGTTATGGGGCTTGTGTTTTAAATGGTGTTTCCGTTTGGGAAACCATATTTGTTTCCATGTTCCATGCAATTTAGCAAAATAAATAAAAATGAGGCTGTCTGAAATCTTCAAGAGTACTGACTTGACCATAGAGAACGCCATCACTAGAGTAAGTATGGTTGACCAAAGTGTCTAGAAGCTAGGACATGAAGAGAGTAAGCTAACTTGAGGGCATGCGATGTTAAAATAAGATTCAAAGTGGAAAAAAGCCTAGGCTGACTTACGGGAGAACTTCAGAAAAAGGGGAGAAACATAGATCCAATGAGGGGATTTATACTCGCTACACAATATGCGTTTTCCTCTGCAAGTAAACATTATGGATTAAAAATATACGGACTTGGATATAGGTTTTTGGGAATACATTTCAACCATCATAGTTATCTTTTTGTCAAGGTATAATTACGACAAATTACTTCATAAGTGATTTCTTCTTAAGCAACTGGTCTAAGATTTATTTGAACTAATAGTTGATTTATTTTATGTGATTACTTCGCAATAATAAAGATGTATTATTT
Organism: Taxus wallichiana var. yunnanensis; assembly: GCA_018340775.1. Classification (NCBI taxonomy): domain Eukaryota; kingdom Viridiplantae; phylum Streptophyta; class Pinopsida; order Cupressales; family Taxaceae; genus Taxus; species Taxus wallichiana. The sequence continues at coordinate 197,124,858 of CM031238.1, read as the reverse complement.
TGCTTTTGTTATCTATGCATTCATGTCTAAGATGGAATGCACATGGGACAATAAACTTAGGCTTGTAATCCCTTTACCATACGAAACGAAGAAGCGGAATGCACTGAAATACATGTCAAAAATGACACATGCTTGGGGTTTCAGGCTGTTTCGGCGACATGTGTTCTATTCTTTTTTTTAAAATTGTACCATAAAAATGTCTAATTATTCATCGAGAGACTTCTTGCTTGGATGCTTTCGCAACTACTCAAACCCAACTTTCATTATTTAGTGTTGATGATCACAATCAAGGGAGTTCTACACAAGGGGTGGAGAGTTGAGCTAGTGGGAGCGACATTCATGGACCTGCTGAGTATGAGTAGAATCTAGATAATTTATTCTAGATTATAGTCATTTGCATTTACATTTTCCTTTGAGGTTTGAATCTGGGGTATAACACATGATATGCGACATTATTCATGAACGTGCAAAAGTTTAAGCATGTTGAATGTTTTGAATTTTCATGAATACTATAGTTTCCAAGTATTCTATCTTGTATTGACTAAAAAGGAATCTTATGCATTTCATAATATAAATTTAGATTTTTATAATATATTGTATCGACATTTCCGTGCCATTTTGTATCAAGGGTTCTTTGAAATCCGTGTTTACGCATTTCAGACCCGTTTCCATTTCCATTTCTGACAACTTAGTATTTTGTAAATTTAGAATGCCGAGTTTCGGTTCTAGGTCCTTAGAGTGTGCTTACGATCTAAAAGGGGCCACATATGTGACTTGAGATCTGCTTAGTAGTTCGGGAATTGGTAAGTTTTCATGCCCTACTCTTTCTTTACATTGGGATTCTCCTTACATCTTTTTGATTTGTTTTATAGTATCAATCTGATCATATTTTGGAGAACCCATCCCTCTATCTTCCGGATTGCATGAAAAATCCATTAATAGTGTGTAAGTGCCCCCATATTTCTTATGTTTTGATGTAGCTATATTGGCTATGGTTGTGGGTATTCTATGTATACGGTTGCAGATCAATCCAAGAGGTGAAATACCTAAAATGGTCAAAGATATGAAATTGTTTTGGAAAAGTTCTCTTGGCAAGAGCGGAAGATAAGGTCCTTGCTAACATTGGTCACGATGATCAATTTCCAAGCACAAATCTTCCTAAGTCTAAAACCCTGCTCTAAAACATTCTTTGTGTGTCCTAGCATGCTTGGGCACTTTAGCTCTCTTGCTTATCGTGTAGTCTTGTTTGAGTCTTTGGAAGTAATGATCACAAATTTTATCGGTACATTGCATTGCATGAGAAAGTTGTTGCCTTTCATTATCTCGGTGTTACGTGGGGACGCGTCCCCCTTTTCTGCCGTCCGAATTTCCAAAAAAAGGGGACATCCCCCACAAATAGGGAACACACAGGGCGCCCCGGGTGCAAAGGGGCATTGGGGACTTTGTTGGGGACGTCGTGGCGCCCCCAACGAATTCTGCATATTTCCAACATTAAAACACAATGATTTTTGGGTTTTTAATACTTTAAAATATTTTATTAAACTTTTAATACATTCTAATAAAAAACAACATGCTCTAACCCTAAAACAAACAAGAAAACTTATAAAAAGAGCATTTCACACTCATTCTAATCACACCAAGCAAGAGAAAAAAAGAGAAGGAAAGAGCAGAAGTAAAAAAAAGAAGGAAAGAGCAAGGAGCAAGAGCAAGAGCAAGAGCAAGAGCAAGAGGTATGTACATACATTACAACCATTCTTTGTTTTTTTTTTTTTAAATTTCCAAATGCAAAGTTGAAAATGAAGGCATTACATTTGCTTGTATTTTGTTTCCTATTTGGATTAGCAAGTGAGGGAATGAGATAAAGCATAAAGGGAGGGCATTTTTATTGCTTGTTTTTTTAATTTTTAAATGTATTCATCGCTGTTTTTTTAAAGTGTATTCATTGTTTTATTGTATTGTATAGTTATATTGTTTTGTTTTTTAATTATTGCAGCTTCAAAATGAGTTCAGATAGTGATTATCAAGCTGAATGTGAGGTTGAAATGGGTGATGAGATGGGTGTGCAAGGAGAAGGAACACAATCAGAAACACCTAATACTGCTAGTTCATAAGGGAGTGTGGACGAGTTCAGTTGCCCCTCTGCCATGTTGAAAAAGTATGTTGGGGGGCCTTTTGATAAGAAAAAACCTTGGAAACAATTTGGTCAAATTATGTAGGGTCCTAGATCAAGCATTTCAAGGGGCACTAAAATATGGAAATGCAACATATGCTCATTATCTTGATCAAGCAACATTACTAGGTTGAATGCACATTTATTGCACATCCCGGGGAAAGGTGTAGGCATGTGTGGACAACTATCACTTGAAGAGAGGTCAGAAATGGTGAGGCTGTATAATAGAGATATGGTGGAAAAAGTTCTAGAAGTTCGTGGCTGTCATGTTAGTGGCATTGGCACCCCCTAGTTTATGAGAATTAATCTTGGTAGTCTTTGCGGGTGCATCTTATGAGGTGTCCGAATTGGATGCTTTGGGTAGTAGTAGGGGAAGAGGAAGGTTGTGGCCTCCAATCTAGTTGTTGATATGTATGATACAAAGGCTAGAGAAGAGGCTGATGATGCCATTGGAAAATTATTTTTTGCTACTGACATTCCATTTCATGTTGCTCACTCTCCTTATTTCAAGGAGGCTATGGCTAAGGTAGCCAAAATAGGTGTGAGTTATGTGCCCCAAGAGACACGAAGTTGACGACCACAATCTTGGATAGGAACTATTTCAAGGTTAATTTTCGATGGAGGAAATGAGGTGCACATGGGTCTCTCATGGTTGTAGCATCATCATGGATGGGTGGACAAATATCAGACACCACCCACTCATAAATATCATTGTTTCATGCAGAGAGGGTCCTTACTTTTTTAGGGCAGTTGATTGTTCAAGAAAGAAGAAGGATGCAGAGTTCAATTCACCATTTTGCGAGATGCCATTGAGGAGGTTGGCCCCGCCAACATTGTGCAGGTTGTCACAGATGCAACTTATGTGTGCAGGGTAAGTAAACTTGTTGAGGCTCATTACCGACATATATTTTGGACCCCATGTTGTGTGCATGCCATGAACAATGCACTAAAAGATATTGGAAAAATTGATTGGGTCAAAAATGTAGTGGTGATGCTAGAGATGTGCAGATGTTCATCTGCAACCACCATACATCATTGGCACTCTTTCGTAGCTTTTCGAGGAAGGAATTCCTCAAGCCGGTGGACACACATTTTGCATCATACTTTATTTTGTTGGATAGGATGGTTGAGTTGCAAAAATCATTACAGTGTATGGTCATGACATCAGAGTGGTCTAGGTGGGATGGGTCCAAGATAGAGCAAGGGAAGAAGGTGAAAGCAATTGTGGTGAAAGAAACATTTTGGATAGATGTGAGATATATCACATCCATAGTATCTCCGTTTTCAGTGTGATAAAATATGGGGATTTTGATAGCTCTAACCTTGGTGAGATATATGAATGTATTGATAGTATTCTTGGCCAAATGAAGGCTGCTGTTTGGGCGAGGACCCCACCTTGGAGTTCTACCATCACCATATTCAGCCCATCATTGAGCGGAGATGGGAGAAGTTGAACACCCCTTTACACATGGTTGCATATGCACTAAATCCAAAGTGGTATGTTGAGAGGCCGATAAAGTTCTCCCGGTAGATGATGAGGTGAGGAAGGGTTTCTTGAAAACCCTAAAAAAATGTATAATGCAGAGGATGATTCATGAATCAAAACTGATTGGCTCAAGTTTTCTTATTTGGATGGCTACAAAAAATCATCAAAGATAGGCGGGACCACATTGGCACAAGAGAGTCTAGTTAGTTGATGGCGATTGTATGGACTGCAGGATTGCTACGTATACTTCCTATTCGTCTTCTTTCTCAGTTTCTAGTTCCTCTTCTTCTGAGAGGAATTGGTTAACATATGGGTGGATCCAATCTCTTAAGAGGAACAAACTTACCTCTAAGAGAGCAGAGAAACTTGTTGTTGTACATAGTGCCTTGCATCTCATGGATCGCAAGACACCTACGTACAAGGAGACCCCAACATTGAGGTGGGATGTGGATCCTGAGGATGCAAGGCAGATTGATGAAGATTAGGAGCAACGAGGATTGGTTGATATCTCCTTTGCAGATGTAGATGATATGATCTTGATACGAGATCTGAGATACTTCTAGTGAGGAGCGGTTCACAAGTGTTCCTTCAGAGGGCTCTGATAGTGATTTTTGAGTTGTACTTGTCACTTGTCATTTTGGTTATGTAATGTCATTTTGGTTATGAGTCATGACATAATATTTCATAGCATATGTAGGTGTACTCTTCTCATGTTGATTATTGAAGAGTAAGACTTGTTTTTAATTTTCAGCTGTAGTCTTTCATCGTCATGGTGAAGTTTGAACATTGAATATAATATATATATATACATATATATATATATATATATATATATATATATATATATATATATATATATATATAGCATTTTGGGCCTTGGCTTATGTGATGAATAATTGGATTAATCATTAATGGTTTCAATCTTCAAACTTTCAATTTTAAGTCTTAGTTTATTGAATTATTCATGTTATATTTGTAAAATTAATAAATTATATATATTTTTATTAGCTGTCCCCTTGCCGTCCCCCCGCCGTCCCCAAATTTTCAAATTTTTTTCTGTCCTGAAACCCCCTCCCTACGTCGACATCCCCTGTCCCGGAGTCTTAGGTAACTATGCATTATCTTGAAAGCATTGCACTTGTTTTGTCTAAAAGATGTAAATTATTACCACATAGTACGTAAAAATCATTTTTATAATATTGAATTATGATGTTGTTCAAATGTGACTGACGAAAAAAGGAGAATAAAAATACATATTCTATGTAAAATGTATATTTTTCAATCTTTCTAATGGTGGGCAATGGTGCTAGTTATTTCATGTTTACTAACTCATTAAATATTTCTTTTCGATGTTTTTGTGTAGCATGGGAGAATTTTTGATTTTATTCCAGAGGAGGAGCGAGATAACTTGCTTTTGAATTCCTCTATTCCTCGGTGTTTTTCACTTGACGGATTTTAGTTTTAAATCAACTTTGCATATGCAAAGAGATTAAATAGTGATGATCCTGGAACTAGTAAGGTAATGATCATTAATATTTCTTAATTTTCTACTTATTTGAACAATTTAATGATTTCTAAATTAGGGATACATTTAGCCATGTATTTAGTTTCCACTATTACTTGTATGCTAGTCTCGTGTATGCTAAATAATATTCATTGCCATAGGTCTTGAAAATATCGGGATATTGCTAAGAAAAATCATATAAGATTGTATTTAGCTTGTTGGATTCTACAAGGAGAACATTTTTTTGTATTTGTTTAACTTATTCCAATGCAAAGTGTTTGTGGTTAGAATTATAATATCAATAAACATTACAATATTATATATTTTGCTTGTAGAAATCAATTGCTAAGATTTGGACAACATGGGAAATGATGACATCCCATCTTCTTCCAAATGAGGAGTATATGAGGAGAGGAAACAACGATGAATTTTCTTTGGTAAAGTTCTTAACTTTTACATATCTACTTTTCTTGTTGATAGTCAATGTTTGTATCTTAGTAGAAAACAATGCTTTCCTTGTTAGTAGAATTTAATATTTGAACATCCTCCTCAAATATATCCAAATAGGATAGGAAATTTTCACCAAAGGTTAAGTATCAATTTGGATCAACAGGAAATAAACTAGTTATATCAGGGAAAACTAGATAGTTGTCGCTGTAATTTTGTTTATCTACAATGCTTTTCTAATGTAAACCCATTTCTAAATGAAAAAAGATTTATTATTAATAATACTATAGAAGTGTCTTGTACATATTCAAGCTTATCATATGAGATCGTAAAACATGCACACAACATGTTGGGAACCCAAAAGTTGTTAAAATAGGAAAACAATTGATTTTCTTCTTTATTACACCGATAGGCGTGTTCCAAATAGGGAACAAGGTGAGTAAATTATGACGGGTGAAATAAATGGCCCTGATTCATTTGGTCACCAGCCATACACATGGCACTTTGGAAAACATCACGGTCATATATCGAGTGCAGCGGCTTCCTCCTTTTTGAATGTGGTGAGGCAAACTTTGTTCTTTGTGCTTGGCGGAATTTTGCATTTCTGCCGCACATTCCCCCCACGACATCCGTCTGAGCCGCCGATAGCGCTTTGAGTTAGCCATCCATTATTTGGTGTTTCTTTGAGTAGGTCAACTTTAGCTTTAGAATCATTTTCATTTAGAGGAAGTTTTCCCCAAAGAATAATTTGCAAATATTTCATTATTTGTGTACATAGTGCTTGTGTTATACGAGAGCTTAAATATTATGATGGGGAATGAAGATATGATTGATTGTGGGTAGGTCTGATGCCGAATAAATGGTGGTTAACTATTAATGTCCATGATTTAATTAGAGTGGAAGCTTCTTCTCCTCTTACAACGTAGATTTCTTCGTATGTTAGAAAGCCAATGTTATAAAGAGAGAAGAGAATATTGGTAGGTGGGTGAATCCATTGAATCTAGTAAAAGAAACGTCGAATATTTTAGTTAGGTATCCGGTACATGAGTACGGTTTGGGTGTGGGTAACGGGGATTTGGTATGTTGGTACAATTTTTTTGGGGGTTGGGTATGACACTTGGGTATGACTACTATATATACATATATAATATTAAAAATATTTAAAAATATAGCCAAATAAGAAAAAATTCAGCCTTATACATGCATAGAGTAAACAAAATATTAAATAAGTGAAATAGCCACAAAACATATTGATAATTCAATGCATTTTGTCATGATATTCATTGATCAAACTTAGAACAAGTACATTGTTCAAATGTTACAATGTATACACAAAAATCAAGATAAATCAACATACTAATAGTCTAATTATAATCATAATCAAATGGCTCTCCTCCAATGTCTTCAACGAGAGCATCATCACCATCATGTGGTTCATTAGAACCACAAACATCAGAGTAGAACCACAAGCATCACCGATGCAAACATCAAGTAGAACCACAAGCATCATTGATAAGTGTCGCTCGAATATAGAATAAGTACATTGGATGAACATCGCTAGCTCCACCATGCAGGTCATGCAAAGTACGCTCTAGGTCCGGGTCTAGCAATGAAAGTTGGGCAATGGAAGCATCCAAGTCTAGAGTCTCTGGATCTATATCCCAACACTTTGTTGGCCCTTGCTTGTACTCATCCTTTTTATGTGATAGAAGGCACATGTTAGAATGCACAAAGAATAAATCCTCCACCCTTTTTGCTCCCAACTTGTTGTGGTTAATTGAGTGGATAAAGGAGTATGTACCCAATTCCTCTCAGCTGAAGAAGAACTCAACCTATCGAGGCAAACCAAAAAGTCAATGCAAAATTAAAATTTTAAATTTATAAAAGTAAAAACTTAAAGAAAGCATTAAGAAATTAAAAAAATTGAAATCTTATTTGTGATAGAACTTTTATTGCAAGTGGCATGAGGTAGGTGTATGCTTGCCCATGGAGGTACCACCACAAATATGCATCCATCTTATATTTGTCACGAAGAGCGCTAATGGAGTGATCCCTGAAGGATATGAAATTCACAAACTCTGCTCTAACCAAGTCTTCTACTTCTGGATCCGGGAAGAGTCTAGAAAATTCCACCTTATACCCCTCACTAACCTCAACATCCCTACATGTTGGGACCCACTTGGGAAAAGAAAAGATCTCCGTGCTGTAGTATTTTGGAGTCAAGGCAAAAGCAAGAAGATGCAATGGAGAGGTCATTTTGTTCCACCTTTCAATGAGACGTGATTGCACTTCCTTGAAGAAAGTCTCTATAGGATCTTGCTCTTTGGCATTTATGATGGTCTTAATCGACTCAACCATTGAGTCGATTCCATCATAAATCTCACCCATACATGGGTGATCCATATCAACAAACTTCAACATACTTAAGATGGGCTTGGTAAAATTGAGCAAGTACTCCACACGATCCCACCGTGTGTCATCGAGGATCAAAAATTCACATTTTGGCCCTCTTACTATTTGCTTGCCTCCATACACCCCATAGGTTGATGATAATCATGCCACTCAATGCCACTCACACCTACACAAGTTGTCTCAAGACAAGTGTGTGCGAGGCAAATCATCTCACCAACCTAATAAAAATTAAAACAAAAGAAATTAAGACAGTAAAACATTAAAAAGTCAAAATTCTACAAATTACAAACTTATAAATTAATTTAATGAATTTATTAAAATTAAATTAAAAATTATAAAAAATAAAAAATAATGCTACCTTTAATAGCACGCAACGTTGAGAATCTTTCGTAAGATGGCTTGGGATATGTGGTCGTCGCTAACGAACATCTATATCTCACTCGCCTCCTCATAGACTTGTTTGATCAAAGCAATTTTTGTGCCCAATTTTTGTAACATTGAGTTCGAGAAAATGAACGGAGCAAGACGTCCAAAAAATGTGTTTGGACCTTGCCTCAACCAACAACCCTATAACTCTACATTTTTGCATTATGTTACAACTTGACAACATTTTGCCCCATCACCTATAACTTGAGGACAACATTTTGAGGCCCCACCACCTCACAATCAATAGCCCTCAGAAACATTACCCCTTTAGGGAACACTGCAACCACATTGATCAATGACCTATTCATTGTATCTTTCCATCCATTGGAAATGATGAAAACCCCTGTTTCGATCCATTGATTCTTGATAGACAACAATGCCTTTTCAACTTTTTCTTTCTTTTGATGATAAGGTGTTGTGCACCTTTTCATACCTTGGGCTATTGTACTCTTTAGGGCCTTCATTAATACATCTCACCATATCCGCCACTTGCAAGTATTGATCCATAGTGATCCAAAATGACTCTACTTCATCAGATCAGTCAACACGAAGAAGGAAAAAAAAAAATACATGGAGGCTCTGTCTTCATAGTAACAAGACTTGCTGCTCTGTGCAGAGTAGAAGAGCGGTTCGTAACCACCTCTCAACTAGGGCGGCGGTCTGAACTACCACATGGCCGAGGGCGGTAGTCCCGAGACCGCCGGTTTGCATTGGGCGGCGGTCCTAGCTCTTTTGGACAGAAAATAAAAACATGAAACGAATAGCCCCAAAATTTGAAAGGTTGTCCGTGTCTCTTCTCCTCCATGACCTTTCCTCCGGAGGGGAAGTGTGAGATATTATCTACTTCTCTTTCATACTTATTGTAATTTTGTACTTATTGTTTGAATTGGCCAATAAAAGTGGGAAGAAAGAGTAATTGCCCTTCCCGATCGGTTTTTCCTCCTCCGGAGGTTTCCAGGATAAAACTTGTTGGTGTTTGTGAGTTTATATCGTTGTTACGCGGGGACGTGTCCCGGCCATTTTCCTCACGTCTCGGGACGTCCGGACGCCCCGGGGACTAGGGGACGGGACGGGACATTTCCTGCTGATCCCTAATTTCCAAAAAAAAAGGGGGACGTCCCCCACAAACCAAGAACGCACCCGGGACGTCCCGGTGCAAAGGGACTTTGGGGACTTCATTGGGACGTCCCGGGGACTTCACGACGTCCCCGAGACGTCCCGGGGACTTCACGACGTCCCGGGGACTTCATGACGCCCCCGAGACGCCCCGGGGACTTTCATGGCGTCTCCGAGACGTCTCGGGGACTTCACGACGTCCCCAACGAAATCTGCACTTTTCCAACATTAAAATATGTCGAATTTCAGTTTTATAATACTTTTTTTTAATATTTTTAAAAATTTTAATACATTCTAGTAAAAAACAACATGCAAAGTTCTCATAATTGCCATAAACTGCAGTTTATTATTTTGGTTTGCCTGAAAGCAGAGTAACTGATTATCTGTCAATAATGACGAACTAAATGGAAAATGGTCAGAGAAAGATGAAGGCCTGTAGTAAGTACCATCCTTGTGAATGATGAAAATTCCCAATATATCTCACTGTTCTACTCAAGTAAGCACTGTCACTGTACTGGAATAATATTCTGAGGTGACCATTTTCGACATGTCACTTGCACAGAAATTCAAACTTCATTAGGGAAAGACAAGCAGACCACATTTATTCTGCCTTGCCAGTACCACTTTATGTTTTACGGCTCTCCATATGTCTAAGCAATACTCTCAATAATTGCCATTCTTGTTTTCACTTTGAATTGCCATATGCAAACTGCAAACCATAACACCTATAAAACAAAGGTTACCTTTTGAATTAAAAATCCTAGCAGCCCGTGAAAGAAAGAAAAAATGGATATATATACATACATACATACATACATATATATATATTTTCAAAACATATAGATCTACTTAAATGGGAAACAGAAAAAGTAAAATGAAAAACTTCAAATAAAGACTCTTACCTCTTAAATCCCCGTCAAAATCTTTTGAAGCTGATGCAAATGAATAACTGGATTAATCATTATGGTTTCAATCTTCAAACTTTCAATTTTAAGTCTTAGTTTATTGAATTATTCATGTTATATTTGTAAAATTAATAAATTATATATATTTTTATTAGCTGTCCCCTTGCTGTCCCCCCGCCGTCCCCAAATTTTCAAAAAAAATTTGCCGTCCCGGAAACCCCGTCCCTACGTCCCAACATCCCGCCATCCCGGAGTCTTAGGTAACTATGGTTTATATTCTTTCCTTTCCTGTAATTGTTGATTCTAAGCACAAGCAAAATTCATTCACTAGCTATCTCTGTTGTTTTCTAATAGAAAGTAGAACAACAACGTTTAATTTGTGATTCTGTGGATAATTCCAAAGTTGAAGATTTTACAGATCATTTTGGTATCAGAGCTAACAAGTATCCAGGATTGTGGTATTCGTTCTTGGATTTGTATGACAATGACGAGATCTAAAGGCGAAGAGGCTTTACCTTGCGATCCAAAAATTTCTACAAGAAAGTGGAAGCAAAGAATTCGAGGACAAATGGAGGAAGAGAACTTGGTCCGTAGAATCGAGATGCTAGAGACCATGATGGATAGGATGTTTAGAAGGCAAGAAGAACTTGCAGATTTGCAGAAGACAACTTCTGTCAAGCAAGACTCCATGGACTCAGTGGTTCGAGGCTTAGCTGAAAAGTTTGGCATAGGGAGGAGCCACCATGAGGAAAATTATGGGGAAGAGCATGAAGAAGAGACTTCAAATGTAAGAGAAAAGGTAAAATTTGATCATACTCCTTTTAAAGTTGAGACGAAAGTTGAGATTAAAAGCTTTGAAGGACAAGTAGATGCAGAGTTGCTTGATAAATGGTTAAAACAGTTAGAAGTCTACTTTAGCGTCCATAATGTCATTGAGGCACAGAGGATCACCTTTGCACGTCTCAAAATGGAGGGACACGCTCTGGTTTGGTGGGAAACCCATCTAACCACTTGTGAAAAGAAGAAGCATCCTATTGTGAAATCTTGGCAAGAATTTAAAGAATTACTTAGAGCTAACTTCTATCCTATTGGCCACAAGACTGACCAAATGATTAAATGGCAGTATTTTAGACAAGGCAGTGGTCAAAGTGTGTAGGACTATACTACGGAGTTTCGGAGGTAGGCCATGTTGCTAAACATGGACTTGGAGGATGAGGATATTTTAACTAAGTACTTGGGAGGACTTCACACTCACCTTCGAAGAAAAGTCATCTCCACAAAGCCCAAAGATCTCAACGAGGCGTGTGTGTAGGCATACTACATAGATGATGAAAAGAAGCAAGGAGAAGCAAAGCCAAGGGAAAAGTAGTCGACAAATCAAGCAAAAAAAAGAGTATGGGCAAACAAGTAACAAGGGTAAGTGGAAAGGGAAAGGTAAACAAGCTGCCACTACTTTAAATACTTGTAAAGATCCCAAGAATTTTTGCAAGAATTGTGATATCAATGGTCATACTGATGCTACATGTTGGAAGTTGCATCCGGAGTTACATCCGAAGAACTAAACCAAGGACTCAAAGAAGTCCATGATAGCTATAAAAACAAAAGGGGAGGTGGAAATCGAAGATGACTCTAATGTAGACAAAAGGCTTGGATGCACGGCCACCAACATGGACAGCCAGGAAGAGGAGATGAGTAGACTATTCCAGATCAAAATCCAGATCAAGAGAACTAAGGTAAATGCTTTGGTTGATACCGGTTCTCAGTCTAACTTGATTTCTGAAGCAGTTGTAAAGAAGCTTGGTCTTGAGACTTACGAGCATCCACACCCTTATCCTTTGGGTTGGGTGAAGAAGGGTGTTGAAATTCAGGTAACAAGAAGATGTAAGGTCAAGTTTGGGATAAATTCCTAGTATATTGATGTTTTGGAAGCTGATGTTATTCCACTTGATGCTTTTGATGTTGTATTTGGGAGTCCTTACTTGTATATTAGGGATGCTATATTTATGAGAAGGGAAAACCAGTACAGATGGGTCAAGGATGGGATCAACTACAACATCCGGGCACACCAGCGTAAGACACATGTTACTATGGTGAGTGCTAACCAAGCAAAACGACTTATTTAGGCAAATCATAATCAGTTTTGTTTACTTTTGTTAAAGGATAAACAAGATGGGGTAGAAGTTTCAGAGATTTCTAACTAGGGAAAGCATGATTTGGATAGTATTATTCAGTCTTTTCAGGAAGTATTTCAGGCTCCCAGTGGGTTACCACCAAAACGGGAAGTAGAGCATGAGATTCAGCTATTGCCAGAGTCCCCTCTACCGAACATCGGGTTGTATAGGCAATCCTTGCTTGAGAGTATTGAAGTAAAGAAACAACTCTAGGAACTACTAGACCAAGGGGTGATACGTCCAAGCACCTCACCATGCGGTTCGCCTATTGTGATGGTGCCAAAGAAGGATGGTTCTTGGAGAATGTGCATCGACTACCGCGCTTTAAACAAGATCACCATAAAGAACAGATATCCACTTCCCCGCATAGATGATCTCTTGGACCAGCTTCAACATGCCAAATTCTTCACGAAGTTGGATCTCAAGTCAAGTTATCACCAAGTCAGAATGAAGGAGGATATATGGAAGATTGCCTTCAAGACAAAACATGGTTTGTATGAATGGTTAGTACTTCCTTTTGGGTTATGCAATGCACCCGCTACATTTATGAGATTGATGAATGATGTATTGCGGGATTTCATAGATTCATGTGTCATTATATATCTAGATGATATCTTGATTTTTAGTGCCACATGGGAAGAACATCTAACTCATTTACAACAAGTCTTGCAAGTTCTCAGGGAGAAATAACTACTTTGTAATATGAAGAAATGTGAATTTGCCAAACAGTCACTTGTCTATCTTGGGCACGTGGTTGGAGGAGGAGAGTTACGAGTGGATCCAAAGAAGGTGGAAGCCATCACTAATTGGCCAACACCAACAGGAGCCACAAAGACTAGGAGTTTTGTGGGAGCAATACAAGTACATGCGAAGTTCATTCCGGGCTTCTCCGCGATTGCAGCACCTCTACATATAGTGGCCGCAAAGAGTAAGGGTTTTAATTGGGGTAAGGAACAAGACAAATCCTTTGAGTTATTGAAATACAAGATTAGTCATGCTCCAATACTTGCTCTTCCTAATTTGCAGCAGCCTTTTGAAGTAGAGACAGATGCCAGTGATTACGCTATGGGCACAATGTTGCTTTAAGGAGGTAAACCCATATGCTATCATTTTGAAACTTTCACTTCAGCAAGTTAAAGGATATTTAGTATATGATAAGGAAATGTATGCACTAGTTCAGCAATTAAAAATGGAAGCATTATTTGTTGGGTAAAGAAACTATTGTGCACACTGACCACAAACCTCTCCAGTATTTGCAAGCACAGTCTAAATTACAGTAGAGGCAAGGCACTACAAATGGATGGGGTTCCTTCAGCAGTTCCATCTGGTGATCAAATACAAGAAGGGTAGTACAAATTTGTGGCAGACATGTTGTCTAGGCCACCACCCAGGAGAAGTTCTTGTTTGGCCACTATCTCTTAGATTGAGCCCTTCATGAAGGAAGCTTACGGAGAGGCATATGCCCAGGACAGAGACTTTGGGGTGACATTTCAGCAGTTGCAGTCCCAAGGGACTGAAAGGACGAGGATTGAAGATTGTTATCTCAAGGACGGGCTGCTCTACCGATGGGGGAAGCTTTGCGTGCCTAAAGAAGAAAGACTTTTATTGATGAGGGAAGCACATACCTCGAAAGTAGCGGGACATTTCGATGTTGGTAAGACCCTAGCCCACTTGCAAAGGTATGTGTATTGGCCCAATATGCAAGAAGAAGTATCAAAATTTATACGTGGATGTAAACTTTGTTGTACCAAAGCAAGCTAAGACTTGGAAGGAGGGTTTGTATATGCCTTTTGCCAGTACCTACTGTCCGTGGGAGGACATTTCTATGGATTTTGTAGGGGATTACCTATGTCTAAACATGGCCATGACTATCTATATGTTGTTGTTGATAGATTCAATAAGATGTGTATTCTTATGGCATGTAAAAAGACAATAAAAGCACATGAGGCAACAAATCTTTTCTTTGCTAATGTATGGGTGCATTTTGGTTTGCCAAAGTCTATTGTTTTTACAGGGATTCCAGGTTCTTGGGGAAGTTTTGGACTACTTTGTGGGACAAGATGGATACTAGGTTACAGAGGAGCACAACTTTCCATCCACAGACAGATGGATAGATAAAGGTGGTGAACAGGACTTTGGTACAATTGATCAGAGGGTATAACAACAAATACCCAAGGACTTGGGATGAGTCCTTAGCCTACATTCAACATTCCTATAATCGGCAGTACACACATCCACTATGAAGTCACCGTTTGAAGCATGCTTGGGATATCTACCTACAAATCCACTGGACATAGCAGTTGGGCAGCAAGATGAGGATGAGACACGAGACACAAAGGTGACTAGAGCAAACAAATTCATTGAGAGGATCCGGAAAATCCATCTCAAAGTCAAAGAACAACTAGAGAAATCTCAAGCCAAGTACAAAGCTAGGCACGATCAACATAGGAGGGAACATAAGCTTCATGTTGGAGATAGAGTTTGGCTTTACTTGAGCAAGGAGAGACTACAAGGTCAAGCATAGAAGCTCAAGCCACTACGATATGGGCCCTTCACCATATTGGAGCAAGTTAGAGAAAATGCCTTTCGATTTGATTTATCGTCATTTATGACGATGTACTCTGTAGTAAACTGTGAGAATTTGCACCTATATGAGCCATCCATGCTAGATGAAGATGAAGGACCACGATTGCTACCATCCATCGAGGATTGCGTCTTAGACTCACGAGGCGTGGAGGAGGATGTAGTGTTGTTACAGAAGGTCAGAGAGACTAGGAGACGTTTGCAGGAGTCTTGGCAGATTGGACTGAAAGGAAAGACACCAAGGCAGGCCCGGTGGTACTCGAAGGAGCAAGTGAGGGAATTATTTCCTCATCTACTCCCCCACTAAGCTTTGTGGGACCAAAAGCCTCCTAAGCAGGGGAGGTGTGATCCATAGGGATCCAAAATGACTCTACTTCATCAGATCAGCCAACATGAAGAAGGCAAACAAATACACGAAGGTTCTGTCTTTATAGTAATAGGACCGCCGCTCTGTGCAGAGCGGTGGTTCAGAATCGCGCCCCAACCAGGGCGGCGGTCTTGTAACCGCCACCCAGCCATGGTGGCGGTCCCGGCTCTTTCAGACATAAAATAAAAACATGAAACAAATAGCCCCAAAATTTGAAAGGTTGTCCGTGTCTCTTCTCCTCCATGACCTTTCCTCTGGAGGGGAAGTGTGAGATATTATCTACTTCTCTTTCATACTTATTGTTTGAATTGGCCAATAAAAGTGGGAAGAAAGAGCAATTGCCCTTCCCGATTGGTTTTTCCTCCTCTGGAGGATTCCAGGATAAAAATTGTTGGTGTTTGTGAGTTTATATTCTTTCCTTTCCTGCAATTGTTGATTCTAAGCACAAGCAAAATTCATTCATTAGCTATCTCTGTCATTTTCTAATAGAAAGTAGAACAACAACGTTTAATTTGTGATTATGAGGATAATTCCAAAGCTGAAGAGTTTACAGATCAAGTATGGTGATCTAACAACATTAAAAGGGACACCACATGCGTAAATAAAACACCCAATACCTTGGTCGGCTGTCCTTGCTTTTATTTTGGAAAGCCCTTTCTAATGGCCCCACATCTTTTGTTCTTTTGAGAGAAAAAGGTGAATCCTCTTCCCCTTTGGCTGTGACGGGTGTAGACAAAAACAAGTGATCTAAGGCCACAACATCAACAGATGGAGAAACAGGTGGCTTGCTACTCGATCTTCCTTTTTTGTCATAGGATGCTTGGATTTTAGACAAAAACAAGTGATCTAAGGCCACAACATCAACAAATGGAGAAACTTGGTGGCTTCTACTCGATCTTCCTTTTTTGTCATAGGATGCTTGGATTTTAGGGTAGTTGCTACATCCACATCCTCTTTCTCTTTGATGTATGCAAGGTTTTTTGCACGTTCAACCCTTTTCCATCCGACCCTCCACATGGTGCAGTGAGTCTGTGGCCAACAACCCCACACAAATGGGCTTTTACCCGACTGTAGGAGCTCTTAAATTGTATTTTACATTTTGAGGAAATCCAAACAACGCCCCCTCCACCTGGTAGTTGTTCTATCTGTGTGACATGCCTCCAAAGGGGGAAGTATGGATCAAATTTGAAGGGGATACCTTTAATACCTTGGCCCATGAACTAGAACTTGCAGCCATTTTAATTGCATAATGCATTTAAAAAAACAATTAAGTGTTAAGAGAATGTTTAAAATCAAAAGTTGAAAGTTAAAGCTTAAAACAATATTACAATAACAAAAAAATGAAAACAATTACAAAATAGTAAATACAAACTAAAAAATATTAAAAAACACAAAATACTTACCTCAAATCACCAAACACCTTTGTTGCAAGCTCCTTGAACTATATGGCACTTGTAATCAGCCCTAAGCAATTGAAAATTAGCGAAAATATGAAGGTGAGAGTCTAAATGTGCAATGAGAGGCAAATATGCAAATGTGAGGTTAATGTGTTATTGTTGAAATAGAGTTTGGGAGCATGTTTTAGGGTTTAGAAGACTTTTTAATGTTAAAAAGTTCGGTTTTGACCTTTATTGACCAAAAAATTAAAAATAAAATTGAAAAACCCACCGCTTTTATATGGGTTTGCTGCGGGACAGCCATGGTAAGTCCGATAATACTCGGGTATGTCCCAAGATGTACGTGGACATATTGGGGTATTGTCAAATGTACCCGGGCATATTCACGGTGAATTGTACCCGATTATGTACTAGTGTACGGTATGTACCCGTGCATTTGAGGCATGTATCGACATACCCAATAACATAATCACATGTTAGAATGACATTACAACGACGGATCGAGCGACTATATAGATTTGAAATTACAATATATGTTGAAATGAATTCTGCTGTGATCTGGCGTGGGTTAAATGACTACCACCTATACACAAAAACAGTTTTTGGGTGACAATAATTTTCCAATATTGCCCTTCAAAAATACAAAACAATGTATTTATACAAGACTAATAAAACGTATAAAAGAGTATTATATATTTATTTAACTATTTTAAAGATATATTTTAATATATTTTATATAAAAATCGATATAAAGTGATAGTTACATTTTAAATATGCAAGTCGCATGTGACATTTATTTCAAATTTTAACAACTTTTTATGGCTAAAATAATGAAAAAGTCTATATGATCATCAAGTTTAAACCCTTCTTGGTGGCCAACAAGAGTCATTCATACCATAGTTCAAAAAATTGTTATCGACGATTAATCGGCAGGCCAAATTTTGACTCGAAAATTGGGAATTGGCAATTTCTCGGCAACTTTATCAACAACTTTATCGCTACTTTAAAAAACATTTAAATTCATAAAATAAACTTAAATTAAATAAATTCCAGCCTAATAAATAAGAATTAACCACATGCAACAAAATAAGCTAAATAACCACAAAAAACAACTCATAATATGATTACTCCAAGGCTCCAAGCAGTACCATAATGCATTGCAATGTGTCACTGTTAACAATATCATTAAAATGATTTGTTTAACATTACTTCAAAGCAAACTAAGAGCTGGTAATTTTCTTCCAGACAGTACTCACATGCAGTTTAACTTGGCCAGCCCTGGAAATATATTCATATGTTTTGACATTAAGATGACTTATGTAAAGCACTACCGCTAGCATTTAGCATTTAGTTTACCCACTTGACTTCTTTGAAACATCCTGATTTCTGCTATAGTACACAAAACAGCCCTGCAAAGCACTTTAGCTGACAAATAATTCAACATGACAAGATGCAATAATACATCCCGCCCAAATGACAAGTACAAACCTTGGTCAGAAAATCACAAAAACCCACTTCAAAATAACTGTGTTTTTTTCTGTTTAGACGTTTATACACTAAACAACAATTTTCAACGATTTTTCTACCGATTTTCTGCGATTTTCCAGGAGTTTTATCGCCATAAATCGCCAATTTATCGGCACAACAAAAATCACGATTTTTCAAAAGATAAATCGTTTTCATGCTTCCAAATGATTTATCATCTGATAAATCACGATTTTGGAACAAAGATTCATACAATGTACTTTATAAGGTAGTATTTGGGAACACAATGTGTTAGGTGAAATTTGGTCATCATATAATGCATTTGGGCACGAGTCACGACTAAGCCATATCGACGTCATTGTCATGTACAAATTTGTATATGCATGATACATGTTTATTTGGACTTGAGAATCCGGACTCAAGTCTCAAGACTCAATTCTATTATTATGCCAATAGGCATGTTCCAAACTAGATCAAGGCGAGGCAAATTTTGACAAGTGGCAAAGGCATAAATAACGTTGATTCATTTGGTCGTTGATGTACGACCTTATTGTAGTTGTCTAGATGGCACTTCTAGGCATTCAACAACATGCCCCTTTGTGAAATTCTAAAGCAATGGTGTCCCCAAGATTTTACCCTAAAATCTGGGACTACCCCTTTTAAATTTTTTGTTCTTTTCAAGTAATGGGTCGTGTTTTGTGTTTTGTGTTGCTTATAGTTGCTTGCATTACTCTAAGATACCCCAAAGAGTCATAAATCCAAATTCGTCAAATACCCACATGCCAAAGCTCACTCAATTCCTTCACTAGACTTTGTCTAAAAGCGTTTTATTTATTTTTATTAAATAAATAAAGTTATTTTAAAAATAGATTGAGCTAAAATTAGCAAATATTGGGTTATATAAACCACTTCACCCCATCATTGTTACCACACTAGTATTAATTTTCACCTCTAAGTGGAGCATTCACCTGGGAAGAGTTTTTACAGACTAGTTAATTGGTGAATTATTTTCGAGCAATTGTCTGCAACTTCTGTCAGGTATTTTGTTTTTATTTATTTCTTTTGTGTTTGGTTTTGGTTTTTCTCCGTGATCTGTTTGGCAATTCCCCTTGGTCTTTTCTTTTGTTCTGCCTAACCAGTCCAATTGCCTAGGGTTTTTAGAAGTCATCCATGGCCTCAGACAAAGGTGAAATTTATTGTGAAAGCTGGTTTTTAACGCAGCAGCTTGGGGATAAGTTGCAGTTTTTGAAAGGAGGGATTTGTTTGTGCAAAATCATAAATTAAGCTGCCCCCCATCATCCAGGGTCCACGCAATTGTTAAGGAAAGAAGCTTTTAATCAAATCGTGGTTTTCCCATGCTTATGGCTATTAAAATCAGCGCTGCCTTTCCTTCATATTTTCCACGCCATTCCCAGAGCAAGTCGTGGTTTTCATAGACATTGTATTTTGTTTGTAAGCTGCCCTTCCTTCATAAATTCCACGCCAAAGTTTAATGAAAAAACACAAGTGCAAGTCGTGGATTTTAAAAGCTGCCTACACCCTTGAAATTCACACAATTTTAAAGTGATTCTTTTATGCAAGTCGCATATCCAAGCTGCCCTTCCACTTGATTTTTCACACAAATTTTAAAGAGTCAAGTTTAAGTGCAAAGTGTGGAAATTGAAGCTGCCCTTCATGTCTAATTTCAACGCTGCCTTCCTTCATGAGTTTCCACGCAATTCCTAGTGCTAGGCGTGGATTTTCAAACCTGCCTGCATCCTTCAAAATTCACACAACTTTAAAATAATTCTTTTGTGCAAGTCGTTGAATATGAGCTGCCTGTCTTTCCCAATTTCCATGCTGCCTTAAGTGATGAGTTTTCACGCAATTATTAAAAGAAATTTGCAATGCAAGTTGTCGATTATAAGCTGCCCTTCCACTTTAAATTCCACGCCAAGGTTTAAGTTGAAAATACTAGTGCAAAGCGTGGATTTTAAAGCTGCCTACACCCTTCAAAATTCACGCAATTTTAAAATAAAAGTCACTAAGTTTGGCGTGGATTTTGGAATGCTTCTAGCTGCTGCCCTCTTTCAATTTCTACGCTGCCTTCCTGCAAGGATTTCCACACAATTTTTAATGAAAAGCTGAGTTTATATCTATTATGTGCAAGTCGTGGTTTTTGGAGTTGTCTTCCAATTTCAAGCTGCTGCCTTCCTTTCATTTTCACACTGCTGCCCTCTTTAATTTTCAACGCAAGTTTTTCCCTCAGAAAGCCAAAACGCAGCCCATGTGAAACACTCCAAAATTGCATGCAAAGTCACCCAAAATCTCTCCCAAAGCTCATGCATGTTGACTCCAGTCTCCAGTTTGAACTCATGATTGAGCTTACTTATATCTGCTTGCACCCGGAGTCATTCCAGAATTCAAAGTTGCTCACATGCTATTAAAATAAATATGAGGGTGATGAATTGCATATTTGTCTGAATTGATTACAGGAATACTTCACTTGTGCCAATATTTGTGAGAAGAAAGCAGAAGTCAATGTCTGATACATTGAATATATCTTCAGAGTCAGGGGAAGCAATTGCAGCTTCTGCACAAATAGATCCAACTCTCACAATTGCAAAAGCTTCTGGTAAAAATAAAAAAGAAGATCTCAGACAAAAGTTGATTCAGGTATGATGAAGGGTGATGACATGGGTAATCCAGCAGAATCATGCATAGTGTCCAGGCTTGCCGAGATTAATGATACAAACATGGGGCACGATTCTCTCAGAGATTTGATTGATAAATCCAGAGCAACCGACAAGACATCCCTTATGCGGGCTATAAGGGACAATGGAATTATTCAGGCTGCAACATTCCGGCTATGGCTCAGTTACGAGTTTGTTCTAGAGTGTGCAAAGTTCTATCATCCTCTATCTAGAACAATCATGGATGCAACATGAAAGACAGTGATTAGGCTGGATACACAATTCATCAATTATTGCCTCAAGATTCCGGCAAAACTCGGAGTGATTAAAATCAACATGCAGGAGGCTTTTGATAGGTGGGAGAAGGACAAGGTGGATTGTGTGGGCATAATGAACAAGAAGTATATGAAGAAGTCCAAGGCACCATCAAAATTTCCAAGGACTCTTCCAAGGTCAAATCTGGTGTGGGAAGTTGATGACATTTCCTGGTTGTTGTGCAGGATAAATGGGGAAGGTAATGCAAAGAACTTTCACTCATGGATGTATTCCTTCATCAGAACAATTGATATCAACAAACTTGATTCTATGATCAATTGGGCAAAGATCATCAGTAACAACATTAGTGAGCAACTCAGGAATGTGAGGCGAGACATTCAGTTTTAAAATGACTTCATACCTTGTGTATGCAATAGCCTCACAGGGATATTCTCCAAGCTGGATGAAGAGGGATTCTTTCAAAGGATCCTATTTATGAGTGCTACCCACAGTTGGTGATTCCTGAGTGCTACAAGGATTATATGGCAGTGAATGATGGCTTCTTCTATGGATTCATTTGCAAGCTAAACGGTGATCTGAAGGCCAACAAAGTAAGCAAAGAAGCTTGGGAAGTTGTCTCCCAATACGGCTGTATCTTCATCCAGTTTGCTAACTTCACGTATCTCAGGGTTAGTGGCTTCTCAGGTGAACCAGTCAAGCTGCCAAGGTACCCAAATGATAAGTGGATTATCATGGAGTTATGTAGGCAACTTGTAGAGTTACAGGACTTACAATCAAAGCGGCATAAATCTATGGTCAACTTCCCAGTCACAGTGGGCCACTTATAGTTGTCAGACTATTCACAAAGCTAGAGGTGTTGAATCTTTTCTATGAGCATGAGTTCTTCCTAGCTCGGATGAATTTTGATCCTTATGGAATAGCAAGGAAGATAGTCTCCCAGGAATACTCGCACATCCCTTCATTGGAGGATTTCTGGATGAAGTGCAGAACGAATACGAAGTCAGAAAAGGAGATTTCAGCAGATTATCAGCTCAACAAGTTTTTGACTTTGGTCTGGCAAGGATACCTGCAAATCTTTCAGACGATGGGCATGTGGTACTTGACACATCATCAAATGGGAGGAGATAAAGCTACTCTTCAAGCCAAGTGTAGGTGGTGGCCAGACAATCGAGGAGAGGACTTCAGCAGTCTTGGTTAACACCTCAAATTGGTTGTTAACAAAAGGATATTGTTTGGATGAGGCTTTGATGAACCAGATCACAGGGAATTTTAGCACGGAGAATCTCAGCAAAAGAAAGCATGATGGTGAGAGCAGCAGAAGACCGGAGAAGCTAAAAGTGCACAAAAAGTCTCAGGCATTGGAGAAAGGTAAGTCTTCATCTATTACGCAGTGCCACTTACTGACGAAGCTTCTCTTGCATCAACTCACAACACTTCAGCAGTTCCGGCACCCCAGAAGTCATGGTTATTCCACTATTGAGGCCAACATCATTCATATACACTCCTCTTCCACCACTCAGTTCTCCACTTCCTCCTCCTATAGAGGAATTGAAGGCACAGATGGTAGAATTTGAAAGGGCACTATCCTTAGATGGCACGGAAGGAGGGAGTCATAATACAATGGTGAATTCAGATGCAGCAGAACCCGAGCAAGAAATGGTAGTACACACCGAGGCTTCTCATTCCCCGGAGAGTAATTTCTCATCTTGGTTGGCTTTGCAAACAGTCCCAGAGGCTAGAGAAGAAATCAACCTGGAAGAAGAAGACTTGCAGCTGCTCATGAGCTTAGGAGGAAAAGGCAAAAGATCTAAATTTGCTAAAGTGACTTCAAGGCTGGTTATTGAAGAATCAGGGAAAAAGTTTGCAGAATTATCAGTTCCGGCTGAAGGGAAGCAAAAGGGAGAACTAACAGCAGCAGACATATCAATAACCAAAGTGCCACTGGGGCAAGTCACCACAGAAGGATTGAAGCAGGATACCCAGACATTGATAGATGCTTTATTCCTCAAGCTTGACAAGGAGAAGGCAGAGAAAGCCAAACTTCAGATGCAGATCTCCCAGTTATGTGAGATTATCACTAAGGTTGTTAAACCTTCCTCTCAACTAATGCTAGTATAGGAGTAGGTGAGCTTCCATTTGATCGAAGAGGTTGAGGATGCAGGTAATAAGGTCAAAGCTATTGATGAATGGAAGAGGCAAATCATCCACCAAGCGTCAGAGCAATTCAAAGAAGTACCAACTAGCTTGGAAAGTATGCACAGGGCATTGTCTCAGTTGAAAGAACTGATGACAAGTATAAAGGATGAGAATACAGTTGTTGAGAGCCACTTGGAGATCTTGGCCAAGATAAATTCACTGCCAGAGAGTGTGTTGGTTGCAGAGCAGATTGTACCTGATGGATCGATAGAAAAGGGTAAGCAATTGGAAATGACAGTGTCTTTCCGCATGGAGATTCTCAAACTTATGTTGAGTAGAATGCGATTTGTTGGAAGACAAGATGGAAGAAGTGCCAAAGAGCATAATTGCTTTCACTACAGAGGAGGAAATTGATGGTATTCATTATTATACAAGGTACATTCCAGACAAGTCACCAACTTCCCTGGAAGAATTTCTTCCAGTCATCCAGAAGAAGATTGATGAAGCTGTCATGCCTTTCACGTTGGATTCAATTGGAAAACTAGTGAGACTTCATGCAGATATCAAGGAATTTGGGCCTAGTTTGGAGAAGGTGAAGGCAAGTAAAATATCCCTTGTTGGGATCTTACAAAAATTGACAAAATACAAAAATTTGCAGCAAATAGTAAATCTGATTTTTTCTGATTTTATGTAGAATATTACTAGGGTAGCGATAACAAGTAAAATATGAATAACTCCCAAATTATCCGATCAAATCACTTGAAATTTTAAAGAGAACTAGATAATAATATAAAGAACACAAGGGAAATATTTTTGGAATTTTTCAGTCAATATAACGCTGCCAGAAATTTACAGCGTGCCTAAAATAGCTGAAAACTTCTAAAATTAATATCTTTTGCTAAAGAAGTCCAAATGAGCTGAAATTTTGGATCTTGGGCCACAAAAATATGAAGAATAATATTCCAAAATTAGTTTTCGCACAGCAAACATGAAACCCTAATTTTTCCCTAAAAAGTAGGTCGCCCAACACATTTAGGGCATCAATTCAGCTCCAAACTTCTAAAATTCATATCTTTCGATTACAAGTGCAAAAAATATGAAACTTGGGAAATAACATATATAAATATAGTAGATGACCTTCCAACCTTCAGATCTGAAAACGGCCAACTGGAAACCCTAAAAATTAGGGCTGCAATCTCCCAAACAAGTCGCCCTCCTTGGTAGATGACCAAAACCCTTGTGAAAAGTTCTGTAGATGATGCCAAACCCTTCCTTTATTGCTGCTGTAGGTCTGATCCGAAAACCAGCTGAAAATCTCCACCCAAACTCACCAAAACCTTCAAAACCCTATCTCTGAAAACCCTGAAAATACCTCTGTAAAACAGCCCTGAAATCAGCTTCAAATGACAAGCTAGGGTAGATCTCTCACTACCGAAGAATGCCCTGCTAGCTAGGGATGGATCTCTCACCACCGAAGCTAGGGTTCCCGTGGGATCTTACTCCACAAGCTAAAAAGTTGCAAACAGCAGTTGCACATAAAAGAAATATAAGTGTATGCATGAATGATCTCTCCTTTCACCCCTCTTCTCCTTTTATAACCTTTTCCATGTCAAAGAAACCCTAAAACCCCCAAGGCGCACTTTCTCATAAAGAGGGCCCAATTAAAAATAACTTAAAGTTGCTTTTTCCATTCCTAGGTGCCTTGGCCCAAAAAGTGACCCCAACAAAGAAATATAACATTTAATGCAATACACATCCCCTCAAGTCGCCAAAAAGGTACTTTAAGTGGCCCCAACGAAGAAACATAACATTAAATGCCAAAAGTGTCCACTTAAGTGATCCCAACGACAAAATAGAATACAAAGGGCCCATTAGACCCTCCCAACGCCCAAAATATAACAAAACCCTAGTAGAAACTGCATAACCATCCCCAATAACCTCCAAAGTCGTTAGTCCCTTGGGAATGACCAGGCTAAGACCAAAATAGGTCATTAGGCCAACCGCTCGGAATTGGGGACATTATGCAAGCATTGATATTCTATCCAGGGAGTTGCTGAGGTTCAAGACTGAAAGAGAAGCTATTGCTAAAGCAGATGGGAAAACAATGAATCACATGCTTGACAAGTACATTCAGTATCAGAACAAAGGAAAGCGTGAAGTGTAGCAGCTGACATATCTTCTTTCTTCTCCTCTTTCTTCTCTTCTTTCTTATTTTCTCGGACAAAATTGTAAAACTAAAGTAATTGGTTAAAAGCCATTGCTTTAAGTTGTTTGAAAAGGTCCTTTAATTAAGAATAGGTGGCAGCCATGTAGGACTTTGATTTAGTCTTCAGATGCATGTCATGTAAAGAGGAATTCTAGGAGAAAGATTGCCAGTTGTTTCCTTTATAGCTTCCACATGCGGGAGTTCATTTATAGTTTCCTATTTGTATTTTCCCTCTATGCATTATAAATAGAGGAAGAGCCTACGGGTTAAAGGATCACAATTTGTTTATCAAAATTTGTTTAGCAGAGCATTCTTGAGTTTTTAGACTTTGTGCTGAAATCCTTGGTGTGATTTTTGTGAAAGTTGGGGATTGAATAAAAGGTAGATTTCGGAGAACTTTGTGTCTACGGTGCTTTGCTCATCACTTCTATTTAAGGTTTTAGATAAACTTTGTGTTATCTTAGATCTAGGTTAGAAGCTATTTCTTTCCCTTACTGCTGAATGTTGTGATTTTTCTTTGTTTATTTAATTTGTGTGGATGAGACCAACTCTGATAGCTATTGGTTAAATTCAACATATCTTCCTTTCTTCTTTCGAAATATCCTCTTTCCGGATTTATTTTATATTCAAGATTTCCAACCAATTTTTTCACAAATAAAAATCTGATTTTATGACAGCAGTATATAGAAAAATATGACAGCATAGTACAGTTAAGGCAGCAAGGTAAAAATTAGAAAATAACCAATATCTTCACTTTTGTTGCAATTAAACTAACATGCAACAACATGCAAGTAACATGCATCAACATGCAATGACATGCATGTAACATGCATCAACATGCATCAACATGCAATGACAAGATGTTCCACTGATAAAATAAATGATCTCTCTTACTGAATATGGCTGTCTTCTCTTTCTGGACTTGAAACTGGATCAGCAAGCCTCTGAAACTCTGAATCTGACAACCCGATCTGAATAAACTCCACAATAGCAAACTAGGGCTGGATCTCTCACCACCAAAGAGTGCTCTACTAGCTAGGGATAGATCTTTCACTACCGAAGCTAGGGTTCCTATGGAATTTCACCTCCACAAGCAAGGAAAGCAAGCTGAAAGCTCCAACATAAGATGGCAAAATGAACCTCTTTCTTTTTCCTCCCCAAACACCACCTTTTATAACTTTTTCCATCATAAAAGTGGCCATAAAACCCTAATTCGACCCCCCTTGGAGATATGTCATATTTTAATCGTCACTTAAAGTGACTTTATTTCTCCTAGGCCAAAAAGTCCACTTAAGTGACCCCAACGAAGAAATAGAACATTACCCCACCTTTTTCACTTAAGTCATCATAAAGTACATGCATAACGCCAAAACATAACATATAAGTGAAATGTAGGTGAAAACCATACCCAACAACTCTCTACGCCGCTAGCCCCTTGGGTATGACCAAGGCTAAGACAGAAAACTAGTCGCTAGACCGTGGAGGTAGGAATGGGGACATTACACTTTCCTTACTTCCATTTCCCCCGCTTTTGTAAATAATCCCAACACAACTGCTTACTTGCGCCAAATTGCCCAGTTGTGGTTCACGAGCTATGGGAATTAAAGTAAAACCCCGAAAATAGTTATTAGGATTCACCCTTACCAAATTGATAAACATCTTACACGGGAGCCTCACCGTTAAATGAGGGAGATTTATCTCATGATTGCCTAGGTTTTATGTTGTGCATAAAATCTAGCCAACAAGCAACTAGCAAACTCCTCTCAAGCTTCACCCCACCGTGACTTCCCTCTAGTTCCATCCCGTTGCGGAGAGAGTGGGGAAATTAGGCCCTACTTCTTTGGGCGTGAGAAACAAAGACCCCCAGGTCGTGGCTTTGCCACTCTCTCTACGATGTTAAGGGTTACGATGCCTAAGCACTCCGTTTATCGCGCAGCTCAACCCTAAAATCATAACTCAGTGGAGCAAGACATGAGCCGCGTGACACACCTTGCTAAAGACGTTTTGTTGAAGCTTTCAACTATTACTTCGTCGTGTTTGATTCCCTCGGAGTTGTCTTTTCCACAAACAATATCGACAGCATTTTCGTGGAGCAACAATTGTTGTCGCATGAGATTAAGAACATTCGGTTCTTGAAGGATCGAGAACTAAAGTTTGACATTGGAGGACAACTTTACAATTGTAGATTTCGACAATTATCAATGAAAGGAAACGCTTTTTCCCACACACAACTAATATCGAACATGTTTCCTTGTGAAGGCCATAATTCCCTTGTGGAAGAAGGTAAACATAAACTTGGATAGAAGGATTTGTCTCTTTACATTGCGTTTTCTTGGACATTGTGAAGCCCTTTCTTCATCCACTTTGTAGCATCATTTGTAAAAATTCCTCTATGTTAACAAAAAAACATTCGGCCGGTTTGACTTATTGAAAAGTATTCATTACTCTTTGGAATATGTTATGCGCATAATATAGAATCTCAACTATGTTTTCTTCTACTAAATTTGGTAAATAGATGTGAATTTCCAAATAAAAGTGATGAAATTAGTAGCCTTTCTAAATGAAATATTTTTTCTATATATTCAATTGTATTGTTCTTATGTTCTATTATGTCATTTCTTTGGATGTAACGTTGGGAAACATTGATATTTTCAATGTTAGGGATGTATAGGAAAATAAATAATTAATCGGTTTTACTATCCGATAGGTGTGCTCCACATTATAACGAGGGTGGGAAAATACCGACAAGCTACAATGGTGCCAATTTATTTGGTTGTTGATGTACAACAGTATCAAATCCATCCACGTGGCATGCATCACAACTCAACATCCCCAGAGCGGTGGCCACTTGGTGGGTGACAAAAAAAACCTTACCTAACACAAAAAACAAATAAAGGAGCAAGTCCACAAAGTGAAATAGATGATGTTATACTCCATTACAATGGTTTGTAGCACTTTGTTGGGCCCGTCCGGCTGCTTTAGTTTGAAAGCGCGATGTCATATGTGGTGAGCAAAGTGTCACCATAATACCGTGTGCCATTGATATTGTGTAACTCAAAGCCTCAAACCTTTCTTGGTGCCTGTAAATTTTGAATAGGAAATATGAAAGAGTAGACAATGTGACGAAGAACGATGCCCCCTCCCATCTTTTCCCCTTTTTCCGTCTCTTCTCCCTATGATTGAAAAGATGGTTTTAACCCTCTTCACCGGGATCAATACACTACAATGTATATCCTCTTGACCTAACATTATTTGAGATCAATACACACAATTATAGTGTATATCCCCTCATTGACATTTATTTAAGGAGCTTTGTTCAAATGGTGATTCACCGTGGTCATTTGGTATGTTCGGTGGTCCCAATATTTCAAATTATTGAAGCTACTGCGAACCTTACATCAAAAGTTATTATTTTTTCTGTTCTTTAGTACTATTTTCATTGCATTTACATATTTTATTTGTTGTATTATTTCAACATTTATGTATAATGTATTTCGATCATCGCAAAAAGTTACAAAACCATTAAAAGTATGACTTTCTAGGTTCGGCGACAATTAAGAAAGATTTAATACCCAAAACACATTTCCTTTTAAAATAAAATTATACTTTGTAACATGGATTTAATACTCAACAAACATTGCATATTAAAATACACATGCTTTTTCGACAACCTTGGATATTTTTGGTTGAGCGCGTATTATAATAAAATTATGATGATGCAACAAAATGGTATTTCAACTAGGATGATCATCTCCCTAGCTTTGTTTGTTAGATCCTTTACGAATCTGCTCCCAATGTGTGTGCCTTGAAGCTGTGCCCACGAGGCTTCCTGGAGCCGTAATGTCCCCTTTCCTTCACCGAGGGCCTAAGGGCCAAATTTTAGTCTTAGCCTTGGTCATACCCAAGGGGCTAAAGACTCTGGAGGCTATTGGGTATGGATGATTGTTACCACCTTGCTTATTTGTTATAATTTTGCATTGACATGAGTTAAGTGGCTTGGTGGGACTAGATGTTATGTTTTGTCATTAAGGGGGGACCTCATAACACTTTAATGTTATAATTCTTCATTGGGGGTCACTTATGTCCCTATGGCGACTTGAAGGGGGAAAAGTAACTTAAGTTACTTTATGATTTTTGATTATCTCTAGAGGGGGTCGATTGGGGCTTTTTGGGTCTCTTGTTGCTTGGGGGAATGACATAAGAGGAGTTTGGGAAGAAAGAGAGCTCATTCTTGCATACACACTTATGATTTTCATTGAGCAACTGCTGATTGCTATCCTCTAGCTTGTGGAGTAAGATCCCACAAGATCCCTAGCTTCGGTGGTGAGAGATCCATTCCTAGCTAGTAGGGCACTCTTCGGTGGTGAAAGATCCACCCTAGTTTGTCATTTTGGAGCTGATTCAGGGCTGATTTTTAGAGATTAATTTCAGGATTTTCAAAGAAGGGTTTGGAGGATTTTGGGGCTTTTTGTGGAAAAATCGAGGGTTTTTAGATCTGATTTATTGCAGCGATTAGAGCAGGTTTGGCACCACATTTGGAGACATTTTTGAGGGTTTTTGGCCACTTTCCAAGGGAGGCGTCCCATTTTGGTATTTTGCAGTGATTTTTGGAGGGTTTTAACTTTTCAAAGTGTTCCATTTCCAGATCGGAGGTTGGGTTTTTTCACCTTTGTTAGTAGATGTTATTTCCAGATTTTCAGAATTTTATCACTTGTATTTGGAAAGATATAAATTTTTAAGATTTCCAGCTGTCTAGGGCTTTTTGAAATTTTCTGGCAGTTTAATATTAATCAAAAAATTCCAAAAATATTTTTCTAGTGTTTATTATCATTGTTGCAAGCTCCCTTTAAAATTTCATGCATTTTGGGCAAGTATTTTGTGAGATATCAATTAAATACAATTCGCTGCCCTAGCTGGTCATTTTCTGCAAAAATCAGAAATTTAATTTTGCTGCAATTTTTATATATTTTGTGCATTTTGAGTGGTATCCCACAAGGGATATTTCAGAGGCTTCCTTGGAGATATAATCCAAGGAACAAACTCTCAAACTTCCGCCGGTGAATTTATCCCCCCATTGTTGAATACCTTGAAAACTTTTCACTTCTTTCTTCATCGGGTTCAACAAATTTGTGAGCTTGAACATGAGTCTCGAGCTCGTTGTGTTTTCACATAGCCCAAGAAGTAAAAAAAAATTCCTCTTATCAAAATTATAGGTCGTACAATTAAAATGATGTAACATTGATATGGATTCTATCAATTTTCTTTTTCAGCATATGCTTTGATTGATTTTTATCATTGGTTTGTTGACACATACATTAATTTATCATCAATATACCTCTTTTGATTTGATTTGTTTGTGACTTAATCTCCTCTATTTATATGTTTACACGTTAATGTTTTCTTTCGAGGGTTATGTGCCTATGTGGTCTTTGATAGATGGTGGAGGGACTTGAGCTGTTGGGTGTTTTCAACTGGGTTGACCAACTCCCCTAACTTTGCCTAGTGGATCCCTTTTGGCTCCACTTGTATTGTGTGCACCTTGTTCCATGTGTGAGATGCTTCATTGGAAATATATTGTTGAGTGCAAATTCTTAAATCTTGTGTCATCATATTTATCATTGTCTAATGTCGAATGCCTTGAAACGGTTCCGCTTCTTTCTTCACCGGATTCATTGAATTTATGTGAGGCCAAAGATGCATCCAATACACTGTTGTGTTCTCGCATAATCCAAGAAGACGGAAAACATTGTTGATATCAAAATTCTAGGTTGTTGGTATTAGTCGAAAAACCCTGCCATACAATTTGAGGTTCCACTTCGGAATGCTGCCTCCATAAAGTTTCATGTCCCATTTTGGAAACAACTCGTTAGGTTTCAAGACTCATATATGAAAGACAACAGGTCTCATGAATAGCCACAAAACTCATGAAAATGCATGCAATCCTTAATATTCGAATAATCATATTCCGTTTGGTCTCTTCGTGGCATCTTTTATAGAATCTTTTGAAACTATAATGATGGTATTCGTTGATCAGAACGACCATGTTGCTGAAATCAACTATCCTTCCTATCATTAAATATATATACTATTAGAAAGTAACATATAATGAATAGATGGTTAGAGCATTTAATTTCGATAAATATAAAAGATATGAAACCTAACTATAGTGGCGGAATCCATGTCTTTGGCTAAGAAACAAGAAAATAATAAGAGTGCCAGGTCGCATGTTCAAACCTTTACGATAGAATTGCTAGCAACGGAGAAGTCGACGAAAGTATGACAGTCATGAAAACCTTGCAAGATATAGAAAATTATATAATATTAGAAAATAGCATTTAATGAATAAATAGTTAGTGCATTTACTTTTGATAAATTCCTTACAATATTTATGAGAATACTCATACACTTGGTCCTCTCTCATTTTCTTTCACCACTCCCTCATACTACAATGTTGTGTAAAGCAAAAATTTGAAAATAACAAGTGTAAGGTTATACACATGACAATGCTTCAAAGTTAACGAGTGTTAACAACCTAGAATGTTGAAGATGCAATGCCAAATACAAATCCACAAAGAAAACTTTTGTGGCTGATAACTGTTTTTACTTGGGCAAGCGTGGAAAATGTCCTAATATTATGGTCTATAAATATGGCACAAAGCCACCCGACCTTCCATGTTTTGTGGTTGTCAAATTCAATTACTACATCAACTCGAGGTGGGCTGCTCATATGTGTCTTCTTGAAAGAAAGAAGAGTTTCACATTTGTTCACCCCAACATTTTCCCTACCCTTGCACTTCTCCTCTCTCAATCCCCTTCGTCCTTGTGTGATATTTCACTTCTTGAGGTTCAATTTCTTCATTGCACCCCTATTGGCATCTCCATCATGCGCTGCTTGCATGCGATTGCTAGTACTAGTAAACAAGAGGCTATACTACAATAACTAGATTTATAAAATACTAGCTTTGTTAATTCCCGATATAGGCTAACCATAGTTCAAAAAATCGTAAATCGGGATTAATTGGCAGGCCAAATTTTGAATCGAAAATCGGGAATCGGCAAAAATCGGCAACTTTATCGCTACTTTTAAAAACATTTAAATTCATAAAATATACTTAAATTAAATGTAAAAACAATAATATAATAGTATATATTCATAAAATGGTAAAACGAATTAAAAATACAATATAATTAATATATAACTAAATATATTAATATTACAGAGTAAACGTTTAATACATAACTAAATATATTAATTTGTTTTACTGTTATATAATTATATTACTATTAGTCTATTATAATTATAACAGTAATATAACAATAATTTAATTATAACATTATTATAATTATAAAGGTAATATATAGTAATTAATTATAACAAGTTTACGGTTTTACTATTATAAGTTATAACTAAATATATTAAATTATTAATATTACGAATTTATTGTTATTTTATTTTTCGTTTTGTATACATTTAATATATTACTGGTATAACAACAATATATTAAATGTATACAAAATGAATGAATCTGAAAATTCGTTTTATTAAATGTATACTATTTAAAATCTTAAAAAAATGAAAAAGAAATATACGTGTACCTGGAGTAGGGCTAGGGCCACGAACTGGCACGAAATGGCAGGAAATGCCACTAAACCACCACGGAAAACACCATGAAATGCCACGAAACCACCACGGATTGCTGGAAAACAGGCACGAAACGAGTCGCAGGAGGAAAAACAAGCCACGCAGGAGAAAAAACGAGTCAGATTTCGGCGTTTTTCACATTTATACCTAATCTACACGATTTTCCACGATTTTTCAGGCGATTTTCCACGATTTCCTAGGGTATTTATCGCTGGGAAATCGCGATTTATCAGCGTTGAAGAAATCGCGATTTATTGAAAGATTAATCGTTTTGCATGTTCAAAAAGATAAATCGATTATGATTTATTTTTTGAGAAAGATTAATCGTTTGTGTATTCATTTTCAAGAGAGGAGACAAACTATACAAATCGCGATTCATCATATGAGCGATTTAAAGTCGATTTTTTTTTTCAAGCTAACCAAGCATTCATGCAACTTTTTTCTTTTTAGTGAGGCTCCGTGTAAGATTTGTTAATTAAATATGCTAGTATCTATTTTTGGGTATTACTTTAACCATGCAGCTCATGAACCATAGCTGTATAGTTTTGCAACAAGTAAGTAGTTGTTAAATAAAGGAAATATCTGATGAAGAATGAAATAATAAAAACATGAAAGAAAGAGGGAAGATGTGCAACCCAATCAATAGATTACAAAGTTGATTGCATGCACATAGACAAAACCAATAGATATTAACACACATAATTATAAGCAAAAACAACTTTCAGATCTAGATCTAGAATAACACAAAGTTTATAAATAGATCTAAGACAAAAAAGTTAGAAACAAAATGTGCCGTGACACAAAGTTCTCCGGAAATATGCTCCTTTCTATTCCTTTGCTTCAAATAGCTATCAGGGGTTTCAGCACAAAGTCTGGAACACAAGAATGTTGCTTACAAATTTTGATCTTAACCGAAGGTTCTTCCTCTACTTATAGAATGTAGAAGGGAAATTACAAATGGGAAACTTAACTGAACTAGAACATAAACAAGAAGTAAAGATAACATCTGGCAATCATCTTCCTTTAATTCCTCTCTAAGTGACATGCATCGGGAGTTCTAGTCAAAATTATGCACATCTGTCACTTAACTTATAGAATCGTTCCACACAACTTAAAGTAATGGTTTTCAAACCAATAACTTTAAAGTTTTACAATTACATCGGGAACGTAGAAATAGAAGAAGAAGAAAGAAGAAGAAAGATCTGCCAACTGTAACATCTACATCTTCTTTTTGTTTTGATACTGAATATACTTGTCGAACATGTAATTCAACAACTTCCCATCTGTTTTAGCCACAACTTCTTTTTTTTTGTCCTGAATTGCAGCAAGCCTTCGTTCAAAACCTCGATGCACGCTTCCACATCCTTTTCAAGCTAGGCCTAAACTCTTAATATTCATTTGTAGCGTTACGACTTTGATGGAATCCATCGTGAAAGGCCTAACAGCTCCATCAATCCTCTCTTGCACCATCAGAAGAGATCCTTCTAGGGAATCAGGCACTTTGTTAGGAATGGTCCTTTTGTATGAAGAAACGTTCCCGACCACTTCCTCATTGGTGAAAGCAATGACATTGTCTGATAGTGATGATGCCATACTCTCAAGTGCCCGCATTCTTTTCAGCATGATTCTGAAGATCTCCAAGTGGAAAGAAACTGCAAACTCAAGTTGCTTCCCCTTTTCAACTGATCCATCGGGCACAATTCGTTTTGCAGTCAAAACCTCCCTCGGCACTTATTTATCTCGACCAAAGTACTCAGGTTACTTTCAGCTACTGTGTTCATGTCCATCGTGCTTGTCACTAGTTGTTTCAGTTGAACCGATGCATCCTTCATAACCTTTAGACGGGCCGGCACCTCCTTGAGTTGTACAAAAGCTTGGCGAATGATTAGACTCTTCCATTCGTCGATAGCTTTAACTTGGTTACCTGCATCTTCCACTTCCTGCATCAGATGATCACTCACCTGCTTATGTGCTGAAATTGGCTGAGTGGAAGATTTGGCAACTTTGGCAATAATCTCGCACAACTGAGACACCTGCTTTTGAAGTTCAACTTTTTCCGCCTTTTCTTTGTCAAGCCTAAGGAATAAAGCATTTATCAATGTCTGCGTGTCTTGCTTCAATCCTTCAGTAGTGGCTTGACCTATGGGTACTTTGGTCACTGTTATATCTGTTCCGTGAGCTCGCCCTTCTTCTTTCCTTCTGCTGGAACTGATACCTCAACGAACTTCTGCCCTGACTCCTCAATAATCAACCTCGAAAGTCACCTTAGCAACTTTAGGTCTTTTGTCTTTTCCGCCCAAACTCAGGAGCAGCTGCAAGTCATGTTCCTCCAAGTTGATCTCCTCTCTAGCCTCTGGGACCGACTGTGAAGCCAACCACTTTGAGAAATTGCTTCTCGGAGAATGAGAAGTTGTCGAATGTACCACCATCTCGTGCTCTGGTTCCTCTCCATCCGAAATTGCTACAGTGTCGTGGCTACCGTCCTCTGTATTGTCCAAAGACAAAGCTCTTTCAAATTCTGCCATCTGTAACTTTAGCGTTTCTTCAGGAAGAGGTGTTGATCGGAGTGGCTGAGGAGAAAACACAAATGTTGCGGATTGACGGAGGAACGGCAGTATCTTGCTGAGGTGCAAAAGTTGGTGAAGTACTTGACGTTGGAGAAGTCGGAACTAGCACCATAGCCGTAGAAGTGACCTTTTCCCTCGAATGAGACTTCTTGTGCACTTTAATCTTTTCAGGCCTTCTGCTGCTTTCTCCCTCGTGCTTCCTTTTGATGGAATCTCTGTGTTGAGGTTGCCTGTGATCTGATTCATCAAAGCTTCATCAAGGCAATACCCCTTTGTCAGCAACCAGTTCGAAGTGTTGACCAGAACAGCGGCAGACCTCTCCTCGATCGTGTGGCAGCCACCAATGTTCTCCTGAAGTGCAGCTCTATCCCCTCCCATCTGATGGTATGTGTCAAGTAACACAGGCCCATCATCTGTAAGATCCGTAGGTATCCGTGCTAATCCATAATCAAACACTTGTCGCGTTGATAACCTGCTGAAGTCTTTCTTCCTAACTTCGTACTCGCTTCTGCACTTCATCCAGAAATCTTCTAACGAAGGCACATGCGCGTATTCTTGGGAGATTGTCTTCTTGCCACCCCATATGGATCGAAGTTCAGCCGTGCTGGGAAGAACTCATGCTCATACTTAGAGAACATCTCGCTTCAATTCCTCTGGCTTTGTGAATGCTCTGGCAGCTGTAATAGCCCACTGTGATCGGGAAGAAGCCTGTAGACTTGTGCCGTTTCGACTGTAGGTCATGCATCTCCATGAGTTGTCTGCTCAACTCCATGATGACCAATCTGTCGCTTGGATATCTGGGCAACTTGACTAGTTCTCCCGAAAAGCCGGTGACCCTGAGGTATGTAAAGTCTGCAAACTGGATGAAGATACTGCCAATCTGGGATACAACTTCCCAAGCTTCCTTGCTTACCCTGTTGGTCTTCAGATCACCGTTCAGCCTGCAAATGAATCCGTAGAAGAATCCATCGTTGACCACCTTATAATCTTTATTGCATGCAGGCACAGTAAGCTGCGGATAGCACTCAAAAATAGGATCCTTGGAGAGCACACCACGTCTATCCAGCTTGGAGAAGATACCCTGCGAGGCTGCTGCATATACCAAATATGAAGTCATCTTGAAGTTGTAAGTCCGCCTCACATTCGGAGCTGCTCACCGATGTTGTCACTGATGATTTCGACCAATTGATTATAGAATCTGCTTTGTTGATCTCAATGGTCTGATGAAGGCATACATCCATGAGCGGAAGTTGTGAGTGTTAGCTTCACCCATTTATCTGCATGATTTGGTAATGTCATCCACCTCCTGCACCAGATTGGATCGTGGAAGAGTCCTCGGGAACTTGGATGGAGATCTGGGCTTCTTCATATACCTGTTGTTCATTATGCCCACATAGTCGACTTTATGCTTCTCCCATCTGTTGCCGGCGTCCAGCATGTTGATAGTAGTCACCACTTGTCGTGTTGGAATCTTCAGACAATAATTGATGAATTGTGCATCCAGCTGGATTATTGTCTTCCCACAACATCCCAAATTGATCTGGATAGTGGATGGTATCGACCTTGCACACTCCATGACGAATTCTGGCAACTGAGTTGTGAATGGGAATGTTGAAGCTCGAATGATTCCACTACTTTTGACTGCCCGCATGAGAGAAGTCTTTCCAGCTCTGGATCTGTCAATCAATTCGGAAAGAGGTTCTGGGCCTAGATCTGTGTCTCCGATGTCAACAAATCTGGAAGTAATGCATGATTCATTGAGCTTTCTCTTTCATCCCGCTTTGCCATGGCCGGATCTATCTTTGTCTGAGCAACTCTTTTTCTCTTTATTTGGCCGGAATTCTTTACAACTGGTGCAGATCTGAGAATTTCTTCAGATTCGGAGGATATATTCAATGTATCTGACATTGATTTAAGCTCCCTTTCAATTATATAAGCACCTGTAATGAATACCTGCAATTAATTCAGACAAAGACGGCAACCGGAACATGAACACTTGATTTTTATCATAAAAATCTGCATATAAAGCCCGCTGCCCTAAAATTTGAGGCTTTGCTTGCATGCAAAGCAAGCATAAATATTTTCAACTTCACCTGAGCACCTGTACCAATATGCAGATAATTAACCAAGCCTAAAACAAGCTCCTCCAATCCTAGGCGCCAAACCTTGAAGCTTTCCGGCAGTGAAAAACACTTCTTTGAGCAAAAATCCTCCTCCTTTGGGCGCCAAAACTGTCCGGGCTGCACTCCTTTGCTAGAAGAATTAATTAATTCATCATTATGGCAGCCCATGCTTATATAACCTTCATCATTCTATAATTAATAATTGCCTCTCCTATTCCTGGCAATTAATTAATTAATAAGCATGCTTTTCTCTCAATTTGGGCGCCTATTTTATGCATGCTCATGGCTGCCATTAAATAAATTAATTTAATTTATTTTTAGCCCTCTACTTTCACTTAACATCATGCTTTGACCTTCTATTTCTCCATGCGCCAAAATTAGGAATAAAAACCATTAATAAATACTTCAAAAAGCATTATTCATCCTCCAAATGGGTCGCACTTTTTAGCATGCTCTAGGGCTGCATTAAATAAATTAATTTAATTTATTTTTAGCATTCTACTTCCAGTCTTCTTTGACTTCTCCTTATGCATTGACTTTTCCTCATCCCTGGGCGCCAAAATTGGAAGGGAGACTATTAATAAATGCCATTAAATAAACTATTTAATTCTCCAAAGGGGTCGCACTTTTTGGCA
The DNA here is from genome assembly GCA_018340775.1 of Taxus wallichiana var. yunnanensis. Classification (NCBI taxonomy): domain Eukaryota; kingdom Viridiplantae; phylum Streptophyta; class Pinopsida; order Cupressales; family Taxaceae; genus Taxus; species Taxus wallichiana. Next base: position 197,086,132 of record CM031238.1, on the reverse strand, counting down.
AAGGCTGATTTCTATATTTAAAAGTCAATTTGATGGGATTATTCACCCTGCATGGCAGCTCCAAAAATCCCATTATCCACTTAAGTTGTTTGCCTTCCATAATGAGATTTTTTACCCTGCAAGGCAGGTAAGAAATTCCCATCAATGCCTTAAGTGATTTTTCTTTATTTCACAATGGGAATTTTCACCCTGCAAGGCAGGTAAGAAATTCCCGCCTGCCTGTTGCCTCTAATTTTCCCATCATGACTTAAGTGACTTTGCCTTCATGGGAAAAAGTACCCTGCAAGGCAGGTACAAAAATCTCACCTGCTCTGCACGACCAAAAATCCCATTACAGCTTAAATCCATCCATTCCCAAAAATGCGACTTGTCAGAAGAAGCTTTTTTTGTGCATGACTTCGTCTTTTTAAAGAGAACTTGACTTCCTGAGGTTGATTCCTTTTGGCATGGCGGCCGTAGATGATCTCCAGATACTCAGGCAAGAAAATAGACTGTATTGGCGAAGGAATTGACCTAGGGGAATTTCACAGAGAAAAAAAAAGCGCAAAACGTTGCGGAAGTCATAGGTAAAGCCCAACATCCATTCTGGTGAAAACTATCTTGGTATATGGGATATTGACATGCAAAACTACAACAGGGCTAAACCGGAGCACAATTTACTTCAAACAGGGCTCAAAATAATTAAATAAAATTTCCTGTAGACAAAACCTGATGAAGGGATAAAACGATTTTCGGCATCTGGGTATTTGTCGAAATTGGCTCCTATGATTCACTGGGAATATCTTGACGCAATACAAATATCTTTTGGCAATAAAAACACAAAATGACCCGCTATTTTAAAAGTACGATTTTTTTTTTTTTACATATGGTAGTCTCAGATTTCAGGGTGAAATTTGGGGACACCAAGTTTGATCAACCTGACTGTTGTCTTCAATGTGGCACAATTGAAATCAGGAAAGAGGTATGATTGAACCTGATTTCAGCGATAAAACTGATTGCGATGAATGTTTTCACCAAAATTGATGCCATTGACTAAGAAATATGAATATTTACTATAATAAATGCTTCAAGTGTCTGCTGTGATTATTTCTTTGTCCTTTGTCTAGGGAAAGAAATGTCAGTTTTGGGGTTTGTAAATTTGTTAGGATAAGTGGCCATAATGAAGTCCCAAGGCATTTGTATTTGTGAAGCACTTGATGCAAGTGATCTGATCTAGTGAAGTCCTTTAGGTAGTGTCAGTGAATACTTCGATTCCAACAAGGCACTGTTTACTGTAAGTTACCTGAACTGCACTGTGCATTTCTAGTAGTTACGTCCTCCAAGCATATGAGGCATTGATGAGGGAAGTCCTCTGGCCTCTAAGGCATTGAGATAGTCAAGGCCTTGAATTCCAAGTGGCAATGATTCCTGTGAAGTTCTTGGTTGTATATTGTACGTTGACATCTTGACATTGACGTGCAGTGTGCTGACAGTGTCATTGTATGTTATGTCATGATTATTGTTTCTTTGTGTTATACATGTTAATATGGAGTCATTGGTGTGTTATGGTCTATGTAGGTAGTATTTCGTATTAGCCATATTGAGACAGCTATGCAGTTGCATTTAACTGCAAGTTTGGGGAGGGAGAGACTTGCAGGCTATATAATTCTCTATTTGATATAAAAATACTCCCATGTAGTGAAAAGCCCTACAAAAATAAAATATCAAAATAATACTACAATATGATAGCTCTTATTACTTATAAATTGACATTGTCAAGTATCTATTTGGACATCTGCAGACATCAATATAATCTCTCTTTCTTTCTTTGGACATTCAAAAATTAAAAACATTAATGTTTGGCCATAGGACCATATTGTTGAGCCCAATATGTTTTTGGTATTGTACATATGCACATATTAGCTCGTGCATATCTGTAAGAATAGAAAGCAAATTTATAGAGCATTTTTGCTTTAGGACACATGTATCAATGCTTACAGTTTTTGTATTTGCTTTGGCAGGCCTTTGCATGTATTGAAAATCATTATTTCAAGAACAAGGCATTCTTTCCAACAGATTCATTCCTACTTGACAACGTAGAGAAAATAAGACACATTCCAACAATTATTATACAGGTGAGTCCTTTTTGGATTGGGATGATACAGGTTTTTAGCGTAGGGTCTGACATTCCATGGTTTTTGTAAGCTTGAAATGGGAACACTATAATTGTATTCATTTTATTTTGGGCAAGGATTAACACATACAGAAGCACATATTGTAAATTTTCCATTTACGACCTTATATATTTCGACATAGAGCTAAGTGAAATATGGCGTTAGAGGTTCTGAATAACTTAGCTAATAAGAAAGAAATTCCACTCAACCAAATATTATCATTTTTAATAGTTATTAAATTCGTATTTCTTCTGTGCAATTGCATGCATAATTCTTGTAGAAACGGAAGGACAAAGTATCTTCAAGCCTGTAAGAGAGCACAACCAGGTATAGATGTCTCCATTACTTATGCATGACCAACTCTGAAACGGGAAACAAAATATTACACTTTCCATAGAAAAGACTCCATAGGGATTCGTACTATTGAGTTATAAAACTTCCATGGTATTAAACTATTTTCTTTTATAAGAAGCACAGCACCCCTAAAAACACTACCCCTTTTATACTTCAAAGCCATTTCCTTGTCTTTTCTAAATGGTTAGTGGATGGCATGAGATAGGCTTTTCAACCAGTACAGTTTCCAATTGCAACAAAACCATAGGTCTCTTTCTTTTGTTTGGTTATCAAGGGGTGATACTTTACATTATGCTTGTCCTCATCTAATCTATGTCATACGTCTCATTTCCATTGCTTAGATTATCAACACATCAAGTAAAATGGTTTGTGTATCCTACCCAATTAGGAACAATAACAAGATCGAACTAGAGATACAATGCAAGCAGCCAGTCCTTGAGATTTTCATAATAACTATACTATTATATGTTGATATCCAGTGTATCAAATTATCTTTTAACTCAATAAGGTAGAACCATCTCCCTATAAAGAAGATTACCTTGATATCATCCTATAACTGCTAACCTATGGCTTACTGTACATCTTGGTGAGCCTGATGGTTAAGGCGTGTGTGCTCCATAGAGAAGGTCACATGTTCGAAACCAAGAGGTAGGGTCGTTCAGCAACATATAAGGTAAATGGAAAAGCATCCCCTTGTGGAAAGGCTGGCAGCCTGGCACAAGGCAGGTGTCATACTCCAAATTTGGTGTGTCACTTGGAAATGACCTAAAAACTAATTTGACTTTTTGCATTTACTTTAATCACAAAGAACTATGCATGCTCATACATTGATTTAATCTCAAATTTTGGCCAAAAAAATTCATTATTTCTGCCATTAATATCCATATTTTAATTTAAGTCTCATAAAATCATCAAAATAACCATGGTGTTTTACTCTAATGTATTTTTAAAAATCAATTTCAATGAAGAAGAAGATATTTTAATGTCCACGAGGCTACCAAAGATAGCCTATGGGACAACAGATCTTGCTAAAGATCTTTCGACATTCAGACCTCTTGTTGGTGAGTTTGATGATCAACTCCCCTATTTTTTCAACCATATTCTCATTGAAAATATCTTGAGGTGGTTGTAGCCATTGTGCAAGCAAATTGTGCCCTAATGTCGTTATAAGCATTACATTCCAACATGAAATGTTTCTTTGATTCCACTGCACTAGACGTGCAAAAGATATAGATTCTCTCTTCCCATGCCTCTTTAGGTCTTTTCCATCTTCTTGTTTCACACCGAAGACGATGTGAATTAGTTCTCAATTGAGCTATGAAGATCTTTTCTTTCCACGAGATATTAGCCCCTATAAAAGCCTTTTGTTGATGATCACATGTAGAGTTAAATTCCTCCAAATAGTACCTCTTCTTTCTCCCTAACGACTTTCCCCACATAACTTGGCGGAATTTGTCTATAACAAAAGTTTTTATCTCTTGACTATTATTAGGACATGCATTCAAGTAAATGTTCCATTTTTAAGCCATTTGTTGTTTTGATTCATCCATGACTTCTTTCTTTTCTCCAAAAACTCATTGAGGACAACCTTAGGCCATCTACTACCTTCCATTTGCTCGATCTTTTTAAATATGTTATGAGACGAACCATAACAATAACTTCTAGAGGTACAACCCCGTTTCAGCTAGAAGAATCTCATATGGGACCAAGATCTTTAATTTGAACTTGCTAGTAATCATGCTTTTTTGAATCCTCTCAAATTGTTTCCATCTTGAGTTTGAAATGTTGCTAGCCCAAACCTCACATCCGTAAAGCACCACTAGAGTCACTAAAAGCCCAAACAAAGTTTGCATAGTTTTCCAATCCCATAATTCCACCTTTCGCATTTGTTTGGAAAGCATAAAAAGCTCTCCACCCCCTAAAGTTCTCTTTTTGCTACAAATCTCCCAATTGAGCTTGTTATTAAAGTCTAACCCAAGATATTTATACTCCGTTACTTCCTCTAAAATGTTTCCATCGAAATAGAAATCATATTGAGTTCTTTTCTTTCTATTGGAGAAGATCATAATCTTGGTCTTATTGGTGTTGACTTGCATCCCCACTTCTTTGCAAAAGTGCTCAAGCGCACATAAATGCTTTTGAAGGCCTTGAGTGGACCTAACAATCAAGATAAGATCATCAGCATAGAGGAGAAGTCTTACAACATACTCTCCTAGGCGAACACCATCTTCACTCTGCATATTTAACCATTCCTCAAGTTTGTCGATATATAGGCCAAATAAAGTAGGCGATAATGGGCATCCTTGTTTAACCCCAATATCACTCCTTGAAACTTTCGAGATACCAGTTTGAGTTCTAATTTTGACTCGTACCTTTTCATAAAGTCTATGAACAGTTGCTCTGTGATGCGTTGGAATACCAAGCTCCTTCATTCTATCTCATAGCTTGCTCCTAGGGACTGTGTCAAAAGCCTTCTTGAAGTCAACAAAACAACAATAAGCTTCCTCTTTATCATTCCAAACTTTTTCAATAATGTTCCTTAAAGTGATACCATGATCTATTGTTGAATACTTAGGTCTGAACCCTGCTTGCCCTTTTGCTCTCTTGCCTTTTTCTTCTGCCCACTTGCTGATTCTGCATTCCACCATGTTGCCAAACAACTTTGCAAACAAAGGGTTGATCATGATGGTTCTATAATTAGAAGGATTGTTAACATCTCCACTCTTAAAAAGAGGTATCGCAAGACTAGTAGTCCAATCTCCAAGAAAACCCTGTTGAATGATGTTGTTGAATATGTCGACAATGTGAGGAGCGAGAAATTCTTTTCCCCATTTTAAATATTCTTCCTGAAATTCATCCAAGTCTTTGGCTTTTCCAACCCCCAATTTCATAATACCCTCTTAACTTCTTGCACAATAAAAAGCTTTGTTTTTGTATTGACCAAAGGGGGCCTTCAACTTCTAGATCCTATTCATAAAGTTGTTTTGCAAACTCAAACCACTGATTGGCTGTGATATTGTTGTCATCTGTATGTTTTTCTTTGATTGAAGCTCCTTCCAAAATGCTTTTGGGTTATGTTTCCCTAAGTGTATAAGCTCTTCCCTCCTTATGATCATGAACTCATTTTTTCTTCTTGTTTATGATCTGTTTGTGCAATTTTATGTTCAACTTCTCTTTTCTGTTTCTTTAATAGCTCTCCTTGCCGCTTTACAATCCTCATCAAACCATCTATTTATCGGAAAACAATTTGTTTGCTTCTTTTTTTTTTCTTTTACAACTTGTAAGGGCCTTCTTAATTATGTTTGTTAACTCATAACTTTTAAGGCCTTGTGATCTTACTTTCCCCTCTTGCATTAAGTGACTCAACGCCATTTGAAGATATCACTATTTTCTTGTGTTACAAGGATCCTTCCTTTTTCTGGAAGATGTTGAGATTGTTCTTTCCTTGTGAGCTGATTCTTGCTCGACCAATCTACCACTATGGAAATTAGATTATGATCCGACTTTAGGTCCCTGATAGAATCATCAATCTCCACTTCTTTTATCTGTTGATTAAACTTTGCGAGCAAATTGCATAGTCAACAACACTTGCCCCATTGTAGGTTTTACAAGTAAAATTTCCAGATTTATGCCATCTTTCCATACCATTACAAATAATCAAATCAAACATGCCACAAAGAGTTAATAATTCTTCGCCAAAATGATTAATGTCCCTGTTGTCTTCCGACCATCTTGCCCATTGTTGATTATCTTCTTCCATGAGCCATAGCGGATTATGGTTCTCCTTACTACTCCAAGTGTTAGCTTGCTCATTTGCAGTCCTCACATTGAAATCACCTAAAAGAAGAACTTCCCCTTGTTGTGAAAACTCTGAAATATCTTTCTTTAGGGCTGCATAAGGATCTTTCCCATCTAGCCCACCTTTTTGTATGTTTTTGAGACCTGAGGTGCAAAGTAACAAGTTGCTATTCTAATGTTACTCCTATTTTCGATATTCTAAACCAAATGAACTGCTTGTTTGTGTCCTCTCTTACCTGTTGAATCTTTCTACCCTCCACTTCTCTAACTAAAACCATTATACCTCCAAAACCTTTCCCATTGCTAGCTACCTCATTCCAGACTGCAAACTTCCTATAACCTTCAAAAGGAGTCTTGCAACCATCATGCTCATGAGTTTCCATGAGACAAATTACGTCTCTTCCCTTCCATTACAGGCCCTAACCCAGGTCCTCTTCTCCAAGGATAACCTCTACAATTCCAACATGCAAGTTTTAACAATACCTGGGAGGGCCCTGATTCCTATTTATTGTGGTGTTGAGAACTCGAAGCATGGTTCTCATAACTTTGCATCCACGATTGGCCTAACTCATTTCTTGTTGACATCAATTTCGTTGTTCTCTGTTGCCATTCGTTTGTGAAGAGTATTGTGACCATAGTTTTAAAACTCGCGATAAATTGGGCGATAATCGCGATTTATCGTTTACCTTGAGCTAAACGATAAAACTTTCAAAAAATCGCGATTTGTGCAGAGGCGATAAAACGCGATTTTTCGGCGATAAATACTTTGAAAAATCGTTGAATCTCGCTTGGAAATCGTGGAAAATCATATGACTTAGGGGTTAAATGCAAAACGCGACCAAAATGACACGTTTTTTTGCCTTGAGTGACTCGTCTTTTGTCTTGAGACCTATTTTCCAGCATTTCGTGGCAAATCGTGGCGGTTTTGTGCTATTTCATGCCCTAGCTTGTTCATGGCGGTTTCATCTTTCCAATTCCTGGCCCTAGGTTTTGTGTTTTTTTGTGCCCTAGCCGATTCGTGGCCCTAAATCTTGTAAATCCCACCAAATTGTATCATCTGTAAATTCTAGAATAGTAGAATCTATATAATGTAAATCTTATACTATAAATTTTATTTCAGATTTCCTTAAAATATTAAAATCGTATATATTATATAATATTATAATGTATATTGTAAATTTGAAACAAAGATGTATACTATTACATTATATTTCTTTTTATTTTATTTTTAAGATTTTAAATAATATATTGTCACTAGTGTATAAACTTAAAGTTATAAACAAATTTACAAATTAATTCCTTTTGCATACATTTGAATTTTTAATATATTACCGTTATATAATATATTACGAATTAATATATTTAAAATCGTATTACAGTATATTTCCTTTTGCATACATTTAATATATTATAATTTAAAATCGTATTACGAATTAATATATTTAAAATTGTATTACGAATTAATATATTTAAAATCGTATTACAGTATATTAAAATCGTGATACTTCAAAAGTCACTACTCTTTTTTGGTCAAAACTTAATCGAAAATATGCAGATGGCCCTATGGCATTCTATAGAGTCACTTCTCGCATCATTTAACATTGTTTTTACATTTAATTTAAGTTTATTTTATGAATTTAAATGTTTTTAAAAGTAGCGATAAAGTTGCCGATTAATGCCGATAAATTGCTGATTCTCGATTTCCAAGTCAAAATTTGGCCTGCCGATTAATCGCCGATAACGATTTTTTGAACTATGATTGTGATATTATCTTGCTAATAATGGCTTTTCCGTTGTATAACCATGCTCTTTTACCTTCGTCTCTTGCTGCTCTTACTTTAGTTAATTCTTTCCTTCTATCCTCCAATTGTATTGAAGTTAAATCATCATCTAAAAAGAAATTTGACCCCCTCAAGAGTCCCTTCTTACTCAAAAGTTGGTACTTGTCTTCTAATCTCCTCATGACAACTTTGATAGGTCTAGCCCTTTCTTCATCTACCTTTCCAATTCTCCTTGCTTGCATGATCGGCCCTTGCCATTGTAGTTTGTCTCTTAAAAATTCACTTGCCAAAACAAATGTGTTTTCATTTTTGCCATACTCTTTTACCCCTTTGATAATTAGATTTTTATCCTCTCCGCCTTTCTCTATATTCGCTTTTGATGCAGGAGCATCATTTAAAAAGACACAAATTGCGTGAATTTCATCTAAGGATGATCAGAGGGAGCATTTGAGGAAGGTGGAAGACACCAAGGAATCATCAAATTTGAATTTTGACCAATATTAGGTTTTCCCTCCATTTCTTAATTTCAAAATTTCTAAAACTTGCAAAAGAGCAATATGAGAATGTAAATGGTCTTAGAGGATTTCTAGGTGTGAGGTAGTTTAGATATGATATGTTAAAACTTAAAGTGAGTATGAGATAATAAATGTTGTCAAACAATGTAAAAAGGCCTCATTATGTATGCACGGGCATGTGAAATGTTATCGTGAGTCATCAAGGAGTTATTTCGGGTATGAGCAAAAGAGAGAGAATGAGTTTTAACTGAGAAAGAATCAGTTAGAGCTCTCATTCCTCAAGAAAGAGGATGGGAGAAGTCTGAGAAATATATTATTTTGTATAATGTATATGTTTTGCTTATGGTGACAACTCTGTTTTTGGTGACTTTGTGTATGACCTTACACTAGAAATTGTGTGTTGATGTCTGAGACCCAAAGGATGAATGATCATGCTCTGGCAAACACCCAAAAGTCTTCTTTATGATCTTGTGCAGGTGGAATATGTATTCATGTGCTCTGTTCTAGTTTTACTCATGTATGAACCAGGACTGTGCTTCAAGTTTTCTCAACTGGGAATGATGTGTGACATTAAGAAGAATCTATTTCAATGATAACTCGTGTTTGAAGCTTAAATCTGTCAATATTATGGTGTAACAAAGTTTGTGGAATCATTTTTAAGGAGAATAATAGGTGCTTTGTCTTAGTATTATCAGTACACGCAAGTAGCTGGGCCTGTGCATTAACAGTTTGGCAACTATTGATCTTTCGCTAACATTATTGATGGATGAGATGCATGTTACCTTTGTGTGAGACTCATGTGATAATAGGGTGCAAGTGAACTAAGGAGGAAGGGACCTGAGCATGCAATATAACCCTTGAAGGAGGTGGAAACTTGATGTGTGATACTAGTACCTACAGGCAGAGCATAGGAGGAACCAAGTGAGAAAGGATCTTGGCGAGCTTCTGAAGCTTTACTGGTAAGAATTCCTTATAAACAATGTTGAAACAATCCTTCATGACAACTTTAGGGCATTGAATCGATCTTTGACAATTTATATCTGAAACTTGCCCCTTGGGTTATACAGCTTGCCTACAGTCAGAGTTACACTAGGGTTTGAGAATAAAGGGTGTAAACCGATGATTCTGAGCTCGAAAATTTGTAGAAATCATGTTGAGAGGGTCCCTGAAGAGAATCAAGAAGCATTTTAACTTGTCACCAGCTGAATGTAGTTATTTTCTTAACAGCCTCCATCAAGAAACTGCCAACACATTCCAGACCTGATAAGGAAGGTACATTTGCAAAGGGACTAGGGTTTATATATAGAGTTACACCTTGAACTTTCTTGGGAAGAATGTAGGGCCTAATGGGCGATTAAAAGTGTCTTGTTAGGATCTTGAAGCCATAGACCAAGGAAGACATGTTTGCCAGTCCAGGAAAGCAAGGCTAATAGGAGGTCATAGACTTAGAGAGAAAAAGAGAGTTGAAAGAGGAGCACAAGGAATTGGGTTATCAATTTTTGGCGCACATCTTATTGACCCCAAGGGGTATTAGGGAGGGTATTTATCTTGTTGAGATCATGCACCAAACCCTCTAACCTTGATTCATCAAATCTTGCACATATAAATTGGATGACCAAGTAAGAGGAGTGGAAGTAGGGCTGTAGACTTCTTCCACTCCTCTGTTCTTATAGTCATGTGCCTCCCGATTGTGTGCTCCATTTTTGATTTGAGTTTTTGCCCTTTGTTTGAGTGGAGTAGTTTTCATCTTCGATCTTGGTGTCTTCTTTGAAGTCCCCATTTAATGTGTGAAAGCCTACGTTTTATTATTCCTCGATATTGCTTTGCATTGACCCACACCCATTTCCCACTTTTGTCTGCTAGTGCAATTTTTGCCCAAGTTGTTTGACTCCACAACCCCCACAGATATTCTTTCCATTTCCAACATTTGACCACACAAAAGAGACCAAATGGAACCGATTCAAGTCACAAACCAAGAGCTTGTCGAGATGCAGCAACTTTGAACCACAAAGATCCTCGTAGAATAGAGTAGGATCCTGATCGGCATGTCCTGGTTGATTGGTGGTTTATCTCTGCTATGTTTCTTGTTTTTCTGCTGTTTTGGAATTGCCTTTGCCGTCGTTCTTGGATTTGTGGTTTTGGAGGATTTAGACCGAGTGTATGCAGAGTCGTTTAGAACAAGGGAGACAAATTGAATTCGGTTGTTGTGCTATTTGGCTCGGATGTAAATGTTTTTCCATCTCTTCTGTAAAATATGAAGCATTAAAGCAGTGCAACCTTGTTCTATACTCACGTTTGCTTAATCTTCATCACGTGAATCCACTGTTGTAGACTCTATTAGACCTTGCCTTGCCTCTTAAGCATGTAATATCTTTGCCCAATATTCTTATTCTATCATAATCCCAACTCTCTAATCTATTTGGCAAAACAATGTCGAGGTTGACCGGCGAACAATGCGGAAAGCAGGGGATCCGTGGAGGGGGTACAACCCGACACGCTGTGCAAATGCTCTCGGTCAGCTTGCAGCGGCTCAAGTAGGGGATGAATCAAATATGAAAAATAAGAAATGGGCTGGGAGGGAGCTCGAAAAAGAAATGACTTGAGAGGGTTGGACGACACAGTCGGGAGTCAAAAGTCAAGAGTCGGGAGTCGGGGTCGGAAGTCAAGAGTCGGAGTTAGAAATCAGGAATTGAAAGTCAAGAGTCGGAGTCAGAAATCAGGAATTGAAAGTCAAGAGATGGGAGTTGGGGGAAGGAGAAAGGAGTGATCCACGTTGGTATTGCCTCTACAGTCACCCGCATGATGTCGATTTTGCAATGGCTTCAAATCTTGGGAGTCGAATGAATGCCCATTGATGCAGAATCTCCTTCTGTGTATAGAGCCACGTTCTCTGTCCATCTGTGAAGCTGCATCTTATGCCATTGTTAAAGCCGTCTGTGTTGTTAAACTTCGTCTCGTAGGAAGTGCATCTTCTCCCTTTCCTCTATGTCCCAAGACTCGAATGCAAAGTTTCCACTCCAAGCAAAGCTGTTAACTCGCCAAAGTTTGGAAAGTATTTCTTTTAAAAGCTTTGCTCTCAATGCCCAGATCCTCTGTATTTACAACTTTTTCGATGCTAATTTAGTGTTTTCTCGTGAAATATCCTTCCCTGGACGTCTTTTATTTTTGTTGTTTTCCCTTCGCTACAACATTTTCCATTGGTTGTCCCCTCTTCCGATTCTCTCTACTTCTTCACAAAGCGATCTGTTCTCCTCCCTATTTATGTTAATGGAGGCCAATTAGGTAGTATATAGATATAACCTTGAGCCTCCTTGTTAATTTAGAGGCAGTTTAAAATAATGCTCGACAAGAACTTAAAAGTCAAACCTTAATTTCAACATGTCCCACAAAGTTGCTTGTTTATTTCTATACCTTGTTATTTGAGATTGAAAAATGCGATGTGCCCAAGTTCAAACATGGATGTCAAAGGGCGTATTTGAAACTTCAAACCTTGATAGTGAAATAGAAATGGAGTCTTATGAAACAAAAATGAAGAGAAAATTTCCTATTCCCAATATGTGAAAAGGAAAAGGTGATTATGATGAATGTTAATGCAGATTGTTCAATAGCTTCTTTTAGATCTTTCTTAGGCGTTTCCCATTGTGATTGCATTCTACACCATGTTAGCCTTTCACCACGGTGTTCGTTGGAGATTGAGCTATAGCTTCAAGTGGCTTATAAGTGTCTCAACTAATCTTTGTGGGAGGGTAAATATACTATGTCGTTGATTTCATCATAGATTTGTCCCTTCTTCCTCCTATAGGTTTAAAACATAGTAGATTATAAAGAAAGACAATCATAAATAATACATAATAATTATCAATAAAATAGAAGTTCCAAAAGACTATCCATGTCGATTGGATTTTCTCTTGTTTAAGTAGGTTACCTTGGTTTTGGCTTTCTTTGGAACATGCTTTTGGCCTTTTTCTAGAGCATGTTTTTGGTTCATACACAAACAATTTTGCGTTTAGAAAATAGGCGTTTTGAGAGAAAGGAAATTGATGTTTTAGGGATCTTTCACAACCATACTAATGAGACTCGATAGATATAAAAAATCATAAATAATAACAAATTTTAGGGGGAAAACTATTAAAATGTATTCCTTATCAAATTAACTTAAAAATACATTTGAAATTAATCAATTTGGTGTCCCAGATTTCACCCGAAATCTGGGACTACCCATTTGAAATTTTTTCGTTCTTTTTAAAATAACGGGTTTTTTTGTGTTTTTATTGCGGAAGATGTCTCGTATTATGTTAAGATATTCCCGAGTGAACCATATGAGCCGATTTACAAATACCCAAATGCTGAAACTCGTTTTATCCCTCCACTTGTTTTGTCTCCGGAAATTTTTATTTAATTATTTATTAAATAAATAAAGCCCCGTTTGAAGTAAATTGTGCTCCGGTTGAATCATGTTGAAGTTTTGCATGCCAGTATCCACACATTTCAATAGGATTTTCACTAGGAATGAATTCAAAGCTTTTTTTGTGACTTCTGGCAATGTTTTTTGTTTTTATTTATTTCTTTTGCGTTTTTCTCCGATTTTCCCCGTGGTCTTTCTGTTTAATTCCCCTGGGTCCGTTCTTTGTCCTGTATAGTCTGTTTAATTGCCTGGAGCATCTGGAGATCATTTACGGCCGCTACACCGGATGGAATCACCTCAGAAAGCAAATTTCGACCAAAAAGATGAAGTCAAGCACAAAAAGCCTCTCCTAGGCAAGTCGCACTTTTTGGAATAAATGGATCTAAGCTACAATGAGAATTTTGGTAGTGGCAGGCAGGTGAGAATTTCTTATCTGCCTTGTAGGGTACTTTTTCCCATGAAGTCAAAGTCACTTAAGTTGCAATGGGAATATTAGAGGTGACAGAGGTGGGAATTTCTTACCTGCCTTATAGGGTAAAAATTCCCATTATAAAAGAAAATCACTTAAAGCACCAATGAAGAATTTCTTACCTGCCTTGCAGGGTAAAAATTCCCATTATGAAAGTCAAACAACTTAAGTGAAAGAGGGGATTTTTGGAGCTGCAGTGCAGGGTGGAAATTCCCATCAAAGTTGACTTCCTATTTTTGGAAATTACCCTTGCTAAAAAATGCGACCCACCTTGGGTGAATAACAATGCATTTAATAATATTTATTAATGGTTTATTCACCCAATTTTGGCGACCATAAATAGAAGGAAAGTCAATGCAAGTGGAAGAGCTAAGGAGAAGTCAAAGATGCATGCTAAAAATAAATAAAATAAATTTATTTAAAAGCAACCAGCAGCATGCATAATTGGGCGCCCAATTTGGGTGAATAAACATGATTGTTTATTAATTAAATTGCCAGAAATAGGAAGGGCAATTATTAAAAATAGTATGCTAAGGATTATATAAGCATGGGCTGCCATAATAAAGAAGCAATTAATTCTTTTTGCTAAGGATTGCAGCCTAGATAGGTTTTGGCGTCAAGGAAAGGAGGTTTTTGCATCAAAAGGTGTTTTTCATTGCCAGAGAGCTTCAAGGTTTGGCGCCTAGGGTTGGAATGGCTTGATTCTTGCTATGATAATTATCTGCATGTTGGTATATGTGCTCTGGTGAATTAAATAATATTTTTTCTTGTTTTGCATGCAAGCAAAGCCTCAAATTTTAAGGCAGCAGACTTTATATGCAGATTTTGGTGATAAAAATCAAGTATTCATGCCTTGGACTCCATCTTTGTCTGAATTAATTGTAGGTACTCATATTAGTGAAAAGAAGTTCAAATCAATGTCAGATACATTGAATATATCTTTGGAATCAGAAGAAATTGTCAGATCTGCACAAATTGATCCAATTGCAAGGGATTCCGGCGTAATTAAAAGAATAAGAGCTCGGACAAAGATTGTTCCAGCCATGATGAAGCATGATGAAAGAAAAGGATCAGCAGAATCATAAATAGCTTCCAGATTTGCTAAAGTCAATGATACAGACATAGGTTGTGAACCTATCACCGATTTAATTGTCAGACACAGATCTCATAATTGCAAAGGCTTCCGACAAAAAAATCATCCTCTTGTTTCTAACGCAGCCCATGTAGAAGTTAATGCATTGAAAATTCCTTCTAGGATCTTGTGCATCCGCTCCCAATCTTCTAGTTGAAGCCTTCATTGAATTTACTTGTATTTGCATTCACCTAGAGTGCTTTCCAGAATTTAAAATTGCTCATATGCAATTAAAAATAAAAATGATGAGTTTTTTATGGAAAACATTGCACTAGCGCATATCTTGGAGAAGAATTGCAAAAGCTTCAAGGATAAAAGGGGAAGAAGCAGTCAAAGACAATACCCGCAAGCAAATCACAGTCAGATGCTTCCAGATCCAGTTTGGTGAGAATCAAAGGAAATAATTCAACATATGGGAGTATCTCAGATCCACGGCAAAGATATCATTCAGATCATTCATCGCTAAAATAGATGAAGCAGAAGTACAATACAGGTTGGATCAACATGCAGAGTATGGAAGGAGAACAAGACTGGAAGTGTTGCAACAACTTTCTTCTAATCTCTTCTCCTCTTTCTTTCTCTTATTTTCTTCGACAAAGTAATTGAGTAATCAATTAAATTGTAAGACTTAAGTGATTGGTTTGAAAGTCATTGCTTCAATTCTTAGAAGAAGTCAATTACTTGAAATAGGTGGCAGACATGCAAAATAGAAGGTTATTTTCAGTTATAAATCATGCATGTCATGCAAAGAGGAATTCCAGGAGGGAGATTGCTAGTTGTTTCCTTTACAACTTCCACATGTGCCAATTCAGTTATAGTTTCCTATTTGTAACTTCCCCTCCATACACTATAAATAGAGGAAGAGCCTACGAGTTAAATGATCAAAATTTGTAATCAACATTCTTGTGTTCCAGACTTTGAGTGAAACCCTTGATATTTTTTTGAAAGCTAAGGAATAGAGAGGAGGCAGATTTTCGGAGAACTTTGTGTCAACGGTGCATTTGTTTCTTATTTCTTTTTAGATCTTTGCATAAACTTTGTGTTATCTTAGATCTGGATTTGAAACTTTCCTTTGCTTTGAATTTTGCATTTCTAGATCTATTTGTTTCGTCTATGTGCATGTGACCAACTCTGTTAACTATTGGTCAGGTTGCACATCTTCTTTCTTTTTTGCTCGCATTCAATTATTTCCCTCTTTTGCATATATACATTTCTTACAGACTACTTACTTGCTGCAAAACTGCCTAGCTATGGTGCATGAGCTACGCGGTTAAAGTAAAACCAACAGATAGATATTAGAAAATATAATTGACAAAATCTTACACGGGAGCCTCACCGGTAAATGAGGGAGATTTATCTCATGACTGCCTAGGTTTTTAGTTATGCAGAAAATCTAGCCAACACAATTACATCTAACATACACAAAGAAGTAAATAATGTGATATTGAATGTTTGAAATAAAAAAGTTGAAGTTGAAACTTGAGACTAGAGAGCTGATATTAAATAAGTTTTTCTTTTATATTCATTAAATTGTTTCCTTGTACACAAAATATTTAAGAAATCCATAGTGATGGCATCAACAAAAACATAATATAAAAGATACAACTAGGGTTGAGAAAGGCCGACATTTGCTTGACCCAACATGCGATGCACCATGTTCGACCTGCTGACATTTTGTATATGTCAAGGAAATAGCCATAGCCATTCTACTCCGCTCTCAAGGTATTGACAAGATCATCCTCCACAAATTTATTATCCTTAGGTGTATGGGCTCGCTCCTTCTCCCCAATGCTACAAGCTCGCCTCACAATCAACCTATGCATGGTAATGCTTTATCTAAACACAGAGTTATCATCCTCGATGATCCACTTTGATTGTGGATCATACTCGGTAATATCCCATTCTCGAAAGTAGCGAGGTTGAAGAAATAAGGAAACTTATCCTAATAAAGTAATTTTAGTGCATAAAGAAATTTATAAGCATTTTAATTATTTATTAATGATAAAATAATAAAAGAAAAAGTCACTTTATTTTTATTTCTCCTGAGTGAGGAAATGCGACCCATATAGGGATGGGACAAAAATATTAAATAAAGTAAGCAAGGGGGAAATATTAAATAAAGAAAAAGGCCTTTGAGTGGCCCTTTTAGGTGGCAAATGTGCCAAAGAGAAATTATAAAATAAGTCACCACACTTGGAGAAGGCATCACTTTTTATCATATTTTCATATCTGAAATTTGGTTGAGCTAATTGCTTTCCATTTTTACCTCAAAGGACAAAAACCCTTTGAAGTGTTGCATTAGAGGATGAAAACCCTCTATTGCCAAGGATTGAAGAACGAAAACTCTTCATCCTTTATGAGAGGGAGCTCTATTCAGGGGTTTCCATTGAGTTTTAAGGATAAATTCTGAATTTCCAGCAGTGTGTGAAGGCCCTAAGGTGCAGTTTTTTTTTCCAACTAGGGTTTGAAGAAGAAGAGTGTAGCTGATTTTTGGCATGCATTTCCAGCCAGATCTAGGGTTATCTACACCCTTGTGAGTGGAGTTTGACACATTCTAGGGCATGGTTGATCCGGATCTCATCTCCATCTTCATTGCCATATTTTTAGAGGTCATTTTCAGCTTGTATGCATTTGATTTGGGCTTTGGAAACATTTTTTCCAGCCTTGTCTGTAAGCTGATTTTCTGCAGACTTTAATAAATTTTCCAGCTCTTCTTCTTGATCTGAAAAATTATATTTTTGGTGTTCTTGCATCTATAATAAATTCTGAATTGTTTGGTTAAAGATTTGGATGATTTTCAATCAGTTTTGAGTATCAATCATCTCCAAGGCAAGTCACATTTCCTTGTAGAAATTCAGATCTGCATTATTTTTGTCAAGTGTACCTTCTATAAATTGTTGTTATAGATTGGATTTGCAGCTGTTCCGTTTGGGGGCATAATTTGTCCATTTGGGGACATTACATACTCTAGTTCAATGGGGCATAAATCTTCCACAACCTCTACAATCTGCTTGCGATGGAGGTGCATGTTGTAGTGCACAAATACATTGACAACCTATGTGCTTTTTGGAGTGTATGTGCTTAAACATACTCCAACTATGCTCACAACCTGAGGCATTGCATGGTTGGCTTGGCACTCGAATAGCAATCCTCTGAAGATTTGGCGTCTTAGTGGAAAATTGGCCCCACCATGCATCTATAATGATAAATATTAAAATATTTGCAACGTCGATTCCAAAAATACAAAAAAAACATTAATATTCAATGACAAAAAAATGGAAAAGATTAAACTTAAAGTTTACCTAGCTAAGTCGTCGTCCTAGCTGCCTTGCAAATACCTTGAGCAAAGAGATCCCCCTAGTGCTTGTTTGCAGATCCCAATCCCAGACATAATCTTCCCTCTTTTCTACAGATTTGTTTCCATGGCTTCTATGAATGTGTAGAGGCTGCTCATAATGTCCTCGTCAACCTTAAAGCTCTCAAGGAACTGGAGGTTGGGTTCAAAAAGTAGGCAAATGCATAAAGTGGCTTATGGAGTTGTTTTATTCATTGTTGGTCTATGATATCCCAAATGGTTTTGTACTTGTTCATTTTTGTGCCATAGACATTTTTTTATTTGCTCTTTGGCTCAGTTCACACAGTCACATATATAGCCTATTGCAGAATTTTCTCAATCAACGACATGGAAGAGAAACCAGTGGCTCTGTTATAAAAATTATTTAAAAATTTGATTCTATTTTAAGACTCTCACATGAAGAAAAATTTAAATTTAAATTGCAATATAAAACAAAAATTGAAAATTCTAGATACTGAAAATGACTTACATCTGCAATCTTCGTTGTTGGCATCGAAAAGTGGGACTCATCGAACACCTGCTCTACAACATCAATCCCAGCTGTGGTCGTTAAGTAGAAAGTTTTGCTCCATTTTCGCTACAAACATTTGCTTCAAAAAAAGCCTTTTGATTGGTAGTAAAGATTGCAACAGCATGAAGGGGGTTATAAAATGGGTTACACCTGGTTGGACCAGCTCCTTGCTTTCTTGAAACTCTCTCATTAAAGAGAGGACCCAAGCATGGTTGTAGATGTACTTGCAATTTGTAAGGTCTTGCTCCACAATTGGCTTGGCCCACTCCATTTTCCCAATGTCCTCTAGCATCAAATTGATGCAATAGGCCGAGCAAGGAGTCCAAAAGATCAAGGGATGTCTCAGCATTAGTACTCTACCTGCAGAAACTTAATTTGTGGCATTATCGGTGACTACTTGAACCACATTTTCTTGACCCACCTCTATATAGCTCCTTCCAAAATGCAACATAAATAATCTACATTTTCAATCCTCCCCGAGGCATCAATTGACTTCAAGAAGACAGTTCCATCTGTTATCTTTTTCTATCAGTCCATCCATTGGACATGATAATGCAACCTTTTTCCTCCAAATAACCTGCTGCTCATCAATGATTGATTTTACATCTGCCATCTTCTCTAACAAAATTGGGCCCCTTAAATCATCAAGAGAAGGAGCTTTGAACCCCAACCAATAACGAGGATACAACCCACTAATAGTTGCCAATAAGGAGACCCAAAAACCAAAAATAAAATGTAGTCATCAATATTCAAAATTAAAAAATAGATTTTAGAATTAAAATAATAATAAAAATTCATAAAATATCATAATGTAGAACAAAATATAGACTAGAAATACATAATATTATTGGCTGCATGAAAATGAGTGTTACAAAAGTACCAAAAGTCACTTAGTGCACTTTCTCGTGGCTGTGTTTATTCTTGTTCCACCCCATGTTTTCCAACGATGGTTGGGAACCAAGAACACTATGTGGCTCAAATCAACTCCCCAAATTACAAGATCTAGGTCCAATGCTACTAGAACACAATCCAGGTATTGAAAGAATAGAAGAGACACATATTTATTGATTTTGATTCATCTTTTTTTTTCTTGAAGCTCTTCAACTAAGGTGTTACCTCCCTTGACCCCAGGCTCTATAGATGAACACATTGCAATGTCATGTCGGGGTATGTTGGCAAGGTGATATTTTAGGCAATTAATGTTGCCTCCTAGAAACTCACCACTACAAAGATTTGTAAAAAATGTGGCCTTGATTCACACCTGCATTGGCATACTTCAAGGCATGGTTTTCAGTTTGTTTGCTGCTCCTAACATGGTAAAACCAAAAACCTACATTCTAGAAAAAAAAAAAGTGATGCATTTTGTAGGGTTAAGTTTTAACCTAGGATGCACGGATATGCCTAGGCCCTTGTCAAATCCCCCTTGATACGTATCGGAAACGGATATGATACGAAACGGATACGGATATGTGTCTGATACGTATGGGATACGTCACGGATACGCACAGACGTATCTTGCAGTAGAACACGTCTTTTTCAAGTTTTATTTCATTTTTTTTTAATTTTTGACTTTTCTATTCCCTAAAACATGAACAATGAAATGTAAAATCTTAAGTATATTGTATGTTTTGAAAATTTGAACATGGATCCTAGTATATTTTTCAAATTTCAAGTTTTATTCGTATTCATATTGACATGATATTCGTATATCATATGTATGGCAGCCACATGATCAATAAAAATGCAAAGTCTTATGTATATTGAATGTTTTGAACATTGATTCAAGTTTTGTATGACTATTTCAGTTTTTATGGACTAAAAATGAGTAGATGTACATATTTAAAAAAACCCTTGGATACAATACGTTTGTACATATATATTAAAAATTTATATATATATATATATATATATATATATATATATATATTAATTTTTTAATATATATGTACGGATGTATCCAAGACATATCGTATCCAAGGGTTTCTTAAAATTGACGTATCCGCGTATCGTATCCGTATCAAACCGATTCTCGTATCCGTATCCGGCAACGTAGATTTTAACTTGAAAATCTCAAATATAGAAGAAAAGACAAAGAAACAAATATACAATGATAACTGTAATATAAGGAAAAGGTAAGAACGTAGGTATTTTTTATTTTGTTCTATTTTAGATTTATATTTAGATTCTTTGAAAATTAAATAGAAAGAGTGAAGATTATTGCATGAAGAAGAAGAGGAAAAAAGGTTAAAAAAAATGAGAGAGAGAGAGAGAGAGAGAGAGAGGTGTTCAAGTTTTGATTCATTTACCTCTTGTAGATGCTTGAATGTAATGTCCCCAAATGGACATATTTGACCCCCACTTGGATTTTAGGCAAACCCCAAACACTCAAATACAATTTATAAAATATATAACAATTTAACCTCTGTAGATCTGAATTTTAATCTGAAAACTGCGACTAAGGTACAACATTAAACACACATAAATCTGCCCTCGTACAAAGAGATCTTCACTCCAATTTGTTCTATTGCATTTATTAGACCAATATATGAAGAAACATATAGATTTAAATTTACCAAGAGGCTGATATAAATTTATTAAATCAGCAAAACAGGCTGCACTTATAATTAATAAAGAGAGTACCTTTGAACACCAAATATATCTGAAAATGACCAGATTTGATCTCTAAAAATCAACTTTATTGATGTCTGTCCAAAACAGATCAAAAGCAACCCTCAAACATTCCAGATTTGCATAGAAATGGGTCGCTCCACATGAGGAATACAAGCATAAACACAGCTGCAATTATTCTTCAAACCCTTGATACAAAGATCTGCAAAAATCCCTTCAAACAGCTGCTGGAAATAACTGAAATATCCTTGC
Source organism: Taxus wallichiana var. yunnanensis (assembly GCA_018340775.1). Classification (NCBI taxonomy): domain Eukaryota; kingdom Viridiplantae; phylum Streptophyta; class Pinopsida; order Cupressales; family Taxaceae; genus Taxus; species Taxus wallichiana. The sequence goes on along the minus strand of CM031238.1, from coordinate 197,064,779 downwards.
AAGCACAATAGAATCCCTTGTGTAGAGATCCCTCACATACTCTTGGGGTTTTCATCCACAAGAGAGTTCTTCTAAGGGTTTCCGTCCTTAGAAATAATTCAGACAAAGCTAAAAGCTTCAATTAAAAATCAGAAATTTAGAAGATGATCAAATGTGTCTCTACAAAGGCAAGTCGACTTGCATAAATGCAACCAATCACCTTTCTCTGTATTAAATGCTTCTTTCCCTCCAAAAAGCTCTCCTCATGCAAGTCGCATTTTCCTTGGGGAATAACTTTTTCTTTTTGCCTTTTCTATTTTACCTTTGCCTCCAAGCAAGTCGCACTTTTCCATAAAAATATTTTGCTAAGTGCTTTATTCTTTTATTTGCTTTTTCCATGTTTATTTTATTATTAAGTCCATTAATTTATTATAAGTGCTTTTTATAATGTTTTTTTTTTTTTTTTTTTGCACTTTATAATAAAATAATAGAACTTAAGTCTCCCTTTTAATTTTCTCCTTAGCCGTCGGGAAGACAAAATAGGCTAAGGGTCTTCGACTGGGAAGGGGATATTACATTGAAAGTGTTCACAAACAACCAGTTCCTTCTATTAGCTTCACCAATGCACACAATTGCTGTTAATCACCTCTTATCCAACCCTTGCACTTGAACAATCAACTCTTTTGAAGCGAAAATAGAAAATTAGAATGGTGTGTGAGTGAGGAAAGTGAAATATTGAATGGGTTCATGAAAATAATGTATGAATGTGTGAATGGTTGTTTGTGTGTTAAAGTAGCTTTGAGTTTAGATATGTGTGTTAAAGTAGCTTTGAGTTTAGATATATGTGTGATAAAGTAGCTTTGAGTTTAGATAGTTTTGTATCCTTTTTTACTTTATTTTGGTTTTATCTCCGTTTAAATTAAAAAAATAGTACTCACCGAGTCTAGACACGAGATTCACCCTTAAACTCAGCGAGTTTGGCTACTTTTTGTGAATTTTTGTAGAGATGGACTCACTCTTGGATTGGCAAGTCCTCCCCAAGGTTTGTTGAATCTTGTTTCTATGTTCATGATACACCATTAGAGTTTTTTAAACTCGCAAGTCCCACATCTGGACTTGGGAGTTTGCCAATTTTTATATAAATTTTTGTAGACAAGCTTGGGCTTGGATTGCCAAATCATTGCTATGAAATGATGAATCTTGAATCTATGTACAAGACTGTTGTTGGGATGAATTGGTGAAAGGATTGCATATATGGAGCTTCTTTTATGGATAACTTCCTACAAGCAAATGAGGTTGGGGATACCTAACAAGACGAAAAATTTCAATAATTCCCACTCATGATTGTGCCCAACTAGCCTAAAGCAAGTTGGAGAAAAATTAAATAAAAATAAATAACTCCTATGGGTTGGGCCCAACTAGCCCACAACAAGAGGGAATATAATTAATTAAAAATAAACATCTATGGGTTGGGCCCAACTAGCCCATAGAAGAGGGAATATAATTAATTAAAAATAAACATCTATGGGTTGGGGCCCAATTGCACATGAGGTGGGAAGGCCTAACTCGTGACCAAAAATATGTAATTAAAATTTTAAATAATCAACCATTCTCAAAATTGGGTTAAAAACCCAAGAAGAAAAAAATAATCATGTAATACAATTACATAAGCTGTCCCAAAAACATTTCTATTTCTGTGGATGAGGGCTTCCATCATTGACCTAAGCTAAGGCCATCATCCCTATATAAATTTTTAGGATGTTTACATGTCTCCAATGCTTCCCTAAGATGCCACTTTGTGAGGTGCTTCTCTTTTGCAATAACTTTTGGTTCTTATACGAAAACATGGTGTGTTGTGGAAGAAGAGTGTTCCATTTATGCTTATTTGTTGACCCCGATGAGGTGTAGATCTGCAGAATGTTCATTGATTCTTAGTCCGAGTGGATCGACTGGTCTCCTATAAATGATTGCTTGTAAGAACACAAACTTAGATAGACCTCGGTGCCTCACTTTGCTCTACTTGGCATTGGTCATGCTCTTAGCTGATTTAAGAACTTTCTTGAGTGTTAGAGAGCATAGTTGGAAAACTTGCAGATTACTCGCCGAGTCCTTGAGTAATCGCCAAACCTCAATGCAAATGAGTAAATTGCCAAAAAACTCGCCTTAAAAACTAACTTCATGGGTTTTGGCAAGTACTCGCATAAAACTTGACGAGTACTCTCCAAAACTCGGTGAGTACTCTCCAAAAACTCGCCAAAACTCATATGAAAGAAAACGCTGGAAAAATACAAAAAGAAAACATTAATAGCAATGAAAGAAAACGCTGCAAATACACGGTTTTGGCAAATTTATGTTTTTAAAAGAAATTTGAGTATTTTTTAAGTTTCACGGAAGTATTCACGAGTATTGGCCGAATATTGCTGAGTTTTTTTTTTTTTTTGGGGTTTGCAGTATTTGCAGTGTGAGTATTCCAACTATGTTAGAGAGTATAAAAGTTGACATCCCTTTTTCTCAAGGTCAATGTGATCTTGTTTGAAATCCCTTCAATGCAAGCTAGGAATGTTTGAGGTTAGCTGAGAAACTCGGTAGACTTCCGTTTTGAATCCCTTTGTGCATTTTGAAAAGTCCTAAAATCAAGAAAATTTAGTGTTTGAGGCACAAGCCAAGAAATTTGTTCATCTACAGCTTCTCATGGATGAAATATGGGGATATAGTAGATATTAGTAACCAAGGCTACGAGGTTTTATGTTTGAAAAGTCAATATAGTTCTCTTCAATTGTAGGTTTCGGTGCAACAAACATAATCAATACTAAATAGTATATTGTTTAAATAAATTCTGATGACACTATGGAGAGCTTGGATATGCCATTGATTTGGTTAAAGGTTCTTTGTATCCTACCATGCATTGCATGTCACCGACAATCTAAAAATGAAGAGATCAAGAATTAGGTTTAGATTTGATCGAAAAAGTTTACGGGAAGATCTTCTATACCGGAGATCAGCTTTTCCCACCACGTATTGATAATATCCAATGCTTATTTACCTTCCAAGTAAGATGTAAATAGCTTGCTGTGGTTGTTTTATCTTGTTCTTGTCATTATTTGTATTGTCTCAATGCCTTGATCAATGGAATTTGTTCTTTGGTTATCGACTTTTCTCATGTCTTTTCAGCTTTATTTTCCCAACTCATAAGTTACCCAAACTAGTTATTGAGTTTCTATTCCATTCAAATATAGACACCTACATATTTCAAGGAGAGGGCGAGCAATTTCGCAAAAGACGGTATTCTTTTTACTTATGGGAAAGTCGTAAATAAAATGATAGTAATTCTTTAATATTATAAGTTTTGGTCATTTTTCAAAATAAAAGGTCTTTTATCATGTTGGATATTAGTTAGAAAATTAGAGAGGAAGCAAATCAAATATCTTTAAAGGATTATTTTATGGCAGATAGATTGGTACCTCTTTCTTCCTGCTTTATCTCTCTTGTTCTTGGGAAAATGGAAGTGCAATTTGCTTAATCAACTTTTTTATTGCTATATAGAGGGATAACTTTTTGCTGCTTTATGATACACGTTTCGGTTTTGCATTTTTAAATTTTCCTTATGCATTATCTTCCTTTCAAATTTTATTATTTTGTAGGTTGTACATAATTACTTAAGTGCACAAAATATGCTGCTTCACTTCCACATGTGAATAAATAATATCATATTTGGTTATGCGAAGCTCATGTCTGTATTTATTTGACAAGGATTTGAACCCTAAATTAGGAATTCAAAAAGTTTAAAGACATGTTCAACTTGGCAAGTAATATAATGTGATTTTAATAAACATTTGGGGACATGTTTTCTTTTTGTTGTAAATAATGTTAAGGGGGAGTCTATGGATAAGTGACTCTCCTTGATCACTTCCACCAAGCAAGGCAGCTAAAAGTTCCTTTTGAAACTTACCAGATTAATTTAAAAATCTAAATTCACATTAACACAAAATGTATGCATAAATGCTAATGATGATACTCCCTAAAGACACAAAGTGCTGCAAACAATTTCTGAGATAGAAAACATAATGACATACGACACATTATTATTCATGTACACATCACATAAAAATCACTTATATATCTTATAAATGTGGAAAACATCCCATCAGACATTTTCCCCTCATTTTTACGTTATTATTATATGTGTGAAGAATGCTATTTAACTTGCTAAAGCTGTTTTGACATGATTTTCTTGAAATTAAAATGCTAGCAGGGAAGGTATGATATTTGCTGTCCTATGATGTCTGCATGGGATCTTCACAAAGCATGGCCTGAAGCAGAACTCAAGGTAGAATTCATTACTATAATAGTGGATGTACCCACTATTTTATTTTCTTTTCATTATGCTACATATTAGGTATCATGCAAGTCTAGTTTTGCATTACATTTTTAAAAATAGTCACTGCTACATGTATATGGTTACTATGCAAGTGCATCCTGCTTAAGTCTAAATATAAGATTTAATGATATCCAAGTATAGTTACCAAATCCGGCCGGATCTGCACAAAATCCGGCCGGATCCAGATTTTCAGCTGACCGGATATATTCGGTCCGGGTCGGCCCTAATTTAGGAAAAAAATTATTATTTATTTTTTAAAATTTTCTGTAGTTTTCTGAAAAAAACAGTCAACTATCAACCTTATATATTAAAAATATAACATTTTACATTACATTATTTAAGTTTTTCATTGTATTTGTGAAATTTTCATATTTGTAAAATTCAACTCGTATATTTTGGACCGGATTTTTCCAAACTTTTTCAAGAATTTTGGATTTTTTTGCCCTCCTAAACGGATCCGAATTCTGGACCTGGTAACTATGTATCCAAGTATAGAGGCCTTACCAATTTTGTTTCATCCAAACTTATCACAACAACTATGTATTATGGTCAATGCCATTTCAAGGAAGGAGACTACTCTAGAACAGCCCAAACCAGGCTGCTTCCATATGTCTCATTGTTAGCCAACATAATGGAAGCCTATAGGAAATGACCTTAAGCATCTATCATCCACCATACATATGCACTGAGCACTTACATCCTAGTTGGATTGTTGTTGTAATGACGTGGCTAGCCTTATCAATGTTAACCATATTCTATAGTCAATATACATCTTTTCATGTATGTAATTCCGCCTACTAAATCCATCCATAAAAACCCATGCATGATTAGTGACTTTATGTCTAAGAGAACCATCCAATCTCATATCACCTAAGGCCTTTTAAAATAAAAAATATATATTTGGTTTCAGGATGTATTTCAGTGGATTGCTCCAAATGCTAGCACACAACAATTGTGCCTCATATATGAAGTTTCCAGCTTTGTATGATATGGAGCATTCATTTTCAATTTTGATGTAATATTGCATTTTTTTGGTTCAATATCCAAAATGATTGAACTTGTTATTTGGGCATTTGAAAAGTACGTGAAATTACGTTTTGAGGCGAGTCGCTTACTTATTTGAGAAGAAACCTCAAATGCCTTATGATTAAAGCATTTGTACTCCATAGTAAAGGTCACAAGGTCAAATTTGGAGGGGGTAGGGTTGTACAATACATTGAACAATATATAACGTAAATGTGGAAAAATCCTCTTGTTTGCTTCTGCAGGGGGTGTCTTATACACCAAATTGGTGTCTCGCTTGTCCATGACATTAAAAATTATCTTTACCTTTATATCCCAATAATGCCATGTTACCAAATTAATTGAAATTATTGAATTGTCCAATTCGTATAGAACAAAAGTAATATATGCTTGTGAGTCTTTGAACGGCTGAGACTTTATGCTTTTTGTAGATTGAAAGTTTCTTTTGACACCTTCACAATGTCAGCTGCAACAATTAACCATAAATTTCATGCTACGTTTTGGGGTCATTGCTTGTTTCTTCATTTCTTAAAACCTATACTTACACGTTCAAGACAAAATGAAAAGCATTTGAAGATTTATCGGCCTTACAATTGTGATTATTTATAGACTATAGCTATAAAAAGGCTATACATTAATATTTGTAGCTTTAACAAACTTCCCGTTCTTGTCGTGAAAAGTTTTCTGTTGTTTGATGGATCTAGGTAATTTCGGATGCGGGTCACTCGGCTAAAGAACCAAGAATAGCTGCAGAATTAGTTGCAGCAAATGAATTATTTAAAGAGCTATTATATGGAGATAGATTACAGAGCTAATTTGCATCAAAAATGTTTGTAAAAGCTGTGCACTAAATGTGCCTTCTCTTGAAGAAAGGTGGAGTTAAGAGTAGTCTAAAGGCTAATCTAAGTTTTTCGTAGTTGTGCCGATGATCTTAAAGCTTGAATGTGTTATTTGAGTTGATGGCATATAGTTGCTGTCCTAAACACCATTACTTTATGTGTCAATGCTAGTCATATTTCTAGTTTTCATGTCTGATTTTTTTCATGAAAGTTGTAATTATTATATTAAAATCTAAGGACCATAAAACTAATTGCAAGATCATAGCTACAAAACAAGATGACTTATCAAGGCCATCAGACCAGCATAACCTAAACAAATGCGTGGTAAGTTGCTATTTATGTAGAATTGCAATTAGGATAGCTTGCTTATTAGAGAATGTTTATTTGAAGACAGTTTTATTTGTTTAAGTTTCATTGTAATCATCCTTATAGTATCCTTATATTAAAATATGTAGCAATTAGGATAGCTTGCTTATTAGAGAATTTGTTCGAAGACAGTTTTGTTCATTTAAGTTTTATTGTATTCATCCTTATAGTATCCTTATATTAAACTATTTAGCATTTTTCTAGAAATATTTGACGTTGTATACAATATCCATGCTCCTTGGAATGAGATGTGTTCGAAAAATTGGTTACAGAAGTAGAGGGATTGGTAAAAGAGAACATGATATAACAGAACCAGTTATTCTCATTATTCATCCAAGTAGAGAAGGAATTGGCTATAATAATAATGTCTTCTTTGCACATGCATGCTGAGATACATAATTATTCACATAAGGTTTATAAGTGTGGATATGTGAATGCACAAGATAGAGTTCGAATTAGTAATATACCTTTTGATGTGAGTAATTGGTATGTGTGCTAGAGCTAATGGAAACATTGATGCTAGTCAAAATACTTTCCAATTTAGTAGTTAGCCAATAGAGTGCCGTATTATCGAAATTAAGAAGTTCCTATTAGATAACTTTCAAGAGATATCAAGTATAATGAATGTCAAAATGTGTATGCGAAATTGGCCTCAATCATTTCACAATCTTAATTCATGTTCTATATTTACTATGACTGATGCAAATGATAATATATGTGTGCTTTCTCACAAAGATAAAAGGAAATATGGGCACGAAACTGATTTTTTTGTCAATTGAGGCATTTCTTCAACTATCACAAGACATCATACGTGAATACCTTGGCTAATGATGAATCCCTAGATCAATTTTTGGGAGCTAATGTTGGTTTACATGCATGTGATGATGTGCTTATGTCTTTCCATCATGCCATGTAAATCTTGTATATTATTGTGTTTAAATTATCATGCCTAGCGAGTTCATGTACCTGATATATTACTTGTCACATTCATTCACATTGTCTATGCATCATACTTACTTGTATCATGTTGCTTATGTGCACGATGTGTCCAACCTTATGCCTAATGCGTTTTTAGTGCTTGGCATTCTTTACATGTTCCACATTATCTTTACCACGCTTATGTCCACGATGTATTTTCCATCTTTGTACTAACGTGTCGGATATGATTTCAATGTCTAGTATGCTTTCTATTTGCACGAAGTGCCTTTTATATCCATTTCCATTCTCATGTCTTCTTGTGTCTAAAGTTTTTGTTGTCTTGTCATGTCCAATGTTCCTTCCACATCATGTTTTTGTTACTTATATGTGTGGCGTGTCCTCTATTATCCATATATTTACACTTTTAGTGTGTTGCTATGATTTTTGTCATGCATCCATTTTATTTGTGATTACTACATGATCGTGATCTATATCATGCACATATTTGGGGAATTTAATGGGTTAAGACCATGCCACTTATGATCTTCATTGCTACATCTTGTGGACTAACAACTTATTGCTACGATTTTACACATTCAATGTTATGCTTCTACTTGACCTATATCTTGGGTCAATATGGAGCAATGGTTCATGTTTTCCAAAAGTATTATATTTACATAGTATGTCACTAGAAGATATCATTTGCTATATTCTATTGTTACATTAATCTATTTCTTTTGAGATATGAGATTTGTGAGATTCACCCATCTCAAAATAGGGAATATATCATGCTACATTTCTAATGGACATACTTTGCCTGAGATGTTATGAAAAATCCCGGGGACCTTCCATTGCACATCAAGACCAAAGGAGCATGTGACTTAACACATTAGTATCAAGGAATTGAAAGGCTCAATGCTAGACTACTCCAATGTTTTAACTTCATTTCCCAATATTGTTTAGTACCCGGTGACCTAATATTCCGGACTTATGTGGATGTGAGGGCCCATTGTCGAATGGCTCATAAGGTTCCAACTTCACCTCATCTTTTACTTCCTTTGATGGTATGACAAACCCATGGGAATTCCACTCGATATTGTGGACAAATGAGATATTTTTATAATTAATTTCCATATTAAGCATTTCTTATTTTTCACTCATTTGTGTTTATATAAGAAAGTGATTTTGCACATTTGGAGACTTATCATTCCCAACTCAAGATATATAGATCAACAATATTAGTTTTGATCATTATATGCTCTACTTTAAAGTGCACACATACTAGCTACGTACACACCTCAAAGTGGGACAAGATGTAGTCTCTAAAATGTTCCCATGGCCTTATTCAATGTTAGCATATGTTTGTTTATGTTTAGCTAATTTGTTCCAAATCGAATCATATTGGTACTCTTTTCAACTTCTAAATAGTAAAATCTCTTTTTATACCCCAAAACAACCCTTATTTGATCACCACAACCTCGGTTTTCGTAATGTGACCAAATTGTATGACCTTGATAGTCATTTTCTGCCTACACTTTGGTCTAATAGGCCCACTCACCCCACTCCGCTTTTATAGTTTTCATTCATTGGAATTTGGCTCAAACTCCAATATTATGAAATTTGAATTTAAAGTCACCTATAAATAAATAAACAAGTGTTATAGGTCATTTAAGACTAAAGGGAACTCTTATTTTCTAGATAGAATTCTAATGTGGAGCACTTTTGGCACACAATTTAAAATTATTTCCTTTGTTTAATTTACTATTTTTCAAGATCGTTATTTTCCACCTAGGGGCACGATAAAGTCATATTACATTGAAGACACCCTTATATTCACTTCTTTTGTTCGCAACACTCTAAGGAAAAAAACAATTAGATATTGTAGGTACATGAGTCACTACGTAAGGTATGAAGGCATGGGAATGAAGGGAGAAACAATGCAAATGAAACCTATACCATATTTTAGGTTTATACACTCCATTTGGACTATAAAGTTTAGTTCAAATATTGTCGCCCTACAACATTTGATTTAAATTTTTTGATGTCAATTTTGAAAGCTTGATGTTAAGTTGACCCATTTCCATGTTTGGGTTTACGTCAAATTGTCGATGTCCTATTCATGTGAAAATTTTGACATACATGTTGATTCTTCAACCTCCATCATGCCCTATTGGGTCCTAATTTTGATGCACATTCATTTATTTCGATATCTATGTATGTTGAAATTTTGATATAGTTTTTTTCCCCACCTATAGTTTTGAGTTTTGTATTGCTTTGACATCAAAATGCCCACGTCCTTTACATAGCACACGTTGAAATTTTGATGCACATTATGTATTTTGATTGGACATACAAAAGAAAAAAATCACTAATGGAAATTAGTTTTTGAATGAAAAGGAAATTTCTCTTCCACCTTATAATTTAATAATACAAAAAAAAATATTTTCAACCAAACATTAATTTTGAAAGTAATGCAACATGATAAGTCAAAGAAAAGTAAACAAATGAAATAATGAATGCTAAAATACCTGCCTTAGGAAGATAATAAACAATCCTTCAGGTATTGGGTTTGACAATCCAACCATATTTATTTATACATTTAATTAACTTCAATTCAAATGGTTCGTAATTTCTACTTGGGATTTTTGATTCATTTATGATTGTGTGTTGAACAACATAATTTAAAAATGCTTGTGTGAAATGGTAAATTATGTAATATGTGACACGAACAATTACTTCACAAAATGACAACATAACAAGAAGTGTATGATAATATATATATGAAGTTTCACATTATAAAACTAATAAGTTCACAAAATTTGAATTCCAATTGGTGAAATTAAGAATATTATTCAATAAAAAAGCTTAGAGGAATATTTTAAATTTACGGATGCTAAACTTTATATTTGATAAAGAATTTGTATCATAGAGGATTTCTATTGTTAAGAATTGCTAAATTATATGAGTTTAGTGAAACCTATAGTACCCTACATTGGTAGGGACTAATAAAGAGACAAGGCAGTGATATGGAAAATTCTGTCAAAGATGTTGTTCATTGGAGTAAAGTTTTAATAAGAACACCAAACATTATAAAAAAACATTAACCTCAACAGGATTAATTTTCCCTTTGGATGCAAATTTTTGTAACTTGCTAGTGACATGTGTAATGTGCTTTTAGTAGAGAGGCAAAAATGCAAGAGGTTGCATGGAGCTACTACTCTTGAAAAAAATATTAGGGTTGCTAATAATTATTAAAGATATAAAGGCTTCATATTTATTTGTCTTTATATTTGTAGACACTCAAATTTGGAAATCTATCCTTCGACACTTTGTTGATCTTTACATTACATGCTTGGATGTATAAATACACTCTCCTCACTCTTGCTTAGCACATGTTAATAACACTCCTTGCATTTTATTATGTTTGGACACATCCTGTTGTGATCTCGAAGTTGAATTACATGCGAGGATTTTTTTAGTGGTGAAAATTCGTAATATGGCGAATATTCCATTTTATAAAAAAATTGAAAAGACAATTTTTGGCGAATATTCAATGACATGTTCGCCTAAAAATTAAATTTTAATTTTTTTAGGCATTGACTTCACCTACCTCTTTATAATATCCCCTATATAATTCTATATTATTCGCGGGTAGAACACTACTTGTTAACTCATTCTGGCGCTAGTCCACCTAGGGCATATCTATTATCAATTACATAACTTGCGAAGCAATTGATTCCAGTACACAAAAGTACATTTTTTTAGACAAAAGCATTCAACTGACGTGTTGTTGATTGGCGCAAAGAAGGCTATGTAGACGTGCGATAAGAAGGCTTTGAGGATGGGCGACAAGAAGATTCAGCCGACAAGAAATAAGAAGGCTCTGTAGACGGGTGACAAGAAGGCTGTGTGGACGGGTGACAAGTAGGATACATTAGCAGGGCGACAAGTAGGATCTATTGACGGGCAACAAGCGGGATCTTGTGACAGGCAACAAGAAGGCTCTCTTAATGAGCAACAAGAAGGATCTATTGACGGGTGACAAGAAGGCTCTCTTGTCGAGAAACAAGAAGGTTTGGTTGTCGGGTGACAAGAATAACCTTCTGGCGCGTGACATGATGAACTATGTTGTTGATGTGCGACAAGTTTCGTTTGTTGATGCACGACAGGGAATAATGGAAGCTGCTAGTGCTCAGAACACCCAACAAGTTACAAAAAACTCAAAAGTCTTTGTTCAAGTATTTTGGAAACTCTCTTTGGTTCAGATATAGCAACCGCTAGCACCCATAGAGCTCCCACTGAAATCAATCAGAGCACAGATTGTGTGGAAGGTGTTATTGAAGTGGACATGCATTCTGCTCAATATCATCCAAATGACACCTATAATGATACCATTCAGGGCTTGAAGATATTCCAGTAGTGTAAAATGTAACACAAAATTCAAATGTAACTAGTGGTTCATGGAAAAGGAAACCTGATGATCGTGATATTCTGAAAGCTCTGCACGTAAAAGTAAAACTGTGAATATGAACAGGAATATGTGGACGCTTGGGAGGACATACAAGTTTGACTGGGCTGCAAAATTTCCATTTATTGAACCTGTACAACCAGACTAATTCTGAAGAAATTTCATCGGAATGTACATGTACAATATGTACGTGGAAATTGGGAAGGTAACAAAAATGCAACTGAAGTTGGACACAATTGAAAAACACTATGGAAAACAATATTTCACTTTAACTGGGGAAGATGGACTAGAAAATAAAAACACACAGATGGAAAACTGAAAAATAATGCATGCATGTGAAATATGTGGCTAGAATATGAGGTTGATCAGAAAAGACGTAGACTTCTCGTAGAAAATGGCGGAACGATCACAACGTAAATTGGTAAGATGAATCAATCAAATTTGCATGCTAAACTCATACAATTTTCTACTTTATTCCACATCCTTAAGAAAGGAAGACCGATTTCAGATTTCATCGATTTCAAACCTTTGTATCAATATAATGGAATGCAGAATGTTCCCAGTCTCACTAGTCAGACAACAATGCATGGGAAATGGCTAAATGCCTTGCTATGATTGAGAAGGAAGATTTGAAAGAGTGTGTAAAAAATGCAAAGTTTATCTCTTTGTCAATTGATGAAGTGATTGTTGTTGACAAACATTGCATGGGTATGTATCCATGTTTACACTTTAGAAAATCATATGAGGAATTTGCACCTATTGGGTGTTCATAAAATGGTTGAAAATTACAATGCAGAAAACCTATATAAACTAGTTATTTCTCTTTTGAAAGAAATTGTTGGCATGATTGCGAATAAAATTGCTACGAAGTTTGGTATGTGTGTAAGCGAGATGGGGCTTTAGTCATACTGAGGTCATAGAAGCTGGGTTGTATGTTCGATTGCAAACATCAGTCACCCCTTATATGCTAGTAATTCACTGTATGGCTCACAGAATGAATTTAGCATATAAAATCGTTAGCAAATACGAAAATGTTGCAAAAGTAGAAGACCTTATAAGAGAACTGCATGCCTATATGGCAAGTAGCCCAAAGCAATTTCTTGAGTTTCAGAAATTTTCCATAGGTATTACAGATGGTAAAAACTTGAAGGATGTTGAGACAAGGTGGATTTCATTGTATGAGCTGCATGCAGAGTGCGTGAGGAGTATCCTTCGTTGGTTGGTTTCATACACAAATATTGTCATGAAATTGACAGGGCGAGGGACTTGTTGTTCCGTCTAACTGATTTGGAGACATTGCTTACATTAGTAGGCATTCTTCCAATGCTTTCAGAGATCAATACATTGATGAAACATGCATAGGGCAGATTAACCTATATTGTTGATTTTATACGGATGAGAAAAATGGTATGTATGAGTCTTGATGCCTTGTACACTTCCTCGGATAGTTTTGATACACTGTATTTGATAATTGGAAAGTTTTATTAGATTTTAAACATCCCAATAATTTTTTGAGATTTAATATCCATGATCACATATGTATCCATGTTAGCGGGAAAGAGATACCACTGCACATTCTGCAAAAAAGTAAAGACGTTACATCAACGGAAAAAGAAGAAGTTCCTGTGACATGAATCTGTTTGATTCTGTAGTAATTAAAACAAGAATAAAACTCAGAAAAATTGCAGAATCCTTAGCATCAGAAATTAGAGAACGTTTCAGCCAAGACAAAATTCTTGAAGCCATGGGTGTGATGAATCCAAATTTTTGGAATATAGAAGGTGGCCGTGCTGATTTTGTAGGTAAGATTTTTCATAAATACATGGGTACAATATTGGACCATTTCAGCAATACATCAGAGGTCGAGGGTATTGAAATAAAAGGTATATTGAATGTTGATTTAATAAAGACTCAATCAACTAATTTTGCAATGACAATGAGGTCACAGTATAAAATCTTAGACGAACCTTCAAAGAGTGGTGCTATTACAAGGCTCTGGCGAAAAATCTACCAAAGTAGTGTGTTACAGGAAGACATTAGTGAATATTTTCGGTTGTACGAGTTGTGCCAAACAATGATTTTGGGATCCGTGGAGGATGAAAGAGTTTTCAGTGCTTTATCTTTTATTAAAAAAAGCGAGAAGCATTAGATAAAAATATCAAAAGTTTCATAAGGTGTTATGTTTCTCACTACTCTTTGGAAACCTTTCCTTTTGATAGAGCTATTGCGCATTGGAATTCCCTTGTTGAAAGAAGAGGTGTAAATAATACTGCTACAAGTCCAAGTAATCTCAACGATGAGACTGGAAGTGGTGCATCTTCAAACTCTGCGGATGTAAATATTGAATACAAAGAAGCTATTGAAAATGGATTATTTCAGCTTTAAATAGGTATCACCTTGACATTACACTTTAACTGTTCTTATTTATTCAATTTCATATAAATAGATTCTAATTTAATTGTTTATAGTTTTACATAAATACCATTGTAATTCTGCAGATGCAAATATTGACAGTGAGGAGGCTATTTTTGATCTGTAGTTATCATCGAAGATGTTACAGGTATGTATATTTACATTTATTCAAATACTATCATTTATTAAAATTGGTATTTTTAATTTTCAAACAACTTTGATGTTGTATTTTGCAAGGTCTTCAAATCTTAGATCTAGATTACGCATATTACGCCACACTTGGTGTTTGAGTACGATTGTGGTCCACTTTGCAATGCATTCTTGATATTTGTGTCACTTTCGATATGAACAGGTTCTGGTTTACTTTTATTTGCTTAAGTTAGATCTGGTTCCTACATTTTAATCTCTTTATTTCATTGATGTTTATGAAAAACGTGAGTTGACATCCATCAAGGAAGCTATCGCTTCTTGGGATTGAGATTATCAAGCAAGTCACCCATTTTTATTCTAATCCTTATCCATTTTCATGTTGAATTCTGACAATAATCGAAGGTCATCTAGTTTGCTCAAGAAGACGAGGTATTAAGATATTTGTGTCATACCACATTTTTTTCCTTTAAGGTTTGTCATTTCAATTCAATATAAATGTTTGAAATTAAATGTGAAGAAATGATATACATATTCTTAATTTTCTTATAACAACTATCCATTATCATCATCTAGTCACACACAATTCATCATCATCCATATCTACTCTAATTTCATTATCAAGACATCCACATCCTATTTCCACATAACACCATATTCTAAATGAATAAATGGATGATCCATTCTAATGTCATCAAAAATATTAGATGTCATCACCCACATGTAATGATAAATGTAACTATGACCTTCATTGCAAGAAGAGATAATATTGCATAAAGTTTAAATCCATGAATCATGATTATGCATCATACATCAATGAAATATCCATATAGAAGTTCTATATAAAAATATAAGTGCATACAATTCATCATCATCCATATCTACTATAATTTCATTATCCACATATTATAACCACATCTACTTTAATTTCATTATCTAGACATCCACATCTAATGATAAATGTAACTATGACCATCATTGCAAGCAGAGATAATATTGCATAAAGTTTAAATCCATGAATCATGATTATGCATCAAACATAAACACCGTCTACAATATAGAAGTTATATATAAAAATATAAGAGTATACAATTCATCATCATCCATATCTACTCTAATTTTATTATCCACATTCAAATGAATAAATGGATAATAACTATAACCACATTTACTCTAATTTCATTATCCACATTCAAATGAATAAATGGATAATAACTATAACCACATCTACTCTAATTTCATTATCTAGACATCCACATCTAATGATAAATGTAACTATGACCATCATTGCAAGGAGAGATAATATTGCATAAAGTTTAAATCCAAACTTCAAATTAAACAAATATCCAAGTATCAACTTTCATTCTTCTATATATAAAATATTTAAAGTTTCAATTTTGAGGTTCCCCAATCCTCAAGGCTCAATCCTTAACATTTTCACCAGACCCTATTGTATTCCTTCCCTCAATTATCCCCGAACTAATCAGATCCTCAACAGTCATTTCTAGGTTCTTGATGATTGCTTCTTCTTCCTTTGTAGAATCTCCATGGGATGTCAAAGAAGGATCTGCCGTTGCCTTTGCTTTGAATAAAATCTCAGGGTCATAGCCATTCTCTTTAATTATCCACTTAAGTGTATTGTTTTGTTTGTTAACCAAAACAATATTTTCTTTCATCTTAATTGTTCTTAGATAAACTGTTCTTGGTCATTTCAAGTGAACTTGGAACACCTTAGCTTGACTCTTTAAATTTTCATATTTCAGCTGCAACAAAAAGAGTGAAGTCAATTAAACATATTAAAAACTAATTTTAATTGAAATTAATAAAAATTCTTTTTTCAAACTGATTATACTTACGATAGCTCTATCTCTTTCAACGTTTGCAATCGCCGCCATCTCCTTGTCCTTAGACCATTTATTGAAATAGGCATGGGCCTCAGCACTGATATTTTCCAATCTATTTAATACTTTATCTAAAATATTATCATTATAGGTGTTGTTATATGTGACAGTCCCACTTTTAGCTCTAATGAATAATGCATCCATCTTCGCGGGTTGATTTTTGACTGATTGCAAATAAGCTCTCTCTTTGCCAATGGTTATCATAACGACTTACTATCTCAAATATTAATACTTTTTCCCTTCTCTCCCATTGAATGAGCTCATTGATTTGAGGTGTGATAAATTCATTCATGTGGGATTGAAAATCATAGCCAATCAAGTTCTCCAAAGGAAATGTTGGCAAGTCATCACTATCTATATCAGAAGAGGATGATTTTGAAGGAGAAGTATGGCGGATTTCAGTTTGAGCAACGTTTGTTGCATCTTTTTCCTTTTGGGAGCGTTGATCCTAAAAGCAATAATAGAAATTCATATTAAAATTAAAATTTAAATGTTAAAAATTTAATTAAATTTAAAAGTACATTGAGATGGAAATATACCTGCTGGCCCTAAATCATATCATGTGTGTTGAAAAAACCAGTTGGGTCACTGCTATCAATGCCCAAATAATCTTCATCTAAATTTATTTGATTCAAAATTGATTGCCCTATTGCAGTGGGACAACTAGCGAGAGAGAGGGTTGGAATAGCGAATGAGGAGGGAATGTTTAGTGTCCCGCTAGGGGCCGGAATCAACGACATGCGTTTACCAATGGTCTTTTGTCTTGAACCTCTTGTCGGCATTTTGAATCGTAATTGTATGGTTGATTGAGTAGGTGGGGTTTGCAGATTTTGAGTAGAAGACAAAGGATTGCTATCAACTTTGAACATCAAGAACCAAATCATTAGAAATTACTAAAAATATGTAAAAGTATTAAAAACTCACAAAATAAATGAAGTCATACCTTGTTGAATGGGATTTTGTTGCGGTACAAATTGATTGTGTAAGATGGGGGTTGTGACAGAGTTTGAATGGATTTGGTTGGAGCTGAAGGTGGTAATTATTGCTTAGATTTGACAACTGCACAAGATTTTACCGAGTGATTTAGCGATGCTTGCTTTGAAGCACGCATGTAGTCGAAAGTACTGCAAGTGTAAACTACATGTCAATTCAAGATGGTAAATCATTAAATGGTAGAATCAAAATGTAATCAACCCTACTTTGAATGTTAAGGGTATTACATCTCTATCGTTTCGTTAATGCAAATACTTGGCCATCAGCTGATGAGCAAACTTCGATTTCAGATTGTGATTCTCCCGAGGCCTTAGCATGTTGTTGGCCTCTTCCTCTCGTCTGACTTTTTTCGTGGAAGTGACTCCAGAAATCTTTTCTGCATACAAAAAATATTCAATTAGAAAAACATAAAAAATGACTACACTTGGTAAATACTAAAGATGGAATATGAACGATTAAAATTTTACTGTTGTTCCTCAAGTGGAATTGAAAAATTCTTCATTGTCTCATTTGTGCAAGTTGGAGTTGGTTGATTTTTTAAATTATAGTAAGCCTCATAATAAAGAGCTAGGAGATAGTTGGTTGAATGAATAACTGGTTTTTCTAAAATTGTTGCATTGTTAATGTCTGCCTTTATCTTGTTTGATAGAAATGTGCACCAGTCAAATTTTTTATTTCCAATTGTTGCAAGAATGTATGCAACAACCCAATTTGGAATGTCAGTTTGTCGACCTTGCATAATAATTCTGGCTTGAAACAAAGAAATCAAGGCAAGAAGAAAGTGGTGTGCAACATCTTGCATATCCACTCCTCGTCTTGATTTGCTGACATGAGCTATAAAAGTCATTGGAATCATAATCAATTTGAATTAATATAAAAAACATTCAAATGAGAGCAAATTAGACTTACAATCAACATTGAAACCATAACTAGATTCGAGGAAAATCTTGTCATTGTTAGTGAGGGTTGCTTTGGTTGTTACTATCAGCACATTTTTAAATGGGAGGCTTGTCAATCAATGGATATCAATAGGTTCAACACCAAAAGAGAATGTACGCCGATCTTCCAATGTAATAGTAAAATTATTATTTTCTGTATTGTAGGACGAAAGCGGTAGTTAAGAGTCTAGTGGTCAACCTTAAATTGCGGCATGCTAACAAGCCCTTGGAATTCGGATGCTACTATGGAATTCTTGTATTCTGCATTCATTTCTATAACTGCATGTATGTGGGGGCACATGGTGCTTATATTGAATCTTGCCCTTGGAGGCTTTGGGTGTTGGATCCTGGGGTTCATCTTGGGCACCAGAAGCCATGACTTTGATTGTGATTGACGTCGACGTACATACGATACCTGCAGAAAAAAGTGCTCGGAGAAGGAAAAAAATTAGTATCTAGGAAAGGAGCATGAAAATGAGGGGTCGGGTTGGTATTTATAGGGAAAATTAGGGTTTTGTGGCAATTTTCACCGTTAGCTTGATTGTTGTTGGCGTGCGACAACAAGTGTTGTTGACGGGTGTTAGCGATCCATTCTTTGCGCGGCGACAACAAGGTGTTGTTAACGGCCGAAAACAAACCTTGCTATCACGTGACAACAAATGTTGTTGATGGGCATCAATAGCATGCCTTGTTGTCATGCAAGCAACAAGGTTTTGTTGACACCGTGAGGAACACTTTGTTATCGCGCGATAGCAAGGTTTGTTGTTACCTGTCAACAACTCATTGTTGTCGCATGTCAACAAAACCTTGCTGTTGCGCAGCTTTCACACTTACTTCAAGTCTCTTGAACCTGCCAGGTGAATATTTCCTGCAGAAACCTACGAAATTTTTCCTTTGTTGCGAATGCGGCCAAAGGAATATTCATCGGGGATTTTCCACCTCGTTTTTGCTAGAGGCTTTTAAAGTGAACCTTGACTACATAAAATAAACCTAGAAAGATCCATGCGTAAGCCTAAAAATTCAAAATATGTTTTTCTCCCTTGGTCCACAAATGTTAGTTTTGGGCCGGTATTGACATATGTCAACCCTGGCCCTATTATATGGTTTTGACCGATATGTTTTGAGCTAATTATTTTGATTCCAACACATTCTTATGAGTAAATACACCCCCTTGGTTGGTCTTTTATGACATAATAACCTTCCCAAGCATATACAAGAAAATAAATCCAGGGTTCATTTTAAGAAGCCTTCGGTAAATTTGAGGTGGAAAATCCCTGGCAAATATACCTGGAATGAATTTCATTGGAAAGGAGAATGTTCCTCTGTTTGGAACGAAATTTCTACTTGCGATTTCTTTAGGGAGGCATTGGTTTTCTGACGGGTTTTGGTTTGTTGACACATGAAAAGTATTCTCTTGATGCATGGTTGATGCGATAAGAAAAATGTAGACACTCGACAACGAGAATTATTGGCGTGTTTCGTGCAAGCATTGGTGACACACGCAGGCGACCCATTGTTGTTGTATGACAACATTTTTGTTGTCATGCGCGTCAACAATCCTTATTAACAGCGTTCAAGAAAACCGGTTATCAAGCATCACTATTTTTTTATCATGCAATAGTAATAATTCTTTGGGAGTCGAAAAAAAAAGTGTTGTCGTAGCGACAACAATGATTGTTCACATGTGTGATAATCTGTTTGTTGTCAAACGATAGCAACTCTTTTGGTCACACGTTAGAAAACCTTGTTGTCACGTGACAACGATGCCCTATTATCGTACGTCAAAACTCCAAAACTCTAATTTTTCCCTATAAATATCCCTCTGGCCCTCATTTTCATGTTCACACTTAGGGATCGTAACTTTTTCTCCATTATTCTAGTGTTACTGAGTCTCGTAACCTCGCTCCTAGTACCTCAACACAAAACATCCAAACACAATACAACCTCCAGGTCTCAAATCTCTACCTCACGTCATCATGGTTTCTCAAACTCAAGATCAAACATAAGCTCAAACTAAATAGGAAACCCCTCATGTCCTACCCAAGATTCAATACAGGAGCTTGATGTGCCCGCACATTAATGTTTTTTTGCAGATGAATGAAAATTACAAGGATTGGGTACAAGCATGTGAATTTGAAGGACTGGTTAACATGCTACAGTTTGAGATAGATCATGACATTATTAACTACCTCCTCTCCTCGTTCAATATAGAAGACATAAAATTCACTGTTATTTTTCCTGATGGTTTTACATTCTTGTTCAGTGTTGATCTAGTTGATATCCATCGATTTATAGTCCTTCCTTTTAAAGATTCCCAAATTGTAACAACCAAAACAACCCTGATTGAAGATGATAATATTTACCTCAAATCTTATTTCAATTTCCATGTTGATGGTACATGTAACATGCTTTCATTTGTAAGATTTTTATTTTGATATAAATTGTGGTTAATTCAACATCCAATGACTTTTTACACTAATGTCAACAAATCAAGAAGAGGAGTAGATATGCAAGGAATTGCACACTAGTTTTTGCTGCCATGATTTATTTTTTCAAGCCATAATTATTTTGTAGGGTCAGCAAATTGATATTCCAAATTGGGCTATTGCATACATTTTTGCAACGATCGAAATAAAAGATTTGATTGGTGCACATTTTTATCTAATAAGATAAAAGATGAGATTAGAAATGTTGGAATTGCTGAAAAACCAGTTGTTCATTCCACTAACTATCTCTCTGGTCTTTATTACCAAGCGTATTATAATTTAAAAGGTCAATTGGCTCCCTCTTTCTTGAGAAAAACAATGAAGCAATTGGCGATTCCTATTGAAGAACAATATGTTAATAGTTTATATTTGATGTCGGTAAGGTTATTGTCTCGGTTTTCACTTACATTACAAATATTCTTCTCTCTACTAACATTATGTACTTATGTTTGCATCTTTACTGTGTGTGCGAGAGAAAATTTGTGGAGGCCCTTCCACAAAAAAAAACAACATCAAGAGGAAGAGGCCAACAACATGCTGAGGCATCGGGAGATTCCCAATCTAAAATGGAATCTCACTCATCACCTAACCCTCAAGCATTTGCATTTGTTAAATGACCGAGACATAAGACCCTTGGGCCTTAACATTCAATATAGGTTTTTTTACACTTACCATTTAGTATTTACTATTTACCATTTCTGCTTTTGATTTTAACATGCAGATCTACGGGGTCTTCAAACTATCTACATGGTTTTTAACAAGCATCACCCACTCACTTAGTCTAGTCGCATGCATTTTTCGATGCTCAACTACAACACCCTGCTCCACCACTCCTATCACCCAAAACTCAAACACAATCAATTCAAACTCCGATGTGGCCACCATCGATTAGCGAGATGTTGTCCATATTCCTTAACAAGGTATAACTTATTACTTTTGTGTAATTTTTAACAATTTTTATATAAGTTAGTAATGATTTTGTTCTTGGACTTTATAGTGCATTCTAGTCCTTTGTCATCTATTCAAACAATGCCACCGCCACGTCCTCCACCAACAACATCATTACGATTCAAAATGACCACAAGAGGTTTAGGTAAAAAGACCATTGGTAAATGCATGATGCCACTTTCGACCCCTAGCGGGACAATGAATATTCCCTCTAAATTTTGAACCTCTCTTTCGGTGGCTTGCCCAACACAACAAGAAAATTAGTTTTAAATCAAATAAATTTAGATGAAGATTTTTTGGGCATTGATAGCAATGACCCAATAGGTTTTTAACACACGTGATATGATTCAAGGCCTACATGTATATTTCCATTTCAATGTACTTTATTTAACATTGATACATATCAATTTCTCATCTCTTTTTAATTTTTATCACATACAATTTTAATATGAATTTATTTTATCACAAATAGGATCAGGGCACATAGAGGCAAAAAAGAGGCAAAGACACGTTCCTTAAGTGAAAGTGAAATCCCCCATACCTCTCCATTAGCAGCATCCTCTTCGGATACGAGATAGTGACCAGTTGATGTCATTTAATTTGGATAGCTTGATTGGTTATGATTGTGAAGCCCATGTCAAAGAGTTTATTATGCCTCATATAAGTCAGCTCATAGAATGGGAGTGAAGGGATAAAGTATTAATCAAAGAGATAAAAATTTGTTATGATAACCATTTCCAAAGGTACAGTTTATATGCTACAATCCAAAATCAACCTACCAAGATGGATGTCTTACTCAACCAAGCACAAGGTGGACTGTCACATATAACAAATGATTATAACGACAATGTTTTGGATAAAGTTTTGAATAAATTAGAAAATATTAATGTTGAATCCCAAGACCTATTTCAACAAATGGTCAAAGGAAAAATATTTGGTGGCAATTGCAAATGCGGAAAGAGATAGAGTTGTTGTAAGTATTATCAATTTGAAACAATATTTTTATTAATTTCTTATTTTAGTAATATGTTTAATTAAGCTCAATGTTTTTGTTGCAGTTGAAATATGAAAACTTAAAGAGTCAAGAAAAGGTGTTCCAAGTTCACTTGGAAAATGCTAAGAACAATTTATCTACATCAACAAAGCTAAAAGAAACTATTGTTTTGGTTAACAAACAAAACAATACACTTGTTATCCCAAATTCACCCCGCAAATTTGGTCAAGACAACCCCCACATAGTAGAAAATATGAAGGGAAAACGTTTCGGACCTACGAGCTCACATTCTAGAACGAGACAAAGGAAAAGGCAAAAGTTTGAACCCGAGTCAAAGCCAAAGCGGGGAGGTGGAGGAAAAGGTGAAAAATTTCCTTTTGAAAAAATGGCACAAAGGAAAAGATTGGAGCGCACCTCCCCAGCCAACAAAAGGGTGCCACAAGTCCAAGCAGAGCAACGAGGTCGCGGGAGTTTTATGGATTTTTTTATTCTAGCAGAAAAGGGGAAAAGATAAATTCTGAACCCGCAAATCTGATTTTCCCCTAATCTGGTTGCCACGTGTCCCACATTATCAAAAGGGGACCCATTTTTCAAGTTGTTTTCCTACCCTCCTATCTGGACCGTACAAACTTCGAAGGGGCATATCTTTCGACTCAGAGCTCGAAATATTGTAAATCTGACACCATTGGAAAGATCTCAGCCTCACCTACACCATGGAGGTCTAAGACTTTAATTTTTGAGGAGGTTAGGTAAAGGAAAATGAAGGAAAATGTACGATGGAAAAGTGACATGCGAGGATGATAATCGACAAGTGACCTTCCCCGTACCCGACCTCCCGAGGTCGTGTTGAGACAGCCGGTGGTTTGAAATGCGGGTGACTTAGATGAAGTCGGCCCGTAGGGATTATGGTCAATTTTCTAAGATAGAAAAGCTACAAGCGAGGATGAGAATCGACAAACAACTTTCTTATGGCTAACCATGGGAGGAT
Source organism: Taxus wallichiana var. yunnanensis (assembly GCA_018340775.1). Taxonomy (NCBI): domain Eukaryota; kingdom Viridiplantae; phylum Streptophyta; class Pinopsida; order Cupressales; family Taxaceae; genus Taxus; species Taxus wallichiana. Next base: position 197,041,001 of record CM031238.1, on the reverse strand, counting down.
CAGTGACTAAGATCTGGTAGTGTGATCTCCTGGTAGCTAAAATGACAAAGGGGAGATTTAGAGGCTATGAGCGGGTAGCATAAATTCCCTAGTGATTTATCCTCCTAACTAGAATTTAAGCGTTTAATCTAGTTATGAAGTCTCCAAATTAACTTAAACTGAAAATAAAAATTTACACTACTATTGAAAGGGAAACTAATCTAAACAAAATATACGATTGAAACATTATAATTACAAGCAACAATTAAACTACTTTATACTAAAACTAAACAAGCGAGATAACCCGGCGTGGTTATTCACCTGTGCAGATGTGTGAATCTAATTAAAAGATAGCTAATTAACTTAATTGAAAACCTTGATCCTACCTCGAAGTGAGGAACAAATCATAGTTTCTTAGAAATTATCATTCCCCATGACTTCCTGGCAATATTGAAAGCGAGCTTGACTGAAATAAAATGATTCACTACTCTATTTGATAATAAATTTGACAATTTAAACCGGAGTTTGCGAGCGAGAGGCAAATCCAGTTTTGTTGTAGCTTGTCCCCTCAGAGTGATCTCTTCGTTCTTGCATGTTCACGTGAATCCAGAAAGAGTAGGAGTATAGCAACATCAGCAAGAGAAGGCACTGGGACGGTAGTCACTTTGAAGTAAAAATGGCACGAAGCACAAGTAGGAGAGGGATAGCGCAAGTGAACTGGCTTGGCCTATGCGATTCCTAGCAGGGTCGTTGCAGCAATGATGAAATAAAATGATAAACAACAGGTACTCAAACAATGAATAATAGTAGCTTCAGAGAAATACAACGAAGTACAAGTAGGAGAGGGATGGCACAAGAGAACAAAGCTTGGCCTATACGATTCCTAGCAGGATCGTTGTCGGTGTACAGTGAGGCATAACTAAATACTCAGAATTCTAATCCATCTTTAAAGATAAAATGATTTATAAAATAAATCTAGGATCCGAGTATTGAAGTCGAAATTCAAGAATGAAGACTCAGGACAAAGAACCAATACCATTTACTTGTAAACAAGCTACATATTTATAGCACTTACTGATGAGTAGAAGGCAAGTTCAAATTGAACTCTCCCACCATTAAACAAAGATAAATCACATTGGTCGGCAAAAACATAAATACAAGCTTTAGTGGTTGAGAAATGCGGGTGAAAATTGAATTTTCACGCTTGCACGCGATCGTCGGAACATTACGGAAAGTGCGTACGGGACGGTCGCCCTACGCAGGCGCGTTGTTCTGAGACCGCCACCCAGGTGGGTGGCGGTTACATGGGACCGCCTCCTTGCTGCGGGCGGCGGTCTCAGAATCACCCGGCCGGCGGTGGTCTATAACCGTCGCCGCCCCGCAGGCGGCGGACTGTACGCGCTTTCGAGAATGTTGACGATCACGCGTCAAGCGTGAAAATTCAATTTTCACCCGCATTCTCAACCACTAAAGCTTTGTATTTATGTTTTTGCGGCTAACGATGATTTATCTTTGTTTAATGGTGAGAGTTCAATTTAAACTTGCCTTCTACTCATTGAAGTAAAGTGCTATAAATATGTAGCTTGTTTCAAGTAAATGGTCTTGATTCTTTGTGCTGAGTCTTCATTCTTGAATTTCGATCTTCAATACTCGATCTAGATTTATTTTATGAATCATTTTATCTTTAGCATGGATTAGAATTACGAGTATTTAGTTATGCCTCATCAGACATGCCGAAACGATGAGTAGAAGGCAAGTTCAAATTGAACTCTCCCACCATTAAACAAAGATAAATCAACATTGGTCGGTAAAAACATAAATACAAGCTTTAGTGGTTGAGAAATGTGGGTGAAAATTGAATTTTCACGCTTGACACGATCGTCGAACATTACGGAAAGCGCGACGGGACCGCCGCCATGCGCGCGGCGGCGGTTCTGAGGACCGCCGCCACAGGTGGTGGCGATTCTGAGGACCACCTCCTTGCCGGGCGGCAGTCTGTGCCGTCACCCAAGCCGGGCGGCGGTCTGCAACATCTCACCAAGCCGGGCGGCGGTCTGTGCGTCGCCTTGCGCAAGGCGGCGGTCTGTGCCTGCGCTTTCAGAATCTTACGGCGATCGCGTCAGCGTGAAAATTCAATTTTCACCGCATTTCTCAACCACTAAAGCTTGTATTTATGTTTTTGCTTTGACGGCGATGATTTATCTTTGTTTAATGGTTGGAGAGTTCAATTTGAACTTGCCTTCTACTCATTGCGAAGTGTTATAAATATGTAGCTTGTTTACAAGTAAATGGTCTTGGTTCTTTGGTCTGGAGTCTTCATTCTTGAATTTCAGTCTTCAATACTCAGTCCTAGATTTATTTTATGAATCATTTTATCTTTAGCATGGATTAGAATTTTGTACGATGGAAAAGTGACATGCGAGGATGATAATCGACAAGTGACCTTCCCCGTACCCGACCTCCCGAGGTCGTGCCGAGACAGCCGGTGGTTTGAAATGCGGGTGACTTAGATGAAGTCACAGCCGGGATTATGGTCAGTTTTCTATGATAGAAAAGCTACAAGCGAGGATGAGAATCGGCAAGCAACTTTCTTATGGCTAACCATGGGAGGATCAGTGACTAAGATCTGGTAGTGTGATCTCCTGGTAGCTAAAATGACAAAGGGGAGATTTAGAGGCTATGAGCGGGTAGCATAAATTCCCTAGTGATTTATCCTCCTAACTAGAATTTAAGCGTTTAATCTAGTTATGAAGTCTCCAAATTAACTTAAACTGAAAATAACAATTTATACTACTATTGAAAGGGAAACTAATCTAAACAAAATATACGATTGAAACATTATAATTACAAGCAACAATTAAACTACTTTTATACTAAAACTAAACAAGCGAGATAACCCGGTGTGGTTATTCACCTGTGCAGATGTGTGAATCTAAATAAAAGACAGCTAATTAACTTAATTGAAAAACCTTCAATCCTACCTCAGAAGTGAGGAACAAATCATAGTTTCTCAGAAACTATCATTCCTCACAGCTTCCCTGGCAATATTGAAAGTAAGCTTAACTGAAATAAAATGATTCGCTACTCTATTTGATAATAACTTTGACAATTTAAACCTGGAGTTTACTGAGCAGAGGCAAATCCAGTTTTGTTGTAGCTTGTCCCCTCAGAGTGATCTCTTCGTTCTTGCATGTTCACGTGAATCCAGAAAGAGTAGGAGTATGGCAGCATCAACAAGAGAAGGCACTGGGATGGTAGTCACTTTGAAGTAAAAATGGCACGAAGCACAAGTAGGAGAGGGATAGCGCAAGTGAACTGGCTTGGCCTATGTAATTCCTAGCAGGGTCGTTGCAGCAATGATGAAATAAAATGATAAACAACAGGTACTCAAACAATGAATAATAGCAGCTTCAGAGAAATACAACGAAGTACAAGTAGGAGAGGGATGGCACAAGAGAACAGAGCTTGGCCTATACGATTCCTAGTAGGATCGTTGTCGGTGTATAGTGAGGCATAACTAAATACTCAGAATTCTAATCCATGCTAAAGATAAAATGATTCATAAAATAAATCTAGGACTGAGTATTGAAGACTGAAATTCAAGAATGAAGACTCCAGACCAAAGAACCAAGACCATTTACTTGTAAACAAGCTACATATTTATAGCATTTGCAATGACTAGAAGGCAAGTTCAAATTGAACTCTCCCACCATTAAACAAAGATAAATCACTGTTCAGTCGGCAAAAACATAAATACAAGCTTTAGTGGTTGAGAAATGCGGGTGAAAATTGAATTTTCACGCTTGACGCGATCGTCGGAACATTCTGGAAAGCGCGTACAGGACCGCCGCCTGCGCAGGTGTGATTACTGAGACCGCCGCCACAGGCCAGGTGGCCGGTTACAAGACCGCCGCCGCCACAGCAAGGAGGCGGTCTTGTAAATAACAACAAAACAACAAGGAAAAAGAGAGAAAAGGCTAGGACAAAACATGTAGAGGCTAGACAAGGATTTTTGGGATGCAAATGTATACTCAACAAGCTTTCTGGATTCCGAACACCTTGCGAAGAGATCTTAATCATCATTGGGGCTTCCGTAACCAATTTCCGACTGTACAGTACATACAATTTTGGGTACGTACTGAAATGTCTTTGGGCCTTCAATGTAGGACTCATCTACCTCAACAAATAGATCGGATTCGATCTGTTTCCATCGTTCCTCTTCTTTTAAGGCACCGAATCAAGGAATCATGTAGTAAAGATAGATTTGGGGCATATTTTATCAAAATAATTAACAACAATGGTTGAATTTCAACCCACTTTTCTCGTTTCCCTCTCTCTTTCTTCTCTCGATCAAATCTATAAATATAGGGGCAAGATTCATTGTAAAGGGTTATTGTTCATTCTTCTTCCTTGTCCCCCTCTCTTTCTTCTCCAGGGTCGAATGTGGAGTTTAAGCCTCCTCCCTTGGCTTTGTAATGGCATTTTCTGCCTCTTTCCTATTAATGGTGTACTATGTGAACTCCTAGAGCAATAAAATTTATTTCGTGATGTGTTTTGTCCATCCTTTGCTCATTTTGTTGTCTCTTCTCGCCTCTCACCATTACAAGGTATACTGTGCATATCTCTGATGTCCATTGCAGGTTTTGGGAGCTGTGTTTAAGGGGTTTGAAATGGTGTTATGTGTGAACTTTATCCTTGGTCTGTGATGCATCTGTCCATCCTCTCCATTGCTCACCTCTCTCCATTTCAGGTAGTTGGGTTTGTGATCAGCAGTTCCCTTTTCTCGGTGCTATCACCTCTGTAGTGTAGGATTTCTTTATTTTCCCTTTTTCTCTCTCCTTGGTCCTTGGAATTGGTAGATTAGGAGTAGATAGCTGTATTTCCTTCCTTAGAAGTAGTCTAGTGCTAGGATTAGGAAGAGGAACCAACCTTCTCTTCAGGATCATTCTCATTTGCAAGTCCCATAGCTTGGGAATGATCGATGTTATCTGCAAATCACACCAAATGACCCTACCTTAGAAAAGCATATCCATAACTCATTTGGGGGTCTGTGATTTTGCACTAACAACACCTAAGTAGATAATTAAAGAGAATGGCTTGGACCTAGAGATTTTGTTCAAGGAAAAGGTAGTGTAAATCCTTCTTTAACATCCCATGGAGATGCTTACGAGGAAGAAGCAACAATCATAAATAATCTAGACATTCTTTGCAGAGGATCTTGTTAGCTATGGAGTTATTGAAGCAAAGAATATAGGAGCATAATCCATTGGGAAAAGTGGCACAAAATTCGCTACAAAAACTGAAAATCAAAGTTCTAGCGGGTATGGGGAACCCGCTTTAATGATTGAGCAAATAGTCCAAATGTAAATGTATTTGTTGAAAACTTGAAAAGAGTTTATAGAACTTGAAACTTGAAATATTTGATAGTTTGAATCATGAAACTTGAATATTTGTTTAATTTGAAGAATGTTTGGAGTTGAATATACGTTGCAATGGTTTTAATTTTCATGAAATCTCATTTTTTTACATGTATTTTGATGGTGTTTATGTTTGATATGGATGTGATGGTTACGAATATAATAGTGATAGATGATAATGATGATAATCATGATTCATGGATGATGATAATGGATTTAAACATTAGACATTATTATTTCTCTTCTAATTAATACAACAAAATATTCTTCTCTCTACTTGTAAAATTTGAACTTTGTAACAGGTTTCTTCACGTTACCTCTAATTGCATGTTTCAGTTTATTCTCATGGAATGCATTTGCTTTAATGTTGAATGTTTAGTTATTTACGTCTAATTACGATATTTAAAAAATAGTATTCCAAAAATGCATGCCACAAACACTACATCAAATCATTTTGCAAATACCAAAATAAATTAAACATGATTGTTAAAACTCCAGGTATGATAGGGTTTAAGGTACCTCTAGTCTTCTAGATGGGTGACAATGCATATGTAACCAAAATGATAAATCATCCTTCGCAGCGAGCTAGATAACCATCAAATCTATAGAACTCAACAATAGTCAACACGAAAAACAATGTTAGTCTCGAAAAGTGAGAGCTTCCTCAGATGGATGTCAACCCACATTTTCGATAAAGAAAAGATGAAATATTGATTGAGTAGATGAAGGGAGAAATAGAATCATCAATGCAATGAAGATAAAGTAAAATGCAGATCTGGCCTAAGTAAATTAAAACAAACCAGAACTTGTGCATGTTGACGGTGACACAAGTGTCGAGGATGTAGTGCTCTGTTGATGGTGACTAGTGCGAGATCAGTGGAAGTCTGGAAGAGACTGAGAGTGACATAATATGCAAATCTGAACTTTTAAGGCCTTGCAAATTAGTATTCCAAAAATGCATGTCACAAACACAACATCAAATTAGTTTTAAAATCCAAAATACCAATTAAATAAAACAGATTTGTTTATAAATAATTCTATTTAATGTATATATATATATATATATATATATATATATATATATATATATATATATATATATATATATATATATATATATATATATATACTAATAACTAGAGATAATAACTAGAGCTGAAACAAAAAAATGTTCAAAAGCCTCCTCATAGTCAATATTTGCATCTGTAAAATTACAATTGTATTACGTCTAACTATAAACAATTATATTTGAATATATTAATATGAAATTGAATAAATAACAATAGTTAAAATGTAAGGTGACAAACAATAAAAGTAAGGTCAAGGTGATACCTATTTAAAGCTGAAACAATCCATTTTCAATAGCTTCTTCATAGTCGATATTCGCATCTGCAGAGTTTGACGACACACCAATTCCAGTCTCATCGTTGAGAACATTTGTACTTGTAGTTGTATTATTTACACCTCTTCTTTTAGCAAGAGGAATTCTAATGTGCAATTTCTCTGTCGAAAGGAAAGGTTTCCAAGGAGTAGCGAGAAACATAACACCTCATGCAACTTTCGAGATTTTTATCCAACCTATTTCTCAGTTTTGATTTTATAAAAGATAAAGCATTGAAAACCCTTTTATCATCTACAGATCTGAAAATCATTTTTGGCACAACTCATATAATCTAAAATATTCACTGATGTCTTCTGTAACACACTACTTTGGTAGATTTTTCACTAGAGCCTTGTAATAACACCACTCTCGGAAGGTTCATCTAAAAATTTATATTAGGACCTCATTGTCATTGCAAAATCAGTTGATTGAGACTTTATTAAATCAATATTCAGTATACCTTTGATTTTGATACCCTTGACCTCTGACGTCTTGGTGAAATGATCCATTATTGTACCCATGGATTTATGGAAAATCTTACTTACAAAATCTGCACGACCACCTTCAGTATTCCAAAAATTTGGATTCATCACACCCATAGCTTCAAGAATTTTATCTTTGTTGAAACATTCTCTAATTTATGATGCTAAGGATTATGCAATTTTTCTAAGTTTTATTCTTGTTTTTTGTATGTGAGAATAAAAAATATTATGTGTTACATGAACTTATTCTCTTTCCGATCCTATAATATCTTGACGTTTTTGCAAAATGTGCAATGGTATCTCTCTCCCATTAACATTGATACAGAGGTGATCATGGATATTAAATCTCAAATAATTACTAGGATTCTTAAGATCAATAAAACTTTCTAGTTATCAAAAACATGTGTATCAAAACTATCCGGGGAAGTGTACAAGACATCAATATTTTGACATACCATTTTTCTCATCCATATAAAATCAACAATAAATACTAATCTCTCTTGTGCATGCTTCATCTTTGTATTGATCTCCTTGACATTGGAAGAATTCCGGCAATGTAAGCAATGTTTCCAAATCGGTTAAACGGAACAAGAAGTCCCTCATCCCTCATCCACGTCAACAACATGATGATATTTGTGCATAAAACCAACCAACAATGGATACTCCACCACGAATTCGCATGCGGGTCATAAAAATAAATCCACCTTGTCTCAACATCATTCAGAAATTTTTTGGCATCTGTAATTCCAATTACAAATTTTGAAACTCAAGAAATCACTTTGGTTTGCTTACCATATATGCATGTAATTCTCTAATAAGGTCTTCTACTTTAGCAAAATTTTCATAGTTGTTAACCATTTTATATGCTAAATTCATTATGTGAGCCATACAGTGAATTGTTAGCATGTAAGGGGCCACTGTTGTTTGTAATTAAACACACATGACCTAGTTTGATGACCATGCATGGTGATGGTCCATCTGCTCTAATACATACCAACTTCATATAAATTTCATAATCATTCATGCCAGAAATATATTTCAAATGAGAAACAATTATTTTATATAGGTTTTCGGCATTGCAATTTTCAACCATTTTCTAAACACACAAAGCAGATGTGGTGTCCTTGTATGATTTTCTAAAGTATAAATGTGGATACATACCCATGCGGTGTTGTCAACTGTTGTCACTTCATCAATTGATAGAGAGATAAAATTTGCATTTTTACACTCTCTTTCAAATCTTCCTTCTTTATCATTGCAAGGCATTTAGCCATTTCCCATGCACTGTTGTCTGACCAATGAGACTGATGAATGTTGTGTATTCCATTATATTGATAAAAACTTTGAAATCAAGGAAATCTTAAATCGGTCTTCATTTCTTAAGGATGTGGAATAAAGTAGAGAATTTTACGATTTTAGCATGCAAATTTGATTGATACATCCTACCAATTTGTGATGTGATCGTTCGCCCTTTTCGACGAGATGTATGTATCTTTTATGCTCTACTTCATACTCTACTGCTTATTTAACATGCATGCATTATTTTTCATTTTTCCATCTTGTGTGTTTTTATTTTCGGCCATCTTCTCTCGTTATGATCAAATAATCTTTTCCACAATGTTTTTGATTGTGTCAAATTTTCGGCTTGATTGCATTTTTGCTACTTTCCCAATTTCCACATACATATTATACATGTACATTTAGATGGGATATATTCTAAATTAGCTGGTTATACAGGTTCGATAAAAGAAAATTTGACATCCCACTCGAACTTGTATGTCCTCCCAAGTGTCCACATATTCTTGTTTGTTTTCAATGTTTTACTTTTATGAGCATAATTTTGAGGAATATCACGATCATCTGGTTTCCTCTTTCATGAACTAGAATTTGCATTTGATTTTTGTGTTACATTTTATTGAGTATTTGTATTTGAGATATCTTGATGCACTCATGTTATAACTTAACAGAAATATCTTCAAGTTCTAGCATCTCAACAAGAATATCTTCAAGATTTGGCACCTCAAGCAAGAATATCTTCAAGCTCTGGCATGGTAGCATCATACGTGCCATTTGGTTGATATCACGTGCGCGAATGCATGTCCATTTTAATAACACCTTCCACAAAGTCTCGAACTCTAATTGATTCCAATGGAATCTATATGTAGTCTTTGGTGGTTACTGATTCTGTGTGATAGAATTTCCAAAATACTTGAATAGGGACTTCTGATATTTTTTGTTAGTTTTGGGTCTTCTCGAGCACTAGTAGCTTCCATTTTTATAAACAGAGAATTTGAACCCTTTTCATGCATCACTCAACCCTTTGTCTCACATCAGCAATAATTTTTCACCCATTTATAACCTTATGTCGTGTGTCTTCACAAGAGTTTCTTATGTCAACAACCTCTTGTGTGCGTGCATCAATAGTTATTTTTGTGTGGCAATAGACTCCTATTGTTAGTCAACAAAAACCCTTATCGCACTTTGGCAAAGAAATCTTGTTGCGCATTAGCAGAATAATCTTGCCGCACATTAGCTAAAAACCCTTTTTACGCGTCAACAAATAACACTTGTCATGCATCAACATATAGCCCTTATCACTCGCCAAGTAAGTATCTCTTGTTGCGCATTAGTGGTTTTGGATTTTCGCCGACAACAAATATGATCTACCTCGGTAAGCTAGTAGAAAGTTAATAGTATACTACTCGAGGAATCATCTAGGTTTATATAGGAGATGTTTTCAAGGTTAGGCGAAGCCGACCCCTAAAAAAATTATACTGTAAATTTTAGGTGAACAAGACATTGTCCTACTCTGAAAAAATCGTCTTTACAAATTTTCCTAAAATGGAATTTTCGCCAAATTAAGAATATTCACCACAAAAAAAATCCCTGAGTAAATCACCACTCATTAGGTAACCTAGCACTTTAAGAACTCCTCGTGTAAAAGCAATCACAAAAGGAACTCAAGGCTCCCTAAATTGTGAAATAACTCATCCACATATATTAGGGCAAGCACTCTATATAGGTATGAAGTCTCCCTCCAGTCTAGGATTCTCCATATTCATTATACAAACAAGAAAAGTGAGCCTTCCCAAGTATTAGAGCAAGTGTTAAAATCAAGTAAAGCATTTTTAAAGCACATTTGTCAAGTTTTGATTGCACTACGGTAGATATCACATGCTAAGAGAATAATGTGTAGTTTGATTCCTCTTCATAGTAGTGGTGATGTTGGCGGTGCACAGGATGCTCACAACCCACCTAGTTGTGTTTTGCGGGAACTCCTTGCACTATAAGGATTATATCGTTTGAGTAGAGTTTACAGAGCCAGTTTGAAGGTGAGCAAAGAAGACCAACACACATCGACACCCATTTCGAGGAAGGTGATGCACTCAGGAAGTTACATAAGCTGGATTCTAAGTAGGTCTAAGATTGTACATAAGGGTCGGGATTGTATGGACATTTTGGACCTAGTATGGTTTTGACTAGAATCAATTTCAGGTTCCATTTTCAACAACAAAGTATTTTTGATATCATATCGGTTTGTTCCGCACTCGGATCACCGGACTCTTCCGAGATCCACATAGAATAAACTAATTGCAATCTTTCCCTTGTGTTTTGATAGTTTTTAGATCAATAATCACTTTGAAAAGTGTTATTCTGATTTTTACAATTAATGTTGGAAGTTAATTAAATCATAATATCCACTTATAACATTATTTCATCCATTTTATGTATGTTTAATTAGAGAAAATTTTAAAATCTTAAAAAGGAATGAAAGATTTACGATAAAAAATTGAAATCAATATTTGATAAAGCTTCATTGGCCATACTACGTAAGTAATTTCCAATGGCTTATTTGGTTTTTGTTTTTTCGTATTTTTAGATGACAACTTGGGATGCCACTAAAACTTGAAGAAATGTAGAAGACACTCCACTTTCACTATATATTTAGGTGATGCCATCTATTTCACACTAGAAGAAAATGTTGGTTGTTGAGGAGGAAAATGCCCTTTTCTAAATCTTTCATTTTTCCAAAGGATAAGAGGATGTTGGAAAAGGTTGTGGACTTCAAATTCACATCTACAAATTGCATTTTCCTAAAATGTTTGAACTTCTTTTTGACAAACCCATTTTTTCATATAATCCAGGAAACATTGCAATCCATGAAACCACTTATCTTCCAGGAAATTTTGAACAGTTTACATGCTTCCACATTTTGCATATTTTTTTGCTCTAGGAATTTGCGGCTTAAACATATGCGAAATTCCCTTCTTCCTAATTATTTGGCATATGTCCATGCCCTATTTCAAAGATCATATTTTAGTAAAGGTTGGGAGCATGCAACAAGCAAAGATAAACTATTTTTGGCAAGATTCCCATGTTTGAATTATCCCTCCAAAGGAACCAATGCCAAAATATACCATGTTGTCACCCACTAACTATTTGAAAACAAAATGGGGCATTTGATAGCTCTACTATTGTTGGGTGCAAAGATAGAGACGATTATATCTTGAAATTGAATGTTATTTACCAAAAATTTGAAAATTGTACACTAGGTATCATAAATAGTTTCAAGAATGAAATAGATTTGGCGGACATATTTTAGGAATGAATTCCCATAATAAAATCATTGACTAGTTAAAGCTTTATGGAAAATGAGAGTTAGGTCCTAAAAAAGACAAATGCAACTATGATTTTAATGAAAAAGAGGCCAAAAGGACAAGAGAAGCCATAGGAATGAATTTCCATAATAAAATCCTTGACTAGTTAAATCTTTATGGAAATTGAGAATTAGGTCCTACAAGAAAGACAAATGCAACTATGATTTTAATGACAAGAGGCCAAAAGGACAAGAGAAGTCATGTCATATAATTAATACTAAAATTATACTAAGTATGGATAGACAATATGCATAAATGATTCTAATTTCACTAGTTTTATTTGTAATGTGACATCTAAGGGTCTTGGAAAGGAAAAAGATAGATAAATAAATAAATTGGAGGTAGATATTTTGACACTCAAGCCCAATTCTCAAGGGTAAATGTCAACATAACAAGCAAAGTGAATATATGTTACCTTCTCAATTATAAATGTTCGATTCATTTTTAAATTTTGATTAGAGTAGTGGAATAGAGAACTACTTAGCAAACTTCATTAATTTTATTTTTTCTTAATAAAATTATTTTAATTATAATATTAAATTTGAAATTTTTATTTATTAATACTTAAATTAAAATAGCATATTGCCTTATGAATTATTTCTCCCTTATGCATGTTTGGCCTTAATTATTATAGATTGTTTAATATTGGTTATAATAAAATTAAAACAAATAAATTTTGATGATTTTTAAGTCTTTATTAATATCAATTTGTTTTTAATTTCAACTCTTTAAAGATTTTTTTATTTTTAATTTTTAAAATAATTATTAAGAATAATACATCTCATTTAAACTTTGACATGGTTGAATAAAAAAATAGTATAATCTTTATAACAATTTAAAACACAATAAAAATTCATAATCTTTAAAAAATAATGAAAAACATTTTCATGAATTATAAAATATAGTATTTCTACATTTTTATGAGTTATTGGAAAAGAGGATATAAGGAGAAAAATCCCCTCGTGTACAAAATGGATGTTGTTATAGCTAACAATGCAAACTAAAAGGGAACTATTTATAATACATTCGAGCAGAAAAATATTTGGATGGAAATAACCCAAATTATGTACATGAAAACCTATAAATGAGTAGACATCTAAAATATGTAGGTGGAAAATGTGTTATTTGTGTGAGAAAAGACACAAGTGTTATGTGTGAAAAGGACATGGAGAAAGGATCGCCTCTAATACATGATCAAAATATATAAAGAGAGTTGCAATTGTAAAATTATTAAATAAATGTATGCTTTATTTAACATATGGCATTATTTGTATGAAAAGGCACAAGCAATGTGTGTGAAAAGGACATGGATGAAGGATCCTATATAAGGAGAGCTGCAATTGTGAACTTAATAGGGGTATATGAAAAAAGCAATGTATGATCTATTTAAAAATAGCACAAGAAGAAGTTATCACCTACAATACAATAGATATAGAGTACAAGTGAAGATAAAGAGTTTGAAATTGTTTATCTAACATTTTAGATTGTAAAATAATTAGTTATAGTGTTTAAAAAATGGGTATAGGAGGTATTGAAAAATAGTAGATTATTTCATATTCTTGTTCTTCTACTTGAAAATTATGAATTGTTAGGGAGATTATTTGTTTTTCTTCTCAAAAGAATAAAAATGATGTATATTAGTTAGAGTAAATAAAACTTCAAATAGTTTAGTATGATTGATTAAAGGAATGAAAAGGTTACATTATTATTGTTACAAACTAAGATACTATTGAAATATATGAGATAATATTATCATTATCGGTTCAATGTTTATATTCAGTTGGTTGTTCTTATATCAGTCTTTATTTATTTTTATTTTTGTATGCAATGGGTTGTTATTACACTCTTGCATGCAAGTTTGTTGTTGATGACTACTCGAAGTCCTTTGTATATAAATTTGGTGTTGTAGATTGTTTGTGTTTCTCTTTAGTGTTTTCTTTTTCATTATTTCTTCTACATAAACCTTTCTAGATCACTCATTATTTTGTAATTAACTTTGATCAATACCAAAAAATACTTATTACGAAAGTTGAAAATAAACTTATTACCTATCAAATGTATAATATCAAAATTAAGCATATTGACTTTCAACTTCTTATTATTATTAGGATACAAGATATGAGCATTAATATTCCTCGTGAAGATACATCTTAAATATATTGAAATGCAAATGTAAAATTTCCATCAATGTAACATATGCTACAATTTGAAATCTTGAGTCCCCATAAAATACATGCGAAACTCCTTTATCTCAACACAAACCAAACACGTCAATAAAATAGTTTAAGTGGGAGTCCTCGATTAAGAATAATGACCATTCATGATCAATATAACATAACAACACAAAGTGAAAGAAAGAGCCCACACGAGTCATCCTAAAACCACAGGTTGTTTTTTTCTCTCTTCTCTAGATTAAATCTTAGGCAAGTTTATTCAAGTTAAAATGAAAGAGTTCTTCTTTATTTTGTAAGCATCTCTATTCTAAAAAATCAATCAAAGTGACATATTATTCTCCTTGAATTAGGTACAATTTTTCAAGTTACTTTTACATGTATTTAAGTGGTAGGTAAGATATATATGCTTACGGATGAATGGTCAAATTTTCAATTGATTTCTTTATATGTACGCTTATTAAATATTTAAATCATCTTAGATGTAATGAATATAATATGAGGAATATTTTCACTCATACATCAAGGCTTTCACTTTATTAGGTCTTGATATAAACAATCTTTTGTCATCTAATATTTGTATTGACGCATTAGATCTATCTAGAAGAGAGATAAATAAAGTTATTAAAAATAAGATCTCAAAAGTTACGTAGGGTCCAAATAGGTAGAGCCTCGGTAACTTCTTTCGTCATGCTTTCATCAAAACCTAAAGCAATATTACAAATGATCATATCTTAACTTTGAGGATGGGCTCAACCAACTTATAATTTCACTCTAAACTACACTAGGATTCAATTACTTTGTAGTTTGATAGTTCTATTGGCACAATTCATAGTTTGTTTACATCATATTCCTCGGGACCATCATATTTATAAAAAAAAAAACTATAGAACTTAAAATAGAAAATCATTTTGTATTTAGATGCTCTATTTACCATGAGAGAAAGGGGTGGTTTTTAATCATATTCAAAAATTCATATCTCTTTGGATGTCCATTGCTTATGAGGATCAAAGATGTTAGACTCTTTTCTTTTAAGAGATGTTTGATCTTCGACAACATCTTGCTAGAGAATTTGCTTTCATAATACTTTGCACATGGAGAATTTCCTTTCACTCTCCTTATTTGATTTGGAAGATCGAGTAGGAATAAACCTCGTGTTGAGTTTCTTGATATGAAGATTTGTGTGAGATATATATATCTACTTTGGTGTTTGATGTCCTTTTAATTTTTGTTCTCTTTTGGGTTTGCATGTTTTTACACTCGTTATTTACTTTACATTATACTTACCCAATCCCTTAAGTCAATTTTGATTTTTGCTAATATTAATTACGCTAAGAGGCGTAACCTACAATGGCAAAAGGGTAGAGAGGGGTCTAACATCGTGGCCATGAAGGGAAAATACCAACCGACCTTATTGTAACATATCTATTTTAATAAAATTATACTTTATTAAGCATATATATATATATATATATATATATATATATATATGTGTGTGTGTGTGTGTGTGTGTGTGTGTGTGTGTGTGTGTGTGTGTGTGTGTGAGGAATAAACAACAAATATGAGCCCAACCAAGAGGACAAAGGAGGAAAAAAACATTAATAGATAAGGTCTAGAATTTATATGTTATTTTTATTGATTATTTAATTGAAATTTCAGCATCTCTTTATACATTTTTTTCTCCTGAATCGAGTTTTTGTCTATAAAACCTCCCATGTCAACTTCATTTCTCATGTATTCCCAACATTCCCTATTCACTAGACCCAAACTTAATTGACTCTACCATGCCTTGTTATTGTCATCACCCTTAAGCATAGATAATTAATTATATAATTGTTTCTCTTGGTAGACATTATATCTGCCATATGTTTAAGAGCTTTGTAAATACAATTATTGTTTGAATTGGTCTAAATTGATATTATATAGTCTCAAACATTGATTTCTTCTATTATCGGATCCCTATTAGGGTTTCTCCTACATTCTACGAGCAATTATGTCTCAATTGAACTTAGGTATAAAGATTGACTATATGAAATCATAACTATAAATATTTCAACTTACCTTTTTATATGTAAAATTTCCTTTAAATAAACACCCACTATTTGGAATCAACACACTTACCTTTACTTGGTATAGACAGCCAATCAATAACAATAAGTGTATATGTCATCAACTTATTTTTCTAAAAGAAAACTACATCAATATTAACGTATCAAGACGAATTATCTTACTAATATAAATTTTATATATGTTAAAATTTCAATTATGTATCCACTATATAACATAAAACTTTTCAAAAAAATTTGTCATTTTCAACGTTATATAATTGTTATACATAGATTATTTTTCCATAAGAAATTTATATATATCTATAAATGATTTATATCTACATAAATAGACTCACATTTATAAGTTATTTGATCCAAATTTAAATCTCGCCATAGCCAATATAACATTGTAACCTTATATATAAAAACCAATAGATAAAGTTATCAAACATTTGTAAATTTAAAGATTAAATTTTAAATAGATGTACATAGTATGTCTTATATCCGAGTTGTTGTATTTGTATGCAATAAATATTAAATGATTATACTATGTGTTTACAAGTATGGCTCATTTGAGAATGAAGTTTTAAAATGAAGAACAAAGAAGAGAGTATCAAAGAAAACAACAATGAAAATATCATAGCCAATACCACATATAAAATCAACAACAAATGGTAGATTCACAAATAGAACAAAAAAGAAGAATTTTAAATGATATTGATAGAAAAAGATTTTCATAATGTAAGGAAAAGGTGACGGTTGAAGAATTAGAAGCATTAAAGAGACAAAGTGAAAATAAAATGAAAATATTTCGCAAACAAACATCTCAAGATGAACAATATGTATTAAGAATAAGATTATATAGACAAAGGAATTCAAATCAATTAAGCGGGAAGAAAGAGAACATAGAAAAATACTTAAATAGTGTTTCAAAGGCACTATCACCGATCAATTTTTAATTTTGACATTGCTTGTGGAGAAACAAATTTGATATTAAATTAATGTGTGTTCAAAACACTAGAGAATGCATCTTAGGGTATGGTGGATGTTGATATTGTAAACAATGCACAAAATAATTGTAAACAGAACAAACAACAACACAAAATAAAAGGATAAAACTAATGCAAAACAATGACATAGAAGATGATTCAACATTGCAACCTAAAAGAAGGAGACAAGTGCAATGAGTGGAATGCTTGGGAGATATTTGAGACATTTTGCACAAAATTCATATGTATTTTTTTGAATAAAAGCCTCTAAGATATGTAAATTACCATCGATGAGTTGCATGAGCATATGGATGATGTGTCACATTCACATATAGCTAATTGTTTGATGTGATTCCAAATATATTTGATGGCTACAAGGTCCTATTGGGGAAAATGTCATGGTGAATTGATTAAAATGTTGCATCAAATTAGATCACCTATCATTTTCTTCACATTGAGTCTGCAACTTGATATATATTGGCACATTTCGATTACTATTAAAAATATTTATTTCTTCATATTATCTTATGTATATTGCACATGATTTGGAAGATTTTCAAAAGCTTCTCTTACTCTCATTTAGTTTCATATATATTAGACAATTGAATTTTAATGAAATGTTTCATATTAAATTATAAGCGAGAGCATATAATTGTGTCCCACTTTTTACAGTTTGTGTACTTTCAGAAAAATATGTCTTACAACCAAAACATAACCAAACACATATAAAATGACCAAACATGTATTTTTAAGATCTTATAAATACAAAGGTGGAGAGAGAATTTACTTGATTTTTTAAAGTTTTTATAGTATTTTTAAATATTTATTTACTAGTCAAATTTTAAAATATTTTTGGCCACCAAGTGGGACACACTTATATGCTCTCCTCTTGTCGAGTTTCTCTCTTCCTTGTGCTTTATTTGGTTCCTTATTTTGAGTTAGAAACATAGTACAGTTCTCATGATTACTATGGTTTTGGCTTCTTCTTTTATGTGGCCCCTCTTGGTCCTTAAATTGGGTCTCCCAATATTTTTAGACCTAAATTGTTATATTTTCATACATGTCGTGTGTCGCCACGCATGTCAATAGGGTCGTAATTTGAATTAAATAAATCTATAATTACATAAGTACATTTAGGAAAAGTATACAATGAATGAGAAAGAGTGGATCATAAAAATATGGGAATTCATTTATTTCAAGTGCATCCTTATGCCAAAAGAAAATTTCAAGCATTTTGAGAAGAGAATCTACCATTTACTTGTATACATTAGGTCATTGAAAGTTATAAGGGTTAGGACACTCGCATTTTACTAAGAGGGATAGAATTTACCCATATTAAGCGCCTCTAATTTGTATAATTTTGCAAGGTGTTGTGGTCACATAATTACGGTTATAAGGAACTCCAAGGTGAATTCCTAGTGATCCACAATGAATACACAAAAAGAAAGTGAATATTTTTAGCTCAAGAGGATTCAAATATTATTTTGAAATGACATATGACACACATAGATAGTTTCAAAAATGTACTATGGTTATGATAGAATGATATCATTTTAGCGAAGTCTATAGTTCTAGAGAAGTATACATTTTTGGCATCGTTTCTCTACTTTCTTTAATTTCCCCTTATTTACTTTTCCTTGTTATCTAGACTTTCACAAATAATTTTGTATGTTTTGGATGGATAGCAATAAATTTGTGATGATCTAGATATTAGTCTTAAATCCCCTTTTATCAATTATTTAATTCTACTATGTTCTAAGAATATTCCTTTATATAACTAGTTCTTATTTATTGAGTTATATCTATTTAGAAATGCAATGTGGTTTGGTTGGTTACAGTGTATTGTTACTCTTAAACCACTTTCCACATGTACATTTTGGTCAACATGATTCACATGAACCAAATCTACATTTTTTTATTTTATGGTAAACATGGTCTCTTTGGTACCCAACCTTATGTAACATGTCTCCCTTTCTCCAAAAGCTTTTACCTTGGTGCTAATGTAAAACACAATACCCATAGATGCTACTAGCATGCATATATTAGATAAATCTATGTAAAATATGTTCAAAAGTATCATTCTTGAGGTTTCTATATTGAATTTGAGACATAAGTGAAATAGGTGGCTCGAAAATGATAGCTCTCGATGTCTTTTACATAGATTTATCTAAGATATGTATGCTAGTGTTACTAGAATAAACAACTAAAAGGTGTTTGTGAATGGTCGATAGAAACCTGTAATTATAAGCCTATTTGTCAACCCCTACATAAAAGTCCTTATAACAAATAATTGTTCATGGACAAACCAATAGACCTATAAAAACAAGTGTCATCAGTGATTTGCAAGCATCTTTTATGTGTTGATTTGGTATGTATTTATATTTAAATGATGGTGCAAAACTTTTTCAATTATTTTCTTACTATAACAAGAAATTATTTGATAAATTTCACATGTCATATTGATTAATACTTTCTTTAATAAATACTACTTGGTGACAAATAACATCAATTGATTTTCCAAACAAAAATAAAAATTATAGTAAGCTGTCAAGTGAATGTTAAATTTAAGGATGAAATTTCCTTGCACTAAGATAATCATCAAATTTAATGTTGACGATAAAATTAAGCATTATCAATGCATTAAGTCACACCCCCTTAATATTATTGTTGAATGCATATGGATGTAACAACATAATACTATTTTTAATTAACTTCTTCAAATTTTTTAAAAAAATATTTAATAAAATTCAAACAAATGTCAAAAACACAAATTTAAAATAGAAAATAACTAAAGCCATTACATCATATCCCTTGATATCTCTCTAGCCATTGCATAATTAGAAAATATAATGTAGGATATATATTGATAATATATAGTGTGTGATTGACTTTAATATAATGGAGAGAGTTTACGCTCACATATTAATACTAAAAACAACGAAACATTGAATCTCGGAGAAAGTATATTTGCTTTTACAAAATGTTTTGTGTTGCATCCAACATATATTTGGTTTTCGGTAATGTCGGCCTAATTTACCTCCAAAAGCTGGACCACGAAATCATACAAATCGGTCAACAATCCTCCATAATTTTCAAGGCTTGTTATGTTCGGGGCTACGCTTTTCTCAAAAATGAGATCAATGTTTTTAAGTGCGGTTTGGGGTGGGACTATCATAGGAACTTATGGATTTCATCACGAAGAGGAACTTGGTAAAACTTTGTCTTGAAATGTGTTTGAAGAGGAAATGTCTTCAAAGTGTGGAAAATGTTGAAGTAGGGGAAGAAGTGTATTTTGTTTTAGATCTACCAAAATAGATTTTAAAGGGTTTACTAAGTAGGATTTCCCAATCCAATCTATACAATATGGAAAGGGCATGTAAATATTTGAGGAAGAGGTGTATGAATATTATCTAAGGGAGACTTATTCGAAATACAAATGGGGCAGCGAGTGTGGGCAATGCAGCACAAAGGGAATGTCATAAAACAAATGCCTTTGTTAGCATACTTGTGCCACGGCATAAATCAAAGTATAATAGAATTTTTTTTTGACCAGATGTTGTAGTAGTAAGTGTTATCCATATTTTGCCCCCGGGTAAAATATTGGATCAGCCACGACCCCGCATGGAAAGAATTAGAGAAAACATGTTTAAATCTTGCAAACTGGTTGCAAAGGGACTCTACAATGGAATGGCGGGGCCTACGAAATTTTAAACGACCCTGTGCAAGAAGAAAGAGAAGAAATGGCTCTGTCAAGCGAACCCTTTCCTTAAATTCATCAAACAAGTTACAAATGGACTCAAAAATAAATTAGAAGGGTCGGAAATGAAGGAGCAGTGTCGTAGAGAAGCCAAGAGCAAGAAGGAAAAGAAGCGGTGAAGTTTCAAGGTCTTCGGGCTCAAAACCGTTTAGCAAAGAATCCATAATCGACTAAGTATGGAAGAGCCAACAGAGGGAGCCATGTGTCCTAATGGTGCTCCTCTAAAGGTGAATCCAAAAAAGAGAAGCTCAAACAAGCACCGCATCTCCACGTGTCTCAGGAAGAAACGGAGGCAGGGGCAAATGGTCAAACATAGTCAAAAGGCGGAGCTTCGGGGCGCGGGGGTTTTCTACGTTTTACGTTTCACGAAAAGGGGGAAAAGGTAAATTCTGAGACCCATAAACCTGATTTTTGCTCTAATATGGCTGCCACATGTCCCATATCAAAAGGGGACCCATTTTTCAAGTTGTTTTCCCACCCTCCTATATGGATCGATACAAACTTTGAAGGGGCATATCTTTCGACTCAGGGCTCAAAATATTACGAATCTAACACCGTTGGAAGCGTCTCAACGTCCTCTATGCCATGAAAGGATTAAAAATCATTTTTCAGGCCTTGGTAGGTAAAAAATGAAGAAGATTCTTCTAGGACATTAACATAGAATCCAATCTCTTCAACTACCAGATTTGATTCAATTCAATCATTGGGGAACAAGAAGCGACATATTGTGGGCGGATTTGCAGAAGGCATTGATATTCAGTGGTTGAAATTTCAAAGTGGGATTCGATGCGTTTCTCATGGTGGTTGGAGAAGGATTTGAATTTTCCCTCTTCTCTCTCTTTTCTTTCTATATATATTGTAACACTTCTCGTTTGCAAAGGAGAGACATTCTAGGCATAGAGAAACTCTGTCAAATTTGTTTCTCGATGCCATTTTTAGCAGTGAACCTTCTCCCACGCCTGGAAAATGTATTTGTGCCTCTATTCCATAAATGTAATGGTCTGTGCACCTTCTAGAGCAATAAAAACATGTTTTTGTGGTGTTCTTCAACCCTTTGCATCATTTTGTTGTTTCTCCGTGCCTCTCCCTTTCAGTCTTGGTTTTATGTGCATGTATTTCACATTAACAGGTGCATGATGTTGTGTTTCATGGAGTTTAATGGATGATTTGTAGATCTGGGTCATGTCACTTATGTCTGACCTCCCTCATCTCAATTTTTTTGTTTCTTTCTCCCTTAACAAAATATCTCGCTTTCTTTGCTGGTGTATCACCGCTTTAGTGTAGGCTCTATTTTTTCAGTTTTCTTTCTCTCCTTGTCTCCTTGGAAGTTAGATTAGGATTAGATTAGTTTTCCTGCACTGGAGTAGATCATGGCAGGTAGTTTAGGAAGAGGAACTAGCCTTCTCTGGAGATCTTTCCCACTTTTGCAAGGTCCCACACCTTGGGGAAAGTTTAATGTTATGCAATCACACCAAATGACCCGCCTTAGAAAAGTAGATCCATAACTCATTTGGGGGTGTTGTGATTTCGTACTAACAGTTTTGGCACACCCAGTGGGATAGGTTTGAAGCACCTTACCACTTCACTTCATCAGGTTCGATGTGCCCTTGGTGAAGATTTTAGCCTTTGGAGGCACTTTCAAGCACATCTGGCGACTCCATCTGGTCAAAACCCATTCTCTAAGTTGCAGACCTTTTCCATCCATTTCCACTCATTTCATCCATTTTCTTCTTCCATCTCTTTCATTTTCTCCCATTGCATAAAGGTTGTGAAATCATAACTTCATTCCCTTCTTGGAACTCACACTTACAAGAATGCAATCAACCTCAATGCATTTCCCAACTCCTCCAAATCAGCAATATGATCAGATCCAGGACCATTATGCTTACCCATATTAGTAGAGTCAAATTTAGTTTGGCCATGTAGCTTATCAAGAACAAGGGGGTGCATATAATGGTGACAGCTATGTGGATAATGCTTTGGTTTATTGGAGAAAATTCAAAAAATGGAGGCTGACATGGTTCAATAAAGGGGCATATCATGAATGAAGGCATTTGAGATTGGTTGCAGGGAACCTTGTCCATGGGAAGGCCATTTTCCAAGACATTACAGCCCTCAGGAGAAGCTAGACTTCATGGTTGAAATGTTGCCCCAACTTACACAATGGACTGAGGAGATCGAGGCCTATGAATTTGGTGCCAGGAAACCTTGTCAATGGGTAAATCCTACACCATTATCTGGTAATTTTCTCTCCACTCCTCAAGCAACACCATCTCAATTTGAGCTTCAATTTCCAAGCTTCCCATTGTATGCTACCCCAAGTGTGAAATCCATTTCTCCATCCCCTAGTCTTCCATCCCATTTCAGTTCTTCTGCCCTTTTCCCTTCCAAATAGTCATCCCCTCCAAACAAACAAGAAGTTCCACCTCCCTCCCCACCACAAACAATTACAAAGTTGGTTGAACCCCAACCTGCCACTCCTCTTACTTTCCCAAGTCCATGTTGGGAAGATACTCAAGAATCTAATCAAGGAAAAATAACAGACAATCGATGAGTTGGGTTGCTAAATTTGGGTTTACAAAGATCCCCTTGATGGTCAAGCCAATAGAGGAGGTCAAGGTTGAAGAGCCAGTGGTGGCTGAGTTTGAATTTGCAGCAGAGGAGGAGGACCATACAGTTTTAGAGGCCCCGAGTGTGGAGCAGGCTACTAGAAGAACCTTCAGTTCTTCCTCCCACTTCATCCCCTTCAAGATCTAATGTTGAAGAAGAGTTTGATCTTTCAAACTTCATGTTTGAAAGTGAAGGGAGCCATGGTGATCAAGTTACAGATCAGGAAGGCACCATGGAGGAGGTAGAGCACATGCAACAAGACAACAAGGAGGCAGACTGCCTGTCAAACTTGGAAGATTGCTTTAATGAAGAGGAGCCTGAGGAGATAACATCATTTTTCCTCCATCTTCAACCTTCCAAGCACATGAACCTGTTGCCATGAAGGAGAACATCCAAGTACAACAACTGCATTCCATAATGGCCCTCTAGAACCAAGGTTGGAAGATCTTGATCTTCCATGTTCTTCAAAGGAGGAGGAAGAGAAAAGGCAGGAGGATGTCATCATCTCTCTCACACCATCCACTCAAGAAGGTCCACAAGAAGACTCCATTTTTGGAGTTGAATTTCAGAGAAATGGGCACATCCAAAGGATCAGACCGTGCCCAATCAGGTACTTGGCTTCATTGGAGCCAAAGGAGAAACCAAAACCAGTCATGCCTACTTCAGGGCATGAGGATGAGCTACAAAGCACCAAGGATCAGTTGTCATACCTCTTCAATCCAAATGCAGAGCAACTAAAAGAGGTATTGGTTTTTTCTTCAGTTGATACTTTGGTGATTTGGGTGGAAGATCAGCTTGTAGTTAGTTTTTCACTCATCCAACCAGCCATGTTCAGTGCCAAATCAGTTGCATGGCTACCATTTTTAGGAAGGGAAGTTATTTCTCCCTGCCAGTTGTAGGTTTTGTTTGAGTTCCCTTTGCTCTTGGTTAGAGTAGAGTAGGTAGGTTTGTTTTCAGCAGAAGAAGTGCTTTTACACACTCTGCATATCCCACTTGGGGTATGTATGATTTTCAGTTTGTACATAGTTTTTGGTGTTGTTGTTTTGCTCTTGCATAGTCCATTTCAGTTGGCTTTTGGTGAAGTTCAACTCCAAGTTCAAGTGGGTTTCCAAGAGGCTCAGAGGTCAGATCTTCAAAAGTTCAGATCAGTTTCATGTTTATCAGGCAGACTCCATGCCCAATGGATGCTTCAAGGCCACTAGTTTCTTCATCTAGCAGGTAGATGTCCCTGTGAGTCGCCAAATTGTTATCCATATTTTTCCCCCAGGAAAAATATTGGATCAGCAACAACCCCACACGGAAAGAATCAAAGAAAACATGTTTAAATATTACAAACTAGTTACAGAGGGACTCTGTAATGGAATGGCGGGGCCTGTAAAAGTTTAAATGACCCTGTACGAGAAGAAAGAGAAGAAACAACTCTGTCAAGTGAACCTGTGCCTTAAATTCATCAAACAAGTTACATATGGGCTCGGAAATGAAATAGCAGGGTTAGAAATGAAGGAGCAATGTCGTAGAGAAGCCAGGAGCAAGGAGGAAAAGAAGCGGTGAAGTTTCAAGTTCTTCGGGCTCAAAACCTTTCAGAAAGAATCCAAAATCGACTAAGTATGGAAGAGCCAGCAAAGGGAACCACATGTCCTAACGGAACTCCTCCAAAGGTGAATCTAAAAAAGAGAAGCTCAAACAAGCGCCACATCTCCACGTGTCTCAGGATGAAATAGAAGCAGGGGCAAATGGTCAAAATGAGTCAAAAGGTGGAGCTTCGGGGTTGCGGGGGTTTTCTGCATTTTCATTTCGTGAAAAGGGGAAAAGGTAAATTACGGACCTACAAACCTGATTTTTTCTCTAATCTGGCTGCCACATGTCCCATATCAAAAGGGGACCCATTTTTCAAGTTGTTTTCCTGCCCTCTGTACGGACCTAATACAAACTTCGAAGGGGCATATATTTCGACTCAGGGCTCAAAATATTGCGAATCTAACACCGTTGGAAGCGTCTCAACGTCCTCTATGCCATGAAAGGATTAAAAATCATTTTTAGGCCCTAGTAGGTAAAAATGAAGAAGAGTCTTCTAGGACATTAACGTAGAATTCAATCTCTTCAACAACCAGATTTGATTCGATTCGATCCATTTGGGGAACAAGATGCGACATATTGCGAGAAGGCATTAATATTCAGTGGTTGAAATTTCAAAGCAGGATTCGATGCATTTCTCATGGTGGTTGGAGTAGGATTTGAATTTTCCCTCTTCTCTCTCTTTTCTTTCTATATATACTATAACACTTCTCGTTTGAGGAGAGACATTTTGGGCATAGAGAAACTCTGTCAAATTTGTTTCTTGACGCCATTTTTGAGCAACGAACCTTCTCCCATGCCTGGAAAATGTATTTTTGCCTCTATTCTAGAAATGTAATGGTTTGTGCACCTTCTAGAGCAATAAAAAACGTGTTTTTGTGGTGTTCTTCAACCCTTTGCATCATTTTGTTGTTTCTCTGTGCCTCTCCCTTTCAGTCTTGGTTTTCTATGCATGTATTTCACATTTGCAGGTGTAGGATGTTGTGTTTCATGGATTTTAATGGATGATTTGCAGATCTGGGCCGTGTCACTTATGTCTGACCTCCCTCATCTCCATTTTTTTGTTTCTTTCTCCCTCAATAGAATATCTTGCTTCCTTTGTTGGTGTATCACTGCTTTAGTGTAGGCTTTGTTTTTTTCAGTTTTCTTTCTCTCCTTGTCTCTTTGGAAGTTATATTAGGATTACATTAGTTTGTATGCCTTTGGAGTATCTTGTGGTAGGTAGTTTAGGAAGAGGATCCAACCTTCTTTGGAGAGATTTCCCACTTTTGCAAGGTCCCACACCTTGGGGAAAGTTCAATGTTATGCAATCACACCAAATGACACTGCCTTAGAAAAGCAGATCCATAACTCATTTGGGGGCACTATGATTTTGCATTAACAGTAAGTTCTTGTATATAGGAATGTGACATTGATGTTCATCTACACTCAACTTCTCAAGGTTGAGGTGAGATAGTTGAAATGTGGAATATGTGATGAGTGCGAGTAGTTGTAAAGTGGTAAATACAAAATAGATGGGGATGACTAAAGATCGAGATTCAAATTTCAAGGAAATTTCAATCAATCAACTTACAAGTATGAAACCTGCTTATAAAGGACAACAAAAAACATGTCTTATCTGTGTGTGTGTGTAATATTATGATTAAGGATAATCACTGCACACAATTCATGATTTATGTTGGTTAGACCAAAGGTGCTTGGTCATCTTGACAAACTCTTAGAAAATGTTCATTCATCTCTAAATATTACTCTCAAAGAGATTCACAGAAGAACGTAGATGATGCACAAAAAAGAGCAAACTAAGGATTTGGGTTTCTAACTTGGTTTACTTGATTGGCCCATTCAACTATGGATAATTACTCGATCAAAGCATTAAGTTGGTGATGATTTGTAGGGGCGAGGAGTAGCTCGTGAAAAACTAGTGCTCGTAATCCTAGGTCTATGTCTCCCTTGTATGCAGTCAATACCGATGGGTTAGTGATTGGTTCGAACATTCTCATACGAGGTCAATCCGGACTCAAAATCGTCATGTATGGTAGTCAACTTGTGAGTGATTAAAAACAAATTGAATGAATAGTCAAAGGATATTTGGAGGCTATGAACTCGGTAATGTGAATTCCTAATAACTAGGTTTGTTGTCTTAATTTTGGTTCCTAGATTACCCTAAATCCTAAGCTGTAGAAGAAAAATCAAGCTAGCATGCACAAATAAAATAAATATGAAACTAATTCAAATGCAACATGCAAACTCAACAAATCAACTACTTCAGATCAAGAAAAGATGAAAGGAAGAGAAAAAATACTTGCACTTACCGTCTAGCATGCAATTCTCCTTCCTTGATTGTTGGATGTGCTTGAGGATGATTAAATGCTTCATATTTTTGATGTGGATGCACTTGGACAGCACCTCCCCTTGAAGATTTCTTGATTGTTGATGAAGATGATGAAGGATTGTTTGGTTTTAGATGGATGATTGATAGAATGGATTGATTGAACAAAAGAGCAGAATTTTGTTATGGATTTCAAAGATGTCTCTCATGGAGGATTGATAGAATGGATTTATTGAACAAAAGAGCATAATTTTGTTATGGATTTGAAGATGTCTCTTATCGAGGATGAGAGCTTGATTTATAGCTTGTGAGTGGCAAATTGAAGGTTGATATTTTGCCATGGTGGATTGAATCCAATGGTTGGAATTGGATGAGAGGATAGGAGGATTCTAGAATGGAAAATTCAAGATTTTGTGAGGGATTTCCATTGAATTAAAAATTCAATGGAATAGTGTAGATTTATTTGAATATTCGAAAATGGGAGGGAAGAATAGAGAATCTTCTAGATTTAGAAGCCTCTAGATTTAGAGGTGGGGATGTGCACATGATTAGGATTAGATTAGGTTAATTGATGTGATTAGGATAATTAACGATGAGATTTGATAGAAAGGCTAGGTGTAGGGATGTGTAGGGTAGGCGGTAGGTGAAATGTAGGAATATTAAATTCCTATAAAATGTTAATAGAGGATTAAATAGGATAATCGATATAATAATTAAATAAAAGGATTAATGATAAATGGTGGTAAAATGGATTAATAATAATAATTAATCTTTCGATTAATTATTATATGGTTGATGTATGATAATAATAATGATGGATTAAAATGGATTAAATAGATTAAAATGGATTGGTAGCGAGATAAAGCTAAAATGTGGGGCATGATTAATGTTAATTAGTCATGTAGACATTTTAGGTGTCTACATTTTTCCCCTCTTTGAAGGATTATTCTGTAGCAATGATCGTTCAAAGAAAAGAAGAATACGATAGGATGGTAATATAATGCCCCTCGAGGGGTTAGACGGGGAGGAATGAGGTGGGTAGCCACTCAAAAAGAGAGGAGATGCCCCAGTGAGAAGACGAAGGGGTTGTGGGTGAGAGGATGAGAAGATGATAACTATAGGAGGCCCTAGTCATCGATATATGACAAGGGTGCAGGATGTTTTGATTTTGGATGCCCCAGTAAAGGGGTTGATGTTGGATGTTTGGATATATGTTCTTTGGATCACAAGATGTTTGGATGTTGTTGGATCACATGATTTTTATGTTGTTGGATCACGGGATTTTGGATTGTTGAATGCCACGAGCACGAGGGAGGATGTTTGATGGTTGGATTTTGGATGTTTTGTCATTTACGGTCAAGGGGTAAGGATTAGATAGGATCTTGGATTGATGATGTTGTTGATGTTGGATGTTGGATTTTGATAATTTGGATTTGGTATGCCCAGTACCAAGGTTAAGGATTTTTATTTTAGATTTTGGATGTTAGATGTGAAGATGCTTGGATGATAGGATTGATTGAAGATGTTGGATGGATTGAATAATATTTGATGATTGGATGTTAGATGATTCATGAAGGTTTGGTTGGATAAGGTGATGATGATTAGGCTAAGTGATGATGTAAAGGGGTGGTGTTATATCGTAAAGTGCCCACAATTATCATCATTAGCAAATTTGTTAAGATGTGACATAGAGCGGGATGCACCTATGGTATTAATACCATGATGTTTTAATTGTTAGGTGCCCCTATCCTCATATCATTGGACATATTCAAAAGAGGGTCCTCATATCATTGTACCATTATCAAAAAAAATAAAAAATGACCTCATATCATCAGCCAAAATATGATGCAAATACAAGAAAAAGATAAACAAGCGAACAAGCACACACAAAATGCATGCAAAAGTGTTTTAGATTGTATATGCATTGTTGATTTTTAAGATTTTTTTATTTTGTTGATTTTTAAGATGTTTTTTTATTTTTGGATGTTTTAAGATAGTTTAGATGTGGTGGGATGAAAATGTGACAGGGATAGGCATGGGGTTGAAAGGAGGAGGCTTTCTCCTATGAGTCCTAAGGTAGATGTGAATAGGGATTAGGGCTAAAGGTATGGTTTTGGATGGGATAAGGGATGTAGGATTAAGGGATGATTTTTGATAGGATAAGGGATATGGGATAAAGGAAATATTTTGGATGAGATAAAGGAGATTTGATAGAATGAGGGATGTGATAGGGTAGGGTAAAGGATGTGGGATAGGGGGATTATTTTGAATAGGATAAAGAAGATTTGATTGGATAAGGTAGGATATGAGATGATTGGATAAGATAGGCCCCCAAGTAAAAGGGTGGGATGATTAATGCAAGGAAAAACAAGGGATGGTTCCCCCAACGAATTATAAATTTTCACTCAGTCATAATGATGATGGGTTAAAGGAAGTGAAAAGGGGGATATGATAAATCAATAGGATCATCGATTGCCCATGGATGATGGAGGCAAAAGGATGCAGATGCGAGGATGGATGGTTTGTAATGGATGACAAATAAAAGATGCACTTAAAAGCACATGGTGTAAAATAAAATTAATCCTAGAACAAAAGTGTGACCAAGGTCTAAACAATACTTGGCAACATACAAGTGTGATGTCTCTTCGAGATCAAAGTGTGTGCAAAAGTGATAGTTAATTACCACTTGAAGTGAAGACTCAATGAGTAGGATGTAAAAACAAACTAGCCAATGTATAGGGAGTGATGAAGTCAAGTAGGTTGATGAGAGGTGAATGGAAGGTTAAGTTGTGCATTGCTCCACTACCAGTCAGGCCCATAGCCTCGATGGAGATACATCGATTCTTGTCACAACATTTCTCTACTACTAACTAGGTGTCCATAGCCTCGGTAGAGTTGTTGGAAACACCCCTAGAGAGAGTCTTGAGGTGGATTTTATTTGATATGATTTTTTTTTTATCTTTTGATTTTTGATATTTTATATTTTGATATTTTTATGATCCACTCTCTTAATACCTCTAGGGGTTAAGAATCACCAATGGCCAGATGGGTGGATGGTGATGAGTGTAGTGATGACATTATCTAGAGTGTCATGAAATGCACCCAATGATCTTCACCACAAGTTAATTAAGATGTGTGATTGAGTAATTAGATTTCTAAGATAAGATCAATCTTGGATGTTGATCTAGCAAGGATCGACCAAGGTCACACAAGTGTAATAGTTACTAATAAATTACATCACGTGTGAGCAAGATGATTACATGTTCAAATGAATGGATGATAGAGGATATTAATGGATGTGAGGATAAGGATGGAGTAGATGCAAAGGGATGAAATGAGGATGGGTGGGAAGGAAAGAACATATGTTTGCAAAAGACAACCTAAATGCTCAATCCGATTTTAGGTGTTTAGGATGTGTAAGTGGGTTAGAATATTGGGGATTAGTAGATGGATTGATGGGTGTATCAAGGGATTTGGTAGGATTGGGTTATGATGGAGTAGTAGGAGGGTCGGTGTTAGTGTTAGGTTTAAGCCCTAAGCCTAAACGATCATGATGTTTCATGTTGGAAAACATATTTTTGGCGATAGGATATGAAGTGGATGGGGAAGATGATGTCATGTGATCATAACACCTGTAGGTAGTAATTTTCTCATCTGCTATGGGACCAAATTTAAAAAATGATGCGAGGGGATATTTTCTTTGGGTTTGATTGATGAAGGATTTTTGGATTGATGATTAGATTTGGATGACCGACGATGTTTGGTCTTAGAATGGGGTCTAGATGGTGGATGATGGTTAGAGATAGTATTAGGATGGAAAGATGGTTGATAGAGAGGTACAAGGATAATAATTCCTTAGTTAATGAGGTTTTCGACATAAGACCTAAATTTCATGGAACGATTGGTCGAATGTCTATCGCATGCGATGGAAATCACAATAATAATGGTCCCTATACCAAGATGGTTTATGGAGGTTTTGATCACGTGATTTGATAATGGGATGGATGATCAATTTGAAGTTTTAGGAGGATGGAAGATGGTAGTCAAGGATTCTCCTAAGGAGACGGAGGTAGTTGGGTTTGGTAGGAAAGATGGTATGTGTAATAAGGGTGGGTTAGGTAGGATATGTGTGTAGGAGTGGGTAGGATAGGAGAGGATTGATTGGATTTGGATGTAGGTTTAAGATGTGGATTAGATGGTTGGGATTTGGATGGAAGGTTAGTGTACGCACCCAAAATTACATGTGCTACATTGGTGGGAAAACGGTTATAAAGGTCCCTAGTGATGATTCAAAATCCTTTCAAGAAGGTGTTCGAGCTCCAAAATCCCATTTGCAATATATATTTGTAGCCTAGATAGCCTTACTTATCTTTTCCTTACATTTTCCAGCTTCCCCCTTCTTTTTGTGCTTGTTTTGGCCTTCAGTGCTAGGACCTCCGCCCTGCCTAGGTGGCGGTTCGTAAACCGCCTCCTGCGCAAGGCGACGGTCCTGATTGATTTTTCCAGAATCTTCATGCGAGAAATTGCATGCGATGATTCACTTAAGTTTTCTTTTTGAACGCATTCATGAGCCAAATTTTCTAAAAATAGCTTCATTTTCTTAGTTCTCCTTGTTCCTTCTATTTTTAAATAGATTTAATGAGTGGAACTACCTCTTCAATTCCTTATGCATGAAGTAACCTTCCATCCTCCATTCCTATATATTCCATGCTTGTATTCAAGCAAAGGGCCGAGAATTTTGTGTATCTTGCATTGTTGTGCTGCCATAATCTTGCTAGGAATTACATAGCCAAGTTCAAATCTCTTGTGTTATCTTTCTTCTACTGAATTATGTCCAGATTGCCTCCAAGCTGCCATCGCTCAAGCTTCATCCTTGGACTCACAAATCCTTGGACTCACATGAACACTCAAAGAAAGAAAGGAAAGAACTGAGGGGACAGATACTCATACTACTGGATTTTCCAAAGCTCTTGCTCTTCCAGGTTGGAGTTGTGTATTTGTTTGCTTTGTTTTGTCAAATTGTCAATTGCATATCAAATAGAGTAGAGAAACAATTCATTTCAATTAATCAGATAGTTGCAAGTAGATCAAATCAATAGGAAGTTTTCCTTCAATATTACAAGGAAGTTGTGGGTGAACAATAGCTCTGTTAGAGTCATGATTTGTTCTTCACTTCTGAGGTAGGGTTGGAGAGATTTTATTTGAATTAGAGTAGATCTTAGATTTAGATTCCCACATCTACATAGATAGCTAGCTACATCTAGCCAATTATTTGTTTTAAAATTGTTTATTAGATTAGATGCATTGTCTAAAAAGTTAGAAAAGCACAAAAATATTTATTTCCATAGATTAGTTTGTTTTATTGCTTTGTTTTGATATATTGAGAAAACACCAAAAATATAGTTTAGATTTCCTTTGATAGATAGTTTATTCACTGAAAAAAATCAATTCATTTTGCATGACCATCAACGGTTTGCAACAGGAAAAGACCTACGGTTGCAATCCTCTGGTCCCACAACCCAATGGGCCAGAGTTAATAACTGACATTGACACAAGTCTGCGCTTAACAATCTTATGCACACCCGCCACATACATAGAGAAAATAAGACAGTTAGAGACCTTGAACATAGCTACTAATCAGGCCTATGACTTTTGGACTGCTCTTGGAAATAGGATTTGATTGCATGCATGACCATACAAGGGCCTCAGCCTCAACGAGTCTTTGGTTGTGACCCACAGGTCCCATAACCCAACAGCATGCTAATCAATTAGATATCAACACTAGCTTATGCACACAGGTATTCATATCCTCACCACTTCCACCTGATATTATCACACAACTTTCATTGTTGAGTATAGCAGCCGATCAGGCTAAGACTTTTTGGACAAGACCAAAGAATCACCCTTAGTTATTGCAGCTCCACTACATCTCTTGTCTCAATTTCCATGACCTTGTCTAGAAACCCATACGAGGCACTGTAGGCTACTTTCCACGTATTTCGTAACCAATCAATAGAATCTTGGTTGAACTAGACATCAATTGGAGTCTCCGAGTAGCTATCATATCAGACCCTACCATCACACCCCTTCAGGTTAGGAGAGCATTCTTTTCCTTAGATTCACATATTCTGTTATTGTGTGTCAAAGACATAAGGTTGCCCAATTAGCTTGGTCATTGCCATCACTTTCACTCTCATTTCAATTCCACACCGGCTGTCTCGGCACGACCTCGAGAGGTCGGGTGTGAAGAAGGTCACGTGTTGATTTTTGTCGTACAAATTGGTGAACTCGACATGAAGAGCTAGTCTTTAAGCATTTCCGCTTTCGTCCATCCTTTATTATGCAGGTATTCTTATACCCCCCGAATATGTCAGGATATGACAAGTATGGTCAACCCATCCTAGGTTTTGACATGTACCAGTACCAATCAAACATACCACAACAGTCACCTTCACTTTCGACATGGGCAGACAATCGCTCATCCACTCAAAATCCTCTGCTTCAGGGAACCAATGTTGGTTCTTCTGTATGCATCGAAGAATTGGATCAAGTCACTTAGACTTATCCTCTTGTACAATCAAGTTCAAATAACATGACATTCACTGGTGAAGTGAGTTCATCTCCTTGGGTATTGTTTCGACAACCCATTACCATATAATCTGATCAACTCCCCCATCTCGATGAGGAGTATTTATAACATGAGTATGCTAGGAGTGAGCAGCAATTCCAACAAATGAACCAATATTTCGACAGGTTGCAAGGACAAGGTGATGTCCTGCTTCAAAACAATAATGTTACCCCTCCACCAATTGACAATACAACCAATGAGGGGTGGAAACATCGTGAACAATTCATAGCGGGATACCATTCTCCTCAACAACCTCCAAAGGTTCAACCAAAGGTATCTAAGCAAGGTATCGCCCCGTCAACGGGTGATGTCATTTCAGCTTTGGTTGATAAAGTTAAGGAGTTAGAGCTTGCCAGAATACACAGAATTCATATGCGTTGGGCAAGCATGGGCTCCTTCCTATTCACAGAACTATGGGCAAGTGTCGACCAGCACAGAATCCGTTGGTATACATGAATACTCCAAATCATGGGGACTTGTTAACTGGGACGGGTACCTTGGGTATGCCTCCTCAAGCTACATATGGATATCTACAACAGGCGCCAGCCGGAAGTGCATTCTCAAATGCTATACCAACTGGAAAAGCAATGTTCCCTAGCTTCGTGCCTTCACTCCATATCAAAGTAATCAACCCCCTTATATGCACATGTATTCTAAATCTCCACAAGGAGACATGTACTCATACCCAGGTCCATATGGCCAATCACAGGGGATGTCATACGCCCGCCAAATGTCTATGTTGTCTGTTTCAGTAGCCAATGCAGCCCCCACCTCCCAACAAGGGTCTTCAATGGTGGAAATGTATGCAATGGGGACTTATTCTGAGTATCTCAAAGAACCCCTAGATTTCTCTATTCAGTAGTCATGCTCCCGAGACCCTTTCCTGATCTCCCGAAGTTCAAAGGGGAGGGTGATCCAAATGCCCACATCAAGGCTTATGCAATGGCCATTCGAGAGTTACTCCCATGGGATGCAATCGTTGCAAAGATTTTCCCTAAGACACTTGAAGGTATTGCTCTCAACTGGTATTATAGGATACCGGAGGCTTCAATACACTCGTTCAAACAACTAGTGTCAGAATTTATCAAAGCTTTTGATATGAACAAGCTGTTGCGAACATGAATCAGAGAATTTCTTCATATCAAACAAGAACATAATGAATATGCAGCCCACTTCATTTAGAGGTGGTGACATGTTCTCTACTCTTCCGCAAGTGCTCCAAACATGGATCAAATAGAACTTTGTGATTTGTTCCTTCACTCCCTCAACAGGGAGATGAAGGAAGAGGTCCAAAAGTTCCCATTAAGGAGCTATGAAGAGGTGCTAGAGGGTGCTCTTCAGATCGACCAAGCAGCCATTGACAAAGTGGTCGTAAGACCTACGGAACAAATGGGAAGTTAGTTACCCCTGCTCAAAACACTTGGGTTACTCCAACAATACAAAAAACAATCAAGGACCAAAGATCCTTAACAAGAATCGTGGAGTCACGACCCGTGAGTAACTGATCAACCCAAAAATCCTAACATTGTTAATCCCACCGGTATAGGTGCTACGAATAACAACATGAATAACAATAACAATGGCAACAATCAAAGAAACAACAATTTCTCACCCTCGGTAAATGTTTTGGATTTTAATCGTCCCCAACAATAGTAATAGCAACAAAGAATAGCGGCCTCACCACAAAGACAAATGTCGACTCAAGCCCTAACCAATACCCCAACCAATTCCAGAACTAGGGGCAAGGGTTCCAAAGTGTTAATTATAATAGTCAACAACCAAACAACAACCGTGGATTCAGACAACAACAAGGGACAAACCAAAGGCCTTGGGATTACGATCCTGACCTATATTGCGGTTTCCATAGGGTTTGTAGGTATGATGTAAGAACTTGTCATGATTGTAATAAGTTTTTGCAGTGGTTGCTAGAAGACCAAAGATGGTTGTTTGTCGACATGTTTCTAGCCAACCCAACTGCGCCTAGTTAGAACACATATATGGGACCGGTGTCTAGAACTCACCGTTGGGAATCTTCAATGATCCTATCCCCACATGTCCAAAGGATGGTAGACTGGATCCTAATAGTTTGAATAAAGGTATTGTAATAGGGACTCATGATCATAAAGCCTCAATTTCGTCGAACCCGCAGGTGGCACCTCCTTTGGATGGTCGTTAGTAAATGAATATTATAGGCTTGGTTACGTTAGACGATGAACCCCAAATTAACGCGCAACAAGAGCTAGAGACTATTCATCGCAGCCAATCCCGATCTATCTAGTTGTGTCGAGATAGTGTTCATGACACACTAAGCAAGCCAGTAGGGGCTTATGACTTGATCAGTGATTTAACCAAGACCTTTTCACACATTTCCTTTTAGATCTTGAAGAATTTCCCTCTCATCAAGCCGCTCTCTTAGAAGAACTTGGTCTCGGCCATTTGGCTAACGTTACCCCACCGCCAGAGGCGCAGATAAACCATATAGAATTTGACGTTTTCCCCCTAGGGCAGCCCGAAAGGGATATTGGGTTTGTATTTGACATAAGCAAAATGCCTACGGATGTTGAAATAGCTCGTAGAGGTGATCCGGCCTTGTTTTTGCAGGTTTGGATCTACAACAACTATGTGAAGTGCGCAATGATCGACGATGGGGCAACAATTAATATAGTCCCCTTCTCTTTTCTTTAGAAGTTAGGATATGGGGAGACTAATTGCTCCTCGACACGAAACACATTGAGGGGCTATGATAGTCTCAAGGCAACCTCGATCGGAACCATAGTATTACCAGTCACTCTGTAACATCCCAAATTTCTTGTAAGTTAAATTAACTACGGTTAAGTCTAAACAGGATTAGACAAGATCATAATTAGGTATAAAATTCATTTGACTCGTCATATCATGACCCATAGCTTCTGCTGCGGGGCATGGCATTGTGGAATGAATAACCCCGCAGGGCCGCACCCACCTTGATGATCCTTCCTAAAACATGATTAGGCCTTAATCATAGGTAAAATGGTTCATAAATGATAGTGAATCTTTCGGTTATTGGTATTCCGGTTATTTTATTTTAATCGGTTTGGTCGTCTTTTGTTTTGTTTGACTTTTGTAGTGTCCGTGATGAATACTACCTCTGTTTTATCTGACAATGCTATATCAAATGAGCTTTACGAAAATATTTGAATTATTATTATTTACGGACTTGGTGATTTTTCATTTGTTTGAATATTTTATATGGAACATGGAAATTTGAATAATTATTACAATAACATATTGTTGGCAATATGTGGACTTATATGATGATTATTAATTTTACCATTAAAGTTAGGTATCAATTATAAAAAATAAAAAATAAATGCATTATTAATTTGTGAAATTATATATTTAAATCCTAAAAGGATTTGGCATCTAAATCAAAAGTTTAAAGTATAATAATAATAATATTTTAATATTTAAAATCGAGAGTTTTAAAAGGAACACGCCTTCATTTGACACTTTCGAGTATGTGGCATCACGGCATGCATTATGACGCATGAAGCAAAATTTGGAAGCCCAAAAATTCTCCATTATAGTATAGCTTCTTCGTTATATTCACTTTTATTTTTCCTTTGTCTCGATTTCATTCATTCTTCTCTTCGGAATACCCGCATCAGTTTTGAGGAAAGAAGGATTCAACTTGTTGGAGCGGGAAAGAGTAAGAAGTTGTTGATTATGGGTTTACTACAGGCATGAATATCTTCTCCTTTCTCTCGCAGCATTATTTAATAATAAGGAAATACGTATTTTGTTTTAAAGGCAATTAAATGAATTTGTGGATGACTTCGATTTAATTGCTTGGAAATGAAATCTAAAAAGGAAATTGATGGATTATGTATTCTCTTAAGTTTCCTTTGTGTGGTTTTAGCTAAAC
Source organism: Taxus wallichiana var. yunnanensis (assembly GCA_018340775.1). NCBI lineage: Eukaryota > Viridiplantae > Streptophyta > Pinopsida > Cupressales > Taxaceae > Taxus > Taxus wallichiana. Next base: position 197,003,073 of record CM031238.1, on the reverse strand, counting down.
CTATAAAAAAAACCCAGCTAGGTGTTCCTAATCAATTTTTATTTTATTTTTATTCTTTATTTAAATTTGATTTCTAGAAACCCAAATCAATTTTTACCTCGGGTTTTATTTCATCAAACATTAATTTATTTGTATGAGCAAAGCGATTTTTCGGGTAGTGTGAAAAATGTTTTTACGGTATTTCATCATTTTCCCGAAATATTTGCTTCCGGATTCTAATAATTTCTAAACATAAAAGAAATTAATGTTGGAACGATCTCGATTTGGATATGTACAAGTTGACTTGCTGTAGGTATAATTTTATTACCGATTGAAAAATAAATTAGTGTTAATAGTCTATATAAGATGACTTAGTTTTTCTTAAAAGATTTCGTTACTAGAAGTGTTAGAAACTTATAGTTGTTATTCTATGTAGATAGACTTCAAATTATCATCTTGTGGTATGTGGGTTAATTTATTTTGTTGATCTCATCGAGTTACTTGAAAGAACATGTTAAAATGGTTTTATAGAGGTGTTTGTTTTTACACTTTGTTTAGTTGGATTGTTCTCGTGTGTGTGTGTGTGTGTGTGTGTGTGTTCTAATTGTTTTGGAATTAAGTTATTGTGCATTTTCTGAATCTGCTCATTACCTAGAGGGAATATGTCTAATTGGTATTTGGAAATGATGATTTGGACTATTTGGTTAAGTTATTTGTTGATTGGAAGGTAAGAAAAAAATAATAGTTGAATCATGTACCATGTGAAGCATGATTTGCTTGTGGTTTAATTAGAATTTGGATGTTGAATGATTATGGTTTGATTGTCTTAATTTTTGTGATTAAAGTGAAACATGATTGTTAAAATAGAAATTGGATGTTATATTGGTGTACATTCATAGTTGTATCTTGATGTGGAATAGGTAATAATACATTCTCCATTATATTACCATGCATTTGTTGATAAAATAATATGTATATCGTTTCATATTTTATTAAATAATTACATCAGAAATTGGAGTTAATATTCATGCCAATTCATTTTGAACTGATAACATACCACTACTCCAGTCTTGCAGGACAATTAGTCATCACGTTCGGATATGCGGAAACTCGTGTCTTGTGAAGTTTTATCATAGCATGGATCTAAATGAGATACTTGGATTTCAATTTGTAGAAGGATGATATCCCAGAATTTTGACTAAATTTATTGGGATTTTGGATCCATTGTTAATATTCAAACCTCACTATGTGAGAGTTACGGTAATAGTTATATATTTCGCCTTAATAGCATATGTAATTTATGATTTTAATAAAGTGATGATTACCTTGTATGTAATAATATCTCGATATGAGTAAATGATAAATACTAGAAGTAAGAAATCTTACTTATCATAAATTGATAAATTTATTTATTTGACATTTTTCAATGAATGAAGCCGATAGTTGGGCAATTATTGTAACAAACAATTGTCTTTAATTTTTAAATAAAATAAGTTTACTTGGTGCCAGTAGCTAATCGAAGGAATAATTAGATATACATGTTTTAATATAAATTTAATTCGGCTTTTCGGTAAACTTGGTATTAATATGATAAGATTGTAAATCCTATTGTATAGAGAATGGAAGAGTATCGTTGTAAAAGGTAATTTAAGGTTAAAGAAACCAAGCATCAGGAAAAGAGAAACTAAATGGGAAGATAAATAGATGAAAAGATCCATTAGGCATATTAAGGGATAAGTACATGTGAAATGTTGAAATAGATACATATCAGCGTAACGAGTGTACTTATCTCATGATGATCCTAGTTGGCCTTTGGCATATATCTCATTATAAACTCTTGCAAAGATAGGTTAAATTGGAAATAAAGTAAATACAAACTATAAGATCTAGATAACTATGAAAGGGATAGTTGTGAGGTGATGGAAGACTTAAACTCATAAGACTAGTGTGTTGTCTTGAGTTTAGCTGTAACCTGCACGGCAGAAAACTTTGGCCAAAGTAATGCATTGATCGTTGTCCATTGTCGATCACCTAGTCCTCCAATTAAATTAAAATTGCCATAACCTTATCATGGGAAGTTAAACACCTAAACATGAGGTAGGTAATGGTCGGATACCGAAATACGAAGTTGGAAAACTAGCTTAGTGGTAGACCCAAGGACTATCACATGGTTCCCATGACACGAAAAAAAAGTTGAGCCAAAATGCTAGTAAGCATTATCACTCGAAGTAGTGGCGAAGGGAGATCGTGGAGATCTAGAGACACCCTTCTTAGCCACACATGGCTTACACGGATGTTATCAGATAGATCAAAAGAAAAAATTTGATTTAAAGAATTTGATTAAATAAATCTTTATGAATGCAGCTACGTAATCTATTTTTATGTATGATTAAAAATCCCCATTTTCCAGTTCTAGTAATTTTGAGCATTACATTTTGGTATCAAAGCCAAAGGCTCAAACAATGGGATATTAATGGGACACACGTTCTAATAAAAAGTATCCTCTTTTATAAAAACATGAAACTTTGGCTAGGCCGGCAACAAGAGCTAATATGGCGAGTGACAGTGGGGTAAATATTGGTGACGTCGGATAATACGGCTACTAAGTTAGAAGAAATCCTTAACCTTTTGAATGACACCTAAAACTGAGTTGTTGCCTTAGAACAACAAGGTCAGGGTGGTGAAGAGAATGAGGATCATAGGGGTGATGAGCAATATGATGATCAACCTGAGCACCTGAATGAAAGGGAAAATAAGAAAGCAAGGTTGGCTGTTGAGTTAGCAAGGGACATTAAAAGAATAACTCCACCTAAATTTGATGGTACAACTCTTGGGGATGGCACTAAAAATTGTCTATCTGAAATGGAATTTTTTTTTGAGATTAGGGACTTTTCAGAGGAGACAAAAGTAGTATGGGGAGCCTACCAATTGTCTCGTAAAGCATCTTCCTGGTGGGATAACTGGAAAATGGAACTAGGAATTAATTATTGTATGATCACGTGGGAGCATTTTAAGGCTTACTTCCATCAAAGATGGCTACCTCAACGATACTTTGATCAAAATATGGTAGAATTCTAAAATCTGGCTCAAGGAAAGTACTCAGTTACATAATATTGGGAACATTTCACTCGATTGCTGAAATATGTTCCTATGTATCAAAGGGATGAGAAGTTTAGAGTGAGAAAATTTATAATGGGATTAAATCCTAGCATTGGTGGTGAGGTAGATGTTCATGGACCTACCTCGATGGAAATAGTGTTTGAAAAAGCTATCAAGCAAGAACAAAAGCTGCGAAGTATTTATGCCTCTAAAGAGGAAAATAGAAGGAAATATAACAGTTTTCAAACACCAACCGCAAGTAAACTAGCATGGAAAAAGGGAAACAACAAGTTCAGGACTGTCAATAAAAGAGGAATAATGGGTAGAACTGTTGTGAATAATAAAAATAATGGGCAACAAGGAACAAATTTCAGCCAAAATAAGATTGAGAGAAAAGGACCTATGGGTGGATGTTTTAAGTGCGGTGGCGATCATTTCACTAACAACTGTCCAAAAAGAGGATAATGGAATAACCAGCAGAATGGATCTACTACAGTAAATAAAGAGGGGAAACAACATAAGATTTATGTTGCAGTCCATAATAAGCAAGCAGAAAAGCAAGTGACTCCATTGAAACCTCAGGTAAGATTTTTGGAGAACTTGTTTCTTTTTTATTTGATTCCGGTTCAACAGAATGTTTTGTTTCATCTAAAGTAGTTGATAAACTTAAAATAAGAGTTGGGTACATGGAACACACTTAGATGTATAAAGTATGGAAATAATGATGTACATAGAGTGAAGCAATGTTTGTTTGAGGCACCACAAGAATTACCTAAGTTCACAACAAGATTAAACTTGTATGTGACACCTCTTAGATCCTATGATGTTGTCATAGGTATAAATTGGTTAAGTCAACATAATGCAACGTTGGATTGCTTAGGAAAATGTGTAACTTGCTACGATGATCAATAGACAACAACGAGTGTTGTGGTGTTAAAAGAGAGTTTGTCACTAGGCAGATTTCTGCCATGCAGCTGAAAAAGGCAAAGCGAAAGGGCTGCCATCTATATGCTGTAAAAATATCAAATTCGAGATAGGAAATCGACCCTAAAATTGAAGCATTTCCCATCCTAAGGGAATTTATAGATGTGTTTCCAAATGAGTTACCCATATTTCCACCTAAGCGTGAATTTGACTTCATTATAGAGGTCAAACCAGCAACGGAACCAATTTCAAGGCACCATACATATTGAAGACAAGCGAATTAGTTGAATTTAAAGCTCAATTACATGAGTTGTTATCCTTGGGTCTGATTAGACTAAGTATATCACCATGGGGTGCACCGGAAATCTTCATGAAAAAGAAGGATGGGACCCTCAGACTTTGTATTGATTACCAAATGCTCAACAAGGTAACAGTGAAGAATCGATACTTGCTGCCTGAATTGATGATCTATTTGATCAAATGGGGGTGTAAAAGTTTTTTCCAAGATAGATCTCATATTTGGTTTTCATCAACTATGAATCAAGGATTAAGATATCCATAAAACCATTTTTAGAACAAGGTATGGGCATTACGAGTTTACGCTTTTTCCCTTTGGACTAACAAATGCACATGTCACTTTCATGAACTTGATGAACAACGTGTTTAGGGAATACTTAGACCAATTTTTACTTATCTTTCTTGATGATATATTGAATGAGGAAGAACATGATGAACATTTGAGGATTGTGTTGAGAATTCTCGAGAAAACATATAGTATATGGAAAATTATCTAAGTGTGCTTTCTATCAATACGAAGTACAATACATAGGCCACATAATAAATAAAGAGGGAATCTCAGTGGACCCTTCAAAGATCAAAGTGCCATCATGGAATGGATAGCATCGAAGTATGTGCATGAAGTGAGAAGTTTTATGGGTCTAGTAGGCTACTATCGAAGTTCGTAAAGGACTTTTCTAAGTTAGTGGGACCTATCACTTCATTACAAATGAAGGGTAAGAAATTCGTTTGGGACATCAAGTGTGAAGAAGCCTTTAAGGAGTTAAAAGGTAGACTCACAAGTGCTCTAGTGTTAAAGATTTTGGATCCAAACAAGAACTTCTTAGTGGTAATTGATGCTTCAGGGGAAGGTTTGGGCGGAGTACTACTACAAGATGGGCATGTGGTAGCTTTTGAAAGTAGGAAGTTGAGGGTGCATGAAGTAAATTATGCACCACATGATCTTGAGCTTGTTGCGATTGTTCATGTGCTGCAGGTATGGAGGCACTATTTTCTTGGGAAACCTTTTGAACTCAAAACAAATCATCTTGGGCTCAAATACATCTTTACACAACTGAATCTAAATGCAAGGCAACAAAGATGGCTAGAGTTCCTAGAAAATTATGAATTTGATATAAATTACATTAAAGGAAAAGAGAATAGGGTGGCTGATGCCTTAAGTTGCAGAAAGTATATTGCTGCTATAATTACATTAAGAACCTAGTTCAAAGATGAAGTCAAAAATGAGTTAACCAATGACCCCTACTACAATCATGTTAAAACAGCTCTAGAAAAAGATCCAAGAGACAAAATGTATGATGGTTTCAAGCTAGAAACAGATGGGATTCTATGTTATAACAACATAATATATGTACCAGAGGGTAAAGAACTTAGAAATAAAGTTATGAGAGAATTTCATGATGTTCCCTACTCGGGACATCCAAGAGTAACAAAAATGATGGCGGACATCAAAAAGCAATACTTCTGGAAAAAGATGAAAAGTGATGTGATTCTTTACATCTCACAATGCTATGGAATGTCAGCAAGTAAAGGCTAAACATTCACATCTAGCAGGATTATTATATCCTCACAACGTGCCAGAATATAAGTGGCAAGTTATAAGTATGGATTTTGTCCAAGGTCTACCTATGTCCCAAAATAAACATGATGTTATACTTGTAGTTGTAGACAAGTTAACTAAAGTGGCACATTTTATAGCAAGTAATTTAAAGGATAATTCACCCATACTAGCAAAAAGGTTTGTGCAAGAAGTTTTTCAATTACATGGAGTTCTGAAATAATAATTTCAAACAGGGACTCAAGGATGACTTCTAGATTTTGGTAGACTTTGTATGTTGCCTTAGGGACAAAACTGAACATAAGTTCTACCTACCATCCTGAAACTGATGGTCAAACTGAAAGAGTAAATCAAGTGCTAGAAGATTTACTAAGAATGTATTGCATGGATCAACAATACAAATGGGAAGAGTATCTTCCCTTGGTTGAATTTGCCTATAATAACACCTACCATTCTTCCATTCAGATGGCTCCTTTTGAGGCCTTATATGGTCGTAGGTGTAGAACACCAATAAGTTGGGATAATCCTGAAGATAGAGTACTAATTGGACCTGAAATGCTGTCGGAAATGGAAAAATAGGTTAAATTAATCCAAGAAAGATTGAAAGATGCAAATAGACAAAAAATTTATGCATATTTAAAAATAATTGACAGAAAATTTAACATGGGAGATAAATTTTTTCTTAGGGTTAAACCTAAAAAGAGTTCCATTTCGTTTGGCAGGTCAGCCAAACTATCTCCTAGGTTTGTAGGACCATTTGAAGTCCTAGAGGCCGTTGGACCGATATCCTACAAACTAGCACTACCTCCCGCTCTATCCAGGATGCACAATGTATTTCATGTTTCCTTTCTTAAGAAATATGTACCTAATTTAACACATGTATTTAATTAGGATTCATTGCGCAGTTCGGATCCAGGGGTAATCACGGTTGAGCCTATAAGGATATTATAAACCCACAAGTTGCACTTGAAAAACTATGAGGTTTCACAACGTAAAGTCCAGTGGGACCAATATTATGAAGAAAGTGCCACTTGGGAGAATCTGGAAGATATCCAGACTACGTTTCCGCATCTGTTTGACTGATTTTTAAGAATATATTTTTGTTATAATGCTAAATTTGGTTTTCTATAAAGAAGTAGATAAGAAAAAACACGGAGATAAGTTTACAACTAAACATTGGAACTAAAGTACTTTTTGATGAATAGTTACTGTGGAAGATTTTGTAATGAACCTAGAAAATATGTTGTTTAAGCAATAATGTGTTATGTCTAAATATTATGTGTGATTTGCTAGATATCTAAGGGATGTTGTGACCTTTATGATTCTGAAATATGTGGAAGTCTGAAGACCAAGTTGACTCTTCACACCCGTTGATAGGGATGATTCAACCTTAAGTTACTGTTGGCCTAAAAATCTATCGAGTGGACAAATCTATGGATAGACGAGCCAACAGTGTGCAGGGCATAGCCCCTCTTTGAGACAACAAAGCGAAACTGGTTTATTGCTATTCTACCAGCAGGAATCTGCGCAAGTCCTACAGTATTCTACCTTCAGGGGTTTGGGATCTCGTCCCAGTTGGGGTATTTCCGACTACGAAGAGAAGGGAATGAAGCGGGGAGAGGAGATAGGATAGATCTGAAGGGAGAAAAGAAATGAATTCCAAAGCAGAAAAGTCAGAGGGTTTATGTTTTGGGCTGGTAGTAAACAGAGCCAAACCTACTTGCATAAACAAACAAAGCAATATTGATGAACAAATGACAAAAAAGTAGAGATAGATCCAATAGAGTAAACTCATAGATCTGACATAAGAAAGATTAGACACCCATGACACACATATTGAGAACAAAGTCTTAATATTTATATTATGTTTTCTTACATTACAAAAGTACAAATCCTTTTCTTTTCACCTCTATTTTTCATCGAAAAAGTGTCCACCCTTGAATATAAAAATATTCAAGTATTTATAGAAGGAGAAGAAGAGAGACGGCAAAAAGAAACCAACAACTAATTACAAAATATTTACAAAATATCTAAAAGTCAATTGTTGACTTTTGGGGCAACTTGAGTGGATAACGACATCCCATGGTACAACATGGATGATGTCATTTTTTGTGCCAACATACTTTTAAATATTACAAAAAGAAATCCAAGAGGAGGAAGGCTATTTGTCGTCATCTCACAACTGGAAAGGAGTACCCTGCTTCTACTCAGGAGAGGCAATGTGGAAATGGGCCCGATACTCCATGAATTTACCGATCATCGGTTGGAGTTGGTCCTGTGTAGGACCCTTGGTGTGGTCGCCGATGACTTCACAAGTCTCCCGTTCATCTCTGAGTTTTTCGAGGAGCTTGAAGTACTCATTACCTGCCTCCATCAGGTATCCCACAAAGTCACGGCAGGCCAGAAGGTTGTTGATGGATTCAACGTCAAAACTAGCTCCTGGCCCCAACCCTTGCGAGACGATCTCTTTGAAGATTCGAATAGTTTCATCTACCTTCCTCAAGGCGAATGATGGAGTGAGCAAGCCCGGAGACATCCTTAGGATAATTTTCTCCATTTGATGCATTGCATCCAGGGCTTCCTCCTTGACCTTATCTATCTTCTCCAAGACAAATTCCATCTGATTGACCCGGTAGTCCAAAGCAGCAAGGACTTTGTTGGGTGCTCTGGGGTGATCGAAGATGTCGAATTTAACTAAATCATCGACTGAGTAGTCGAGCATCTTCTAGAATGTCTCATGTTGCAACCTAGCATGGTCTAACTCTTCGGAGATAGGTCCTACAATTGCTTGGAGTTCCTTGTTCGCCCGACCAATGTTTTGATATAACTCGGTGAACTTGACGATTACTTCCTCACTATCTTTTAGGATCTGGTCTTTCCAGGTGGATACTGCCATGCCTTGTTCGCCAATCTTGGTGTATTCATTTATCTTATCCTGACTAAGGGCTTCAGGAGTCTCAGTGGAAGTTGTAGGAGGTGCACTGCCCATTTTCTGAAGGGTGTGGAGAAGATGTTTATTCTGCTCGACTACTCAGTTGTAGGAGGTTGCAACATGAGACATTCTAGAAGATGCTCGACTACTCAGTCGATGATTTAGGTATAAGTGGATGTGCCCGTTGGAACACTTTCTGCCACTTCTTCCTCTGGAGATACCAGGGTTACAACCTATTCCTGTGTGGCAGAGGGAGGGATCCCAGGAGCTTCTTCTTGAGTGGCGCTTGATTATCCCTCCTTGTCTTTTCCTTTGCCCTTTGGCAAATGCTTCAGCCTGGCAGGTGCATCACCCAAAGGAGACGTGGTGAAGTCTACCCCAAGGTAAATGAGCCCGTTATACCTACACCAGTGCTCTGTGTGCTACAATGTGCCCTTAACCCTCTCCTCAATGGTATGAGGTGCCCTTGTTCTGTCTATTTCGGTGAATGGCCAGTTGTCCCCGTCTGTGTCTAAATATACCTAATCAACTTCTTGATCAGTTGTTTGGAAGCCTTTCAGAACAATGGCCATGCCATATTGAATAATTTTGGCCAAGGCCAGATGAGAGTGATCCTTCCTCCTGAGTTCAACCTCGTGATACAAGTTAATGTAGATGTCCTCGATCTGTGGAACGTGGATCGGATCAAGTTTTGCCTTTGTTAGGAAATTTCGTGGATCAAAGGTCGGCCTTGCCAAGAAATTGTGCTTTAGGTTGAGCAGTTCCAACTCCGCGAACATTTCTCGGGCCTTGGTGTGAGAAGGGCATGTGTACCTGCCCATTGTGAGGGGGAATGGAGTTCCACCCTTCTTTCTTTTTAGGCACTTCTCGTCATTTGTTATGAGTTGTCTGGATAGCTCCAACAAGATAAACTTAGGGCCTGCATACCTTGGTAACTTGGTGGGCTCCCCCAAGAAGTTGGTTGCTCTGAGATAGGTGAAAGTGGGGAATTGCGTAAATAACGCCCCCCACTTCTCGGTTTCTATTACTATGCTCTTGGTTGTCTGACCATGAGTTATATTTGGCCTCAATAGGTAGATGATGTCGTAGAAGAAGGCATCGTTGATCTTGGTGAACTACGGAATACTATTTTCCAGTCTTAGTTTTGGATGATATTAAAATATTTTTACTTGGGGCCATACCCCGCATCGTCTCGGCTCAAATTTGAATAATCTCTCTCAGAGGCGGCAGCGTAGACCACGTAGGAGTTCATGTAGAACCTCCCCATTTTTGTGAGTTGTTTTAGTTGCTTAGAGATGGTGCTGCTGATGATTTCTGTCCACTCAAAACGCTGATCATGCACGTTTTTGTTCATTGTTTCCAGATACCTGAGCATCCATTTATGGAAGTGTTGATGTCGAATCGCAGCACCCCTGAATTTTTGCAACACGATGGGTTGAGACTCTCAGTGCGATTGCATAACATGGAGCTTTTCCCAAGTGTGGGACCTCGCGAATTGGAAAAGCTCTCCGGATGAAGGCCGGTTCCTATTCCTCTGTTCAGATGCACACGTAAAAAATGCAGAGGGTTTACTCAAAACCTAAACTAACTTGCCAAGGAGACAGGGTAAGAAGATGCATAAAATAAAACCTAAACTACAAAGGTGATGCACCGAGGAATGAAGAACACCTATCTTGCCAATAAACACAGACCATTAAAATGCAATGCAAGATCATACACAGATAGCCAGATTCACAGTGAAAGATCAGGGGGATGCAAATGAATACAGAGAGGGTTGAGAATCATCCATAGACATGCATTAATTTGCTCCAAAGATTGATACAACACACTGCAAAATGCCAAGAGGCAAGGTTGCATTACAGTTTCAAATGGGAGGTTTTAACTCCACAAGTTCACCTGCCAAAGAGAAGAAGGGAGGGGCAAAACAGAAATGTCCAACCTTTAGAAAGAAGCCCCTCCTTACAATTTATAGGAAGAATGAGAGAGAAAAGAGAGAGGAATTCGAAATCTGCCCCAACCACCCCCATTGTATTTAATTCATCTCATTATGGTGGTAGGTGAGAACCCTAGCGAACCCAAAAAGTGGTGAACTGTATTTTGCATTTTTAAGAATTTTTTCTCACCCAATTAAATATATCCAGTCGTAGTTGGATAGAGGACCTCATAAGCTTTCCAAAAATTCCAACCTTGCATGGATCCGAGCTCCCAGTCAAAAGTTATGGCCATCTGAATATCTGCGCCAGGGTCTGCTTCCTGTCAGCGCTCAAAATGTTGCGCCTCCTGAAGGTGCGCCATAGGCGCATCCGTGTGTGTGTCGACATCCATTATCGTGCACCAAGGCACAACTTCTACCTGTTGACACTCTGTGTCATGCGCCATTTTTGTGCGCCAAGGGCGCATACATTACCCTGTCGACACTCATTTCCATGCGCCACTTCTATGCGCCTTGGGCGCACCGTTTGCCCTGTCGACATCCATTGTCATGCGCCACTTCTGTGCGCCTTGGGTGCACCATTTTCCCTGTTGACATCCATTGTCATGCACCACTTCTGTGCACCTTGGGTGCACCGTTTCCCTGTTGACATCCATTGTCATGCGCCACTTCTGTGTGCCTTGGGTGCACCGTTTGCCCTGTTGACATCCATTGTCATGCGCCACTTCTGTGTGCCTTGGGTGCACCATTTGCCCTGTCGACATCCATTGTCATGCGCCACTTCTGTGCGCCTTGGGCATGTCAGGGATTTGAGCTTCTTTGATTTCTCCATTCTCCTGCTTGTCTATATCTACCTGGGGGAAAGATATATACCACGGGAAGTAGTGGGCATCAGGAAGCCCAAAAACCCTACTTAGGAAGGTAATGGTGTTGCTCAGCTCCTCCGAAAAGTCATTTGTGATGAATAACATGGGGCCACCTGGTTATTACCTTCTTATTTTTCAGATACACCTCGTTCATTAACTGCATGCATTTGTCTTCATTTTCCTCCCATGCCTTAATGCAGTCTTCCTGGCTTATAGCCACAAAATGTCGGTGGTGGGGAATACCTAGCATGATCTCAAAGTGTCGGGAAATGAGGTTGATTATAACCTCACCCTTCTCGTTCTCGACACACCTTGTGTTTTTGTTATAGCAGTGGGCCACCACCATCATGAACTCATTATTCATCGTGCTAACAGGATCCCTCCAAAGAAAGTGTAGACCACTGCCCACTAGTTTGTCCATCGATTGCCTATGACCTTTCTGGTTCTAGCCCAAAAATATTCCATGTCTATATGGCCAAGCTCAGAATCTCTGATATCTAAGTCGTATTCCGCATGGGATTTCGGCATCCTAACCCTTTGATACTTGTATTTCATTTCTTCATATGTGAGTTTGGCCTTACCCTTTGACTTTGTTGGCCTTTTTGCTTCATGTAGACATATGCAAATCTAAGTTCGATTGCTGATCTGTAAGAAGGAGCGAAGTCCAATGCGAGAATAGCCATATTAGTTATTAGATCATCCATCAAGGCTTTACAGAATGAGGAATTAGCAATTTAAAAGATCATGGGCGCGAGGTGCGGGAATCCTATAGGTTGTAAGGTCAAAAAAGGCAAGGCGCACTGACGCAGAATGCTGCAAGGAAGAAAATAGTGCCAAAGGGCGCAAGGTGCAGAAAATTACACATAACATCCAGTGTTGTTGTAGAAGGATTTGCGCCTGCGCCATTGTGTAAGGTTTAAACTGGGTACAAATAATTTTTGTGTTGCATGGCAGCAGGATGCGCCAATGGTGCAGATATGGAACGTGTTGTAGATTATTTTGGTGCACCAAGGGCGCAGCATTAAAGGGTGTATCACTGACTTTATGTGCGCCAAGGGGCCTTTGGCGCGGTGCAGGAAGAGCTTGCATGACACCCTTTGTTGGTGTAAGCGGGATTGTGCCTACGCCCGTGTAAGGATTTTCTTAGTTTTATACGGCGCAGGAAGGATGTGTGTTGCAGGCAGGGATAGTGCGCCCTCTTGGCGTGACTATGTTTTATGCAACAAGGATGGCGATTGCGCCTAAGGAAAAACCGCGGGTTTGGAAATGCAACAACTTTACATTTTCTCTCTTCTTGGACATGTTTGTGGTTTTTAGGCCTCTTTCGACATGGATTTCGACAGTGAGGGGAACAAAGCGAAGAGGATCTTGGGTTCATTTCTGAGACAAAGCCCTCTAGGCTAGCAGATCTGGAAGGAGGGTAAAACTAGTTTGGGGGGAGAGAAGATTGCAAAATGGGCTGGAGGAGGCATAGTGTTTTATTAGATTCATTCCTTTGTTTTTAAACAACCCCACTAACAACCAAAACAAAACAAAACCATAAGAAAAACAAGGACCACTTACCGGAATATATATAGAATGAGAGAAATGAAGTGGGGTCCATGAATGTGACACGAGGATGACAGGAGTGCTGACAGGTGCAGAGGAATAAACTTTTCACGTGTTTTTTCAATCGTGAAAATGACAGGGTGGATGTGCCTATATATAGCAAAAGGCATAATAAATGTGCCACCAACTTTTTAAAGGGCGCACCAAAAAACATGTCAACAGGAAAATATGTGCGCCTGGCGCAGTTATGCATCTGTCAACAAGATATTACTGTGCCTTTAGCGCGAATTCATGACTGTTAACATGGGGTTTTGAGTGCCTTGGCGCACCGCTTAAGGGCGCAACATTTTTAGTGTTGACAGGTCGGCGCATGCGCCTTGGCGCAGGCAAGAAAGGTGCATCATGGGGAGGCGCAACAATTGTTGTGTTAACACTCCAAAGGGTGTGCCAAAGGAAAAGAAGGGGGCGCAAATTCATCTTCTGTGTTGCATGAACAAAATATGCGCCTAGCCAAAAAGGACCAAAATGACTAAGTTCGAAAAACCAGACTTTCCGGAAAGGGATTTTACGCCATTCCAAACGCTGAGGGACCTTGACGAGGAACCAGAACAAAATTTTGGTATGGTTACCTGCAAAATTGCCCTTGTCAATTTTACAGGATAACAGTTACTTAAACGCTCTGGTAGAGTTGCATCTTACTTGTCAAGAGGTAGACTTTTCCCTAATTCCACGTTCCTCCTCTTATTTTGGCAATCCAATGATTGAGTCCTCTCCAGGAAAGGATCTTGAGATTTACGATGTAGAGGAAGAAGGGGATTTGGATTTGCCTCTAGCCCCACCTGAGTTTGAGGAGGGTAACACCTCCTTAATTGAGGGAATGATTGATATAAACATTGGAACAGAGGAGGAACCAAAAATCTTAAAACTAGGGTCCTCTCTAACTCTAGAGGAAATAGAAATTCATACCCAAATCCTCAAGGAACATCAAAAGCCTTCACATTTAGTTACAAAGAAATGACGGGAATTACACCACACATCGCAGTTCACAATCTCGTCACTAAGCCGATGCCAAACCAATTAAGCTAGAAATCAAGACCTATGAAACCAAAGGTGGCCCTTATGGTAAAAGAAGAGGTAATGAAGCTTCTCCAAGTAGGATTTATCAAGCCTGTCGATTATTCACAATGGGTATCCAACATTGTCCCCGTCCTAAAAAAGAATGGAAAAATCCGTATTTACATAGACTTCGAGACATTAACAAGGCTTGTCCCAAGGATGATTTCCTCGCTACCATCCATTGATGTTATCGTTGATGCAACAGCTGGGTTTGAGTTGTTGTCTCTTATGGATGGGTTTTCAGGATATAATCAAATCAAAATATCTACCAAGGATCAAGCTAAAACTACATTTATAACTCCTTGGGGAACCTATTGTTATGTTGTCATGCCATTTGGTCTTAAGAATGTTGGCGCTACATATCAACGAGCAATGACCTACATATTCCATGATCTTATTCATAAAATTGTGGAATCCTATGTAGATGACCTGCTGGCCAAGGCTAGGAAGCGCTGCGATCACCCAAAGGTGCTTCATATCATTCTCTCACGCTTGATTGAGTATGGTGTCACATTAAATCCGGAAAAATGTGTATTTGGTGTAACAGGTGGTAAGCTCCTGGGTTACATTATATCTTCACGAGGAATTGATGTTGACTGGCCAAAATCCGGGCTGTGTTAGAAATGGTTCCACCATCAGATGAGTCTAGTATTAGATATTTTCTTGGGAAACTCGGTGCAATCCAAAGGTTTATCCCTGACTTAACCTTCATCGTTCATCCAATCAACAATTTGTTGAAGAAAGATTATAGCATTGATTGGATGGAGGAATGTGATGAGGCCTTCGAGGTAGTTAAATAATTTTGTTATCTCCTCCCATGCTAATGCCACCAAGGTCAGATCACCCTTTGATCTTATATTCACGGGCTATAGATGTTTCACTAGCCTATATGTTGGCTCAAGAGGATGATGACAAGCGAGAACGGGTTGTTTATTTTATTAGTTAGACGTTACTCGATTATGAGACATGCTACACACAGGTAGAAAAGGAATTCCTTGCCATAGTTTTTGCAACCAAGTGTTTAAGACATTATATGCTCAATCAAGAAACAAGGGTCATCGTCAAGTCAAACCACTTACGGACATTCCTCATGCAAGGATCCTTGTCTAAAAAGGTTGGGTGTTTCATTACATTAATGGGTGAATTTGAGTTAACGTTTGTAAATCAAAAATCCGTTAAGGGTCAAATCATTACAGATTGGTTGGTTGATAATCCATTGGTAGATTTGGACTTTCTCGATGAGTGCATATATTTCGTTGAAACCAAGCCCCCTATCTCTATGTGCCCTTGGTACAGACATTATCAATTTCATCATGGACCACACGTACCTAGAAGGGGAAATGTCACAACAAAGAAGACGGTTACGCATAATTGCCGCTAAGTATGTTATCTTGGAACAGGTGCTTTATCACAGAGCATTTGATGGAATGCTATTGAGATGTGTTGACATTGAAGAGTCTGAAAAGATTCTTTATGAGTCACACAGTGGGGTATGTGGTGGCCACTTCGGCGGCCATGCCACCGGAAGATACATCGGATGGGCTATTTCTGGCCCACCCTTGAGCATGATGCGGTAGAGTTTGTGCGCAGATGCCACAAGTGTCAAGAGTTTTCCCACGAGATCCACATACCGGCACAAGCTTTACAACCAATTACAACTCCATGGCCCTTCTCTACGTGGGGCCTAGATCTGATAGGGAAATTCTCTCCCTTCAACAGATGGCCATAATTTCATAATCACAACCACAGAGTATTTTACCAAGTGGGTAGAGGCCATGCCCCTTACCATTGTCCCTGGCTTTGTAATCGCTAAGTTCATCCTGAACTAGATCATTTGTAGGTATGGGGTGCCATAGGTCATTATTTCGATAATGGCATGTCTTTCAAAAATGATGAGGTACATGAGTTGTGTACAAAGTTCAAAATAAGTCATCACACGACTTCTCTCTACTACCCTTAGGCTAATGGACAAGTTGAGGCTACCAATAAGACTTTAAAGTCCATTCTTCTAAAAATTGTTAAGGAGAATAAAAGAGATTGGCATCTGAAGATTTTTCCGGCCTTGTGCTCCCAAACATCGGTTAGAACACCAACAGAGCAACTCCCTTTTCCTTAGTATTCGGTGTTGAGGTAGTTCTACCACTTGAAGTCGAAATACCCAGCCTCTCCGCATTTCACTACATGGGATCCTAGGAGAGGAGGGTTATCAAGAAGCTTGTCTCTCCCAATTAGAAAGCCTCGATGAAGCTAGATTGAATGTTGAGCAACGACACAGTGTGTACGCTGACCGCATGGCTCGAAAATACAATAAAAAGGTGTATAAACGTGAGATCTACAAAGGAGATTTGGTATTAAGACTCGATATCTGAATAGACAAGAAGACCGGAGAGGGAAGAAAGTTCAGACCTAGGTGGTTAGGTTTGTATCAAGTGGTGGAAGATTATAAAAATGGTGTGTTCCACTTGTGTACCCTAGAAGGTGAGGATTTTAGTGAATCCATGAACTCCCTTCACCTAAAGAGATACTACGCATGATCCATCAAAGCATTCTCATATGTACATTATTACATCTGCATTACATTTTCATCTGTCCATTCATTTTGTAAAAAGTGTGATCAAGGAGCTTATTCTTATAGTGATTCCTAAAAACTTCTAAAATATTGGCAAAACATTCAAATCATGTCTCTTCAAATATTCATTGTATCATCAACTATTTCTGTATCGCTCATCAATCCAAACAAGACAAGACAAAGTTTTGACAGTAACCATACCAAGGCTTGCATACTTGGTTCTACTTTTGGTCTCTTCTTAGGATAGGTGTCTTTTGTTCATGGTTTGTTCTAGAAGCTTCATGGTGTCACATCTATCCCACATACATCTCCTTGGAAATAAGAACATTCTAAACATTTTTCCCAAATAAGTAAGTCAAGTGCAAGTCAACAGAAAATTTTATTTTACACATTTATTTTCCTACCAACCTTCAGTGTTGAGCTTGCATCTCTTACTAGTGACGTAGGGTTGGGAAAGGAAGGAAATGCCCTTACTCACCTATGCTTTGTCCATGGTGATAAGCCCATGCTTCCTACTAGTAGCATGGGGCAAGGTATAGGGGGTCTCTTTGACAAATCTGAAAGTCATAAACAATTAAATCAATTACTATGAAATCTTAAGTCAAAACAAAGTGAATTAGATGTTCAAAATTCCAAGAAAATTCAAAACCCTAAAACCAGATTTTGTCAACCAAGTGGCCATCTACGGATCCAAGTCTAGATAAACTATAGAGCAATTCACATTCTAAACTATGAGGTAGCATGAGTAGGGTAAGGTTGTAGCATCCCAATTTGGTTCTATCAAACCTCTGTCTTTCTCTCATCACTATCATTCAACAAGTTTCATGGCTTGTGCCCTTTCTAACTCTCGGTGTTGAGCCCTCGCATCTTACTAGTTGTGTGGGGTTAGGAGTGGGGCAAGCATATCTATTTATCATATCATTATATCATCATGTTTTGTCAAGACAAATACGAAGTACCGAAGATTGCAAAAGAAACTAAGTTTAAAATCACATTGTGTTTGCATCATCATATATCAGCATTATGAAATACAAAAAAAAAAAAGAAATCATTTTGTTATCATTTCACACCCATTGCATACATTCTGAAAAGCATGGAAAAGTAGAAATTCTAAATATCTAGAGTACACATGAGAGATAATCCAAAGAGAGTCAACTCGGATACAATAGAATGTCGAACCAAAAACAAAGTCTATATATATCATAGTGGATCAAGTTTGTATACAATGTCATCATGCACTAGGCATGGTCAAAAACACTTGCAACGAGCCGAAACATACAAAAAAATCGTATAATGTCAAAAAAACAATATCAAAGAAATAAAGGCTTGGCGACCTATCAATTTTCAAAGTGGAATCCCTCGGATGTGCGCGCCGCGCCTAGGGCTCCTATTGCGGCTGCGACGGCACTGAGAATGGAATGAATGGTGTGAGTGCTCATGGTGGCACCCACTACCCGTAGCCTCACTATGAGAATCACTTCACCTCATCAAGCGCTTGGTGGTCTCATATCTAGCCATTGTGGTACGAAGGGAAGACACTATCTCTCGTGACCTTCCAGATGGGGGTGAACACATCGGTATGTCGGCCGGTGGCTAAGGGCTTCCCTAAATCAGCAGTCAACTTGGTCCAGGTCTTCCCAAAGGGATCAACAAGGTATCTATACATACCCGACGAATGAGCTCTCACCACTCATGTGTGGACGTTGCAAAGGAAGAAAAGAAGAGATAGTGAGCTAAGAGAAAATCACGAACGCAAGTCAAAAGAGAATGCTAAACTAAACCTGTGAAAATCAATAAGCAAAAATAGAGAAGGGAGTATTGAACATACTCGGGTCTCCGGGCATCCATGTGGGATCAATGGTGCTACGGCGGTGCTCTGCTATCGGGCTGTGGAGCCTCCCCAAATTTGAAGGCATGGTGTTGTCCCATCATGGACTCATCTCCTCCAAGTGTCTCCTCTGAGACCAGAGTCTCTCTCTTCGCGCTCACCTCCTCACGCACTACTCTGAGGATCTTCGAGTGTCATGCCACTCAGGGTCACTGTCATCTCCCTCCAAAGGTCCTGCCCCTCATCCTCATCTCCACCTAACTCCCCCTCTATATCGTCTCTCACCTCCTCCTCAGAGTTAGAGTCCAAATCAATCAGCTCATCCTCCTCCCCACTGTGAGCAGGAGCCACCCCAATCTAAAGTAAGGGTGCTTGAGGAGCACCACCGCTTGTCAAGCCTGAACTACATGCCTAACTACAATAGGCACACCAGAGTAACAACTGTCTAGCCAAGATCCCCTCTAGGACCTCTCTGTGCCTCTGAATAGTCCTATAGATAGGTGTCATTGGAGGAAGCATGGCAGGGTATGGAAGAATGAACTGTTGGGGTACCGGTCAAAGGGTGAATCTCTAATCTCCCGGCTCTATCAACTAGTTGGCTCATGGAAGAGCAAGCTACCATCGTCATGGTCTCCTCACCCCATATCCCTGCCATGTCTTGATAGGGTGTGGGAGTCATGTCGGCCGTAGTTAGAGAGGCCACTGACTGATGTGGAGTCAGAGCACTGACATGCCTATCCATCTAGCTGCCCAGAAAGCCTATGGATCTAATACACACCCGTACGATGGAAAAGTGACATGTGAGCATGGGAATCTACAAGTAACTCTTCCTAGTACCTGACTTCCAGAGGTCATGCCGAGACAGCCGGTGAATGTGGAATATGTATGGATACAAACAAACTAGTTCGGAAATCTTATATCCTCAACACGCAATAGTGGAATCTATGAATCTAAGGCATAGAAGGCCCTCCTAACCTGAATTGGCGTAATGGATCACTCGGATATAATAGCTGTTCGGAGGCTCCAATCAATGTCGAGCTCTATCGAGATCCTATTTATTGGCTATTGGATACGTGGGAAGTGACCTGTAGGTGCTTCGTGTATATTTCAGACAAGGTCATGAAAATGGTGATGAGATGTGTAGTGGATCCTTCGGGGTTTTATGGACGATTCTCTGGTCTAGTCCAGAAATTTTTAGCTTGATTGGTTGTTACGTTTAATACGGAGAATTGTGTAATGATGTCTGGTGGGAGTGGTGAGGACCTGAATATTAGTGTTTGTAAACCAGTGTCAATGTCTGATTGATCAATAGGCCCGTTGGGTTGTGGGACCTGTGGATCACAACCGTAAGTTCGTGGTTGTGGCAGACCTCCTATGGTCATATGAGGAGTTAATTTCTCCTTCCGATTATCCAATAATCGTATGCCTTTTCAGCCTCTATGTTTAGAACTAGGAGTTGTGTAATTTTCTTAGAATACCTTACAAGTGTTCTGGCGACTTGAATATGTAGGCTAGTGTCTATGTTGATGAGGAGATCCCCTGCGTTCGATTGTGGAACTAGAGGATCGCAACCAAATATTTGTTCTCTTTCGAATCCTTGTACATTCATACGGATACCCTATCAAGGCAGTCTATAGTTAGGATGATTTGAGCAAAATGTGTATGCCTTGTCGTCTTCAATATTTAACTCTCTCAATTGTTCACTAATTGCTCGTAGGTTTACTGTTGTTTGAAAGACCTGGATCCTAAGGTCTTGATCTATATCAGCTAGTGTTGTGGGGAGATTTGGTTGAGGCATTATTGGTTCAAACACATATTCCCTAAATTCCCTAGGTCCCGTGATTGTCATGCAAAAAAATTCAACTTTAACTAAAACTAATAAACTAATTATGAAAGATGTATCTACACTATGCATGTATTCTTTTATCTTTGTATTTTCGATGAAGTGTTTTAAAGGAATTAAAAGAGCATCTATTCTAATATATTCAGAAAATGGACAATTAATCTAGTAACAGAATCAAAACAAGCAAAGTAGCCTGGTGTAGCTATTTTCCTGTGTAGTTGTGAGTTTATCCTAAATATCTAAACAACTAATTAATTTAAATCGAAAGACTCTTGATCCTACCTCAAAAGTGAGGAATGAATCATAGTTTCTCAGAAACTATCAATCCCCACAACTTCCCTAGCAATATCGAGAGCGAGATTTGACTGAAATGAAATAATTTACTACTCTATTTGATATGTTATAACTAGAACTTTGACAACTCAAACCTAGAGTTTACAGAACAGTGGTAAATTCGGTTGTGTGTGACTTTGTCCCCTCAGTGTGATCTCCTCATTCTTTCGTGTTCTCATGAATCCAGAAAAGCGTGTATATGATAGCATCAATGAAGAAGGTACTCGAACAATGGCAATTTTGGATATAGACCGAATACAATGCGAGTAAGAGAGGGATAGTGCAAGTGAACAGAGCTTGACTATGCAATTCCTAGCAGGATTTATTGTGGGAATACAACACAAATACATCGAGAGTTCTAGAAACTATCTTTTGTGACCAAACAAAACCTACAACTCTAAATGGATTCCAATCTAAGAATGAAACTACCTTACTCTAAACTAGTTTGCATGGAACAAAGCAATGAAGCAAGGTTGAAACAAGAAGATCAAATGACCTCTAAACAGCAAAGGAAGACTAAAAATGGATGCAAAACATGAAACTATTGGAATTCTAAGCAAGAAACTCAAAATACTGAATGATTAAATAGAAAAGGAGAGTGGCCTCTTGTTTGAAAACAAGCTGGCTATTTATAACAAATGCATTCACTAGAAGGTAACTTGGAATGGAACTCTTTTACCATTAAACAAAGAGAAAACACTATTCACAGGGTGGCCAAAACATAAATGCAAAGCAAAGTAGCTGAAAAATGTGGATAGAAATTTGAATTTTACGTTTGACGAGATTGTCAGAACATTCTGGAAAACACGCACAGACCACCGGCTTGTGTAGGGTGGCGGTTACAGGACCGCCGCCGCCGGGCACTCGGGCGGCGGTCTCGTCACTTAAGACTAAAATTCAAGGAAAAAGGGGGCAGATGGCATAACAAAGCACACGTAGAGGCCGGATGAGGCATATAGGATACAAATGTATACTTGGCGAGCTTTTCTGGATTCCGAACACCTTGCGAGGAGACCTGTATCATCATTGGGGTATGTGTAACCTCTTTCGCAGTGTAGTACCCTACAATTTTGGGTACGTACATATTGCCCCCTCAGAGAAGCATCTTAGCCATGAAGAGGTGTAAAACGGTGGATCCAAGTATGGCGGTCCCAAAATGGGGAGTTAGGAGTTATACCTGACACGCCCGTGTGTCGGAAAGTTGCCATCCAAAATCTCGCTATCTGCAAAATGAAAAAGGGGACTCAAGTGCAGATAGATAAAATAAATTGAGAAATAAAACTAAATTGATATGAAATGAGGACTTACCATCTGCGTGGGGTTTAGAACTTACCTCCGTCGACGCTCCAACCCTGCAAAAGACATTCAAAACCAATTTAGAAAACTATATATATATAAAATGAACTCATTTTACTATTCATTTGCGTGTGTCGATTTGGTGGTTTTTGAGCTCTGGGACCCACAGTGACCATTTTCAACGAGAGTACAGTCAAAATGTCTCATTGCAAGAACATGATCATGCCTCCGAGAGTGGAACATCGGCTGCGAAGTCTCAAGTTAGTTCTTCTCAATTTATCATTTTTAAATCCAAAACATAGAAATGTTGAAATCTTTGTCATGGGGGGATCATTTTCAAAAATGCTAGTTTTAAATGAGTCTCTAGGGGCGCCCATAGGGTAGGTATTTATTTTGTTTAAAATGGTGTTTTCTTACATTTTTAATGTGTTTTTTTAGGGCTTTCAAGTCATTCACCGATTCTGGATAGGACCGCCACCCTAGAAGGCAGCGGCATAAAGTGCACAGGCATGGCGGTTTCGAACAAAAATGTAAAAAAGGATGTAAATTTTGATTGTCTTTGCATTTTTAGCATTTTTATATGTTCTTGATAATTTTTCTAGTCGGATTTTGTTACTAACTTACTTTTTCTGTGTTTTTGGGTGGATGCAGGAGGAGTATATTAGATGGAGTAGAGAGAGGGAGTGTGATTGGCTCCCAACAGTGTTAGATGCACTATCTCAGGCAGAGAGAGACATTCTACAGAGGGCTGGCATTTGGAGGATTACACAGGTCCCTCATGTCGCACCTGCCAGTCACATATTATGTGACTTATTTTCATATTGGGATGCAGATCGGAACACTTTCCGATTACCAGGTGTGAGGGGTGAGTGGTCCATCACCTTGGAGGATGTCTACCGTATACTGGGGGTTCCG
Organism: Taxus wallichiana var. yunnanensis; assembly: GCA_018340775.1. Classification (NCBI taxonomy): domain Eukaryota; kingdom Viridiplantae; phylum Streptophyta; class Pinopsida; order Cupressales; family Taxaceae; genus Taxus; species Taxus wallichiana. The sequence goes on along the minus strand of CM031238.1, from coordinate 196,980,037 downwards.
ATCCTTGGGAGGCGGTTGTCTCTCAAGACAGCAGTGTCGAGATCTCAGTTGGTTCAGTGGGCCACTTATATGGGGGATGTTGTTGTTTCCATGGGGTCAAAGAAGGGGGTGAAGGTCTGCTCCATTGTTGAGTCAGATATTCCTGTGCTCTGCAAGGCTATCATGGGCATCCTTGCTTCGAGATTGATTAGGGACAAGGGAGGGGACACTCTCTTATATTGCTGGGCTCCCATCATTGCATAGATTAAGGGCCATGGCGACATTTACGCTTGGCGAGGAGACATCGTCGAGACCACCTACCACGATTTTGTACAGGCCAGTGGTGGTGGACTACAAGGCATCATTGAGCCACCCTACTCTTGTCATGATTTGGGTGTATGAGCACATCATTCCGTATGGGAGAGGTGTACAAGCAGAGGATCTTGGGGCCGTCAGGGCAGCGAGGTGGACAGGGATGACCATTCTTAGAGTGCCTCACCAGCCAGTGGCTTCTTTGACTACTGCAGACATGAAGGCTACTCCTTATCAGGCCATGGCAGGGTTATGGGGAGAGGAGACACTCACATTGATTGCTTCCACACTACCAGTCAGCTGGTAGACAGGACGGGGAAGTTGGAGATCCACCCCTTTGACAGAGTACCACAGCAGTTCGGCCTCCCATATATTGACATGTTTCCTCAGTAGGGGCCAGTGTATAGATCTGTTCGTGAGGCTCGGGGAGGTCCTAGAGGCCGGGGTTGGACTACAGTCACTCCTAGTGTTCCCATCGCAGCTAGGAGGGTGGTTTGTGCTCGAGGGGTAGCCAGTGCTCCTCGAGCACCTTTACTTCAGATTGGTGCCGGTCCTGCTCATAGTAGAGATGAGCCTATTGACGTGGACTCGAGTGCGGAGTTCACCGGGGAGAGACAGGCGAGGTAGATATTGGAGCCGGCGGGATAGGTGAGGAGGATGATAGCGATTTTGAGTGGCATGACACTCAAGATATCTTGTGGGCCGAGAGGGTAGAGCAGAGCACAGAGAAGGTGACTCTGATTTTGAAGGAGTTGCCTTCTCAGGATTTAGGGGGAGATGGTGAGTCCGTGGTAAGCTGTCACATTACTCCAGTGTGGGAGAGGGACGGCGATTAGTGGCGGCGTCGGTGGTAGCGCGGATCCTAGAGATCCCACCTGGAGGCCTGGAGATCTCGAGTGAGTTACTACTCTTTTCTTGAATTTGTTTTAGTTAGAATTGTTTAGTTGTTATTTCCCTTTGTTGTTTTGTTTATCTTTGGTCTTATTTTGGACAACTTTCTAACTTGTGTGTTTCTCCTTTTTATTTGCAGCGACTGCTGAGGGATGGTGAGACTTGATTCGCGGATGTGTGCGACACTCTATTGCTCCCCTCTGATGGTACTCGGGCCGAGCTCATTGAGGACGTTGGAGAGCCTTCAGCAGATCGGCCGACATATAGATGTCTTTGCCCCTGTCTGGAAGGTGGCAAAGATCATTACCTCCCTTCACACCGAGCTGGCTGGATATAGGACCGTTGAGCATTTGATGAGGAGGAGTCACTCTCATAGTGAGACCACAGATTCTTGGCCGTGATCATGAGCCCTCCGTCCATTCAGAGCGTCGTCGCGCAGAGGATTCCTAGGCACGGCCATACACCTTCTGAGGGATCTCGCAGAGATTGAGAGATCATAGTGTCTTTTTGTAGTGACTTTTGGTCAGATATTTGTATGATTGTTTTTTATTTTCCGAGGCTCATTGAGTGTTTTGACCATGCCTTAGTGCATGATGGCATTGTACATGAAACACCATTTATATATATATATATATATCTCTTTTTGGATCTAGACTCTTTGGTGTCTAGAATTTTGTGACTCGTTTCCCATGTGTATACTAGATGTTTTTAGAGTATTTGTTTTCATGCTTTTCAGAATGTATGCAATGGATGAAAAATGATAGCAAATACTAAACAAAATGTTTTACTTTATATGCTTTTGTAATGTTGACATGTGATGATGAACACATTGTAGTATTGAACTTTTGGCCTCTTTGGGCAATGTCTATGATTTCTTCTTATGTTGGCAAAACGTGATGAATGTATAGTGATAAAGAGCTGAACTTGCCCCACTCCCAACTCCACGCAACCAGTAAGATGCGAGGGCTCAACACCAAGAGTTGGGAAGGGCAAAAATTGTATGAGTTTGACTAGAATGGAACAATGAGAGATAGACAAACCAGGGACAAAACCAAACTTACACCTACACACTTACCCTACTCAAAACTACCACCAAGCCGAGAAGGCCACTTACTTTCCGGTTTATATAGACTTAGATCTATAAATGGCAACTGGTTAACAAAATATGGTTTTGAGGATTTTATCTCTTTGGAATTTGGACATTTGTTTTCACTTAATATAATTTTGATTTGTATTTCTAGAATACCAAGATTTGTTAATTTGTGTGAATGGACCCCCCACACCCTGCCTCATGCCACAAGTAAGAAGCATGGGTTTGTCACCAAAGGCAGGATATAGGCAAGTAAGGGAACTTCTTTCCTTTCCTAACCTCACACCACCATTAAGAGGTGTGGGCTTATCATCGAAGGTTGGTGGGGCAAAGAAGTGTGTAAAATAAAATATTCTGTTTACTCGGCATTTTTATTCTATTTGATTTTGACACTTCTGATCTGTGACTTTGGGATATCCTTTTTTCAAAGAGACATAAGAGGGATAGATGTGACACCAAGAAGCTTCTAGAATAGACCGTAGGTAAGGACAACTTCACCTAGTAGAAAGAAAGAGAAAAACCAAGTATGCAGGCCTTGGTATGGTTTTCGTCAATACTTGTCTATCAAACTTGATGAGAAGATTTGAAATTACTTGATGATGTTTGAAGAGATGTGATTTGAAAGATTTTGTCAATATTTTCATAAATTTGTAATAGATTACTTAAGAGTAAGTTCCTTGACTACATTTTTATGAAACGAGTGGACAAAATGAAACAAACTAAATGACTAATGTAATGTAGGTAGCTATAATGTAGGGCCGGGGTTCTTTATTGGTTGCGTAGGATTGTCTTTGGCATGTGAATCTCATGGGAGAATTCTTGGCATTTGTGTAATTTATGTACAAACTCTCTTGTGTCATGTTCGAGAGTGGGCCAAAAATAACCCATCCGATGTATTTTTCCAGCAAAGTGGTGTGACCACCGAAGTGGCCTCCACATATCCCACTATGTGATTCATAAAGAATCTTCTTGGATTCTTCTATGTCGATGCATCTTATCATCGAAGGCTTTACGATAGAATACTTGTTTTAAGACAACATATTTAGCAAGTGATAATGCGTAACCGCCTTCTTTGTTGCGATGTGGCACTTTCTGGGTATGTGTGGTTCATGATAAAATTGATGATATCAGTGTACCAGGGGCATGTGGAGATGGGGGCCTGGTTTCGACAAAGTATATACACTCATCAAGAAATTCCATATTTACTAGATTGCCTCCATCTAATGGATTGTCAACTAACCAGTCTACAATGATTTGTCCCTTAACGGATTTTTGGTTTACAAATGTTAACTCAAATTCACCCATTAAGGTTATGAAATGCCCAACCTTTTTAGATAAAGACCCTTGCGTGAGGAATGTTCGTAAATGATTTGTCTTTACAATGACCCTTGTTTCTTGGTTTAACATGTAATGTCTTAAATGTTTTGTTGCAAAGACTATGGCAAGGCATTCTCTCTCTGCTGTGTATAACGTGTTTCATAATCGAGTAATGTTTGACTAATGAAATAGACTCGCACATTCTCGTTTATCATTGTCTTCTTGAGCCAACATGTAGGCTAGTGAGACATCAGTGGCCTGTGAGTATAGGATCAAAGGGTGGTCTAGTCTGGGAGGCATTAGCATGGGTGGAGACAACAAGAAGTGTTTAACTGCTTCAAAGGCCTCATTGCATTCTTTAGTCCAATCAATGCTATAATATTTCTTTAATAGATTGTTGATTGGATGAATGGAAAAACTTAAATCCGGGATGAACCTTCAGATTGCACCGAGTTTCCCAAGAAATGACCTGATTCTAGACTCGTCCGATGGTGGAATCATTTTGAGAACAACCTGATTTTGGTTAGATCAACATCAATCCCTCGTGAAGATATAATGTAACCCAAAATTTTGCCTCCTGTCACACCAAACACGCACTTCTCTGGGTTTAATGTGATGCCATATTCAATCAATCGTGAGAGGATGATACGGAGTACTTATGGATGATCACAGTGCTTCTTGGCCTTGGCCAATAAGTCATCCACATAGGATTCCACAATTTTATGGATAAGATCGTGGAATATGTATGTCATTGCCCACTGATATGTAGCGTCGGCATTCTTAAGACCGAATGGCATGACAATGTAACAATAAGTTCCCCAGGGAGTTATAAATGTAGTTTTGGCTTGATCCTATTCATATATTAATCTAATTATACCCTGAGAACCCATCCATGAGGGACAATAGTTCAAATCCAGCTATTGCATCAACAATAACATCAATGGATGGTAACAGAAGTCATCTTTGGGACAAGCTTTGTTAATATCCCGAAAGTCTATGCAAATGTGTATCTTCCCATTCTTTTTTAGAATAGGGATGATATTAGATACCCATTGTGAATAGTCAACGGGTTTGATGAATCCCACTTGGAGAAGTTTTATTACTTCCTCTTTTACCATGAGAGCCACTTTTGGCTTCATTGGTCTTGACTTTTGTTTAATTGGTTTTGCATCTGGTTTAGTGACAAGGTTATGTACTGCGATGTGTGGTGCAATGCCCATCATTTATTTATAGCTAAATGCGAAAGCATTTTGATGTTCTTTGAGGACTTGGGTGTGTATTTCTATCTCCTCCGGAGTTAACGAGGATCCCAACTTCAAAATTTTTGGTTCTTCCTCTATCTCGATGTTTATGTCAATGGTTTCTTCTATTAAAGAAGCATTACCTTCTTCAAATTTAGGTGGGGCTAGAGGTAGTTCCAAGCTTTCTCCGTCTTCTACCTCGTAGATATCGAGATCCTTTTGTGGAGGAGACTCTACCATGGGATTTCCAAAATAGGAAGAGGAATGTGGTATTAGGGAAAGATCCACTATGCGGTGAGCAAGGTGTAGCTCCGCATAGGTGTTTAGATATTCAAGAGTGACTCTATCACCGTCAAAGTGATCCAGGATAGGAAAATCATTCTCAGCTTCTCCATGAGTGAGGAGTGGGTTTGTTGGTATTTTACGTATTAATGGTTCAGTACGAAGTGATACTGTGAAATTTGTATCTTCCAACTCATTGTTTGGAGTGAAATGAGAAGCTAAGGTTGCTATTGAATCTGTGAGAAGGTTCTGCTCTCGTGGGATTGCTTTAATTGATATGAAGTTGAATCCCTTGCTTAGATCTAATACCATTGTTTTGTAGAGTTGTAAATGTTCAGCCCTAGTTTCATATACCTCAGAGACTTGGTTTGCAACTAGTTGTGAGTCTCCTAGCACTCTAATGTTATCGACACCCATTCTTTTGGCTAGGATGAGGCCAAGGAGGAGAGCTTTGTACTCAACTCCGTTGTTTGTACACTCAAAGTTTAATTTAAAGGCGAAAGGTAGGATCTTTCCCTCAGGTGAAGTAAAGATCACTCCTGCCCCAGCTCCAAAGCGACATCTAGCTCCATCGAAGTGGAGAGTCCAATATCTGCTTGGAAAAATGGATGCTGGGATATTTTTCGTATCTGTTTCTTTTGCTTCGATTACTTCTACCATACAAACTTCATCTGATGGAAGAGAAGAAATTCCTAGGGTGTATCCCATACCCATAAAATCAAATGGTAGGATAATAGTTAAATATTTCTCAAAGAACTCGAAATTTTTGCGGTAGTCCCTAATGACATTGTTTCTATGATGATGGCCTCATTTTTGAGTGCTGGAATGCCCTTGACCAGCTTTGTAATTTCCAATTCTGTGGTGGGTATCAACTTCTCTTTTGGTTTTGAATTAACTGGTTTCCTAAGTTGATTTGTTGGGAGTTCAAACTCAAAATGAACGCCTGGTCTCTTCTTCAAATCAGCTAGGTGTATATCGAAGGATTTTGGGTCACCTTGTGCCACAAATATTTTCCCTAAGTGTAGAAATCTTATTTCTTGGAATAACGTGGAAGGGATTGCCTTCATGCAGTGTATCCATGGCTGACCGAGGATCATATTATAGTTGGTTTCCCGATCTATAATATAAAATTTGGTGAGGACCGTCTTGGGTCCTAAAGTGACTGGTAAAACTATGGTTCCAATTGAGGTGGCCTTGAGGCTATCATAACCTCTTAGCGTATTTCATGTTGTGGAACAGTTTGTCTCTCCATATCCTAACTTTTGAAGAAAAGTGAAGGGGACTATGTTAACTATTGCCCCATCGTCAATCATTGTGCGTTTAACATAATTATTGTAAACCCATACTTGTAAATGTAAAGCTAGGTCGCCTCTTCGCGTAATTTCAGCATTTGTTGGCATTTTGCTTATATCAAATATAAACTCAGTATCCCTATCTGGCTGCCCTGGAGGGTAGATGTCAAAGTCTACATGGTTTACTTGCATTTTAGGAGGAGTGATGTTAATTAGATGACCAAGGCCTAATGCTTCTAAGAGAGCAAATCCTATGGGTGGGAGAGTTCTTCAACAAGTCCAAGAAGGAGATGTGAGAGAAAGTTTTAGTTAAGTCATTAATTAAATCATAAGTGCTTATGGGTTTTGCTAGTGTTTGTTTAATGTTGTCTAGTTCTAATGGATAACTTGGAACTAGTTGAGAAGAATAATCCTGTGTTCTTGTTATGGTTTCTATGGGTAGCTCGGTGTCTAACTCTACTCAGACCAACTATCTTAGTTTGCGGTCGACTTCCTAGTTGGGGTGTGACTGGTGGATTTAATGAAGTTGAAGCTTCATGATCATTGTTTCCTGTTATAACACCCTTATTTGTTCCGCTTGGATCTAGCCTGTTATTGTTAGAATGGTTTGGGAGTGGATCATTAAAGATCTTGAGGGGTGCATTTTGAGGGAAATTGCCCTATGTAAGTGTTTGGAGCGGGTACTACTGAAAATTTTTGAGAACATATCTATAAAGAGTTGTTTTTGATCTTTTGGCAAACGCTGCATGAATTTATCGTAGTCACGGAAAGTCCTAATATCGTGGCCTTGAATTTTGTGGAAACCACAATACAAATTGGGATTATAATTTTGAAAGCTATTGATTTGAAACCTGATGTGGCCCAAAATTCTGATAAGGTTGCTAATTCTTTAGAGTTAAAATTCTAATTTGTTGCCTTTGATTTTGACTATGATATCTAGTTGGGTTTCGATTGGACCTTGTGTTTGGATTTGTCATTGTTGTTGTTGTGGTCGTGGTGGACGATTAAAATCCACCGTATTGATTGTTGGAGTAAAATTGTTATTTTGTTGATTGTTAACGGGTGGTGAAATGTTCACAACATTTTCTCTTTTAATTTGGTCAGTTACTCCATCTGTTGTAACTTTGCGGTTCTTACTAAGGATCTTAGGTCCTTAGTAAGCATTCCCAGTATTAGGATAGGTCGTGGTGTTTTGATTAGGAGTGATTAATTTCCCGTTTGTTCCATATGTCTTACGACCACTATCTATCGCTACTTGGTCGATTCGGAGAGCACTCTCGAGTACTTCATCGTAAGTTCTTAGTGGGAACTTCTGGACTTCTTCCTTTATCTCTATTGAGAGAATGAAGGAATAAATCACATAGTTCCATCTGATCCATGTTTAGAGCACTTGTTGATGAGTAGAGAACCGTACGCCATCTTTGAATAAAATGAGCAACGGATTCATTATGTTCTTGTTTAATATGTAAGAATTCCTTGATTCTTGTTCTTAACAATTTGTTCATATCAAAATCTTTGATGAACTCTGACACGAGTTGTTTAAATGAGTGTATCGAGGCTTCAGGTATTCTGTAATACCAATCAAGGGAAATACCCTCTAAGGTTTTAGGGAATATCTTTAAAGAACAACCCCATCCCAAGGAGTAATTCTCGTATGGCTGTGGCATAGGCCTTAATGTGTGTATTTGGATCTCCTTCCCCTTTGTATTTGGGTAAATCGGGAAGAGGTCTTGGAAGCATAACACTTCGTATGGTGAAGTCTAGGGGATCTTTTAAATATTCGAATAATTCCCTATCTGCATAGGCCTCGACCATCGATGCTTTGCTTGCGAGGGGGTGGGGGTGACATGGTTTGTTGATATGGCATAGTGTATGTATTTTCGGGGACATAAGGGAATCCCTCGTGGTTGAACGAACATCTCGGGAGAAGAGAACATGTCTCCTTGTGGTGATTTTGAATAAATTTTTAAGTAGGGAGGAGAATTGTTCGGTATGGCTTATTTGGTGCCAAGCCGAGAGGTATCATGTTTTCAACTGGAGTGGCGTTTGAAAATGCGGTCCTAGTTGGTGTTTGCTATGGTTAATTATACGGATGTTGAGGAGGCATGTCTAACGTGTCTATTCCCATAAGGAGGTCAACCTGACTGGGGTGATGCAGAGGGTTAAGGATTCCTGCTTACCCAAAATATGAATTTTGGTTTGCTTGAGCAATTTCCAGTCCTCTAACCTTCTCAACTAAGGCTGAAATGACCTCTATTAGCGAAGACACGGTGTTTGCCTTAATGGCGTTTGTTGTATACCTTGAGGTTGTAAAGGGGTATGATACCCTACTATGAATTGATCATTACCCTGCCAAGTTTCGCCAATAGCATTTCCCATAGGTGGAGGAATGGGGATGTTTTCTTGGAGTAGGGTATCAGATTGTATTTGTAAACTCCCTATAGGTGGGTACATGTTTTGGAAGCATTGTTCGCTTCTAGCATAGCGTGCTAAGTACTCCTCATCCAAAAATGGGAGTGGATATGACTGTCTATTGATCTGTGGTCTGAACAAGACCCAAGGAGATGAAATGGATTCTCCAGTAAATGTCATATTGTTAGAGCCTGAGGGCTCTAGATTGTTGTATTTGTGCAAGCTGATCCAACTCCTCAATTCGGAACGAAGAACTAGAACTAGTTCTTTGAGGGGAGTTTGAGATGACAAGTAATTACTTGAATAGTTATCAGCCCATGCAGAAAGCGAGGGTAACGGTTGTCTATTTGTTTGATCGTAATTTGCTTCGAGACCTAAGAAAATTCTCCCATATGTGTTGTATCCTGACATATTCGGGGTATATGAATACCTACAGAATAATGGGAAAGAGCGAAGGTGGATGAAAGAAATGAAAATAAAAGGGGAACAATTGTTTGGTTCACGTCGGGTTCACCAATTTTGTTGGTGAAGTTGATGTGAAGGTTAATGAGGTAGATAAGATGAAACTAGTTGTTTGATTCACGTCGGGTTCACCAATTTTGTACGATGGAAAAGTGACATGCGAGCATGGGAATCTACAAGTAACTCTTCCTCATACCTTACCTCCCGAGGTCGTGCCGAGACGTGGTGAATGTGGAATATGTATGGATACGAAAAACTAGTTGGGCAATCTTATATCCTCAACATGCAATAGTGGAATCTGCGAATCTAAGGCGTAGAAGGCCCTCCTAACCTGAATTGGCGTAATGGATCACTCGGATATAATAGCTGTTCGGAGGCTCCAATCAATGTCGAGCTCTGCCGAGATCCTATTTATTGGCTGTTGGATACGTGGGAAGTGACCTGTAGGTGCTTCGTGTATATTTCCAGACAAGGTCATGAAAATGGTGATGAGATGTGTAGTGGATCCTCCAGGGGTTTTATGGATGATTCTCTGGTCTAGTCCAGAAATCTTTAGCTTGATTGGCTACTACGTTTAATACGGAGAATTGTGTAATGATGTCTAGTGGGAGTGGTGAGGACCTGAATATTAGTGTTCGTAAACTAGTGTCAATGTCTAATTGATCAGTAGGCCCGTTGGGTTGTGGGACCTGTGGATCACAACCATAAGTTCGTGGTTGTGGTGGACCTCCTATGGTCATATGAGGAGTTAATTTCTCCTTCCAATTATCCAATAATCGTACGCCTTTTCAGCCTCTATGTTTAGAACTAGGAGTTGTGTAATTTTCTCATAATACCTTACAAGTGTTCTGGTAACTTGAATGCATAAGCTAGTGTCTATGTCAATGAGGAGGTCCCCTGTGTTGGGTTGTGGAACTAGAGGATCGCAACCAAATATTTGTTCTCTTTCGAGTCCTTGTACAGTCATATGGATACCCTATCAAGGTAGTCTATAGTTAGGATGATTTGACCAAAATGTGTATGCCTTGTCGTCTTCAATATTTAACTCTCTCAATTATTCACTAATTGCTCGTAGGTTTACTGTTGTTCGAAAGACCTGAATCCTAAGGTCTTGATCTATATCAGCTAGTGTTGTGGGGAGATTTGGTTGAGGCACTATTGGTTCAAACACATATTCCCTGAATTCCCTAGGTCCCGTGATTGTCATGCAAAAATGATTCAACTTTAACTAAAACTAATAAACTAATTATGAAAGATGTATCTACACTATGCATGTATTCTTTTATCTTTGTATTTTCGATGAAGTGTTTTAAAGGAATTAAAAGAGCATCTATTCTAATATATTCAGAAAATGGACAATTAATCTAGTAACAGAATCAAAACAAGCAAAGTAGCCTGGTGTAGCTATTTTCTGTGCAGTTGTGAATTTATCCTAAATATCTAAACAACTAATTAATTTAAATCGAAAGACTCTCGATCCTACCTCAGAAGTGAGGAATGAATCATAGTTTCTCAGAAACTATCAATCCCCACAGCTTCCCTGGCGATATCGAGAGTGAGATTTGACTGAAATGAAATAATTTACTACTCTATTTGATATGTTATAACTAGAACTTTGACAACTCAAACCTGGAGTTTACAGAACAGTGGTAAATCTAGTTGTGTGTGACTTTGTCCCCTTAGTGTGATCTCCTCGTTCCTTCATGTTCTCGTGAATCTAGAAAAGCGTGTATATGATAGCATCAGTAGAAGAAGGTACTCGAACAATGGCAACTTTGGATATAGACCGAATACAATGCGAGTAAGAGAGGGATAGTGCAAGTGAACAGAGCTTGACTATGTAATTCCTAGCGGGATTTATTGTGGGAATACAACACAAATACGCCGAGAGTTCTAGAAACTATCTTTTGTGACCAAACAAAACCTGCAACTCTAAATGGATTCCAATCTAAGAATGAAACTACCTTATTCTAAATTGGTTTGCATGGAACAACAATGAAGCAAGATTGAAACAAGAAGATCAAATGACCTCTAAATAGTAAAGGAAGACTAACAATGGATGCAAAACATGAAACTATTGGAATTCTAAGCAAGAAACTCAAAAGATTGAATGATTAAATAGAGAAGGAGAGGGGCCTCTTGTTTGAAAACAAGCTGGCTATTTATAACAAATGCATTCACTAGAAGGTAACTTGGAATGGAACTCTTTTACCATTAAACAAAGAGAAAACACTATTCATAGGGTGGCCAAAACATAAATGCAAAGAAAAGTAGCTAAAAACGTGGATAGAAACTTCTGAATTTTATGTTTGACAAGATCGTCGAATATTCGGAAAACGCACACAGGACCACCGCCGTGCGGGTGGCGATTCTGGGACCACCTCCCCGCCCGGCGGTGGTCATGGGACCGCCACCAGTGCAGGTGGCGTCTCGTCACTTAAGACAAAAATGCAAGGAAAAAGGGGGCGAGGGTAGAACAAAGCACGCAGAGGCCGGATGAGGCATACGAGATACAAACGTATACTTGGTGAGCTTTTCTAGATCCCGAACACCTTGCGAGGAGACCTGTATCATCATTGGGGTATGTGTAACCTCTTTTCGGCAGTGTAGTACCCTATAATTTTGGGTATGTACACACCCCTCTACCATACGGGATGAAGCGCTCATAGACCCAACTCATGACCGAGTGGGGTGGCTCAAGGACTGTCCCTGTAATCTAACGACTCTGTATAAATCATGGTACGTGGTCCCCAGAATATCTACTCCCTAGGCATACTTACGGCCATGAGCCTCGATCTGTGTAATGATGGGGGCCCAACAGTACAAAAGTGTATCTCCTCCTTTGTCCCGATTAGTCTCGAGGACAGGATACCCATGATGGCTCTCTGAAGGATAGGAATGGGAGCAGTAGCAATAGACCAAACCTTCATTCCCTTCTTCAAGCTAGAAGAGACAATAACGTCTCCCATGTATGTGGCCTACTATGTCATCACGGCTCTGGACCCCATTGTTGCCAATGTTAATCTCCTACCAAGTATCGGGAGACCAAGAATGTGGTAGACGTCCTCCAAAGTAATGGTCCACTCCTCTGACACCTGGAAGCCGAAAAGTGTTCCGAGTCGCATCCCAATAAGAAAATAAGTCACACAGAATGTGACTGGCAGGAGCAACATGGGGCACTCGTGCTATCCACTAGATACCTACCCGCTGCAAAAGATCTATCTCAGCTTGGGTCAGCTGATCTAAAATCCTAGGGAGCCAATCACACTCTCTCTTTGCTCCAAAGCATATGTACTCCACCTTCTTCTACATCCACCAAAACATGAGAAAAGAGCAAGTTAGTAAAGCAAATCACACAACAAGCTCATAAAAAACATAGTAAACTCTCAAAAATAAAAAGTTAAGTTTTAGCATGTTTTGACATTTTGTCGAATCGCCGCCCAATGCAGGTGGTGGTTCTCGAAATGCCGCCCTACTTTGGGCGGTTGTCTGAACTGACTTTCAAAACGTGCCCTTAACCCTAAAAAGGACCAAAAATGTTAAAATTGACCATTTTCAACAAAATAAAAGCATGCCCTATGGGCACCCCCCCTAAAGACCTATTCAAGACAAGAAATTTTGAAAATCTCCCCTAGGTGAAGTTTTCAACATTTAAACTTTTAGGGTACAAAAAGACAAAGAAGGAAATAACTAACCTGGGAGCGCGTTGGTCGATCTCCTGCTCGTGGAGGCATGATCATGATCTCGCACGAACATATTGACTATATTCTCTTCAAAAATGGTCATCGTGAATCCAGAGCTCCAAATCAACAATGCACAAATGAATTGGGAAATGAATTTGTTTTGATATATATATGATATTTCTAACTTCATTTTGAGTGTATGTGTTTACAGGGGTGGTGGAGCGTAGCACGGTATATTTCTACATCCCCGCGCAAATGGTAAGTCCTCTTGTCATTTTAATTTAATGTTTATTTTTCGATGTTTTGTTTATCTACACTTGAGTCTTCCTTTTCTTTTGTAGGTAAAGGGAGTTTAGATGGCGAGATTTGACACACGGGCATGTCAGGTATAGATTATAACTCCCCATTTCAGAACGCCATACTCGGACTCTACGTTTTATGCCTCTTTCATGGCTAAGACGCTTCTCCGAGGGGAAAATATATACGCACCTGAAATTGCATGTGCTCTGATAGTGGGAAAACGGTTATAAAGGTCCCCAATGATGATTCAAAATCCTTTCAAGAAGGTGTTCGAGCTCCAAAATCCCATTCGCAGTATATATTTGTAGCCTAGATAGCCTTACTTATCTTTTCCTTGCATTTTCCAGCTTCCCCTTCTTTTTGTGCTTGTTTTGGCCTTAATGTTAGGACCACCACCTTGCTTGGGTGGCGGTTCGCAAACTGCCACCCTACGCAGGGCGCCGGTCCTGATCGATTTTTCCATAATCTTCATGTGAGAAATTACATGCGACGATTCACTTAAGTTTACTTTTTGAATGCATCCGTGAGCTGAATTTGCTAAAAATAGCTTCATTTGCTTGGTTCTCCTTGTTCCTTCTATTTTTAAATAGATTTAATGAGTGGAACTGCCTCTTCAATTCCTTGTGCATGAAGTAACCTTCCATCCTCCATTCCTATATATTCCATGCTTGTATTCAAGCAAAGGGCCTGAGAATTTTGTGTATCTTGCATTGTTGTGCTGCCATAATCTTGCTAGGAATTGCATAGCCAAGTTCAGATCTCTTGTGCTATCTTTCTTCTACCTGCATTATGTCCATATTGCCTCCAAGCTGCCATCACTCAAGCGCCATCCTCTTGTTGTTGTTCTTTGCATTCCCAAATCCTTGGACTCACATGAACACTCAGAGAAAGAAAGGAAATAACTGAGGGGACAAATACTCATACTACCGGATTTTCCAAAGCTCTTGCTCTTCCAGGTTGGAGTTGTGTATTTGTTTTCTTTATTTTGTCAAATTTTCAATTGCATATCAAATAGAGTAGAGAAACAATTCATTTCAATTAATCAGATAGTTGCAAGTAGATCAAATCAATAGGAAGTTTTCCCTTCAATATTACCAAGGAAGTTATGGGTGAACAATAACTTTTTAGAGTCATGATTTGTTCTTCACTTTTGAGGTAGGGTTGGAGATATTTTATTTGAATTATAGTAGATCTTAGATTTAGATTCCCACATCTCGCACGGGTAGCTAGCTACATCCGGCCATTTATTTGTTTTAAAATTGTTTATTAGATTAGATGCATTGTCGAAAATTTAGAAAAGCATAAAAATATTTATTTCCATAGATTAGTTTGTTTTATTGCTCTGTTAGATATATTGAGAAAACAACAAAAATATAGTTTAGATTTCCTTTGATAGATATTTTATTCACTGAAAACAAATCAATTCATTTTGCATGACCATCAACGGTCCACAATAGGAAAAGACCTACAGTTTTGATCCTCTGGTCCCACAACCCAATAGTACGGAGTTAATAACTGACATTGACACAAGTCTGTGCTTAACAATCTTACGCACCTGTCACATACGTAAAGAATATAAGATAGTTAGAGACCTTGAACATAGCTGCTAATCAGGCCTACAACTTTTGGATTGCTCCTGGAAATAGGATTTGATTGCATGCATGACCATACTAAGGGCCTCAACCTCAACGAGTCTTTGGTTGTGACCCATAGGTCCCACAACCCAACAGGCCTGCTAGTTAGTTAGATATTGACACTAGCTTACACACACAGGTATTCATATCCTCACTACTTCCACTTGATATTATCACACATCTTTCATTGTTGAATATAGCAATCGATCAAGCTAAGACTTTTGGACAAGACCAGAGAATCACCCTTAGTTCCTGCAGCTCCACTACATCTCTTGTCTCAATTTCCATGACCTTGTCTGGAAACCCATACGAGGCACCTGCAAGTTACTTTCCACGTATTCCGCAACCAATCAATAGAATCTTGGATGAACTAGACATTGATTGGAGTCTCGAGTAGCTATCATATCAAACCCTACCATCACACCCCTTCAGGTTAGGAGAGCATTCTTTGCCTTAGATTCGTAGATTCCATTATTGCGTGTCAAAGACATAAGGTTGCCTAATTAGCTTGGTCATCGCCATCACTTTCACTCTCATTTCAATTCCACACCGGCTGTCTCGGCACGACCTCGGGAGGTCGGGTGTGAAGAAGGTCACGTGTTGATTTTATGTCGTCTGATTAGCCTTGGGGGTTTTAGGAGGTTGGTTTGGTTTTGGATTGGTAGTGAATTTTGGCACAGGATTGGATTTGGTTGATTTGGGAGAGGTGGATGGTGTAGGATTAGATGGTTTGATTTGGAATGGATTGGATAAGGTAGAGAGGGATGAAGAGTATGTGTTAGATTTGGATGAAGATGATGTGTTAGATTGGAGGATTTGGGGCGGAGTAGATTGTGTGGATTTAAAGGATGGAGTAGATGTTGATGAGGGAGATGGGTTGAATGTTGGTTGAGTTGAGGTAGAGGGGGTGGTGTGGAAACCACATTGGATTTGGGAGATTGAGGTAACTTAGGAATCACATTGGATGTGATATGATTGGGGGATGGGGGAAATTAGGATTAGAGTTAGGAGATGGGGGTGACTTAGGAGTCACATTGGATGGTTTGGGATTGGATTAGTTATTGGTAGATTTATTAGATGTGGATGGAGAGGATAAAGGTGGCATGGGGTCCACATTAGATGAAGTAAGATTAGGGGATGAAGAGGGTGTGTTAGATTTGGATGAAGATGATGTGTTATATTGGGGGATTTGAGGGAGGAAGATTGTGTGGATTTAAAGGATGCGCAGTAGATGTAGATGAGGGAGATGGGTTGAATATTGGTTGAATTGAGGTAGAGGGGGTGGTGTGGAAACCACATTGGATTTGGGAGATTGAGGTAACTTAGGAATGACATTGTATGTGATATGATTGGGGATGGGGGAAGTTAGGATTAGAGTTAGGAGATGGGGGTGACTTAGAGTCACATTGGATGAGTGGGATTGGATTGGTTATTGATAGATTTATTAGATATGGATAGAGAGGATAAAGGTGGCATGGGGTCCACGTTGGATGAAGTAGGATTAGGGGATGAAGAGGATGTGGGTGACTTAGAAGTCACACGAGATTGGATGGGGTTGGATGTAGGTGATGTAGGAGCCAAAGTAGATGTTAAAGGAGGGAACTTGCGACTATCAGGAGAAAGTCCATGGGATAAGGTTGGGATGATGAGGATGATGAGGATTCTCGGACTAAGGTGTGATGTAGGGGATAAGGATTGTGGTTTGGTTTGATCTTGATTGGATGTGGATGGGTATGTATAAGGTACATTATGATATGTTTTGATGGGAGGGATTTGGGGATTAGATTGGTTGATGGTGGATTTAGGGGTGGATAGTAGTGATGAAGGATTAGGCTTGGATAATAGGTTAGAAAATTGTAAAAGAAGGTCATTAGGTGGTGGTGGTTATTTGGGATTGTTTGGTTTGGGTTTTGATTTGGAAGTGGATGTGGTGGATGAATCATAGTTGGTTAAGGTTTGGAAAAGTTTGAAAAGGAGATCTTCATTGGTGGAAGGGAATGATTAGCGTTGATCAAAATCAATGTAATGCGAGGAAGGGGATGGTTAGGGATGTAGGATGGTGTAGATGTAGGATCGGGTGTGATTGGTTGTGTAAATCGGGATCATCTTGGTTGATATCAATAAGATCCTCACTATCATAAGTGAATGTGAGAGAGGATGGTTGAGAAGATGTTTGGCTAAGGTGTGATTGGAGGTTAAGAATTTGTTGGTTAATATTTTGTATGGTTGTGAGGATGGTGGGATCGAATTGGGATGGGTTAGGATATTGTTGGATAGAGGATATGAGTGTTGTAATTTGGTTTTGTAAATATTTGATAGTAATAGGGATGTTTTGATCAAAGTGGGAAGGTAAAGGTTGATGGGTGGGGATTTGACTTTGATGGGAGCCATGACGAGGATAGGAGTTTTTAGATAATATTTAGGAATAGAATTTGGTATAGATAGGATGTATGCGGGAGAAGACTAAGATAGAGGGATTAAATGTGGATGGGATAGATTAGGAAATGGAATAAGATTGGGGTAATTATATGGATGGATTGCGTATGATTATGTTTGGATGGGGGTCGTTTTAATTTTTTGATTAATGTTTGATTGGTTGATTAATGTGTACTCAAAATGATATGTAATAAAGCAACTCACATGCAACACACAACCTAGCTAGTCAAGTGGGTGTGCAACATAAGTTATAGCCCACTTCTAATACCACACATGACAATGGTGCTCACTACGTTGACCCACCTTTATGTCGATGTGTGATCGGCTAGCGAGTAATCTTCGGTGGTTCCTTCCCCTGCACTATAGCTTGATTGTGGCCAAAGGCTACCTATGCTAGGATAAATAAGGCTTGCTAAGGGAGTCCTCTATATACCTTTCGGTACGTGAGGCCTGAATCCATGTTGCAAGGATGTTGTCTAAGGCCTGGGTATTAGGACATGGAAGCCCCTCACTTCACGTCACGCTTAAAACATGTAGACGCTTAGCCAATAATGACAGCTCTCCAAGGATTTGTATACCTTGTCGAACACGAGGTGTGTCTACGTGCGTGGAGATGAAGCCCACGGTCATGAGACCCCTAGGACTATGACAAGTGTGTGGTGATGAAATTCACGTCACGTTGCCCCTAAAAATGAAAAAGGGAAGAAGGTGGACCACTTTTGATCCTCAAGATCGTCCAAGGACACGAGAGGAGAGCATACACGAAATTCAACCTTGAGTTAATAAAAAAACATGCAAGATAGAAAGATTTTTATTTTTGATTTTTGATTTTGATTTTTAAATGATTAAAAGATGATTAAAAAAATGCAAAAGGGGTCTTCAAGAGGAGGCCCTACAAAACAAATATTAGTAGTTTGATTATAACCCCAAATCTCTTGGACCAAACGAGCTACAAAACAAAAATGGTTAGTAGTTTTAGATTGTTTTTTTAATCTTTGGTAAGCATAGGAAGATGCACACAAAGTGTTAGTAGTTTGGAACAAGAAAATATAACTCAAAGTGTAGTTAGAATAACAAGATTTAGTAAAATGAAAACCATAAATAAATTATACAATAAAATTCTAAATTAACACTTTCATTGCATAGATCTTTTTAATACCTTTTTGGGAAAAAAATGGAGTCGTTTCGAGTTTGGGATCAAAAGTTATGGCTCTCGGAAGGTAGACAAAATAAAAGCAAAACAAATGCACTAATTCAGGACATATGCACCAAAACAGAGGTCATATGTGTTGTTTCATGCTAAATGCGCCACAGGATGGGATAAATGCGTTGAATTGTTTCCTGTATGCACAAAGCCAAGAATACAAGCAAACAAATGCATTGTTTTGTGATATATGCGCTGAAACAGGTCACATATGCGCTAATACGAAAGAAAAGCCCAAAAATTCAAATTTTAAGGGTGCAAATTAAATTTTTATGAAACCAAATTTCGTTAGCTTGGTAATTAGATGATAATAAACAAAAATTAAAAAGATTTGGGGGTTAAGCCCCTGATGGACGCCAAAAATGTAGAAGAAAAATTATATTAGCATGCACAAATGAAATGAATATGAAACTAATTCAAACACAACATGCAAACTCAACAAATCAGCTACTTCGATCAAGCAAAGATGAAAGGAAGAGAAACAATACATGCACTTACCATCTAGCATGCAATTCTCCTTCCTTGATGGTTGGATGTGCTTGAGGATGATTGATTGCTTTAGATTTTTGATGTGGATGCACTTGGACAGCACCTCCCCTTGATGATTGCTTGGTTGTTGATGAAGATGATGAAGGATTGTTTGGTTGTAGATGGATGATTGATAGAATGGATTGATTGAACAAAAGAGCATAATTTTGTTATGGATTTAGAAGATGTCTCTCATGGAGGATGAGAGCTTGATTTATAGCTTGTGAGTGGCAAATTGAATGGTTGAGATCTTGCCATGGTGGATTGAATCCAAGGGTTGGAATTGGATGAGAGGATTGGAGGATTCTAGAATGGAAAATTCTAGATTTTGTGAGGGATTTCCATTGAATTAAAAATTCAATGGAATAGTGTAGATGCATTTGAATATTTGAAAATGGGAGGGAAGAATGGAGAAGCTTCTAGATTTAGAAGCCTCTAGATTTAGAGGTGAGGATGTGCACATGATTAGGATTAGATTAGGTTAAATGATGTGATTAGGATAATTAATGATGAGATTTGATGGAAAGGTTAGGTGTAGGGATGTGTAGGGTAGGTGGTAGGTGAGATGTAGGAATATTAAATTCCTATAAAATGTTAATGAAGGATTAAATAGGATAATATGATATAATAATGAAATAAAAGGGATTAAGGATGAAAATGGGATATTAGATGAAATAAAAGGATTAATGATAAATGATGAATGATGGTAAAATGGATTAATAATAATAATTAATCTTACAATTAATTATTATATGGTTGATGTATGAATAATAATGATGGATTAAAATAGATTAAAATGGATTGGTAGCGGATAAAGCTAAAATGTGGGGCATGATTAATGTTAATTAGTCATGTAGACATTTTAGGTGTCTACACTAACAATGAACGAATAACATTAAAAAAAAGTAATCATAACAATACATACATTTATCCCTTTAGTTTATCAAATTCCTTTTCAATTAATTACCCAAATAAAATAGGTGCAATTACTTTAATCTATCTTTATGTATTTTGAGAGTATTTTGAAAAACTAATTAACTAATATTTTTTATCTTTTCTGGATTATTTAAAATAAAATAAGATATATATTCTAAAGAAATGAACAAATAACTAAAACTAAATTAATTGTTTCTTCTAATCAAAATAAACTAAATAGTGAACAACCAGATGTGGTTATTCATTTATTGCAGAGGGTATTAAATACTAATTTTAATGAGGAAGCATTCAAAATATTATTGATTTCACAAAAGTAAAGCTTCCTATAGCAGACTTTCTACCTCGGATTTTTCAGGAAGGGAAACTTCTCAAAAGCAATTTCCTTTCTTTCATACAAAATTTCCACAATAAAATTGCTTCTAATCTAATTAAAATTATACTAAATAATATAAGATGCAAGGATTTATTCGCTTCTTCCTCAAACCGCTTTCCCATGTAAATCCACAGGGATAAGTGGGAAGATATTATCCAAGGTATAAGTTGTATTAGAAGATATCTACTAAAACAAATACGGTTATAGCATATGCACACAAGAATTGATTATATCTTCCATTCCAAAGAACACTAAAAATAACTTTATTTATTCTAAAAGACAATGCTTCTATTAAAACTTTAAAAGAAATGAAACATTTGCATCCCCATCCTGGTCACCGCAATGTTTTGTTGTCCCATTATTGTTGGTGACGTATTTTTTTTCTCCTCGCCTTCAAACTCCTTCCAATATGTGAGTTCCAAGTGATCCGAGTGAGAAAACTAATGGCTAAAAACAAGTAATCAAGAACACATGATGGCTAGTCTAGTATAAAAATGATGGTTGGAATGTGAGCAACAGGAAAGCAAGACAGAGAATTGGTTATCTATACAAGAACCTCTCCAAAATTCAATAGCATAACACCTCTCAAAACTTAAAATTGCCAACCCATGATACAAATGAATGTGGGATATTTATAAATTGTTGGAGAAGAAGTCAGAATACACATGTTGAATGGGAGTGAGTGACTCAGCTAATGGATAATAATTCAACAAGCTATTTTTAGCTATAAGGGAGGAGAAGGCAAAGATCATTCTAATGAGATTATTTTTAGTGGATTTGACTAAGTAAACTCAAACAAAAGAAAATCGCCATCCAAACACGTGTTTAAAAACATATATTTCAGTTTTTATTTCAGGGTGACATAATTTCCCCTATTATTAGAGGGGTGATTATGCACACAACATGAAGGGTAGGGAAAATTGCATAAAGCAAAACAACTTAGTAAGAAAATTGATAGTTTAGAAGTGGGACAAAGAGGCTTGGATAATTCAAGGTAGGAGTGTAAAATTGAAAAGGGGAATTTGGATCTCGTTCTTGTCTTAGAAGTAGTTTTTTCATCATCGGAGTCATATTATGTTCAAGTGTTGCACCATGTAAATTTTGGGTGCATACATATCATTTCGCTTAGAGTATTATTTCATCCATTAATGGGCGAAAAATGTGATTTTCGAGAATGGAAACTCCCAAAATGGGAGAGTTAGAAAGTTACCGATCCGGCTTCATGCTCGGAGTGATGCCAAAAATTTAAAACACACACACACACACACACACACACACACACACACACACACACACACACACACACACACATATATATATCACATCACATTGTCAATTTTAGAAATCATTTGTGGTTTTTCTCTTTACTATTTTTGGAGATCTAAATTTTCAAAGAATCATTTCACGCATGGGTAATGTCATATTGACGATGTTCCAATACAATGTAAACAAACCTAGCAACAATAGATAGAGCTTAGGAACATGTTAGTTATGAGTGTTTTTGCCTTTTCAATAGGTTTGGATCTTTGTTGAAACAAACTCTAGAGAAAGCGATTTTTGAAAATTCTACAATCGAAATGATCGTTAATAGGAGGCTTTAGAAAAATATACCTATTTTTTGTTGATTTTAATGTTTTTGAAATGTTTAGCATGTTGGAGGTTATGTGGTCATGTCAATGACATGATCGTCGTTCTCATTTGCACAACTCGCCACAATACATGAGTGGAAATTACACAACCACTACAATAATTATACAACTACCACTATGTTTAGAGGGCGGTTGTGTAACCATCACTTTGTTTAAAGTAGTGGTTGCACAAATGCCACCTTGTCGGGCTTGTTGAAGTAAAGTTTGTTCACTTGATTTTTCTCACTTAGTATTTTGAGATTTTAGGTTCATTTCTTATACGAGGTGTTCTAACACTCCTTTATTTTTCACTTGATGGCCCAGGTGCTTGTGTTTGATGAAGTAGAGCTTAAGAGAAGGATTGGCTTGCACACATGATAACTTTATTGACCAAGTTTTCCACTCACCAACATAAAGTGGGGCAAATGTAGACACTAAATCATGCACTTTGTGTAATTATCTAGTCCCTGGTTGTATACTATTATTCATATGATTCCTAAGTAAGAAAATTTCTAACTAACCCATGTATTTGGCCACCCTTCTTTTCTTTTTGTTACCACTTTTTTGTCTTGCACCCTCACTTTCTCAGTCGATCTACTTTTTTATACCTTGGCATTTATCATCCTAGACACTAAGCACTCATCCAGACGTCGCGCCGGGTGCCCTCGTCCCCTCTGGGTGCCCCTAACCTCTTTGTACTTTGCACACATCTTTTGGGTCCTTTCTAGATGTTTGAGCATCTTATATGTTTGTAGTCACCATTTTTGGGTTAATTATGAAATTCAAGCAAAGGAATCATATAAATATAAAGTTATGTGATCATAATAAAGGACCAAGCACTAAGCATTAGCTATCACCACCTAAGGTTGCATCTAAAGGCTATTCAAGAGCATCAAAGCATCCATTCTAGCATCCATCACAAGGGACGAGGTCTGGTTTTCTATATACACTTCATAGGATGGAAGTTCATTCTATTACATGCACACATATACTACACTTCTTTACATCTAGCTAATTTCTCGCTATTAAGTGTGACATGCACAAAAGCCACCTAGGCCACGATTCCACACACACACAGAACTACATTGGATCTAAGATGTAGCGCGCAAAGACTCGATCGTAAGTTTACCATTATGAAAGATGAGGACAGATCGACCCTCATTTGCATCTTTCATTTTTGGGATTTTATGTCTATTTGAGGGTTTTGCATGTTCATACTTCATTACTGGAGTTCCAGCTTACTCAGAGATCTTGGTGTGAATCTGTAGCAACAAAAGGCGAACAATAGTGAAAAACTTGTGACCCTAAAAAGCTGGGGTTTGAGCATTTTCCCATACTCGGGCCTTTGTTTCTAATATGTGGCACCCGTGGGTGCCCATGCTCTTTCTAGGTGCCTCTTACAGCTTATTCATCCATATCTGGATTTTTCGAGCTTCATTGGGGACGATCGGTTCTTCATATTTTCCAGTTTTCCAACTCTGCATCTTCCAGATCTCTCGTGAATCAACAAAGTCCTTCTTTCTCCTCCTTGCAATTAGGGTTTTATATTTTATTTGCTTAGATTTCTCGGATATCATTTATTTACTATTACAAATAGCATTGATTAAGCACATAAATTTACATTTAAGTTTCATGACTCTCCTTTAAACTTAGGGAGATCCAACAATGGGTGAGGAAGCATGTCACCCTCAGAGGGGTTCTTTCAAGTACTCAATATAAGTTCCCATTGTGTAGGAGTCTACCATGGAGGTTTATAAATGGAAAGGTAAAAGAGATGTTTCGTAATCTGAAAGCATAGGTGTGTATGGGGTTCCTTAGAACTATGAGATTGGGTCATGGAATGCATAGATGTTTGGTTGTGCAAACGTTCAATACATATGCATGGGGAGGGATAGCATTAGAAAATTAATTTATGGGTGTTTAGTTATGAAAACCTACATTGTTGGGGATGGCATGTGGAAAGGCATTACCAACAGGTCCTTGGGTAGAGTATATGTATGATGGTTGAGAACCCATTCCTAATGTGTCAGTCCTCGTGAGAAGATCACATGGGTTTGACTAAACAACAAGAAATCAAGAAAATAAGATGGCTAATATGGTATAAAGAATGATGGGTAGAATGTGAGCAACAGGAAAGAAAGACAAAGAATTGGTTGTCTATACAAGAACCTCTCCAAAATTTAGCAACATAACACCTCTCAAAACTTAAAATCCAACCCATGTTACAAAAATGCAGGATATTTATAAATCGTTAGAGAATAAGAAGTCATAATCCACATGTCAAATGGGAGTGAGTGACTTAGCTAATGGAGAAAAATTCAACAAGTTATTTTTAGCAAGGGAGGAAAAGGCAAAGACCATTCCAATGAGCCTATTTTTAGCAGATTTGACCAAGTAAACTCAAAGAAAATTAAATCGTAATCAAAAGACGTGTTTAGAAACACATCTTTTAGTTTTGATTTATGTGGTGACACAACTACCCCTATCATTAGAGGGGCAATGCTTCTTTGTCTTAGTGGGCCAGTTTGCAATCACCCTAAAGGGCGAGGTAAATTACATAAAGCAAAACAACTTATTAAGCAAATTGACAGTTTAGGAGCGGGGTGAAGAGGCTTGGCTAAGTCAAGGTAGAAGTGTAAAAGGGAAAGGGGGTATTTTGATCACGTTCTTGTCTTGGGAGTAGAATTTTCATCATCGAGAGACATATTTCGTTCAAGTGTTATACCATGTAATTTTTAGGTGTGTACAGTTCCATAGTTGATATGAATGAAAAAATGTGACATTATATATAAGGCGTGTGAGTTGTTTCATAGAATGCCTTACAGAGATGACATCTAATAAAATCAATGAGTTTAATATGCAAGGTATGAGAATTATTTGACAAAATGCCTCAAAGAACATTGGTCTCATGGACTAATATGATCGTGGGTTATGCTCAAAATGGATTTGTTAAAAGGCCTTCGAAACTTTGAAGCAAATGCAATTAGAAGGGTTCAAATCTAGACTCCACAACCTTAAGTTGAAGCATACTCCTACCCTATGCCAAATTGGGAGCTTTAGAATAGGGTATGGACATACAACAAATTATAATGGAAAGGGTTTTTTTAGATGTCATAGTTGCCAATGCCCTAATAGATATGTATGTAAAATGTGTGAGCATATACAAGGTATGGGAACAATTTGACAACATACCTTACTATAAACCTCAAGATATCATGATCCTTGTGCCAATAGTGGTGAAGTCACAATGGAAGTGGGTCTTTCACTAACATGGTATGCCAATAAGAGTGACACTCTAATGGAAGTGGCCCTCTAAAAAATATAATGATTGATTGGTCAATATGTTTGATTGCTCTGCCTTCCCCTTTCGTCTCTAATAGTTTTTTTTTTAAAACAAGAATATCATCTATAATCACCTCTTGATACATTATTTACTATTCAAGTTAGATATAGCTATTTAATGCATCTTAAAATTACTTTCACAACTCTAAAAATACTCATATTTTACTATCAAAGCATAACTATTATACTTCCTTCCAATACAAGTGCGAGTACAAATAAATAAAAGAAAGAAACATCAACTAAAATCGGTGTTAAGATGTCCTTACATTTTAAGTGTTTAGTATTTATAAACTACAATCACAAAACTAAAATTAGTTGAGAGATGCTTTTAAAAAAAATGATTTTTAAAAACTAGAGGCCTTCATTTATTATCGTATTAGTTTAATGCGCAGGATCTTCTTAAATGGTTAGTGTTTAGAACCTACACAACCACAATAATGGAGCCCGTTTCCCCACCAAGGGTTAAATTTGACGGTCGTTTAGACGTTTTTCACGATTTTAGCCGTAAAATACTTGCAAATATTTGAAATAACCGTCACATGCGACTTGCATATTTTAAGTATGACCGTCATTTTTTATATATATTTATATGTAAAATATATAAAAATAATTAAATATATACAGAATAATCTGATTTATAATTTGTTAATAGTATAAAAATAACATTATTTTACATTTTTGAAGGGCAATATTTAAAAATGACCGTCATCTAAAAATTGTTTGATAGGCATAGGTGGCCGTCAAATTTAACCCTTGTCCCCCACATTTATTGTTCTTAAACATTATCAAGATAGGCTACACAAACTATTGTCTAGAATATGAGAGACAACTTTTTGACTACTTATGTTTTGTTTTTATTTGTGAATACAAACTTAAATATATGCTTGGGCTTATATCTAGTGTGTGAAAATCTTTCAATTTTGTATACAAATCTCACTTACTTTTTTTTTTTTTTTTGTTTCTATCTCGAATCATTATAAGTTTGATCTCTTTTCCGAAATTTTCATCCAATCTTATTTATTTATTTATTGTCAAACTTATAAAATAAGTGATAGAAATTAATAGGGCTTTGTATTAAGGTTTTGATGATTTAATAAAATCGTAAAAATATTTGCTTTAAGTTAATATTTAATTTTATAAATATAAGTACTGTAACTCTTAAATCTTTCAATGTGTGCAACAATTAGTAGAGGCTGCAATGAATATCTAAATACTTGAATTTGACTTTTGACATGAGGACGTTTTGAAAACTAATTTTTTTATTTTATGACTTGAGTAAGATTGCCTTTTCATTTATATGTCTCAAATGCACTAATGCACCTTTTTTTTTTGACCTTTTTGAATTCAAATTAAGATCTTAGTGATATTTAAACTAATTTGCAAAATGCAAGAAAACCACAAAAACTAAATAAACCAAAATTAAGGGTTAAAGGGGCCTACAAAAGTAACTATCAAACACATAGAAATGTAAGGGTTGTGTCTCTAATATAAGCTACATTTCTAACACTTAATATAGATCAAATCAAAAACAAAGGAAGAAAGAAACGATGACAAGGACAACAAATAACAAAGATACTAAGAAATAACGTTGAAAGGAAGAAAATGTCACAAATAACACAAAAATGTCACGTAAGATATAAGTAAACAAGACGAGTGACAATCAACACACAAAAAATAACCTCAATTAAACCAATAATCAATAAACATATAAATACAAGAGTGACATAGTGTATACATGTTAAAGAATTGAAACTTTTATAGTAATATTGGCTTAAAAGTCTTCTAGATAAAACCGCATAATTTTTTTCCATCATCAATATTTTAGATTACATTAAACAATCTACTATCATAATGAACAAAACATATCAATATGAAATCTGAAGTTTTTATATAAATAACTCAATGAACAAATCATATATATTTATATGAAATTTGAACTTTTATATAAATAACTCGGCGAGGTACCAAATATTTATTAAGATCAATTAAAATAATAATTAATTAAAATTGTAACTTTTATAATATAAAACATCAAATATTTTTATCTTTCCCAAAGTAGGCATCCACCTTTAAAGTTGTTTTTGTTAGAAATCGTCAAAATTCGTAGAATGCGTTTCAAGTAGATTTTTTCGGTAATATTATTTTCTATTGTCAAAATAAATATATAAATATTTGGATTCTCTCTCGGCGTAATTTGCAACTCTTGTGCAATTGCTAGTAAGCAACAATATGAAACTTTAAAATGAACCACTTTTAGGCTTAGAGATACTCGACACAGAGAGTCAAAACGATTGAGGCTAGGATCGTGCCCTAGGTAACTTTGATGGCGTGGATGCCCCTTATTTGTAGTTGCTTAGGCTAAAGGTGATCACTAGTTTAGTTATACACTTACTCATAATTGTAAATCCGCTATACACTTCCTCTAAAATATGAGCAAGATGCCGACAACATATATAATCTAGTGTCCAATGAAAACACACTACTCATCAAAAAAAATGACCACTTCTAACAAAATAAATATAAAAATAACTAACTTTTCAAACATCCTTTAAGAGACATTATAACAAAAAATTAGTAAATAATTAAAATAAGGATGACGATTTAGATTTAAGCCACTTGTAAAGGTTATTTTTTTACATCTTTAATGTAAAATCCATATTCACTGGATGGCAAAAAAATCCATTATCCCACGACACAACTCCCAATAAAAATCCACATGCCGTGAATCGCGAGTGCGACACGCCTCTCAAAATAGGGGTTTTATACCAATTATATTATGCACTGCGAATCGCCAATATTTATTGACTCGCAAAAAGTACCCACTACCCACGTTCATTATTACGAGAGTACCATTATAAAAGAGATAACATGTGGCACATTAATTACTTATTGCCATACGAAAACAATACACGCAGTGATGTGGCACATCTCTACTCAATTGTTATTTTAATGCGCAACACAAACGTGTTTCTTTTCTTATAGACTATTTTTAACTTTTTGTTATCATTAGTTATATGAATATAAATAAATTTAGAACACCCAATTTTTAACAAAATTATTTAAAGGGCAAAGAGAGCTTAATTGGATTACCCTCTTATATTGTCTTCAAACATTTGCCACCATAAGATTCATTTATTGCCTTTCAATTGTTTCATTATTTTGGACCAAGAATGACCTTAGTCTCTATTGTGACTAAACTTTCAAAATGAAAGAAATGATAGCTTGTGCACATGGAGAAGGATGATTGAAAATGTCTCTATATACATATTAGCAATAGATATTCTTGTTTAAGAGTATTTATGACAACCTCCAATTTTGACTATTTTCTTAACTAAATCACATCTATGTAAATCAAAATAATAACACTATATAAATTTTTGATTGGCTCTGCCTTTTATGAAAATTGTTTGATTGTGCTCTTACAATTTCTTATTTGTCATGTGCACAAACTAGGGTTAAATGTCTATTGACATCAATTCAGAGTTGTGCCTTACTCCACCCTCCCATGTCTCCATGTGCATTGATTTATCCAAGGGGATTAAAAGATAATGGCAAAGTCAATTTGTGCGAAATCTCTATCATAATTTAGTCTTTTTTGGTATGAATCTTAATTAATAAATTAACTCTTTCTATGATTTTTTTCTTCAAATAATATAATTATGAGTCAATTTTTAAGATATAGATGCGATATCATTGTAAATCTTACAATTTTTGTGTGAAATCTTTATCATAATTTAGTCTTTTCTAATATGATTCTTGATTAATAAATTAACTATTTCTATGGATTTTTTTCTTCAAATAATATAACTATTGAGTCTATTTTTAAAGATATAGATGCAATAGCATTGTAAATCTTACAATTTTTTATTGTGGTGTGTCGTTTCCTTTTCACTACCTTAAATTACAAAAAAGCAGAGTACTCTATCTATCCAAACTTTTTATAAGAGCACCTAAAAAAGATTTGAATAGCCGCAAGAATCAAGAAGTTTATGGCACCACACACTCTAAGAAGAAGAAGAAGAAGAAGAAGATATTTTAACGTCTGCAAGGCTACCAAGGGCAACCTATAGGACAACAGATCTTGCTAAAAATCTTTCTGGCATTCAGATCTCCTGTTAGTGAGTTTAATTATCAACTCCCCTGTTTTTTCAACCATATTCTCATTGAAAATATCTTGAAAAGATGTAATAGCCACTGTGCTAGCGAATTGGGCCTTAATGTCATTATAAGCATTACAGTCCAAACATGAAATGTTTCTCTGATTCCACTACACAAGACGTGCAAAAGATATAGATTCTCACTTCCCATGCATCTTTAGGTCTTTTACATCTTCTTGTTTCACACCGAATACGATGTGAATTAGTTCTCAATTGAACTATGAAGATCTTTGTTTTCCATGGAATTTTAGCCCCTATAAAAGCCTTTTTGTTGATGATCGCATGTAGAGTTAAATGCCTCCAAATAATACCTCTTCTTTCTCCTCAACTTCCCCATATAGCTTGATAAAATTTGTCTATAACAAAAGTTTTTATCTCTCGATTATTATTATGACATGCATTCAAGTTTATGTTCCAATTTTTAGTTATTTGTTTTTTATTCATCCATGACTTTTCTTTTCTTTAAAAACTCGTTGAGGACAACCTTAGGCCATTTACTACCTTCCATTTGCTCGATCTTTTTAGATATGGTATGAGGCGAACTATAACAATAGTTTGTAGAACTACAACACCTATTTCAGCTACGAGAATCTCATATAGGACCAAAATCTTTAATTTGAAGTTAGGATTTTTGAAACCTCTCAAATTGTTTCCATCTTGAATTTGAAATGTTGTTTCTCTGCATTTGTTTTGGGATGCATAAAAACTCTCCACCCCCTAAAGTTCTCTTTTTGCTACAAATCTCTCAGCTAAGCTTGTTATTAAAGTCTAACCCAAGATATTTATACCATGTTACTTCCTCCAAAATGTTTCCATCGAAATAGAAATCATATTGAGTTATTTTCTTTCTAATGGAGAAGACCATAATCTTGGTCTTATTGGTGTTGGCTTACATTCCCACTTCTTTCTTAAAGATCCTAACAAAGAAGTGTGGTGAGATAAAGACCTCTTGAAAAAAAAAAATGCAGTGCTACATTCGAACATCCATTATTTTTATGTGATTTTTATTATGTCTCTTTCATATGTCATTCCTTGTCTTATATTTGAAAGTTAAAGGAGTATACATATAACCCATATCTTTATAGAAATTTCCCTTTGGCTTAACAATAGTGTCGATCAAAGAGGATTAGAGGGGTATATCCAATCGAAGATTAGAGGTGTCCAATCAAAGATTAAAGGTATCCAATGTGTCAAAATCACTCACTTCCCTTACCCTATCAATTTAACTCTTATTAAATATTTTTAAAAATATATAATAAACCATCATCCTCAAAAGTGTAACATTTTTATACAAACATTTCATTAAAAATGAGACTTTCATCAAAATTTAAGACTCTCTATTACTAAAGAGATATGATAAAGATTGACAAAAATGGCACTTTACATAAATAAAGAGCCAAAACGCATCATAAGAGTTACCATTTACTATTACAAATTTTAAAAATCAGGTTTAATTAAATAATAAGGTGAGAAACCTTAACCTAGCTTATACTTCGATACCTTAAAACTCTCAAATTTAATAAATAAAATATGAATAATGGGCAATTACACTATTCTTTCTGTAATTAGAATATCTATACCTACATATTATTTAAAAAACTCAATAACAAATTAATTGTTTTACTGAGCTGTGAAAACTCATCCGCAAAATGTTGCAAAGATGGAACATGATATTTAATTCAATGTACCATTGTTATTATAACATTTCGTAAAATTCTATGTAATATTTTTAATTTTTAAATATTATAAATTAATTAAATTAAATTTAAGAAAATAATAAAACAGCCTTGAAACGTGAGAAAAACTGAGGGAAAGATCAAGTTTCTGGTAACAGGGCTCCGGCGAGCCATCGCCTTCGAAAAAGAGTTCATGAATCCATTAACTATCATAAAATCACAGAAAAGGCTACAAATTTACAAACTAGAAATGAATCTCCATATGAACCCAAAAAAAAATCCATGGATTTTCAAACAGTCGATACAGAGCAGAGCAGAGCCCAGATCCAAAATATGGGTTAGTAATATAATATGTATATTTTTACCTCACACCCAAAACCATTACAAGCCCTCATAAACCCTAACCAAGGAAAAAAATAAACCAAAGAACGGCCCATTAAATGCAAAGCAAAACATAGTACTCTACAGAATAAATGTATTTAATTCGGGGTTTTTCTATAGATCGATTGACGCAGACCTCTTGTTCCTCTCACCACCGTTATGCTGTTTCCACGGCCTGTAGACATTAAAGGAGACTCGAACATTAAACGTATTAGTAAATTGTAACTTCATTGCGTAAGTTCTGTCCTCGTAAAATGGTCGCAACCAGGACAGGCATGTTTCCGCCGGGGACTCGAACCTTGGTCGAACAGGGGCTCGATCTGGTGGCGTTACTGTTAGGATTTATTTAGTACTCTGGCATAAGCTGTGTGATTTTCCCCTCCTCCGCAGCCATGCCCTGTTCCGTCACCCTGAGCCAAATGCAAACAGCCGTAAAACTCACAACCAGGCTGAGCAACCCGCTTCCCAAACCGATCCCCACAATAGCCAGCACGGAAAGCCCGCGGTTCTTCGGCAGCGGCAAAGGATAGCCGTAAAGCTTCTTGTTACCCACAAAAGAACTCGCATTGAACCTCGGCAGGTTCACGGTTCGATTCACAAGCGTCGTCGGAATCATGCCCTCCAAATCATTGTGGCTCACATCGAAGGCGCTGAGCCTCGCTAAGAGCCCGAGCTGCGGCGGAATAAGGCCGCTCAGTCTATTGCTGTGCAGATCAATAATGTTCAGATAAGCGCATGCGGCGAGCTGCGGGGAATCGAGCCATCGAGCTCGTTGACGCTGAGATTCAGCACGGCGAGGTTCATCAGAAGCTGTGTCTCCGTCGGAATCTCACCAGAAAGATGGTTCGCCGAGAGATCGAGCGACTGCAAATTAGTGCAGTTGGAGATGTAGGGCGAGATCTTGCCGGTGAGGCCAAAGCCTGCAAAGCTGAGCTTGTAAACCCTTTCGTTGTTGCAGGTCACGCCCTCCAATTCCGAAAACGTGCCATTACAGGGCGCCTGAAGCTTTTGCTTCGTCCACTGAGTGAGCTTCTGGGCGGGGTCCTGTATCAAACCCTTCACCCCGGAGAGGCAAGCTATGTCTTCTGGATCTACAGACGCATTGCACAGACAAAACCAAGTACAAAAACCCACAGCATTCGGGGTTTGCCCATTGCGGGGAATCGAACTCTGGACCGGCTTGGTTTCTCAAAGCATCCGCATCAAATATGCGGGGGAATAATAATAAGGTGGGCTTATTTTCCGTCATTAATTCAAGGTGGGGTTTCAGGGGACGGCGCTAAATAAAGCAGTACAGCGACGGGAAGTTCTGATAAGATACGGAAAGCGCTCATAATGGCGCATCTTCTTCTGAATTGCGGTCTGCCGCAGCGACAGTCAATGAGCTGATTTTTAAAACCCCAATGCAGGGCCCGGGTTTGGAACCGGAGACCCGGTGGTTATTATTTATGTAGAGTCCTTATAAGCTCCGCCAAATGTTGCCCCTTTTTAGGTATAGCCCGCGGTTCTATGGGCGGAACTACCGCCGCTATTTGGGTATCGTTCTTTTTATTGGGATTGTTTTAACCCGCGTGGTTGTATTTTAATCTCACCCGGATTTTATTGAACTATTTTCGGGCTTTGGTTCAATTTTCATTTTCAAAGGACTATTTCACTATCAAAATGACTAGGTACTACACCATACAATTTCCGCTCGTATGAATAATGGTAGTTACTGATTACTATAACACTAAATTTTCACTCACGTCAATAATAGTGGTTATTTTTAGGACTATTTCACTATCATAATGACTACTTCCATGTTATATAATTTTCACTAGTATAAACTAGTAATCGCATGTGAGGTGTGTGATGTTAACGTCGAAAGTGAAATATTGTTTAGCAGAAAAGAAAATTGAAATAAACAACAAAACATTATGATATTTTAAGTTGGAAAATGAAAAACATAACAAAGTAGTAGAAACTAGAGTAGTAGAAAAGATCTGGATTGTAGAAGAAGTCGAGTAGTTTGAAAGGGGAGGGCCGCTGAGGATTAAGAGAGGAGTGTTAAGGAAAGGGAACAAAGACGGGATACACTTTTCACTAGTATAAACAAGTGTCGTAGTGGGACTAGTCCCTCCCTAAGTGTTTTTAAATTGTTTAAAACTATTGAATAGACTATTTGAGACTGTTTGGACTATATGTGTGGAGCCCAAAATTGCTCATTTTCTTTGGTGTATTCTACACCAAGGCCTTCCTATTAGGGCTCGTCTTGTTCAAATTGGGATCCCAACTCCCAACTACCCCTTCTGTGGGCATCTGGAAACACTTTTGCATGTCTTCTAGTTCTATCCCAAAGCTCAAATTGCCTGGAATTGGATCCATTCATTTTTTTTCCCTCACGACCCCACTATTTCACTTGGCAAAGCATATCCTCTTGGGAGATAATCCCAAACTTCTGCCTATGTTCACCCAGATTTGGCATGTTTTCAGAGGGGAGATTCTATTTTGGATATGGAAAGAAAGAAATGCTTTTTTCTTTGCTAATTCTGTAGTTGATCAATCTTTCTCGATTTATAATAAATCTATGGTGATCTCCAATGTGCTTTGCAGATTCAAGTTCAGGCAAACAAGGTGGCGCTGGAGGTGGACCACCTCCAGACCCTGTTACATCACTGGGGGAAGCCCCGTGCAATGTTGCCCGAGTGCCTCCATCTCCCACCAGGTGCTCCTCGCCTTCAGCCTATGGTGGCTAGCGTAGCCAATCTTAGTGTTGTGTTTATAGCTACACCCGCTGCTCTTCGGGGCTGTTACATCGGCATAGTCACTCGTCGCCATGGCCAAGGCTCCCAACTGCATTCATTGGCTCTCCAACAAGGATGAGGCTTGCCACCTCGCCAACATGGGTGGGGCTCTCCGCCGCATTCGTCGGCTCGCCAAGAGGGCGGGGCTCGCCACCTCGCCAATATGGGTGGGGCTCTCCTTCTACCACTACCTCACAACAGGACACTTGGCGCCCACCGCCACCTTTCCGACAAGTTCCCTTGCCTCAACCTTGTCATTCATACGCACGGGGAAGCGGACCCGGAGGAAGAACTTGTTGTTGGATGGGAGCTTTGAACTGCAAGCAAGGACCTCCCCTGGTTCGAGGTGGTCGGATGATAGAGATTCCCGCCTCAAGCAAGTTTTTTATCACGCTTGATAGTTCCTTTTAGTGTTTTCGTGGCAATGCATTTTTTGTTGTTCTCTCCTAGGCTCGGCCTAGTTTGACTCTTGTTGTTCTAGGCTCGGCCTAGCTTGTTTGTGGTTTTGGGGCGTGCTCTCATACCACCCACTTTTTTGTTGAAAGCTATCTTGTATCTTATTACATTAATATAATATAAGATCCCTTTTCATCAAAAAAACTTTATTAAGGACTTTGAACCCATCATTGAAATGTTATTCAAAATTAGGTTGTAAGAAAATAAAGGTTCTATTGTGGTTAAGGAGGTTGAAGTGTATTTTTAATATCGAGAATGATGAAAGAAGGGTTGATTGAAAATGTGTTCATATCTTCATGTCATTTTCTCGTGAAATTTGAGGGGTTTCATTTGACCATTAATCAAATTGAAGGCGTTATGAATATGAACTTATAAATATCGGTTGTGCAAGTGTGTGTGTGGATCGTGATAACTCGATTAGCCATGGCATGTTGGCACTTTTTACTCAAAAGCATTATGCATACACCGATATTTGACTCCATAAAATGAATCATCTCCATTAAAACTTAAATAATCAAAACCTTTTCTATCATTGTAGTTTACGACTCTTATCTTGTACCACCGAGCTCGCATTGATTCACATACATTCATGATTTCATGTTTTCTTTTGTGATTGCGATTTCATGAGTCTAGGAATGATTTGTGTAGATGTTATTGTTGTTGGTTGTCTTTGTGTTGCCCTCCTCCACCTCTTCTCGTCCTCACGAAAGAATGAAAGGTAAGTTCAGTTTCGATACTTTTTCTTTTTCCTTCTTTTTTCCATTAAAATATTGAAATAAAAATTTTAATTCTTGGGATTTTGTGATGAATTTGAATGTACATATTAGTGTAGATTTACATTTTACTTGAAAAAGTCATTCAATGTATATCTATATTTGCATTTTCCGATCTACCGATAAAAATGATTTAAGAGATGCAATCATGATGGTTTGATTTCTTTCAAAGTATGAACAGTTGAAATTATAATCGTTGTGTCATGTTTATCCTTGTCTTCATGTAGAAATTTTGCAAGTTATTGGATGAAGGCACTTCAGGATTCTATAATTATCCTTACATCTCATTCATTTGATTAAAATCATATTGAAAAGAAAATTAGTGCAAAAATTTATGGCATTTGCTTTTAACACATGCCTTTATTATAACACTAAAAATAAAGTGATTAAAAGGAGAGTGATGCTCTATAAATCTATTATGTCACATTTTAGTGTTGTGAGTTTTGTTTTAAGTTGAGGTAAGTGTGTTGAGTTTCACAAGGGTGAACTTGAAATATTGTTTGTTATGAATTGAGTATCTTAGTTGTTTGCATTTGAGGTATTTTGATAGTTAAGAATTATAGTCTTGATTGAGACTCAAATGATGAAATAGGTAAAAGGATTTTATTGGGTTGTCATTATTAATTTAAAGATCCTAGTATTCAAATTTGGCTATCAACATAGTTTTTTGAGAATGGAAAAGGGGATGCAATGCATTATTCAATTTACTTTGAAAGGTTATTTTATATGTATATGAAACTAATATTTATCTATTCAAACATAAACATTAAGCTTTAATTCCAACTATAAATGACTCTTTTTTACATAAAACATGAACAATCCATTTTGAATGTCTTTTATGGAACTCTCTCGTGTGTGTGTGTGCATGTGCGTGTGTGCGCGTGTGCGTGTGCGTGTGCGTGTGCGTGTGTGTGTGTGTGAATTGTGAGGAAATGGCTTCCATTGGTCATCCTAAGAAGAATAAAAGATAACTACCACTTTCATATGCATTGGTATTCTTCAAATTTCCAATTAGTGGTGTCAATCCTAAAATGAAGACTTTGATGTTCATCCATATGAAGAAGACCATGAATCCTATGAATAAGACCACAAATCGATGGAGAATAAATTCCAAAATTGGAACAAGGATCAACGAAGTGTCAAAGAACATTCATATCCAGATAGAAAACAATATTTCCATAGGCTTATGATACAAAGACAAAAAAATGGCATTGAAATGATAAAGTGTTCTTTGTATATAAGAAAGAAACACCATTCACTAAAGACAAGAGTACAACCCATTTTGTTAGGATTCTAAACACACATGCAAAATCAAAGCCTTGTTAATTTACTTTACATCTTTTGGAGGGAGAAACCAAATGAACTAGTATTCCAAATACCAAACATGTATAACTAATTGTAGATCCTCAAAAGGAGATAATAGTAGACGTTGATTGAAAATATGTATTGCTTTTTTGACACATGATTTACCTCTAGAACTCTATAAGCCAATTTGTGACTTGAACGGGTATAAAGGTACTCCACACATTTCTCTAACATATGAATACTCAGTAAATATTAATATAGCATTTCGAAAAGAGTTTCTACAATTAGAAAAAGTTAAACATGAGCTTTTTTGGTCCATTTTACTCGATTTTAGTTGTGTTGGCCATTGTGTGTTAGTGTTGTCATTGATGTCAACTCCATTGATGGAAAAGGGTGTCATGGTGGCATGTGAGTCTCCATGTAATGTTATTCATATGTCAAACATGAAGGTTCATTAAAAGTGTCAAGATTTGGTGAGTTCTAGGTGGTCCGGGTGCATGGTTGAGTGAGTAAAGTCATAGTTTGAGCTCTCTTGAGTTGGTTGGATGTTTTCATGAGGTCACACATGGTCATAGAGGTGTGTTACAGATTATGGGTTTGCATGAGGTCAGAAAGGTCATTTCATGGTTTGTCAATATTGAGTCAAGTCATTCCAGGCTTGTTTCTAGCCTTGGAGCATGCCGAATGAGGGGAACTACCACCATTATTTGGGTATCATATTTTATTGGGAGTTTTTTCATCTCACCATGATTTCATTTAACTAAAGCAACTATTTTCAAGCTTTGGTTATCACCACTATGACTATTTTTATGGGTATGGATCAATTTTCATTTTCGAAGGACTATTTCACTATCTACTATGTTATACAATTTTAGTTGAATAATGGTAGTTATTCATTACTTCAACATTAATTTTCACTCACATGAATAAAAGTGTTTATATTTAGGACTATTTCACTATCATAATGACTACTTCCACGTAATACAATTTTCACTAGTATAAATAATGGTAATTAATTTTTGGGACTATTCTAGTGTCGCAATCACTATTTATATGTTATATATAGAAAAGAGTTATTTGACATCATTGATAAAAATTGAACTTTATTATGGACTTTCAACGCATCATATAAATGTTATTCAAAATTAAGTTGTAAGAAAACAAAGTTTCTAGAGTGGTTGAGGAGGTAGAAGTGTATTTTTAATATCGAGAATGATGAAAGAAGGGTTGTATTGAAAATGTGTTCACAACTTCATGTCATTCTCTGTGAAATTTGAGGTGTTTTAATTGACCATTGAAATTGAAGGCATTACGAATATGAACTTATAAATATGAATTTTGCAAGTGTGTTTATGAATTGTGATATCTCCGATTGGCCATGGCATGGCCGCACATTTTACCGAGAAGCATTATGCATACATTGATATTTGATTCCATAAACAACTATATAAGCTTAGAGGTTATGCTTTTGAATCATCTTCATGAAACTTAAATAATCAAAACCTTTTCTATCATTGTAGTCTATGTATCTTATCTTGTGCCACTGAGTTCACATTGATTCACATACATTCATGATTTCATGTTTTCTAAGTGATTATGATTTACAGGTCTGGGAATGATTTGTGTATATGAACTATTTTCGTTGGTTATCTTTGTGTTCACCTCCTCCACCTCTTCTTGTTCTCACGAAAGGATGAAAGGTAAGTTGTTTGATAATTTTCTTCTTTTTTCCATTAGAATATTCAAATGGATTTTTAGTTTTTAGGGTTTTATGATGAATTTGAATGTATATAACATTGTAGATTTACATTTTACTTGAAAAGAGTCACTCAATGTATATATATACTTGCGTTTTACTAATCTACTAACAAAAATATTTAAGAGATACAAATATGATGGTTTTATTTCTTTCAAACTATGGACAATTGAAATTATAGTTTTTATTTCATTTTTATTCTTGTCTTCATGTACAAATTTTGCAAGTTGTTGGTGATTTAATATAAATTGAATTAAATCTAATTTTAGAGTAATTATTGTAATGAATGATATACAAATGATAAAATACAATAAATGGACAAACAACAAACATGCAATAATATGAAACCCCCGAGCGAGAGAGAGAGGGTAACTTAGCTGATTTTTGAGTGATCAAGAAGTGTTCTAGATTGAGGAACTGTTGAAACAGAATTAGAAGAGTGTCTTCAGTCTCTCAGAGGTTCGGAACTCCGAACTCTGCAAGAAAAAAGCACCCATGGGAGGACAGGAGCGCCTGGCACTAGTGATTAGATCTAGGTGCTAGTGTCCACCCAAATACTCAACTCCTAATCTTTTCGTGTAGGAGGAGCTTTGCATTGATCCCCTGTTTTTCACTTTGGTTTTGTCCCAATGTTGTTATGTGCACCTGTAACCTACAAATAAAGATACCTAGCTGCACATGTTCACAAACCGCATCAAATCCTAAAAACAAAGATGCAACATGTGGAGTTGGACTGACCCTGGCGGTCACCCAAAGAGCAATCTTAAGTAACGAGCGTTGCATTACATTTAAGACTCCATGTATTTTTGTGTGTAAGCGTGTGTAATTATTCCCTAGGATGCCCTTGTGCAAGTTACATAGTGATAGTGGGCTAGATCTAGAATGTAACAAATGTATAGAATGTGTGAAATGAATTAGAATAGACTTCTCCTCCTATGTTGTGTATGCAAAGTGATGCAGCCCTTATCCCTTGAGTGAATGTACTAGATGGATGCTTTGTAATGCTCTTGTTCCTTTGGATGCAAGCTCAGGTGATAGTAGATAATGTTAGTGTTTGGCCCCTTATTTGAGAGTTATAACTATGTGTGTATATATATATATGACTCGTTGTTTAAATTTCATAATTGACAATTGGAAGGTCGACCCAAAAGTGTAAAAGATGCCCAAGAAGTAAAAGAGACCTAAAAGAGTGAGAACGGGATAGTAGAGGGTCGAAGCACCAAAGGGTCGAAGCGTCTAAGCGCTTCTATCATAAATGGGTGCTAGTGTCTGAGGCCATTAAAGATAAATTAATTAAATACCGGTAGCATTATCAGAGGGTGTGTAAGGTCAACAAAAGTATAAGAAACAAAGTAAAAGGCCCAAAAGACATTGTCAATTACTAGTTTTCTTACTTAGAAATCATGTATATGTTAGTATGCTCTAGGACCTAGAAATGTACCCAAGTGCATAGATTTTGTGTCTACAGTTGGATAAAGGAACTTTGGATTGTATAATTATCCTCACATCTCATTCATTTGATTAAGATCATGTTGAAAAGAAAATTATTGCAAAATTTTATGGCATTTGTTTTTAACACATATATTTTTTAAGACTAAAAATAAAGTGATCAAAGGGGAGTAATGCTCTATAAATCTATTATGTCATATTTTAGTGTTGTTAGTTTTGTTTTAAGTCGAGGTTTAGTGTGTTTATTTTCACAAAGTTGCTTGAAATATTGTTTACAACGAATTGAGTATCTTAGTTGGTTACATTTAAGGTATTTTGATAGTCAAGAATTATAGTCTTCATCAAGATTCAAATGATGAAATAGCTAAAAGGAGAACTAGTTTTTCCTTGTTTCATTATGAATACTATTTGTTTGCTCCGGTTTTATTGGGTTATTGTCATCTTGAAGATGTTAGCATTCAAACTTGCCTATTAACATGTTTTTTATAATGGAAATAAGGGGATGCAATGTGATATTTGATTTACTTTGAAAGGTTTTTTATATGTATACGGAGATAACATTTATTTGTTCAAACATAAACAATAACTTATAATTCCAACTAAAAATGATTTTTTTATAAAAATCATGAACACTTTATTTTGAATGACTTCTATGAAACTCTAAATTTATATTATATAGAATTTTTCATTGAATAGGTGTAAATTGTTAGGAAATAACTTCCATTGGTCATCCTAAGAAGGATAAAATAAAACTATCACTTTCAGATGCATATGGTATCCCTTAATGTTCTAATTAGTAGTGTTAATCATAAAATGAAGACTTTGATGTCCGTCCATATGAAGAAGACAGGTGAAGTAGATGAAGCAGGACCATGAATCGATGGAGAATAAATTCTAGAAGAGGAACAAACATCAAATAAACGTAAAAGAACATTCACGTCCAAATAGAAAACAATATTTACATAGGCTTATGATATAAAATACAAAAATGGTGTGGAAAGGATAAAGTATTCTTTTTATATAAGAAAGAAACCCCATTCACTAAAGATGAGAGTACAATCCATTATGGTGGGATTCTAAAAACACATACAATATCAAAGCCTCGTGAATTTTTTTACAACTTTGGGAGAGAGAAACCAAATGAACTAGTATACCAATTATCAAATATGTATAACTAATTGTAGATCCTCAAAAGTAGATAACAATATCGGTGATTGGAAATATTATTCTTTTGTCTCACGTGATTTACCTCTAGAAATTTACAAGCCAATTTGTGACTTGAACGGGGTATAAAGGTACTCCACACATTTCTCTAACATATGAAGACTCTACAAATACAAATATCACATTTCTAAAAGGGTTTCTATAAGTTTCCAAGGAAACATATTAGAAAAAGTTAAATACTAGTGTTTCTATAGTCCATTTTACTCAATTTTAGTTTATGAAAGTATTGATTTGACTATGGAACAACATATGATAATTTATATCGCATATTTGAAAAATGAAGGAATAGGTCCGCATGTAGTAAAATCCATATGCCTCCTTCAAATAAA
Source organism: Taxus wallichiana var. yunnanensis (assembly GCA_018340775.1). Taxonomy (NCBI): domain Eukaryota; kingdom Viridiplantae; phylum Streptophyta; class Pinopsida; order Cupressales; family Taxaceae; genus Taxus; species Taxus wallichiana. Next base: position 196,938,406 of record CM031238.1, on the reverse strand, counting down.
GGATGAAATAACTCAATATATGTATAACATTGTGATAACTCTATTAGCATAGATGGCTTTGTCCTTATTCAAGTAAGTTGGATTTCGATTTGATAGGGAATTTTCCATGAGAGTTATCCATGAAGGTGTACATAGATTCATCAAGATGGTCCTTATTTATTAGATATTCATTGTATATCTCATCATGAAGCATTAACATCAAACGATGCTTCATCTTATTTTCGAGAGTTGTAATTTATATATAAATTTGTAAACAAAATTTATTCATAACTTGGTAAAGGGCCAAAGTGCATAATTGTGTCCCACTTTTGGTCACTTTTTGTACTTTCAACAAAACATGTCCGACAACCAAAACATGAACAAACACATGTAAAATCATTAAACATACGTATTTTTAAGATCCTAAATATATCAGAGTAGTGCATCTATAATTTACCTAAAAATTTCAGTTTTAAAAGTAAAATTTATTTACTAGTTAGTTTTTAAAATGGAGCAAATGGATTCATTTTATGTCGAAGACGTTATTATTGTTCAAATTCATTAAAATAGGCCATTCTCTAGAGGAAAGGACATGCACACACTTGGCAATCACATGCTTGCTTTGTTAAAAAAATGAGAGTTATAGGAGAAGAAAATGTAAGATTTGGAAACAAAGTTTCAAGTGCAATTTTGCATCCATTAACTTGTAGATGTGTTTATTGAGCTAAATAAAATGAATTAAGAAACTAAGAATATTGTGTCAACATTTATTCAATTAAAATAACTTTATATATTGTTCTTAGCATGTTTATTAGGAGATTTCAAGGAGACATATTTGGGGTGTATAATGCATATATCGTCTCTTTTAAGTAGGGCACAAGGAGGAACTCAACCTTTCGGATGGGATGTGTGTGATACAAGTACATGCATTGAGATTTGAGACTTATCCTAAGTCAAAAAAATAGGGACATTCGATGATTGCATTATATCGGGAAAAAGTTTTATAATGAGGGTTATTGATTCCCTACATACAAAAGGTTCGTAGATTTACCTATTTTTAATGTTATTAATTTTTTCAATCCTTGCAATTATTACAAAAATAAGAATGACATGTATCGTCAAACAAAAATGGTTGTGTGTTTATGCAAAAAACAAATCATGTTGGGAACTCACGTATTGTGGATATTGTTAAATGTTTAGATAACATTGATGACTTTGTTTGTACTATTTATACATTGTAACTAAAAAACATATGTTTGAAGTGTGGGATCTATAAGGGTTAACATGAATGATTTGAAGGATTTTTCAAAGTTTCTTATGTGATTATGACAAGTTATTCCTTTTCTCCCAACATGCACAATAGTATGTAAAAGAGAATTTTCAAAGTTAAACAAGATAAAAATGATGATGATCTAGAATGTCCTTGAACACAGAATATGTTAATGTTTCTCTCCCTTTTACACCCCATGCTCAAAATGAGGTAGATTGGGATATTATTTATTATGCATGGAAAATCTCAAAAGCCTCTTTCACTAAAACAATAGATCCATATGTTCCTCTTGTACACATGATGGTCTTCTCAAATGGAAATATGCTCACATTAACTTGGTTGATTTCTATTATTAGGTATATGTATCCTATTCCATTATTACGGTTATTAGAAGGGATAAAACTAATATATTTTCTCATTAGTTAGAAGTGTATTTATGTCTATTTTTATTTAGATATGTAATATGTCAAGAGGTTATTGTGCCACTAAATGGGTTATGTAAGCTTATCAATAATCACCTTAGCATTTTATGTTGCACATTTTGGTTCAACAATCAACTAATTATGTACACCTCACAAATCTCAAAATTTGTACTACATGTCATGGTCTTCTAATTTTACGTTTGGACATGTAGGATAAGGGAATCCCTAATCAATATATTTAAAGACAAGGGAAAGTGAAACATATTCAGTTACTTAACAAATAATTTTAAGACTTAAAGAGGGAGTTATACATGTTGACAACTTGAACCATACATTATGGAAAGTGACGGATTCTATTTTATTTTCTATTAATCATTATACATATAACTTATGATGTTTTTGGGTGAACTCATAGCTTATATAAGATATTTGATTCTAATTATAGCTTTGTAGTTGTTGTAAAGTACTATCTCATCTCACTTGCATGAAACCTTCATCACATGTTGGGACATAATTATAATTTAGCTTCTATATTTAGTGTTTTTAGTAATGTGTTATATTTTCGTGTAAGGAATTCGTAAATTAGAAGTGTTATTGACCCACTTTTGTAGAACAATATCATCACATAAATTTCTACAATATTTTTGATAATTTGGTAGACATTGATCAAATTTGGATATTATATTGAACTTCATATCAATAACCATCTAATTGTGAAATATTTTGGATTGTAATGATCATATAGTTTTCCTATGCTCTTTTTAACATACAAATTACAATTCACATTTGCTCACCAAGACAAGACTTCTAAGTTAGGGGCCAACCACTATGTTTTTTACGTTATGAATGTCGTACTTTGATAAAAAATTAATTAACAAGAGGGAGCCTCGCTCTCTCTTATGTTACTTCAAAGAAAATATTTACATTATAAAATGTCACAAGAAAATATTGAATTAAACCACACCAACATGCTACCAAATTTTTTAAATATCCTAACTTGTTATATATTCTTTGTTCGAGTCATGTGCATTATATATTTTTCTACTTCAACTTTGTTAAATTTTAGCTATACACATCCTTGAGCTTGATGTTGAGAATTCACCCACTAAAATCAATAACATTTGTGGGAATAATTCAATGTGGGAGCCTCCTTATTTATACATGTTATGATCAAATGATCAACATGGATCGTAAAACAGTATGTATGGAGTTGGATGATTGGGTTGTTTTTGTTATGATAAGGTCATGCCTTATTTTTAATTGTATCATATAATTAATTTCCAATGCTAACCTTTTAAGTGGAAATAAATAAGCAAGTTTATACAATTTAGATCGCATGTCAAGTGCATCTTTGGTCCTATAACAGGCTTAACTCGTCAAATTTAACTCTTGTGATTTTGAAGAGGCTCAACCATGTCTTGAAATTTGAAGTCTCTTAGAATTTAAAGAATGATATTTTATTTAACATCATTTTTAATGACACATGTACTCTAGTAAAAAAAAAGTACAACTATGTATTACAACTTTTCATTATGGAAGAGGGGTTGGATGAAAAAATCTCCTCAACTTGAAATTAAGGCCAACCCTTCAAGTTTGATCACCATTCACTACGATGATAATATGGATATTTCAGTTATTTCCATTTTAATGACTTATTATAGAAGGAATTTTTTTTTATGCAAGAGCATATAAGTTCACATGTAATCTTCCATCAACCAAAAATATGGTAGTAGAGCAATAACAAGATAAGTTCAACTATGTGTAGTTTGTTTGGGCATCAAAGTTTTTTTGCATAGTTTGTACATGCATATACTATGTTCTCTCTCTCTCTCTCTCTCTCTCTCTCTCTCTCTCTCTCTCTCTCTCTCTCTCTCTCTGTTATTTATAATTGCACATATTTATGTGTGGGGCATTATCAAAGTTCTACTGAGATCCGCAATATTGTTTTGAATCTAGACAACCCTTTTTGAGATGGTGCTTGGATTTATGGCATAGAACCAAAAACTCTCAAGTGTGTGTAGCACTACAACAATTATTTCCATAAGTTCTCATTATGAGGAAGACTCAAATCGATACCGCAAGTTCATATATGAAACCACAAAAATCTTATACTCTAATTAAATAATTCTTGAAAATTCTCACTTTATGGATTAAGGTTCATTGGTAGCACAAAGCATGGAATCATTGTTGTAGTGGTATAATCATATGCGAAGACCGATGAAGGTCAACTAAATTTCAAATTATGTCCATTGGGTTGACTTATATTACTTCAAGTTTAGAAATTTATGGGTCCTTTAGGTCTCATTTTTCATTTAAAAATTGCAACACATTTAATTACTTATGGTTAGGATGCCTCAGAATTAAATTTTCAATATTTTATTATGTTTGTATATACACATCAATGCATTCACAACAGGATGTTCAATCCAAAATGGGTTTGGAGAGGATTTAGTTTAATGCAGTTCCATTATAAAATTCACTTGTAGATCAAAAATAACATATAGTAATAATCTATTTACGATCATAGGGAGTACTACAATCAGATATGTGTGTACGTTTGGAAATTTTGGGGGATATTCAATCATATAGAGAACATCGTGGTGTTGAGTGTCTCGTTTCCAAGTATTGTGGTTTAAATGATTGAATACTTAGTTTTTGGTCTTGAGTGTGTAACCTATTGATGTTGAATAAGTACATTGTTGTTGGTGTCAAGTATTTTTGTTGATTTTTTTTGTGTGATTTTGTAATGTTACGTGATCTAAGACATCCTTTCGTCAGAATTGTAATTGTTCCGCATAATTTGGTATTAGAGTAGGCACAACTTTACCATTGAATATTTTTATTTCTTTATCGTTGTGACTTGGGTGAAGAATAATCAAGCAATTACAATACTTGATTTGTAAAGGTTTACAAGGAGGTGTAATGGTAGAGAACATTTTATGAAAATAAGATATTGCTAAAAGAGTGATGTGACGTGAGCATTGGTAATTAATGTTACCTTGGAAGAATATATGAAATTATAAATTTGTTGTAGACAATGAAAATCAAACTAACTATAGTGGAAGAAGACTATGAAAGAGGATTTATCATAGGAGATGATGTATATGATATAAAAATAAATACACAAAGCTATTGAAGGAAAAATAGAAGAATAAATTACAATTCCAAATTATTTGAACGAGGGAGAAAAGATATTATTGAAACCTATGTTGAGAAAGGGATGGAGTATGAATGGGAGTTCCTTAGTTTTCAGGGACATTGAACATTGAAGTGTTATTGATTGGATCACATAAATGGAAGAATATGTTAAATTTGGTGAAGTTGTAGAAGAATGAAAAGTAAAATTTGTGTAAACAAACCGATATAGGTCATGTTGTATTGTATTGGAAATAATTTTAGTTGGATTTCAATGGAAATTGCAAAGATAACATTACCCGATTGGAGTAGATGGTTAAGAAATTGAAAATAAATTTATTGCATGGTTATTTCCAGCTAGATTTATTTAAAAGGTTTCAAAACTTGTAATAGAATCATTTGAGTGTGAAGAAATTATATAATATCACAATTCATGTTCATCAACAAAATGGATCGGGAAAAGATAGTATGGTATACCTACACATTGGGGTGGGTGGTCCAAGTTGAGATTTTTATTGTGAACATGCAAACAATATCTAAAAAGTGTAACAATATGCTCTAATAGAAGAATAAAAGTTGATTTTTAAAATAAGTGCAATGAAGAACACAAACAAGCTTAGTTATGGTAGAGAGAACTAGAGAGAGAGAGAGAGAGAGAGAGAGAGAGAGAGAGAGAGAGAGAGAGAGAGGCGGACACAAGTGGTGCACATGATCAATAAAATTGAACTATTATGTGAGGTAGAAGTTGTACACACCTAAAATTTCTACATGACTAATTAACATTAATCATGCCCCGCATCACCATTTATCCGCTACCAATCCATTTTAATCCATCATTATTATTATCATACATCAATCATACAATAATTAATCGTAAGGTTAATAATTATCATTAATCCATTTTATCATTAATTCTTTTATTTCATATAATATCCCATTTTCATCCTTAATTTATTTTATTTCATCATATCACATTATCCTATTTTAATCCTACTTAATAATTTAATATTCCTTTGCCTCACTTACCCTGGTCTACACTTACACCTACCACTAGTTATTCCATGTAATCACATCCCTAATCACATTTATTATCCTAATTTAATCCTATTCATGTGCACATCCTCACCTCTAAATCTGGATTTTTCTCCATCTTTCCCTCTCATTTTTAAATATTCAAATATTCTACACTCTTCTATTAAATTAAAAAAATTCAAATAAAATCTCCACAAAATGTAGAACCCTCAACATCTAGAAATTTCTACACTCTAATGCATTTTCAACCAATGGATTCAATCCAACATGGATTAATCCTCACCCTTCATTTCGCCACTCACAAACTATAAATTAAGTACCCATCCTCCATGAGAATTTTTTTGGAATCCATATCTAATTGTTGCTATTTTATCCTCTCAATCCTCCATATTCCTTTCATCTTTGATCATCAATCATCCATCTCCAAGTTATCAATAATATTCAATCAAGCATCAAAGGGGAGGTGTTGTCCAAGTCTTCTCACATCCAAATATGAAGCGAGCAATCATCTTCCAAACACATCCACCCATCAAGGAAGGATAATTGCATGCTAGATGGTAAGTACAAATATAATTCTCCTCTTTCCATCCTTGCTTGTTCCGAGGTAGTTGATTAGTTGAGTTATATTTTGTGTTTGTTTTGGTTTTATAGTCATCTCATGTTTGCACACTAACACAAATTTTCATTTACATAAGTCATGCCAAATGATTTAGTAGTACCTATTTTTTATATAAAGAGGTAGGACACCTAGATTTCAAATGTCCTTCGTACACAAAGATGATGAAAAGAAGAAGGATGTTATCCACATGTTAATGCACATGTATCACACGTTGAAGAGGAAGACACAACACTATGGCGTTACATCAATGAACCCATGGAAGTAGACGCATTACTCGTAATGAGAACGATCTCATAATTTATGGCTAGAAGATAATGTTTGGGAAATTATTTGCTGAAGAGAAAGAACTATAGATGCATTATTTGTGTCTCAATCCTAATAAGAGAAGATGTCATGATGTAACATTTACTTATGGTTTGACATATCCTCAAAATGAGATGTCAAACCATAAGTTAAAGTGCATAGTATTAGTGGATAGTAGAAGCACGAATAATTTTGTGTATGCAAAAGTGGTATGGAAATTACGATTAAGACAAAGACCACATCTTAGTCCTTATAGAGTAACATGGTAGGTAGAACGATGAGTAGGCATGTGCGGAATAATATGAGGTAGAAATAAAGATTGGTTGGTTTAGATACACACTTTTGTGTAGCTTTTTATTAATGGATTCATGCCATGACTTGTTGGGAAGATCCTAGAAACTTGATCATGATATTTTGTATGATGGAAGATCCAATATGGTTCAAGTGTCGAAGTACAAAAAAATTTGATTTTAAAACCATTGAAGGAAGAAAGTATAGGAGTGTACCAAGTTATTTGGGTCCAACTAAAAATATAAAAAACCATGTGGAATATAAGAAACATAAAATGAGTGATAAAGACGAGCAAAAATCACACAAATAAGAGAAAATGAGGCATGTGCACAAGTGCAATAGAGCCCGGCATAGAGGAAAGAACAAGTGATTAAAGAGTATATGGTGTCGCATGGAGCACACACAAACGAAAGGTATCTTAGAGAAAAGGCAATGCAAACAGATATTACACAAGGAAAAAGATATGGAAAAACAAAGTAATACCCCAACAAGATAGAGGAGGTCATCCCGGAGAGATCCAAGGTAGGAACCGAGGGAAACATAGTTGGAAATCATAGAGGAGGTCAATTTTCTTAATCAAGGCCAAAAATTAGAAAGCGAATACTCTTTGTGAAGGTAGACCAAGACCTTATCATAAGCTCGAAAATGTGGTCCTCCCACTGAGCTTGCATGCATGAGCACCGAGCTCATGCATTTTTAAATATAAATAGAGGAATAAGTGGATGGGTAAGTACACCAAGTTGGGGGGGAAAAAGGGGGTCTTAAGTCGACGCATTTTTCCGAAAAATAAAAAACTTCAACTTCTACAAGTTATTTGAAATAGTTACGCTCAAATTGGAAGATGTTATAAGAACATGAATTGTATCTTTTTGAGTTTAGTTTCCAAGATAATAATTTTTTTTGAAAATGGTTAAGTTTAAGAGGGTCAAATAACTAAAATACCAACACGTGCAATCTGCTTTTGTTAAAAACATAATAAACAAAGTGTTTCGTGTCCCCCACTATTTTTTTAGCACTATTTAGTATTTTTGAAAACCCTTTGGTAGAAAGATAGATATGAGCATCTAGTCTGGGCTAGGAATTTTTTAGATAGTATTTTTTTATGATTTTAGAGTTTTTAAATTTTGAAAAATAATAGAGCTCTAACCATGCCCCCTAACTACCTCAAAATTATCGAAAATTATTTTTTTAAATATGTATAGAATTAGTCCTAGTTTGGGCCTAAAATTTTTTATTCAATTTTGATGAGTCGAAAAAAAGATACATGAAGAAAGATAGACGTGTATAAACTCCAAAAAAAGCTACAAAAAGGCATAGTTAGAAAATAATTAGTATGGTAACCTTATATTATTTAGAAAATTTGAAAAATCATATTTTTAGAAAGAAGAAACTTTTCTCAACCTCGTAGTCATATATTTATTAAATTGGGTGATCATTTAAGTTTGATTTTGTATGGCGGAAGAGGTATTTTACCTATTTTCTACAAAAACATGATGTTTGTTGTGTTTGTACAGGTCCATGCCTCAGAGCTTGGGGATCCAAACCGGATCCAAGCCTAGAGGCATGCCTTGGAAAAAGTAAAAACTCATAACACGTACACATTCCTATGAGTTCATGTATTATATGTGTTTTTGGCATGCTTCTATTTACAAAAATAAATGTTTAAGAATATAAATAATAATAAATGAAAAAATATACTTTAAATTTATTTTAGTAAATATAAGAAATTAGGGTCACTCTGCACCTTATGAAACTAGTCACACACTCCATGACTCACGGTTTAGGAGATAGTTTTTATAATCTAATTGGTCAATATATAGGTAATTTTTAGGATTTCAACATTCAACCTAAAGTTTTTAGCATTTAAATTCTAGAATCGATGTCTATTTTGGCAATGAATATAATCATTGTTTATATTTTTTTGGCCTTTTGGATTGTTTATTGACATTTGTAGGAGTGTTAGATGTGTCAAAATTAGATTTTACAAACCTCACAACTCTCAAAGGAAACAACAATTGCTCAAATATATGCACTCATGAAATGCCTTATAATACATAACAAATCAAAAACATGTGTTGGACATAGTGTCATTGGTGTTGTCATTGATGTCAAGTTGCATTGATGGAAAATGGTGTCTAGGTGGCATAGGAGTCAGCATGAGGTGTCAATCATCAAGAAGCATGAAGGTTGATTGGTAGTGCCTTGTTTTGGTGTCATGAAGTGTTGCATTGGTGAAGTGTTGGTTTGGAACCAAAATGGGAAGCTTCATTGTTTTGAAATTATTCATGACACCTTCAAGCCTTAGAGAAAATGGATGTCTCCAACATGTAGAGGATTTACGTAGCTTTCCAATGCCTATTTTTTTCCTTCTAACTCCTTACAGAGCTCCTGGAATCTTCCAGAGAAGTTAGGTTTCACCATTAGAGTGTTTGTTCCCTGCACCTAGAAAACCCGATGTTGAGTAGATAGTCCTTGAATGATAAAACCTTTCCTAAATCTTCCTAAATTACCTTAAACACTTCCAAGATTCCCTGACATCACCTATGGATGCTTAAGATCTTTCCTAAACTCTCATGGAGGGTGTTTTAATAGCTCTAGAATGGCAAAATAACTAGCATGGAAATTGAAAATTTTGAAGCATGAAAACTAAGCCCTTAATTGAAAATAAGGCTTCTCAGTCACTATGCATCCTTCCTCTGGTGATGCAGAACATCTTGTTAATAATAAATTTTGGCTTTCTTAGGTGACTAGGGGTATCTTGGGTCCACTTGAGATGGTCATAGATTGTACTAGTCCATTTGGACTCCACAGGAAAGAATATGGAGTTTCCCTCCAAATGTATAATTTGAATATTTGAAATAGATCTAGGTATGTTGCAGGATTAGGTGTTAAGTGACACACTCCTCTTAGACCGAGATATCAAATTTAGAGGTTAGAGACTATTTTGCAAATTATTTTCAAGTGTAAATATCGTGTTTTGGATTGTATTCTTAACTATAATGGTGTTCAAGGCTTCATGGAACCCTCACAGTCTAGGGAATGGAAAATAGATAGATAGACTTACTTAGACTAGACTATACCTTGTTTTATATGTTTATTAGTATGTAGAATGAACATAATGGTTCAATGGAATCCTTGAGTCTATTTCAAGGCATTGATCACAAGGACACGGTGTTGCAAAAATCAAGAAAAGGTAACAAGCCATCTAAAGGAGGATTTCTTAAATTGAATTTGAGATCACAATCCTTATGTGTGTGTGCCAGATCTTAAGGGCATAGAGTAGAACATTCATTGTAATAGTTAATACTTATGCCTAGTAGAGACCTTGATAAGTGTGGTGGAAGGTAATAAAAATACCAATAGTTTCAAAACCCCTAGTACAAGTTGGAATAAGAATAAAACAAAAGGAATGTGCAAATACGGTAATAACAATGTTAATGCCCAATTTGAGGGCTAGGAAATATTTACTTTTAGAAAAATACTCTTTATTCCATATGTTTGAAGTTGGTGGAGCCTCTGACAAGTTGGAGGAAGGCCTAAGGGCATTAAGGACTCATAAAATTAGGTCATAAGGACAAAGTATTGAGTGGTTAGTAGGTAAAGGAAGCAATGTACAATCATGTTTATTTCTTGTGACCATTAAGACCAACCTTGAGAAATAGATTGGTGCACTTACCCGGATATCAACTATGTGTAGTTTATTTAGTCATCAAATTGTTTTTACTTAGTTTGTGCATGCATATACTATGTTTTTCTTTTGGGTGTGTTTTTATGTGGTAGTATAGGTGTTATAATTGTGCATATTTGTGTGTACAAAATGATTAGAGTGTTTATGGGAGATTTTGGTATTTTTATTTATATCCATAAAACACTTTTCAAGATGGTGCAACTATTTGGAATTATGACACAAAACTGGAAACTATCAAGCACATGTGGCATTACAACTAGCATTTCCATAAGCTCGTGTTATGAGGGAAGACTCGTTTTGATAGCACAATCTCACATATAAATCTACTAAGTCATTGGACTTCTATGAAGAGTTCTTGAAAATCCCCACATTATGGTGTTCAAGGTTTTTATGGTGAGAAGGGTAGGATCATTAAAGTAACTGTTCTAGGATTATAATTAAAGGCCAATAAAGGTCGGCTAACTTTAAAATTATGTTCGTTGGGATGAGTTGCATTGCATAAAATTTAGTTGTGTATTTATTTTCCATTTAATGTTTTCAATATATTAATTTTCTTATGGGTAGGATGTCTACAGGATTATATTGTAAGTAGTTGATTGTGTCTATGTAAATACAATGGTAACATTTGTAGAGGGGAGTTCAATCCATAGGAGTTTAGAGAGGATTTAGTTCAATAGATTTTCATTACAAAATTTAGTTCTAGATCAAAAATCCTAGAAAAACAACCTATTTTTGGTTTCAAAGAGTATTGAAATAAGATCCATGCTCGGAGCTCGAAATTTTAGGGGAGATTGAATCGTAGAGGTAACGCATTACGGTGTTGAGTGTCTTAATTTTGATCATTGTGTTGTATGAATGAATTATCTACAATCAGTCTTGAGTGTGTAACCTAACGATGTTGAATAAACGCATTTTTGTTGTTGTCAGTTGTGTTGTTTTTTATATTTCATTGTGTGATTTTAAAACATTGTAAATCCAAGGTATCATTCAATTAGGACCCCTAACCATAGTTGCATTGCAATAACTATTTCTACAACATGTATACTTCTAGTTTTTTTTGCTATAATGACAAAGTAAGTGATGACTATTTTTATATTATGGATATTTTGGTTATTTTCCAATGCGTACACAATTATTGTTTTTACTAGTATGGATGGATGTGGATCAATTTGGAAAATTGTGGGTCAATTTCCACTCATTTATTTTGATGATAATGTCAAGACATAGGGGTTCGCAAAACTTGCACTCACCTTAAAGCATTTGTTAATTGTGGGAGGAACAATGATTAAATTTTGTTGTTTGCATCATAAACCTTACTCATCTCACAAGCATTGATAATGTGAGATTATTACAACCCAATATTTATTAATTGTAAATTAGTAAGACTTTCTTAGTGTAGTATTATTATTATATTGTATTTTTGGGAATTTTTAGTGCAAGGAGTATTTAGCATTTTTTTTTTTGTTATATTTATAAGAGAGAAGCAATCATAATATTATGACGATAAAACTAGTACAAATCTTGAAGAAAACAACTCACTCATCCGAAATAAAATGGTCATCATTATCAATTAACACTAAATGCCCAAGACAAGTTCGATGAAATTTATAGGAAATTTTCAAGGGACGAGAGAAAGTGGGCTAGATAAAATTGAAAGGGAAATGAGGGTATTTCCTCCGAAAAATCTACCAAAACCCAATGTCAATGACTCACTAGAAGTAGGAAGAAAACTAGTGATATGACATTATCATTAGTCCCCGTGATAAAAATTAAAGAAATAGATGGTCGTCGAAGTTGAGTGGATGTACAACTATGAACTTTGATGTGAGAAGGAGATGTTTTGAAAATATGAGTTAGATCACGCTAACAAGGATGATCTTGTCCGTTGACCTATCAACACAAGTATGAAGACCCACAACATCTAAATGATACTTGACACTCCTAATGACTACTTAGTTTTAAAATGAAATAATCAACCTCGTGTAGAGAGGAACCTTTGTGTAACATTATGAACATAAAGGTAACAAGTCACGGGAGAAAAAGGGTGAAACACCTTTAGACAAGATATCAAAATAATGTGGATAACACACTAAAGAATACTTGTAAAGGCAAGAAGGTCTCCCCTGGATTTCATAATAGTTGGGACAACTAATTAAGAAATATTCCTCAATTTCAATATCTTGGAGGAAACACGTATAACATATCCTATCCCCATGAAGAATATGGTGGTCACATTCCACACAAAGTTGGTGGGAACCAACTTTTAACCACCTAATGAGGAATCATAGTAGGGTTGATAACATCAAATATTAAAACAATCATGTGATGATGCCATCATCCATCTTTATAAAACCTAAAGATGAAGATTAGCATCGAAGGCTAATCTTTGGTCTAAATGATTTAGGTTGAAAGGTCAAAGTGACATAAATGTATTGTGTCATCACAGTTAAGGTTTTTTTACCTTCCCTGAATTTGTCGATGTCAAGCTTCAGTCATAATTCCAACAAAAGTATGATAGATTTGATAATACATTTATTTGCTTTTTAGCCCGATATGTAAACTTCAATGGTACTTATAGGGTGGCATTGATCACCATGCCCCAATTACCAATCCAACCAACTAAATTTGTTTGCAATGGTTTTTCTAGATGGTCGTGTTTGGACTATGTTATTAATTGCATGTTGTCTAGTTTCTATGTTATTTTATATTTTCTCGTATCATATGATAATTATATTAACATCTTAACCTTTGTGACTTGCACCCTAAACCTCATTGTACATCTTAACTTGTTTTCTTGATTTTTAATTGATTGATTCCTATAACATCTTATTTTGATACAAGACTTGTTAATTGATATATTGCTAGTTTATTTATGTGTTATTTATCATTAGTCCAAGTTAGGTTCTTATTGGCACGTTTTCTTTATATTTCATATCTTTGACTTGTGTTCACATGTTTTCAACAACCTCCATCTCTTTTCTTTTTATCGCCTTCTCATTCTTCTCCATGTGGGCCTCGTGTAGAAATCAATTCGTTTACTTTTGAAACAACCCTCTACCAAAAGTATATTTGAATCATATACTCTCTATAGTTGTTTGCATCCATTTAAAAAACAAGGTTTGGGACCATTGCACTATACAAGAGTGCTTATTAAATGCATTATACTTGTACATTGACTATGGTTTTGTTCACTAATTGAATGGTATTTTAAATGTCATCAAAGCTCAACTTTTCTCTGGTTTAACAAATGCCCCAAAACACATTTGTTGTCTTTATGCATTACGCTGACCTAGAGGTTGCATTAGGGTTTCAAAGAAGGCAATCAATTTCTCGATGACTCAACGAAAATCCATAAAATTTGAACTAAATTTTTAAAGATTAGAACATACTGACCATGATATCAACTTTATCACTACTCCAAAACACAAGAAACAAAATCAGTACAATTCTCGACAACCATTTTGATAACTCATACGAAAAATAATCTTTGACAAAAGCTAGTCTATATGTGTGTGTGAAACAACCATTGAATCGTTGAGAAAACTCATATATATATATCCGGATTTCGGTGCCTACCCATGGTGGTTCAAAAGGGCCTTTTTCAATGACTTATGAGGATCTATTTTCGTCATTTTCTTTCCTAACCCTCCTGGGCCCACCGCGTTATTGGCCACGTCATCGCCTCATAGTTGCCACCTCACAGCCCACTTGCAATGGTTTTTTTGGTCCATTGGAAACTCCCTGAAATTATATCATCCTGACGTTGGTGACTGGACACGTCAATCAATTACTTTGTTACTCATTAGTGCTTGTTATACGTTAACGAAACTTACTAATGCTCTTGTCCTGGCGGGGATTCGATCTCTGGACCTGTCCATTCTCAAATAATAAGGCTGCGTCAAAATACGGATAAAAGCCTTAAATTTTCTCCTTGCATCTCAGAAGGGAGAAAGCGCAAGGTCACTATGACGGGTCATGACGAAGAAGATAGGAAAACGTCATTATAATATTAACACCGCCTGCGTGTGCCCTGAATTTACACCTGCAGGCTGCAGCGGCGTCAGTTTGCCAGACCACTTTCGAACACATAACATTGTGCTTATTAAATTTCATTAATAGAATGTACACAGCTGATTTCAGCATGAGAAAGATGTGGAGCAGTGCCGCTAAATTAGCCATCAGATTAATATATTGTTCATGCAAAATCAAATCTCTAACATAAAACAATGAATGCCTCCATTCAAATTAACATTAGTTATCTTGTACCATGTTGAATTAATATAATATAAGATTTTTTTATCAAAATAAAATAAAAAATATTAGTTATGATGCAATGCACTTGAAATACATATAACATGTTGTGTATATAATAATATAGAGCGGAATTAGGACCACCCATCAAACCAAATTCTTCCCTGCTCAAAAATCCCTAAGACCTGTGATACCCTATACAACGCTGCTCCTTCTTGCAAATTTAAGTTAGTGGTCTCGAAAAAAAATATATTCTTTTTTAAAACTATTTCAAGTATAGAGTCTACTCTTAACATTTATGTGTGATTGGCTAATATGTCTAACTCTACACATTGAGGATATTTGAGAATGAAGTGCTCCTCCGTTTCAACCGCCCCGTGGTGTAAAAACACAAGCCTTCTCTTCCTACCGCTCCATAGGAATTCGTCTTGTCTCACATCTAACCCTGTGTGAACTAGTCTTGAATTGAGCAAAGTGAGGATTTTTTCTCTTTATTTAAATTGATCCCCTATATGCAATTTTTCACTATGCTCATAGTTTAAGTTGAACATTGAAATATAGTGTTGTTTTTCCTTGTTTGCTTCTTTCCTCCACATTGTTGTTCTAAACATTTCATTCACATAAATTTCTTATGTCTTTGTTACAATTTGGGCATTCGGTTAAATTGATATTCCATTTACTCATCCACTTGTGGTTTTACTTCATCCAAGTGTTCTTCCTTTTGTTCAACTCTTCATCTTTTGTGGCCCTAGGCCATCTGTTGGTCTTCGGGATTTCTATTTTTTTCAAGTATTAGCATGGTCATAAGAGTTGCCTCTAAAGGAAAAGTATTTATCTCGTCAAGAATGATTTCATAATGAACCAAATCTTTGATTCTTAAATTGTTTGTGTTTAAACATTTTTGAATCTTTTTTATTTACCTCCATTTTAAACATGTTGCTCCACTAGCCCACATCTCAAAGTCATATAATATCATTGAAGCAACAAGTAACCCAAAAAGGACCCTGGTGGTCTTCCAATCCCATAATTCAAGATTTCTACATATGTTTTGAAGTATGTAAGAAACTCTCCAACCACCATGTATTCTTTCCATCCTACACATATCCCAATTGAGCTTGTTATGAAGTTAAAGGCCAAGATACTTGTATTCCAACACCACTTCGAGAGACCCTTTTGCAAATTGAAAATTGGGGTGCTAAACATCCCTATTTGTTTAAAAAATTATGATTTTGTTTTTGTTAGTGTTCACTTACATCCCTACTTCCTTACAAAAGTTCTCTAGAACCTAAAGATGATCTTTCAAATCTTATATTGTTTATGCCATCATAATTAAGTCGTTCATATAGAACAAAAGTTTCACCACATACTTGCCAAGTTGTAAACAACTCGATTTTAGCATGAGGACAATAGGGAACATCGTGCAAATGCTCCACTACACATAGTAGACTAGGAATCAAACTAATATTATTCTTCTTAATTGTAAACGAAAAACTTGGGGAAAATGTAAATTATAGATAAGAGTGTCTCGAAAGATAAAAGTGGAACCATATAAGTATGAATATGACAAACGAGAACAATACAATTAGAAATTTGGCATTTACACAAAATTATAAGGAAACTACGGGAAAGAGAAAAAAATGATCAAAATGAAATAGGACAACAAGAGACAAAAAATCAATAAAAAAATCCAAAATTGAGAGGGACAAGACAAGATCAATAGTCAAACAACATACACATGTCAATAACAAACTTACTTAAACAACTGATCGACAAACACACTAGCACCACAACACCTAACTAGTACCAAAATCATGTCTCTAGAGAAATAAGTAATAGTAGAAAAGTTTCACAAACTATGGGACACCTTACTAATCACAATTTCATCTAATTAACCAAAAAGATAAAGAAACGAATTAATAGTAGAATAGAGGAGATTCGTGGGTGGTGGGAAAAAAACAACATTATGGACTACTCCCTTCGGAAAGGATAAGGGAGTCCAAGGGTTAAATTTGACGGCCACCTATACATGTCAAATGATTTTTAGGTGAAGATAATTTTCCAATATTACACTTGAATTTACTACAAAATAGTGTTATTTAAATATCACTAATATATATTTAGTTAATGATTTTTAATATATTCATATATAATAATATAATTTACATATAAATTTACATATCAATAGGGTTCAATCGAGAGTGATGCCGCCCACTCTATATAGAGCCGTCATCAGATCCTTCGAATAAATAAGATAAGATAGTTCAGTGAGAGGGAAAGGGAACACCCTACCATTGTTTAAATATGTAAGAATCTTTTCAAATATTTGAAAATATTTTACAATTAAAATCAAGAAAACGTGTGAACCACTATCAAATTTAACCCTTATGAAGAACCCATGACCCATGCCCTCTTTTAAATCCTTTATTTTCTTTACATCCACGTGGGCTTCATGATATAAGTAGCATTTACCCTTTAATTATGGGACCTACATGCTCTTTTAAATTCTAGGTCAACCCGTTCTTTTCACACTATCCCCTTCTACACCCTCTTTGATGGGCACTCATTAAAAGATTATATTTCTTACCTTTTGGTTTTATTTGGTAAGGTATTGAAGTGGATGTTTACTCTATCTATGTGCTTGTTTTACGTCACAATTCAAATTCCCTTTGGCAAGTTAGCAAGGAATAGCGATGGTCTTTGATGGTGAAGTGTGTGTAGTTGGGTACCCATCGTTGTTTCCTTCTCTAGTCATTTCCCAATCGTATGGTCATTTTCCAAAATTCAGATTAAGTGACATAGCATGTTATGTGAGAAATTAGCATGAATTAGATGTGGAAAGTGGTTAAGGTTTGAGGGTATAAAAGGAGTATTCTAGGATTATAAGAAAGATAATTATCAAAAATAAATATTGTCATACGGGATAAATAATGAGGTGAAGTAGACCTAGAAAAATTAGTATAAATGAAGTAATTTGAGTAAAATAGTTATGTGTTTCTTGTGGTTATAAATCAAAATATGACTTGACAATCATGTTCACATACTTTTGAGCTCTAGATACCCCGCTTGATTTTCGAGAATTCTATGCGAGATCTTTTTGAAAACGATCTCCTTCCTTGAAACCCTTATGAGGTAATGACACCTTGTAAAAAAATAAAAAAGGGTTAATATTTTGACAGACCTCTGTTATCCTTTCATTATTTACATGGCCCTTAACGGAAACCTTTATTTGAAGATAACAAACCAAGTACAAAGTAGTTCAACAAATGATCCAATGTAAAGCAAGTGCCTAACCCTTATCACTTTCAACAATCTAATCAAGTATAATGTTTATTGAATGCATCACACTTGTCTGCATTGATTGTGAATTTCCCGTTAGTTGAATGACCTTGTAAATGTTAAGGAAGCTCAAATTTTCTCCAATTTAACACATGCCCCAAAACACATTTGTTTTCTTTACACATTAGACAAATCTAGAGGTTAGTGCATTAGGGTTTAAGAGAAGATCAATTTGTTGATGATTTTTGTCCACTAGAAATTCAATAAAGTTATATCATATGATTTTTGTCCATTGATGTTGGTGATTGGACACATCAATCTTACATGTCTCAATGAAAATCAATTTCTGCAATAGTTATCAAGTCGGGCTTGATATGCGTTAACAAAAATTATTAATGTTCTATTCTAATGGGGATTCAATCTCTAGACTCATTGATTCTTAAATAATAAGGTTGCGCCAAAATACAAATAAAAGCCCATTTTTTATCATTTCATTATTGTGGTCTCAAAAGGGAGAAAGTGCGGGGTTTACATGTTTCTTAGTAGGGTTACTCAAGGTCCACACATATATAAAAATGGGGTTCTTAAATAGCTCGACCTTTCAACATTAGGGAGCATTTCTCTCCATTTTTCACACATGAGATGAAATAGCCCACAAAATCCAAATGACATTTGATGCCCCGAATGACTACTTAGGTTTTAAAATGGAATAATCAACCTGATGCAAAGAAAAACTTTTGTGTAGCAACATGTACATAAAGGAAGCAAGTCCCTGGAGAAAAAGGGTAAAATACCTTTAAACAAGATATCAAAATAATGTATATAACAAACTAAAAAATATTTGTAAAGGAAATTAGGTCTCCTGGATTTCATAATAAATGGAAAATTTAAAAAATAAATATTTCTCAATTTTAATCTCTTGGAGGAAACATATACAACATCACATATCCCCGTGAAAAATATTGGTGTAGTCACATTCCACACGAAGTTGGTGGGAACCAACTTTCAACCACCCAAGGGGGAATCACAACATATGGGATTCATAACATAAATATTAAGACAATCATGTAATGATGCCATCTTCCATCTATAAAAACTTCTTAGCATAGAAAACCAATCTTTGGGCTAAGTGATTTAGGTTGAAAGGTTAAAGTGCCATAATTTATTGTGTTATTATAATCAAGGTTTTTTTTTCTATCTTCCACGACTTTGATAATGCCATACTCCATTCACAATTCCAACAAAATTATGATGAATTTGATAATATAATTATTTGTTCTTTTTGAGTCCAATATGTAAACTTCCATGATCCCCATCCACATTCTATGGTGGCATTGATCACCATGCCTCAATCATCGATTTAACTAGCTACAATTGTTGCTACAATGGTTTTTCTAGATGGCGTTGTGAAGAATATGGTATTAGTTGTATATTTCTACTTTTATGAGAGCCCTTTTTATGGTAGTTGCATACAATCTACACATTTTGGGTGTGGGAAAAGTGTTGGTGGGATTTGGCATTGGCACGACTTCTTGAAAACTCCTCTCTACATTTTAAAAGTCTTGTTGGCCAAAGAAAGGGAAGTTTTAGTTAGTACAATTGTTTTTCTAAGATCAAATTCGGACTATTCATATCATATCTCGTCAATCATGTTTTTACAAAAGCTCCAATACATAACATTAGATGCTTAGAGTTGTAAGGCTAGGTGTAATCCCATACAATTTGTGCTTTTGTTCTTTTCACATGAATCTCCTCATTGGTTCTACAAAAATAAAAGAGAGGAGGAATCTATCACAACCTTGAAAAAGTTATACTTACTAGAAATTGTTGAAAGTGAAACCGAGGCACTTGGGAATTTGTATTATCCTAAATGGAGGTATAAGGTTTTGAGAAGATTTGATAATGCCTTGTTGGAGTGATATATAACAACCTAATTGATTCGTCGCCCACGTTTACCACTCAACAAGTGCTTTATAAGTATATGAATTAACTTATAACTCAAAATATACAAGATAGACAATAAACATGACACGAGGGGGTGTACAAGCTATAACATTAAAATTGAAGAGAGAGAGCAAAAGGAAAGGAAAAATCCTCTTAAGATTCAACAACATACACGTATATTAGACTATCACATACCCCTTATTAGCTCATTATGTATAAGTAAGGAGACACCAAATAATGCTAGTGTCATAAAAGATAAACATATTCTATCCCTTAAGAATTAAATTCACATCCCCATATCATATGATATATATACCAACATATTAACCTCTACGGTTGCACCCTAAACTTCATTGTACATCTTAACTTATTTTTCTTGTTTTATAATTGATTGATTCATATAGACATCTATTTTTTATACAAGACTAATTAATTGTTATGTTCTTTAGTGTATTTATGTGTGTCATTTATCATTGGTCTAATTTAGGTTCTTATTAGCACATTTTCTTTATATTTCATGATCTTCAACTTGTCTTCTCATGTTTTCATCACCCTCGACCTCATTTCTCTCTTATCGACTTCTCATTCTTCTCATGTGGGCACCATCTATCTCATTTCCTTTGTTTTCCCCTACTTATGTATGTTTCTCTCTCCTCCCCTTGTTTCATATTTTATCATGTTGTCATACATTTGAGTGTGGAACTTGTAATGTCACTTTACGACCGTTATAAAAGTGGTAATTGGTCTTAAGGGAACTTTACTGTGTTTCAAGTGCTTAAGGTTGTCAGAGTGTTTGCTTAGGATTTTTCACCTATAGCATGCCGGTTTGTTAACCAAGAGGGTCCTAATTTGAATTCAAGATTAAATATATAAATAAAAATGTGTATTATTGCATTTACAACACATAAGCACACAAAGGAGAATCATATTGAAATTGTAGGGTAAATAATTTGTTTATGTCTGAAAGATCCCTTGACCAAAAACATATTAGAAAAATATAATCTCTATATTTTTTGCATGCATTGAAAAGACAAGGGTTGGGACCATTACATTATACAAGAGTTTAGCAAATGCCCCAAAACACATTTGTTTTTTTATGCATTGTGCGGACTTAGAAGTTGGATTAGTGTTAAGAGAAAGAGACTTGTTTATGCAATGACTATGAATCTAGAAAAGATGGACTAAGTTTGTAAAAATTAAGACACACTTATTGTAATCGTGAAATCAACTTCACAACTACGTAAAAGAGAAAGAAAGGTAACAATTACACTTATAAACAACCATTTTCATTACTATTACACTCATAGTCATAGTCATTGTCATTTTATAAGTTGAATATGAAAACCCTACTCTCTCTTTCTATATAGTGTGAAACAACCCTTAAATCTTTGAAAAACTTCGTATATATAGCTTCTCCCCATAGACCCAACTAAATTTGGCGGAGGATCTAGGTGTCTAACCATATGGTGGTTCAAAAGTACCATTTTTCCAATGACTCGAGAGGATCTCGGGAATTGTCCATTCTCAAATAATAAGACTGCGTGAAATACCTGTAAACGGCTTCGAAATCCGTTGTATTGTTAAGCTATTGTATTTTTCGATTAAGTTTTCTAGGAAAGAGAAAAATAAATTTGAAGTAACACTTAAATGGACATTAAATTTCATGTTAAAAGTTTTTCCTATGACAAAAAAAGGGTTGTAGTCTAATGGTGAGGATGATGGTTTGTTAAGTCATCCACCAAGGACCAAGGTACAAATCCTTTTGTATATCGACATGAAGATCTGAAACAAATATGGCCAAGATCATTCCACGGGTGACTTTGATGGATAAAATGACCATAATTGTCATTACTTAGCTATATGAAATATAATTTTCTTTCCTTAAACAAAGCAAAAGAAGAGAGAAGAAACAAGCTTGACTAACATGTCCTTATTTGGTTTAGTGAAAGAAAATAAAGAGGGGTGAACTCATATTTGCAAGAGGAAATAGATTAATTTGTATTTATAACTTTTCACATACTCATTGATTGTTGTGAATTGATTTATTATGAGTGCGCACATTAACCAAAAACCAAAGCAACAAGGCAAGGACACAAACTCTAGAGTGTCACGATCCAAGAAAAGCCAAGGTAACAAGGCAAGGACACGAAACCCGAAGAAGTAGGATCAACACCACACCCTCCCATACTGCTGAATGGGTGGAGTGACACTACAAATCTGTATGAGTTGCCCAAAATCAACTACTCGAACACTGACAAAATAACACTGGACTTCACTATAATAGATCCCCCACAAGAGATACTGTCAACATGCCAAAAGTGTCGAAAATACAGATACAAAATCTCTCAACAAATAAGAGAGATACACTACACCTGCTAAAGAAAAAATGCTCAAAACAAGAATCATCACAATGCCAATGATATGTGCTCCAACTTATCATGTTGGTTTCGCTCACATTGGTTCTGGAAATGGTGTATACAATATTTGTTTATTATGGGTTACTTTCGAAATTGGAGTGCAAGACTTGATTTACTTAACCACATCATTCTCGTAGATATGGCTATTAAAAATGATTTTGGACTCTTGGAGTCTTTGTCGGTGTTTTGTTCATGCCAAAGTGTCTAGTTGTCCTATGAAATTGTGCCTCCCATATCATTTTTTTTTTGTTCAATATCTAGAACACATATGTGTCACATGTGGCAGAGGAGGTTATCCTATAGATATAAATCATGGACATGCTTTCCCTCCTAAAGATTCTAATATGTATTTGAAAATTCAAGATCTGTCTCATACAAAGTACACCAACTAGAAGTCTCATGTCCACAGAGGTCAAGAATAGTTGTGAGGGATGCAATTGGAGGGCAGCTCAGGAAATCTATTTTTGAATTGTCACTTCCCTTCTTATGTTTTATTATCATGTGGAATTGGTGTAGGTATATGTCCCACTTCTGGTGTCTCTCATTCCTTAGCTTGCTCTACGGCTGAAGGAACTCCAATATCTTGTGGTCTATGTGGATGACTATCTCGTTCCCTATAATGTAGTGTTTCCATTTCTTACAAGTGTGGACGATGGCATAAAGATCCTTATCATATGTTTGGTACTTCTTGACAATGTCATTGAATGTTTCACTATGATATGCAACAGGGTGTCCATGTTGCATGATAACAACTCCCATGGCATACTCAGATGCATCCATCATCAATTAGAAAGGTTGATACAGTCGTAATGTAGTGTTTCCATTTCTTGCAAGGTGATTTTGGTTGAAAGGTCAAAGTGACATAAATGTATTGTGTCATCACAATTAAGGTTTTTTTACCTTCCCTAAATTTGTTGATGCCAAGCTTAGTCATAATTCCAACAAAAGTATGATAGATTTGATTATACATTTATTTGTTTTTTAGCCCGATATGTAAACTTCAATGGTACTTCTAGGGTGGCATTGATCACCATGCCCTAATTACCAATCCAACCAACGAAATTTTTTGTTGCAATGGTTTTTCTAGATGGTCGTGTTTGGACTATGTTATTAATTGCATGTTATCTAGTTTCTATGTTATTTTATATTTTCCGTATCATATGATAATTATATTGACATCTTAACGTTTGTACTTGCACCTAAACCTCATTGTACATCTTAACTTATTTTTCTTGATTGCTAATTGATTTATTCCTATAGGCATCTTATTTTGATACAAGACTAGTTAATTGTTATATTGCTAGTTTATTTATGTGTTATTTATCATTAGTCCAAGTTAGGTTCTTATTGGCACGTTTTCTTTATATTTCATATCTTTGACTTGTCTTCACATGTTTTCAACAACCTCCATCTCTTTTCTTTTTATCGCCTTCTCATTCTTCTCCATGTGGGCCTCATGTACCTCATTTCCTTTATTTTTCTCACTTCCGTATGTTTCTCTTTCTTCCCCTTGTTTTATATTTTTCCTCATGTTATCACTTCTATTGAGTATGGAACTTGTCATATTGGTTTTATGACCGCTACAATAGTGATCTTTTTGTCTTCGAGGTAACATTTTACCGATGATTTGGGTGCATCGAGGTTGTAGCTCGTGCTTGCTAGGCTTTTCGCCTATGATTTAAGTGCATGCGGTATGCTAACTTGTTCACTAGTAGGGCCCTATTGTTAATTCAAGATTAAACCTATAACACGTGTTAGTGCATTTAGAGCACACATGCACACAAAGGAGAATCATACCGAAGTTGTAAGGAAATCGATTCGTTTATTTTGAAACAACCCTCTACCAAAAGTATATTTGAATCATATACTCTCTATAGTTGTTTGCATCCATTGAAAAACAAGGTTTGGGACCATTGCACTATACAAGAGTCTTTATTAAATGCATTATACTTGTACATTGACTATGGTTTTGTTCACTAATTGAATGACATTATAAATGTCAACAAAGCTCAACTTTTCTCTTGTTTAGCACATGCCCCGAAACACATTTGTTGTCTTTATGCATTACGCTGACCTAGAGGTTGCATTAGGGTTTCAAAGAAGGCAATCAATTTCTCGATGACTCGATGGAAATCCATAAAAATTGAGCTAAGTTTTTAAAGATTAAAACATAGTGACCATGATATCAACTTTATCGCTACTCCAAAAACAAGAAACAAAATCAGTACAATTCTAAACAACCATTTTGATAACTCATACAAAAAATAATCTTTGAGAAAAGCTACTCTATATATGTGTGTGAAACAACCATTGAATCTTTGAGAAAACTAGTGTATATATATATATCCTCCCAATACAACCACCCAAATTTGGCGGGGGATTTCGGTGCCTACCCATGGTGGTTCAAAAGGGCCCTTTTTCAATGACTTATGAGGATCTATTTTCGTCATTTTCTTTCCTAACCCTCCTGGGCCCACCGCGTTATTGGCCACGTCATCGCCTCGTAGTTGCCACCTCACAGCCCACTTGCAATGTTTTTTTGGTAAATTGGAAATTCCCTGAAATTATATCATCCTGACGTTGGTGACTGGACACGTCAATCCTACTTGTCTCCATGAAAATCAATTACTTTGTTACTATTAGTGCTTGTTAAACGTTAACGAAACTTACTAATGTTCCTGTCCTGGCCGGGATTCGATCTCTAGACCTGTTCGTTCTCAAATAATAAGGCTGCGTCAAAATACGGATAAAAGCCTAATTTTTCTCCTTTCATCTCAAAAGGAGAAAGTGCAGGGTCTGCAGAGTGCTTAGCAGGATCACTATGACGGGTCGTGACGAAGAAGAATTGAAAACGTCATTATAATATTAACACCGCCTGCGTGTGCCCTGAATTTACACCTGCAGGCTGCAGCGGCGTCAGTTTGCCAGACCACTTTCGAAGACAATAACTTTGTGCTTATTAAATTTCATTAATAGAATGTACACAGCTGATTTCAGCATGAAGAAGATGTGGAGCAGCACACTGTAAATGTCACATTCCACTTACTGCCGCTAAATTAGCCATCAGATTAATATATTGTTCATGCAAAATAAAACCTCTAACATAAAACAATGCTTAATCTTTTTGAAAAATACCTCCATTCAAATTAACATTGGTTATAATGCAATGCACTTGAAATACATATAACATGTTGTGTATATAATAATATAGAACAGAATTAGGACCACCCATCAAACCAAATTCTTCCCCTGCTCAAAGATCCTTAATGCCTGTGATACCCTTTACAACGACGCTCCTTCTTGCTAATTTGAGTTAGCACTCTTGGAAAACAAAATTATTCTTTATTTTCAAATAATTCAAGTATAGAGTCTACTCTTAACATTTCTGTGTGCTTGGCTCGTATGTCTAACTCTATACATTGAGGATATTTGAGCACGAAGTGCTCCTTAGTTTCAACCACTCCGTGGTGTAAAAACGCAAGCCTTCTCTTCCTACCGTTCCATAGAAATCATCTCCGTGTCTCGCATCTAACACTTTGTGTGAACTAGTCTTGAATTGAGCGGTGAGGATTTTTTCTCTTTATTTAAATTGAGCCCCTATATGCAATTTTTCACTATGCTAATAGTTTAAGTTGAACATTGAAATGTAGTGTTGTTTTTCCTTGTTTGCTTCTTTCCTCCCATTGTTGTTCTACACATTTCATTCACATAAATTTCTAATGTCTTTCTTAGAATTTAGGCATTCGGTTAAAGCGATAATCCATTTACTCATCCACTTGTGGTTCTACTTCATGTAAGTGTTCTTCCTTCTGTTCAACTCTTCATCTTTTGTGGCTCTAGGCCATCCGCATCGGTCTTTAGGATTTCTATTTTTTTCAAGTGTTAGCATGGTCATAAGAGTTGCCTCTAAAGGAAAAGCATTTGTCTCGTCAAAAATGATTTCATAATGAAAAAATCTTTGATTCTTAAATTGTTTGTGATTAAACATTTTTGGATCTTTTTATTTACCTTCATTTTAAACATGTTTCTCCACTAGCCCACATCTCGAGTCATATAATATCATCAGCGACAAGTAACCAAAAAGGACCTGGGGTCTTCCAATCCCATAATTCAAGATTTCTACATATGTTTTGAAGTATGTAAAAAGCTCTCTAGCTACCATGCATTCTTTCCATCCTACACATATCCCAATTGAGCGTGTTATGAAGTTAAAGGCCAAGATACTTGTATTCTAACACCACTTCGAGAGACCCTTTTGCAAATTGAAAATTGGGGTGCTAAACATCCCTATTTGTTTAAAAATTACGATTTTGTTTTTGTTAGTGTTCACTTGCATTCCTACTTCCTTACAAAAGTTCTCTACAACCTAAAGATGATCTATCAAATCTTGTATTGTTTATGCCATCATAATTAAGTCGTTCACATAGAACAAAAGTTTCACCACATACTTGCCAAGTTGTAAACAACCGATCTTAGCATGAGGACAACATGGAACATCGTGCAAATGCTCCACTACACATAGTAGACTAGGAATCAAACTAATATTATTCTTCTTAATTGTAAACGGAAAACTTGGGGAAAATGTAAATTATAGATAAGTGTGTCTCGAAAGATAAAAGCTAGAACCATATAAGTATGAATATGAAAAACTAGAACAATACAATTAGAAATTTGGCATTTACACATAATTATAAGTAAACTAAGGGGAAAAAGAAAAAAATGAAATAGGACAAGAAGAGAAACAAAAAGTCAATAAAAATACAAAATTGAGAGGGACAAGACAAGATGAATAGTCAAATAACATACACATGTCAATAAAAAACTAACTTACACAACTGATCGACAAACACACTAGCACTACAACAACTAACTAGTACCAAAATCATGTCTCTAGAGTAATAAGTAATAGTAAAAAAGTTTCACAACTCCGGACGCCTTACTAACCACAATTTCGTCTAATTAACCAAAAAGAAAAACACAAAAAGAGAGAAAGAATTAATAGTAGAATAGATGAGATTCATGGGTGGTGGAAAAAAACAACATTATGGATTACTCCCTCAAGAAAGGATAAGGGAGTCCAAGGGTTAAATTTGACGACTACTTATACATGTCAAACGGATTTTAGGTGATGATAATTTTCCAATATTACACTTGAATTTACTACAAAATAATCTTATTTAAACATCACTAATATATATTTAGTTAACGATTTTTAATATATTCATATAGGTTAATATAATTTACATATCAATAGGGCTCAAATGAGAGCCGATGCCGCCCACTCTATATAAAGCCCTCTCATGAGCCTTCGGATAGATAAGATAAGATAGTTCGGTGAGAGGGAAGAGAGACACCCTAACATTTTAAATATGTAAAAGTCATTTCAAATATTTGTAAATATTTTAAAACGACTCTCAAATTTAACCCTTATAAAGAACCCATGACCCATCCCCTCTTTTACATCCTTTATTTTCTTGACATCCACGTGGGCTTCATGATATAAGTAGCATTTACCCTTCAATTATGGGACCTACCTGCTCTTTTAAATTCTAGGTCAACCCCTTTTTTCACACTATCCCCTTCACATGAAACTCCTCCACCCAAATTCTCCCTCTTTGTTGGGCACTCACTAGGATTATATTTCTTGCTTTTTGTTTTTATTTGGGTCGGGTATTGAAGTGGATGTTTACTCTTTTTGATATATAGGTATATATGCTTGTTTTACGTCACCTTTGGCATGTTACTAAGCAATAAAGTGGGTAGCCA
The DNA here is from genome assembly GCA_018340775.1 of Taxus wallichiana var. yunnanensis. Taxonomy (NCBI): domain Eukaryota; kingdom Viridiplantae; phylum Streptophyta; class Pinopsida; order Cupressales; family Taxaceae; genus Taxus; species Taxus wallichiana. The sequence goes on along the minus strand of CM031238.1, from coordinate 196,910,013 downwards.
TCGTTGTTTGCTTTCGTGGGTTTGAAGTTTTCCATATTTATACATTTATTCTGCCAGTGTATGGCCATTCTCCAAAATTCAAATTAAGTGACGTAGCATGTTATGTGAGAAATTAACATGAATTAGATGTGGAAAGTGGTTAAGGTTTAAGGGTATAAAAGGAGTATTTTAGGATTATAAGAAATTGAATATGAGAACATAAATATCAAAAATAAATATTGTCATACAAGATAAAGAAGGAGGTGAAGTAGACCTAGAAAAATTAGTACAAACAAAGTAATTTGAGAAAAATAGTAACATGTTTTTGTGATTATAATAAAAATAAAAATACGATTTGATGATTATGTTCACATATTTTTGAGCTCTAGATATCTTGCTTGAATTTCAAGAATTATGTGCAGATATCTTTGAAAACGATCTCCTTCCTTGGAACCCTTATGAGGTAACGACTACTTGTAAAAAAATAAAAAAGGGTTAATATTTTGACGGACCTCTGTTATTCCTTCATTATTTACATGGCCCTTAATGTAAACCTTTATTTGAAGATAACAAACCAAGTACAAAGTAGTTCAACAAGGGGTCCAATGTAAAGTAAGTGTCTAACCCTTATCACTTTCAACTATCTAATCAAGTATAATGTTTATTGAATGCATCACACTTGTCGTTGATTGTGAATTTCCTCGTTAGTTGAATGGCCTTGTAAATGTTAAGGAAGCTCAAATTTTCTCCAATTTAACATATGCCCCAAAACACATTTGTTTTCTTTACACATTCTACTGAGATCTAGAGGTTGGTGCATTAGGGTGTAAGAGAAGATCAATTTGCTTATGATTTTTTATCCATTGGAAATTCAATAAAGTGATATCATATGATTTTTGTCCGTTGATGTTGGTGATTGGACACATCAATCTTACATGTCTCAATGAAAATCAATTACTTCAATAGTTATCAAGTTAGGCTTGGTATGCGTTAACAAAAATTATTAATGTTCTATTCTAATGGGGATTCAATCTCTGGATTTGTCGATTCTTAAATAATAAGGTTGCGCCAAAATGCAAATAAAAGCCATTTTTTTATCATTTCATTATTGTGGTCTCAAAAGGGAGAAAGTGCGGTGTTTACATGTTTTGTAGCGGGGTTACTCAAGGTCCACACATGCAAAAACGGGGTTCTAAAATGGCTCGACCTATCGACATTAGGGAGCATTTCTCTCCATTTTTCACACATGACATGAAATAACTTGATCAAGCACTCATTTAATGGTAGATTTCAAAATTATAAAAATATTAAACATTTAATAATAAATTTTGATATATTTCAAATTAAATAAAAACATATAAAATAATAAATTGTTGCATTCGGAAGGGACACATTATGCACACAAATGTAATAAATTAAATGTTGTTGCAAACAACCCAAGGAGGGCATGAGATGCATTTGAATCCACTAGGAAAGCGCACACAAACACGTTTTTTACCTCGAGCATGCTTTTTGGCTCCATGTGCGGACCCTAACTATGACGGGTCGTGATGAAGAGGATATGAAAGCGACATTATAATATTAATGATTTTTTTGTGCCTTGAATTAACATTTGCAACGACGTCGTCTACCATACTAGTTTCCAATACGTAACTGCGGTTATTGAATTTCTTTGATAGAATATAGACCACTAGTTACGAGGTTTGATGAACTTCTTAGGAGATTATTAAGGGAAAAGAAAGTGGGCTAGGTGAAATTGTATGGTAAAGCATGGTATTTCCTAACAAAAAAACTCCTAACACCCAATGCCAACATATCACTAGAAGTAGGAAGAAAGCTAGTGAGACAACATTATCATAAGTTCTCGTGATGCAAATTAGAAGAAATAGACGGTCCTTCAACTTGAGTAGATGTAAAAATATGAACATTGATGTGAAAATGGGGTGCTTGGACAATACTTGGTAAGATCATGCAAAGCGAGGATGATCTTTTCCTCCTAACCTATGATCATAAGTGAAAGATCCACAAAATCCAAATGACGTTTGGACCTTCGATTGACTACTTAGGTTTTAAAATGGAATAATCAACCTAATGCGAAGAGGAAATTTTGTGTAGCAAGATGTACATAAAGGAAACAAGTCCTTGGAGAAAAAGGGTAAAACACCTTTAGACAAGATATCAAAAGAATGTGGATAACACACTAAAATATTTGTAAAGGAAAATAGGTCTCCCTGGATTTCATAATAAATCGAAAAGTTAAAAATAAATATTTCTCAATTTTAATCTCTTGGAGGAAACATGTACAACATATCCCCGTGAAGAATATTGGTATATCACATTCCACGCGAAGTTTGTTGGGAACCAACTTTCAACCACCAAGGGGGAATCACAACATATAGGATTCATAACATAAATATTAAAACAAAGCAAAAGAAATATAAATTCTTTCCTTAAATAAAGCAAAAGAAGAGAGAGGAAACACGCTTGACTAACATGTCCTTATTTGGTTCAGTGAAAGAAAATAAAGAGGAGTGAACTCATATTTGCAAGAGGAAATAGATTAATTTGTATTTATAACTTTTCACATACTCATTGATTGTTGTGAATTGATTTATTATGAGTGCACACATTAACCAAAAACTACACACATAAACATATAAAATTATTAGAGTAGTTGTCAAGGTCACTCTCAAGAGATATTAATAGTTTTTGGCCGATGAAAACTTTAAGCTAGCGAGACATCTGTTTTTGAGTTGTAGCCCTTTTTTTGAAATTTCTTAAAAAATGTTCTCCTTCATAAATGACAAGAAAATTCAAGAACATAATTTTTTAAGGGTGATTTTAAAATTGCACTTCTATAAGAGGTTAAGAAGGATGATATTTTGATGTTTGATTCATAATGATGTTAGGAGTGGACACGTCAATGTTACATGTCTCGATGAAAATTAATTACTTTAATAGTTATTAGTGGAAGAGCTTATATTGTCAACATGTTCCCTTTTACACAAATTTTGAGGTGGGTCAAAATATGTATAGTCGACATTCATATTTAGCACTTGTGTGTGTATGGGAGCGATTTTTGCTAGCACTTGCAATTCTGAAACGAGAAGTTATGGGTTCAAATATTTTTAGACTTGAACGTATTGACAAGTTACAATTAACTATTATTAATACTTGTTATACAATACAAAAATTACCAATGTTATATTCTCGCAAGGATTTGATCTTTGGACTTCTTGCTTTTCAAATGCTCAAGAGTTAGGTTGTGTCAAAAAAATATTTATAGATAAAATATTTTTATCCGGATAAATAGAGTGAAGGGTGCTTAAAAACTAGACTACAATGACCACCCATGAATCGTGATGAAAAATATAGGAAATCAACATCATAACATTAATAATGCCTTCGTACATGTTGTTAATTAACATCCGCGATGACATTAAATTCATATAAATTAACACTAAATAATACCATACAATGCAATTTTTATGCATCGATAGGTTGTAGACACCTAAAATGTCTACATGACTAATTAACATTGATAGTGTCCCGCATTTTAGCCTCATCACCATTTATCTACCACCAATCCATTTTAATTCATTCATCTCATACTTAATTTCATCATTAATCCATTTATTCTAATATTTCATCATATATCTAAATATTCCATTTAAAATCCCTTTTATAACATCTATTATATATCATTAATCCTTTTATCCCATTTCATCCTTAATCCCTTTTATTATATGATCATATCTTATCTAAATCCCACTTAACATTTATAGGAATTTAATATTACTATGCCTCACCTACCCTAGTCTACACTTACACCTACCACTAGCTATTCCATGTAATCACATATCTGATCACATTTATTATCCTAATTTAATCCTAATCATGCGCACATCCTCACCTCTAAATCTAGAAGCTTCTCCATATTTCCCTTACATTTTTAAATATTCAAATATTCTACACTCTTCTATTAAATTAAAAATTCAATAAAATCTCCACACAAAATCTAGAACCCTCCACATCTAGAAATTTCTACACTCTCATGCAATTTCAACCATTGGATTCAATCCAACATGGATTGATCCTCACCCTCCATTTTTCCACTCACAAACTATAAATCAAGCACTCATCCTCCATGAGAGACAAGTTTTGAATCCATATCCAATTGTTGTTATTTTATCCTCTCAATCCTCCATCTTCCTTTCATCTTTTGATCATCAATCATCCATCTCCAAGCTATCAACAATCTTCAATCAAGCATCCAAGAATCAAGCATCAAAGGGGAGGTGTTGTCCAAGTCTTCCCACATCCAAATCTGAAGCAATCAATCATCTTCCAAGCACATCCACCCATCAAGGAAGGAGAATTGCATGCTAGACGGTAAGTGCAGGTATAATTCTCCCTCTTTCCATCCTTTCTTGATCTGCATGTAGCAAATGGTATTGTTAGTTTAGGATTTAAATCTACTATATTTCCTAATTTGCACTAACACCATTATTTTTTCTACATTGGTAAATGTGTTATTTTATGAACTTGCATCCTAACACTTGATTTTAAAATGGTAATTATTTTGGTGTGAATGATACATCAACAACAAGTAATTTTGGTTCAAATGCTTTGCCATGATATACTATTAGCTAAAACATGGTATTTTCAAATTTATTTTTAATATGAAATAAAGGCTATATTATGTATATCTAACTATTCATAAAAAAGTTGTGGGCATGGAAATTGTATACATGTACGAGTAGACTAAGTTATTACTAAGAAACTAACACCAAGTAGTTCCTATAACTAAGCTAATTCAACAAAAACATCATGATAAAGCTATGTAAGGGAAAAATCTAATTAATGCATCCAAATTAAACTTGAAACACTAAACCATCCCTTGTTATTTTGATGTGATTTCTAAATTGTAGTTGCTCTTATGGATGAACCGTTCGTGATTACAAGTGATCAAAGGAAGGCTATCTCCATGAAGAGGAAATGATCTCACCAATATGGCTTAATGGCCATGTTTGGATCTTCCTTTACTACTCTTTGCAAGTAGAGGGAATGGATGCTAGATCAATAAGCTTTTCAAAGTAGAAAATGCTCTTATCATGTGCATATAATAACACTAGTAAAAGTGTGGTGTAAGATTGGAAGGAAGTACTAGGTTCTTTATATAGCTTTCCAATTTGGGAGAAGCTAGAAACCTAGAGAATGTGGGATAAAGGTAAAGTAGAATTAGAAAGGGATAAACATGATTAGAAGGAATTAATTAGTAATTAACAACTCATGGGAGTTGGAGATGATTTAATTAATCAACTAGGATTAATTAATAGACCAAGATAAGCTTAGAAGCCATTTGGAGGTGATTTAGAAGGAAATAGGTAGAATTTAGAGGATTTAAAGGGGATTTAACCAATAAGAAGGTTTATTGATTAAATACGAGATTAAAAAGGCTTAATTAACTAATAATAGTTAATTAATTGATTAGAAGAGGATTATAACTAATGAAGTGTCATTAATTGGCATCTAGAATGAAGGAAAGACTAGTTAATTAACGAAGTGTCGTTAATTGACCAAAATGAAGGGGAATGTTAGCTAATTAGCAAGAAATCACTAATTATAATGGAAATGACGAGAAAAGAGGATAAACAATGCAATTTTAGTAGTAAAATTGCGTAGTCATATTTTAGGTGTCTATAGAAAAATGTTGAATGATCCATCACAATAGGACACATATATGGCTTAAGAATCAAGTTCGCAAAAATGCAAAGCTAACCAAACACTTACAAAATAAGAATATTAAGAAACACTAACAAAGAGCCCGACCAAAGGAGGGTCTCTGTCATCAGGATTTTCCCAATCTCTATATGAAAGGTCCTTCCCCTCAACAATAGGGTCCCAACTAGAAGTGGTTATGGTTTCAATCGCCTAGGAAAATTCATTCGGCCCTAAGGTAGATCCTACATTAGAGAAAATTCATGTGCCCAACCATCATGAAAAAGAGGTGAAGAGCCCCACCCCCATGATGATACCTGTGAGGGGGAGTGGCGGCGAGGTAGAGAACCCCACCAAAATCGGTTGTGAGAGAAGAAACAAGAGAAATTTTGGTGGTGTCCTTTTCCTCTTGGAGTGCTCTCATGATACTGACGAGGGTGGCGGAACATGAGCCATAATGAAAGAATAATTGCTTTAGTGATCCAAAAGGGTTTAAAGATGGATGATCTCTAGCACCACCTTTTAGTCTTGGACTTGAATATGTAAAAACACATTGGAAATAATCATAGTTTTATTATAATTTGAAAGATTGCAATATACAATAACATGAGAAAATACAACCAAACTCATTTCTTTCTACTAAATAAAAAAATAATTTCCACTTTGAGAGCATGCAAAATCTTTGAGAAATATGTATGAAGGAAATCCCAATTTCCTAAAAGGATATTCTGTCATATAAAAGGTTTTGGCCTAAATCATTCGAAAAAATCATGAATCGAGGACCATACAATTTTGAATTTCTAGTAAAACTAGAAAATATGCATAAATGTTTCAGAATGTCCACAAAAAAGGCATAGAGGCTATGAAACCCCAAATGAATAAGTCGGTGGCCAAAGGGAAGACCCTTGGATAATAGACACCAAACAAAGTGAGCATGTTTAGACTCAATAATGTCATTTTAGATCGTATTAAACCCGCAACTCCAACCTTGAGCATATGAGTGAAGGGACCATTGTTTATTTAGCTCATCCACCATATGGAGTCACATATAATAGTTCATAACCCCTATTGAGCGAGTAGATCCGGAAAGGCGTCTCAAGGTACCATTATTTTTTATTTTTTTCACTAAGGTATAGAAGAAATCACACTTATTTTATAGAGCATCTTGGCAAGGATAACTTCAAGAATTTCCTCCTTAATATTCTCTGTCATTGTCTACAAATTAAAAAATGAATTTGGCTTCTAGCTAAGATAATAGTTTCCTAGATTGTTTGTGGAAAATGTCAAGGACTGTGTGAATCCATTGTTTGAAAAGATGGAGGGAATAAGCCCATGAGACTTAATTGAGACAAATCTTATGAAATTTAATGACTAGAGACCACCAAATTAAATGACATTTATTAATGAAAATTCCATCTTCATTCTCCATCTAATTGAATCCACAATTTGATATTTTCCCAAGCCTTCCAAATGATATTAACTACAAATTAGTTAACCACTTTTATCGAGGCTTTGTGATTGATGAGATCATGAAATTCAATCACATTCCAAGTTTTTCGACGATGTGATGCTCCTTCCATAATATAATTATGAAGCAAAAAAATTCAAGGTTTTTGATCCATTTATAAAAGAGAGCACCTCAATGACCAATTTCTAGTGAGCCCATCACTCCCGCCTTTTTGGGAAAACAAAAATATCTTAGGCGACTTTATAAAAACCCTTCCGTATTTAGAACTAGACCATGCAAAATCAATTTTTAAATATTTTTAAGAGGCTCGAGAAGGAACTCAATAAGAAGTTCATACTACATATGAGTAGCAATTTACTCTTTGGAGAAGATTTGATGCTTAGAGAGGGGCTTAATGACCCACTATGTGAGATTTTTTCAACTCATTCAATAACATATCACCACAATTGGGAGGGAGTTTTGTGGAAAGTAGACAAAATCCCTAAAAATCAAAATACTTATGCATGTTGAATATATATTTCCATTGAAATTAGCTTGAATAAAGAGTAAATGACGCAAAAAATATTGTTTATGGCATCGATTTTTATGCCAATATTTATTGAATTCGAAGTGAGGAAATAAGTATAAAAGTATCACATAAAATTTTTAATGTTATGTTCATCTTCAATAAGAGTTAGGAATGAAACATTTACAAGTTAACCATTGACTAGTGTGCATCTATCAATCCCGTAAAAGAGACGACTCTAACTAAAGCGTTGACTCATTACATTCACAAGAAGATAATCAAATCCCTCCGCATTTAACACATACAATGAAGGAGATATATGAAAACTTCAATGAATTGAAAAAATAGACAGAAATGTTTAGAGATGACTCCATTGATTGAGACGTAAAATGTACAAAAATCATTTGAACTCATTGATTATAAATGGGCCCAAAACCTAAATCTTTAAGCATAGCCATGATGAAAGACCATTCTATTCAATAATAGAATTTCTCAAAGTGAATTTTATTAACAAGGCTCTTTGAATTGAGTGTTGAGCCCATTCCATTCCTTCTTAGAAAACAATATTATCAAGGATATATGTAATTTTGATTAAACATGTTTGCTTTGGACTAATAATTAAAGGTATGCGATGGCAAAGTCATAATGTTAAGGCTTTAGAAAATATCTTGTAGGAGACGTTGAGAAAATAGATTTGCCATTAATTTAAAAATGAGCTCACAATCACCCTATCTGGAGATGAAGTTAATACGAACCCTATTCATAAAAATTACTAAGGGATTTGGTGTGGAAAGTATCCAAATAGAACTGGTATAGGTAATTTCCCACCGTATCCCATTGGGTTTTATAGAATTTCAAGGGAAGGCCATCACAATCAAGGTATCTAGTGATTTATCATTAGCCATCTATGAAAGCGCTTACATGGAGATCATTAATGGTTAGTATTTTATCACATAAAATCCTTTGGGCTTGTGAAAGCATGCAAGAAATGACTAGGAGGCGTTGTCCAAGATATTTTTATCTCTCAAGGTAAGATTCTTAAGGTTTGAAAACCTACAAGTAATGGCGAGACAAAGGTTTGTACTATGTCGGAAACTTCTTTGAGCCATTGATTTGCTTCTCAAATGGATTTTATTAGTTCATTTGAATACCTAGCTTCAACATTTGATTTTTTAAGACAAACTATCTTTGATTTTGAGCTTGAACTAATTTTGAATACTAATAACCTGAAGCAATCAAAATTTGAAGGCATTTCCTAAGAACTACTACTTGTCATTGCAACAACTCATAAAAGGGGGTCTTCTCAAGGGTCAGTGTGTAGACACACAATCTATGCACTTAGGTAAATCTATAGGTCCTAAAGCATACTAATGTTTACATGATTCCTAAGCAAGAAAATTAGTGGTTTACAACTCGTTTTAGCTTTTTTTTGCTTTATCTCTTCAATTCATGTTGGTCTTACACACCTCACAACTTTGCCGAAACTTGAATGATTTATCATCTATGGCCTCAAACACTAGCACCTAGATAGGACAGACGTGCCTAGGCGGTCTTTTCCCTCGGGGCGCTCTGCCCTTCTCTATCTTCTTCTTACTCTTTTGGGTCCTTTTCACCTTTTGCTCATATTTTTAGTACAAAGTGTTGGACTTTCGAGTTTCAATTAAAAATCAAACAAGGGAATCATATATATATATATATATATATATATATATATATATATATATATATATATATATATATATATATATATATACATAATTACTTAACCAAAATCAATGGCCAAACACTTGAAGCATTATCTACTATCATCTACGCTTGCATTCAAAGGCACAAAGAGCATTACAAAGCATTCATCTAGCACATCCATACAAGGGACAAGGGTTGCATCACTCTGCATACACAACATAGGAGGGGAAGTTCATTCTATTCCATCTCACACATTTTCATACTTGGAGAATTCTAGATCTAGCCCGCTATCATAGTGCAACTTACATAAGGGCAACCTAGGGCATCATTACACACACATTCACATAGAACTACATGGAGTCTGAGATGTAGTGCAATGCTTGATTGTAAGATCACTCTTTAGGTAGTATTGCTGTCGAGGTCGGTCGACTCCCCATTATGCATCTTATTTATTAGGATTTGATGTGGTTTATGGGCATGTGTAACTAGCTAAATTTTTTTCGAGTTACATGTACGACCAACGACATTAGAGTGAAACTAGAACAACAAAAGAGGACCAACAACGAAGATCTACCACCTAGAAAAGGAAAGAACCACGAGCGAGAAACTAGCACTTAGATCAATCACTAGTTCCCTGGCGCTCGTGTCCTCCCCTTGGGTGATTTTGTCTCGCACATGATCTCTAAGTTCCAAAACCTCCAGTGAGCTTTGAAGACACTCTTCCCATCATTCTAATGATTATTCAACTTAGACAATTTTCAAATCACTTGAAAATAAGCTAAGTCATCTTCCCTTTCTCTATTACTTAGGGTTTCACATCTTTACTTGCTTCTTGCGTGTCCATTACTGTATATTATCTTTTGTATATCATTAGCTACACTAGTTACTCTAAAATTATATTTAATTCAATTTAAATTAAATCCGTACTGTTAAATAGTGGTTCAACTTGAAGGAGGTGGTGGAGCAATAATATCTACACATGCAAGAAATTTGTCGCATGAACATGAAAGGGATCATGTAAGGTGCGTGATGGTGACTAACCATCATGAAATCCCGCCAAAATTATTATATGGCCTTAACACAAGAATCCTCACTCATTTGATATAATGCAAAGTGGGTCCATGAAGCACAAGAGTGGCATTTAGAAAAAAACTACATTTTTAGACTTTGGGTTATTGAAAAATCCATTCTATTTAGAAATAAATTAGAAGGCGATTAGATAGGACAATATGTGTGAGCCTCAACCGGTAACTAAAAACACCTATTAAAATAAATTTACAATTGAGTGGAAAATATGGCACAATCTAACCACTAGAGTACTTAATTAAATCTATGGATTAAGTTTGACCAAGGGGTCAAACAATTGAGTCATCGTGATCCAAGGCTTTGAAATCATAAAACCCACATTTATTTTGTATATACCCAACGTTCTCTTTTCCAAAGCAATCCAATGCTTATGAAGGTGACTAAGCTTGTTGATTTTTAGATCGGTCATATTAAATTCACTACACATATCCCAATGCACAATTGGAAGATTATATGGATTTTTACCCAATGCCAAACGATGCCCTTTCGCTTTTTTCATTAGCTACATTAACAATAATCACCTCAAAAGAGAAGTTTTCAATGTTAAATAACTCCTAAAGAACATAATTTGTCATGTCACATCTATGAACAACATAACAAGGCTTGCATTCTAGAGAAATAAACATAGTTACTCCTTTATGGATCGAATCATAATTACTAATCGAGAGAGAAACTATTAGGATATATAACATTAATAATGAAACTAAGTAGAAAACATGCCACCTTAAGTTCTTGCAAACAAAGAATGTCCATATGTAGAAAACATCTCCAAAAGTCTCGCATAATGTATCAATGAGACCCAAAATTCCATGAGAAATGATTTTCGGGCACCTCTATCAAAGGGCGTATCCTTTAAGTCAAGCTATTAATGGCTCCATAACCATTCTACAAAAATAATTGTTGGTTAGATTGTAAAAAAATAATTAATCTTAAAACGTCACTTGGATTCATAAAGAATTTATCCTTCCTTGAGTTGGTGAGGAGGATTGAGATAACATCGAGTTTTATATTTGTGACGTGAAAACACACGAAGAATCAATTGTGAGTTTTGAGAAATACCTTGAATATTAGAATGATGAACAAAGATAACACTAACATTCAAAGCCAGACTAAAAGGATTAGGATTTCCAACATCTTGAGATGTTGAAAATTGAGCTTGTATTTTTCCACTAGGTCGATTCATTGATGCCGATGGTTGAACTTAACCTTATTGGGGAAGAGTTGAACTAGTTTTTGAGTTAACGTTTTTGGCATTTGTGCCTCTTGTGGAGGGGTTAGTATTTTAACCTTTGTCTTTGTTGTTTCTATGACCAAAAATTGTGGTCCAAATTTCATCTCCATTTGTTTGAAGAACCACAAAAATGGTATTCAAAATGGGTTTTCTACCATTGCTAACATCATGAAATCATAGATCTTGTGTTCAAAAGATTGACATCTGAAATATGTTCTCAACAGATTCATATAAAGCACCTTAGGTGTATGATGTGGGAGCATCACTATAAATAAGTTTAATTATGATTTTCTAGGATCTTAACGAGTCTTTAATAGTCAATAAAATTCAAATCAGAGTTCAATTTGTCATTTATAAGCCATTTGGAGAGGTTTCTAGTTTTCACTCCCAAATTAACATTTCAAAAAAAATTGTTATTGATAGTATATGGCAAGTTTAACATGTGTGTTAAAGGCTTTGGATAAATTTTAAAGGATTCATAATAGGTTATAGTATGTGTGAAAAATGTTTTTATCCATTTTCCAAGTGTGAATATGCCTCCAAATCATTCTAAACTCTTCTAACCTACCAAGAAGGCATTTGTTGCATGTTTTTGGAGCTAGAAGGAGTTGAGAGATTCTTAGAGGCTTGAAACCGAAAGTAGAGTTTGTTGAAACATCCAAAAATATCTTAAGAAATTTGAATCTCATCTTCCAAGGGTAAAAATAGCACGCAAAATATGATAAATCAAGATGCAGGACTTTTTGGAGGAGGTTGTTGAGGGTTTCCATGTGTATGACAGGCTTGTAACTCATATTTCCAAGCATTTTGAATGTGAATACATGTTTCAGTGTGATTTATGGTTGTAAGGTGTTATTGAATGCATGTATGTGTTTTTAAACCGTAGTTATTTATTTTCATGTTTCAATGTCTAGGAAAACCTTGAAAACAAGTTTTGGATAAGCAGTTTTACACAAAGCTTATAGTTCTGACTATTCCATGCATGATCACCATTAGACCCATGAAGAGGATTTTTTTCAATCCCAAAGATAGATTAAGGAATTATAATGAGGTTTTAAAAACATTATTGCTTTAGATATTCAATTCTTACTCCTCTCGGACTGGTTCAAAGCTCAATTTTAAACAAACTTTATAGTATGAATAAATCCATACATTATCAACCGTAGGTGTATAAATAGAAAAGTTGGAGAACATAAAAATATAACTTTAAGATTTGGAATGAGGTCATGAAACATCAATATGCTCAAGTTATGAATTTTTCTTGCTTGCAAACTGTACAATTCTATGCATAGGGTTTTTTCACATAAAACTTAAATATCTTGAGAGTCCTTCAGTGAAAATTCATAAAATTTGGCATGCACATGTGTTTTGATGCTCTATGACATAATTTTGAGGTTTTGGGTGTTTTATGTAAATTTTTGTCTGTACAAGTGTATTTATGTCCTGGCTGCGCATGTTAGGTATCTTAAGAAGGCCTAATTAAGGATAAAAAGGTGAAATTTTGCATTCTCTTGAATTTTTAAGTTGGATAAAGTTTTGAACTTGCTTGATCATTATTTTAAGGGTGTTTTTCCCCAGAAAAAAATGTAATTTATTAAATATTTTACCAAATTACATTCCATATATGCAAAAGCATACCAATCAGTTCGATGAGGAAAAAGGAGCAATAAAGAAACCACCCAACATATATGGAATGTTATTAAGGATCTACAGACATTTTAAAGGTTTCTCAAGGTCTAAGATGGATTCTAACTCCATTTTGGGCAATTAGGCCTACTAGCCCAAAGAACCAGTTTTGTGTAAATGTAGTTCCAAATCGGTTTCATTGATGGTAATATTGATCTCATATGTGGGAGATTAAGGAACCTAATCAATTCTTGACATGTGTTTGATCTAAGGTTAGTGCTTTGAAAACACAAAAATCTAGTTGTGAGAGCTTATAGCCCTATAAGAAAATTTCAAGGAAAGGCAAATTTTGTAACCAAATGGAGTCTTGTGAGCCTTACAAGTCATCAGATAAGTTATGAGGAACTTGTTGAATCCATGATTTGGTATTGGATATCCATATTTCTTGCTGTGTACAATTTGAAGCTATTGACAAGAGACCTAGTCTAGTAGGTCTAAAGATTGTTTTGTAGTTCTTGAGTTGTACAAGTATATTGAAGGTTATGATCACCTACTAAAGGGTCATATGACATTTCAAAGAAGAGTAGAACCAAATAAGAGCATAACTAATATTCCCAAATAAGTTACCTCCAAAATTTCTTATAAGGTGGTTAGGGAAGACTTTCAAGACAATTTGTCAAGTTACAAGTCTAAAGAGTAAATGTGAAATTTGCGTAGACCCCTTGCATCATTGTAACAGGGGTTTTCAACTTGGATGTTGATAGATTTCTTAATGTCGTGAGAAAGGTCAATCTCTACACGAAACATTTATGTGGTATCGAAAAATAAAACTTAACATTGATTATATGCAAATGACACAACCAATCATGGAAATAATTTAGTAAAGGAAATGCAAGCAAAGCAAATGGAGATCAATAAATTGTAAGCGAACTAGGACCTTAAGGAAAGTGTACTCAGAAACTAAAAAATATCATTTCTATGAGGAGAGCACAAGCATTAAGCTCTGCACATACTAAGTTGTGGTTTTTTGAAAGATGAATGTAACATGGGTCAGCCAACAAAGCTATTTTTTTTTGTCACATCCCAAACTACATTTAGTTTCATACCATGTTGGGACCAAACATACTAAACAAAAGCTTTAAGCATACATTAAGAGGGAATTCTCATAACAAAGAATCACATCAAACAAAATAGTTCAAGCCATTTGCATGTAATGTCAAAATAAAATTCAGAGAGGGTTTATTGCCTCGGAATATCTTGAAATAAACTTGTGTGGTTACTTCCTTATTGGTGCCATCGATTTGGTCATGGTTATAATAATTGTACTTGGGCCATGATATTCCATTTAAAAATATCACCCTAAGGCGAGGTTAACTAAAGTAGCTCAATAAATGTCAAACATGCAATATTAATCCCATATGATGACTTGAAAAAAATAGTTTGAAAACAAGGCCGAACACTAGACAATGACGATTGAACATAAAAACCCTAAGAAAGCACTATCACTTTCTCATATGAATCATCTAACAATTTTCAATATGGGAAATTTTGATTGCATGTAACATCAATGTTTCACCGAGAGAAAGTCAAAACAAAGGAGATAATGGGATGAACGATCTCACATGAGTATCTAACCACAAATCATGAAATAAAAAAATATGTAAGAGAAAAATTCAAGGTATCCACCTGGAACATTGAAGTTGGATATGAAATGAGAACACGAGGGAATCCAATCTTATGTGTCAAGGCTATCACAAAGTTTATTTGGAGATCAAATTATAATGGAGGGTGAACATATTCATAGCTCAATTAAGGACTTGTTCACGAGTTCAATCTTGTGTATCAAAATTATTATGAAGTTTACATAGAGATTAAAATGAAGATGAAGTTAAAGATGTTGACGACTCAATTAAGAGTTAATTCATATTCACTTTAGATGCAAGATTGATAGATTTGTGTAACGTCTATGTGTCGATGTGGATTTCTAAGTAATTTTTATACTACTAAAGCATTACAACTAATCACATAAAGAATAATAATAAGGTTTAAGTTAACATAAAACAATAAATATGATCCAATTGTAGAAATAAAGTCTAGTCTAGAATATAAGATAATTTGGAAAATACATGAAATAATTGAAATGCTTGAAAAGACTAGAGATTAATGGTTTTGTAGGGTAGTTACTACTCAATTTATAGTGGATCCAAAGACAATTGTCAACAACAGACAAAAAATGAATGTCCATACAACAAGGCCAAATAAATCCAAAATGACAATAATGTGTAACCCACTTAACTAAACCCTACATTTGTTTCAACGCCTTGTAAGATCCATAAAAAAGAGCCCCCACCCTTCACCCCCTATATTATCCATCCATTATTAATAGGGCCCTCATGTCTTAAACATTTTGGTAATCAACGCTTCATGCATGTCAACAAACAATTATATGTATCAAAATCTCTAAACCCTTATTCTTTCAAATGTATAAATAAACTCGTATATTTATAGATTTTTTGAATTCAAATTATAACTCTATTGACATATATAAAAGGTAGAAAAACCAACAATAAAATGATTTTTTTAATGTAAACAATAGATAAGAGTGGAAATATAAAAGCTATAACCATATAAGCATGGATCTAACAAGCTAGAACCATATAAGAAGAAATTTGGCAAGTGCACATAATCTAGAAACTAAAGGGAAAGAGAAATAATATGATAAAAATAAAATAAAAATAAAAAAGAAAAAAAAACTCAATAAAAAAATATAAATTCGAGAGGAATAAGATAAAATCAAAAGTCACGTAACATACCTACATATGTTAATAAAAAACAAACATTAACAACTGGTCAACAAACACACTATCATGACAACACCAACAAACACATTAACATGACAACACCTAACTAATGCCAAAATCGAATCTTTCAGAGTAATAAGTAATAGTAGAAAAGTTTTACAACTTCAGAATATTCGATTAATCTTGATTTCTTCTATTAGTCAAAAGAGAAATAATAATAGAATAAAGAGATTTTAGTGGTGGAAAGAGATTTGAGTGGTGGACCCATCTCCCATTTGAAATCCTTGATTTACTTTTGTATGCACGTGGGCTTCATGATAGAAGTAGCATTTACCCTTTAATTATGGGACCCACCTGCCCTTTTAAATTCTCGGTCAACCACGTTATTTTCCACATTCACACGAAACTCCTTCACCCAAATTCTACACCCTCTTTGATGGGCACTCACTGAGATTATATTTCTTGCTTTTTGTTTTTATTTGGTAAGGTATTGAAGTGGATGTTTACTCTATCTATGTGCTTGTTTTACGTCACAATTCAAATTCCCTTTGGCAAGTTAGCGATGGTCTTTGATGGTGAAGTGTGTGTAGTTGGGTACCCATCGTTGTTTCCTTCTCTGGTCTTGGAGTTTTCCATGTTTATATACATTTATTCTACCAATCGTAT
Source organism: Taxus wallichiana var. yunnanensis (assembly GCA_018340775.1). NCBI lineage: Eukaryota > Viridiplantae > Streptophyta > Pinopsida > Cupressales > Taxaceae > Taxus > Taxus wallichiana. Next base: position 196,893,244 of record CM031238.1, on the reverse strand, counting down.
GGTCATTTACCAAAATTCAAATCAAGTGAGTTGAAAGATTACGGTAGGTTAGCCATTTATAATGTCATGGATTGACATGAAAGAGATGTGGAAAGGGGTTTTACATGCCCAACAAAACTTATGTTTTATAATAATATTATTTGGTTTGTTGTTATTTCAAAGATAATTATCAAAAATAAATGTTGTTATATAGGTTTAAACAATGAGATGAAGTAGACCTAGAGTTATTTGTGCAAACTAAGTACAACTTAATTGAAATAGTAGCATGTTTTTTTATAATAATGACAAGAATCAAAATATGACTTAACGATTATGTTCACCTACCTACTCTTGAGCTCTAAAAACCTTGTGCGGATCGCTTATAAAATGATATCTTTCCTTGGAACCCTTATGTGGTAAAGACACCTTAAAAAACGATAAAAAAACAAGTAATGTTTTAAGAGGCATGAGATGTTAACCCCTCATTATTTATATGGGCATTAATGGAAACAATTACTAGAAAACAACACACAAAGTATAATGTAGTTGAACAAGAGGGTCTAATGTAATGTAAGTTCTTGACCCTTATCACTTTCAATGATCTAATCAATGCAAGTACATGATGAGATACTCTTATTTTTGTAATTATTTATGGCATGCATATGTTTCTCTATCACTCAAATAAACAATTCCTTCCTTTTACCGTTTGCCCTAAATGCACTAACATACATGTGCATTTATAAACTTCTTAAACCAAAATTATGATCCTATTGGTATGCATGCCGACATTAACCGAGTGGGAGAAGTTGAAGATAAGGGCAAAAAATCGAGAGACCCTAAATAAGGGTCAAAGAGCCCATACAAAATAGGACATCAAATATATAGTATGGTTTGACATGACCAAAATTATGGTACGAATATGGTTGAAAGTGCAAATAACTAGGAAAACAAGGGGAGGAGAGAGAAACAAAAAGGAGAGAGAAAAGAAGAGGAAAGTGGAAAATAGGGAAAGATAATGGAAAAATGGAGGGAGCTTGCCAAAAACAAGTTCCAAAAATACATATAACACAACAAGAGCCCAATCTAGACCAATAAACAATAAACATGCAAATACACTAGAACAATGCAAACATTTAGCAAATAACTAGTGCGTTATCAAGATTAATTGTCTATAGATACATGTAAAGTACATTAAATTTTTCCTAATTAATTACTAAAATTATGTAGATAAATATCAAAATAGTTGGCTCTTATCTCATTTATGCTTTGGTTTTAATTTGTCTTCCTAATGTAAACTTAGAAATGTGTACTCGAAGTTGTGCCACTTATCTTCCGCAATGAATTATGTTTTCTTAATTTGGGGTGTTAAAATACTTTTATTTTGGGGAGGCTATATTATGGTTTGGGTGGCTAGAGTGAACTAACTATCCCTCTAACAAACTAAGGCCTTAGATTGGATCAACGATGTTGAAAAAAGGACTTGCATAATAGAAATAACTCTACTATGAGTTCCAAAAGTTCTTCATAATCATATGTTATATTAGAAAATGAAAAGTTCTCTAACAATTGCCTCCTTTATTTATTTTATAGGAATCTTTTGTTCAAATTCAACAATATTGGCAATCACAATGACTTCCAACAAGTAAGACATAAAAATTGAGAAAAGGGGAGATGGGGGCACCTAATATAAAGGAGACGTAATGAATATTATGATCTTGAGATAAGATAAAGAATGCACAAATATGGGGAGTTTAAAATGTTGGAAGTTGACAAGAGGATCAATATTGCTTAATTTGGACCAAATTATCCATCGATAGAAAAATGTGTTGACATTCACAAAATAATGTTAAATCTTAGCCAAGTGCATAGTTTTAGGCCTCTTCATAATGCCCCACTTTGAGGTGTGTACTTAGCCAAAAATTATGTGGTGTAAGCACACATTTCAAAGTAATAGATACATAAAAGGATGTTGTAAATTAGATATTCTACCCTTAAGTTGTAAGTATTAGAATGTGCGAAATGGCTTATATTTCCTACACAAACACATGTAAACACAAAATAAATGAATATCAAAATACCTCCTTTGTAGACCTAATATGTAGTGTAATTCCCATGGGTACATCCTACCACTAAAAGAGATGGAGTGGATATGGAACCCTATATGCCATTGAGAACTAGGCCCCCAAATGTGAAAGTGAATATAAATCACTGGGTCACTAAGCATTGTGAATTGAAGTTAGAGCCATGATGTATTATGGTGATCTCGTCTCAATCCAATATCATCATGAATAATATAGCTACATTGAGACACGAGAAGCATAAAAATAACGATATCGATAATACATAGAATACGGTTACCTCCCTTGGGATATTAGTGGAGCGCATGGAACATGTCAATAATCGTGTCTCAAGAATAAGAAAAATCGTCCCTATGATGTAATGCTATAAATACCATCATTACTATATTTTTCCCACTCAAGATATAGAAATTATAAAACATAAATAATTAGATTTGCTATAAGACAAATTTATTAATTACACCAAAAATATATAGTGATAAGAAACACACGGTGACATTATGTTTTGTCCCAAATACATGCACACAATAAGGATAATGGTAAGTAACATGAAAAATATGCAAGCTCATCAAACACATATGTATATCAAGAAGATCGAGAAAATAATGTATGTAAGCATATTTGGAACATAATTTCATCATGAGCATCCACTCATTAGATTTGATAAGAAAGATATATAAATAATAAGAACCTAAACATAAAAATATTCGGATTGTGTTAATATATGAAAATAATATGCATAATAGAAATAAAGTTAGAAATAACATCATATCGAAAATTGGATTAGAGAAAACTTGTAGAGCCCCTACTACATTTAGGATCATATTTATATTAGGCTTTAGATTGGATTCACATTTACATATGTCTTTATTTTTATAAGGTTTTCAAATTTAACACAAAACCAACGTTAATATTACCCAAAACTAACACAAACTCAACCAAAATTCTAAGACAAATCCAACCTAAGTTTGACTCATATTGGACCCAAAGTATGACATGAACGCTCTAAACTTTGTGTTACACTTTGGAGCATTAAATATGGGAGAGAATCCAATACTTGGGCAAGGTCCAATAGTTGGGAGGGTACTTGAGGGGAGAATACCCAAAACATGAGTAATTTTAATGAAAAGTAGTTGTACAAATTACATACTATTGTACAACTTGTACCCAAAAAGTGTATAAAGTAGCCAATCACAAAGTGACACATAATATGTGGGTAAGTGCACCAATTACAAAAAGGACAAAAACATGAAAATAGACAAAACGTGTACAAGTTATATTATAACACGATCGCGTTATGTTTTTTATACGCATACATGTTATGTCCGTTATAAATAAAATCTTTTCTCAAAATTGCATTGAAATTTGGTAATTATAGAGTATAATTTGAATTGAATACATTTTTTTATTATTATAGTTCGAGGTCAAGGGAATCAACCACAACCAAACCCTATGCTATTCTTTCATCCCTCAACCCCCCCCAATTGCTCAACATCCCCCGGGTAGTCAAGAAGATTTAGTAGCCCACATAGTTGAAAACAAAATTGAAATTGAGGATTTAATCAAAAGAATGAGGGATTCACAATCTACAAACCCCCACCGTGCCTCTCTTGCAAACACATTGGAGGCATTAGTGGCTCAAGTTGATGTGAAATGGGGAAAATTGATCATTGGACATCTTACAGAGAGAGGTTTGTAGGGTTTATTATTCCAACAAATTGTCATATGTGGATGTAAAGAAAAAAGAAATTACAAAAGACCTCATATGCGCCTTATTCACGGACCCCTCGCACTAATTTTCATGTTTCGTTGTCATGCAAATGGTTTCCCATCCATTGGTGTAATAATGATTTGATTAAAAATAATTTTTGGGACCGATGGTGGATGGTGTTTGATTTTCCACCTTGCAATAACAATGAGGTGCCACTATACTTTTTGAGGAAACTCTATTGTGAGTTTATCCTCAATGAGATCCCAAATTATTTTGATTTTCAAGATTTCAGGGCCGAGGAAAAGGATCTACATAGGATCGACTAGGTGCACAATGTGCACCTATTCAATAGGGTAGAGTCCCCACACAGAAGCCCCCTCACCCTGAGACTGTCCCTCAGTAGTGAAGGAGACAATAGAGATTGATACACTCCATGTGCTTCAGGGGCTATTTGTGACCCTTGTTCGACATACGAGGGAGATTTTTGATCCAGAGGCTCGCAGAGGTACATAGAGTATTCCCTCAGGGAGTACTAGCATGAGGCCACATTTTTCTCATCATGTGGTAGCATATGTTTGGGGCCCGAGGAGGATGATAGTTTCATGCATATTGATTTTGGTGGAGTTTCCGTTGGGGGTGCACATGATAATGCCACTATGTCAGATGCCTTTTTGAGTGAGACATTTGGATTACAATCATCGGTGTCACCTTCACAGGTATTTGTTATGTTTTATTATGTGTGTTACAAAAATATCGAAGTACTTGATTTACTTATATATGTTAAATTTTTGAAATAATTGTATTTGTACATGTATGCATTGATATTACAACACGCAGAGGAGAGGGACGTCTTCATCCCGACCACAAAGGAGGTGAGCACCATGCATACACATACATTCACAGAGGTAATTTAGAATGTTAATTGTGTAAAATTTTCAAATTATATATATATATATATATATATATATATATATATATATATATATATATATATATATATAACTTTTGAAGTCAAAATATGTATGTTCTTGTATGTTCATCTAACTCATGTGATACATGTTTGATAAAGATGTTGACTTCACTAGACACCCCGCCATCTCTGCGATGAGTAGAAAGGTGTTGCCCATTGTGATTTCATCTGCACAACAACTCACTGAGGTATTCAAACAACATGTATTTTGTTAAATTGCTTGTGTAATTCATATTATGTTAAATTACATGTTAATAATGTCCTTCATTGTAGAATTATTAAATTATGTTAATAATGTCCTTCATTTTGTATATGCAGGAGTTACCTGTGACAGGTAACAACCTGTTCATTTGATTCACAAGTGTGGTGGGGTAAAAAAATAGTTCTATATTGATAAAATTAGTTAAAATATTGTCATTACACATACATGTACTTAGTTCTATTTTGGCTAATTCTAATGTTTGATTTTGTGATCTTATGTGTATGTAGGGAACTTCAACCCCCTCCATTTGACCTCGAGGGCAAAAAACTCCTCGATCTCATCGTTTTGATACCCCCATGTTGTGTCCAGGAGCTCCGGTGACTCATCTGAGCGTGAGATGTAGATTTGGCTGTGACCGAGAGCTTGTGGTAAGTGTGTGTATTTATGTAAATACTTTCATTAGTATGGTCTTAAATACATGTTGAAAACATATATAAATTTAGTTTTGAAAAAAAAAAATTGTTTGCATTTACAAGTTCAGCTACAAGCGAGTCTTCAGTGGAAGAGGACTTGTAGCATGGACACATGAATGATCCGAATTCATCTCATAGATCTCCATCTTCATCTAAGGGAGGGCCTTCTTCCAACAAGGCCAAGAGAGGGATAGATTTTGATGATTAGGATATATTATATATATATATATATATATATATATATATATATATATATATATACATACATTTTTTGTATGCCTATGTGCATGGTATTGTATGTATGCCTATATGGCATTTGAACTTGATAGTATATGACCTATTCGGGCATTTTTATATTTATTGTGCACGTTAATACTATTTGGAACTTTTTGTATGAGACCTTACATTTCTGAAATTATTTTTGTATGAAACTAATATGATGTGCACTTGACTATATTTAAGACATTATGGATTATTTTTTCATTTATTGGTGATGTACATGTACTAGCATTTTTAATGTATAATATACATCAAAGTTTGGAAATCAATATTTATATATAATGTATGTACATATAAAGAGTTACCTAATTTGAGTAATTATTCTTTCAATTTATCAATGTGTATTTACCTTACCTACATGTGCTTCTTCTTGCTCATGGTCTCTTTGTATTGGTTCCTATCTTATCATGCACCTACTGCATTCTTTAATGCTTCTTGGACTATCTTGATTGTTGGGCTTAAGAACACAATGTTTCCAACTTGCTCTTACTTACTTACACCAAACCCTGCTTTGAATTATCAATGAATGGAAGGTCACTAAGCCGTAGGCCAATGACTCCCATTCAAAACTAAACAAGAAAGATTTACTAGGTAATTGATAACCCCTATGTGTTCTTAGCCAATCCCCTATTGTTATGATTGTAATTTCCATGTTGCCTGAGGCCTTGGAATATTACCAAACAACAATGTTCATAATGGTATTATGGTGGGATGAGGATTCACTCTAGAGGATCGTATTCATATTCGGTGTATCATCAGAAGAGGGTAGCTCCCTTGTCAAATAATTTATCAGTATGATGTGGAAGATGAGAAAAGAAAATGAAAGTTAGAGAATTATATTTCATGGGTAATTAGTACGATATAACAAGACTAATATGGCTTCCCACTTCCCTGTCAATGTAATCATTGTACCTTGAAAAAGATAGTGAGAGTGAGATTGAGAAAGAAAATGGTAGCTCTTGGCACCGAACAAACTATGCCAACATGTTTAGGTGTCTGGTAAATGCTTGTGGAGGCTCCATTTTGGTGTGGGACGGTGTCATTGCTTCCAGGATACTTCATCTGGACGTAGTCCCTTAAGAGCCTGGAGGCCAAAAAATGCTATAACTTCGAGGGGTAATATCTCGGTCTTCGTGGCACCTAGAGACGTCTCGTTTGATCATACACCTCCACGTAGGGACCTCTACAAAATCCTATTGTAGTTTATTCCATCTCCTTTTGGTGCTCTCGTTGTCCTATTGTTTGCAAACACATGAAAAAATGTAGTTTGAGTCAGTGTAAGGCTGTCAGATGCTATATTTTGCAAATGGTAGCTCGTGTGTAATGTCCCCTCTAAAGTCTGATTGAGAACTTTAATGAAATAGAATAAAACTCAACAAAAAACCACCAACTGCTGGACATACTACTGTAGATATGATTCATACTGAAAAATGTGATTTGTATAGAGAAGGAAAAATACCAAAGACCACACCATAAAATAACAATTTCCAATTTGTGTTGGAAGATATAATTTTTATAAACATAATAAAAATGCAAAACCAAGGTGATTACTCGAAGATAATTCAGATTTATAATGATAAACAATGCCAAATCTACACCTATACTATGGACCCATTGAAAGCCTAGGGTTTAAAATCTTGGTTTATTGGAATTCCTTAATCAAACTCCTGAAAAAACCCTATTAAGAAAATTGAAATAAAATTATAAAAAAATAATGAAAATATATGAAGTGAAGTGTCCAATGTAGAAAATATAATAAAAGTGCAGATTTAAATATGGATATTCATACCATGAAATAGGAAGAGTTTTCATTCTTCCGGGTGACTTTCATGAGGGTTTTCATCCTCAGAAAATCGCTGTAGTATTGCTTCAGCTCTAAGCCCAATTTGCAAAAGTAGAAATGGTAGAATGAATCCCTACCCAAGTCAACTTGCTCCCATATGCAAGAGAAGTGACCCAAAAGACAACCTAAGGCATAACCAATCAACAACAGTTATTCTTTCAATGCACAAAGCACCCAAAAACATTCCTACCCAAGTCACATTTTCCTTTAGAGGAAATACTACAAAGATTCATATTTTAATTTTTATCCTTTGCTTATATAGACCCTAAGGACCTCCCAATCAAAGCTCCTAGAGAAAATAAAAATTACATTTACCACTTATAATACTTTATTAAGTCCTATAAATTATCATAAGTGCTAGACATATTTTATTTTGCTCTTTTATTGGCATAATAATAATTTTAGATGACTTAAATACCTGTAGTTGAGTCCCTTAGCCATCGGTAAGACAAATGGGCCAAGGGTCTATATTTTGAAAAGAAAAGACTAGACATTTCATCGTGGGACCAAAATGTCTATGCCAACATGTTTGAATGGTCTCGTGAATGCTATTGGAGGCTTTGTTTTGGTTCCCTATGCTCCCCGTGCTTCCGGGCTACCTCGTTCGGGTGTAGTCCTTAAGAGCCCTGAGACCAAAAAACCGTATAACTTTGACGGGTGATTACTCGGACTCCATGGGACACCTAGAGATGTCTCGTTAGATCCTACACCTCCATGTAGGGACCCTCTATGAAATCCTATCTTGGTTTTTCCATCTCCTTTTGGTGTTCTCGCTGTCCTATTGTTTGCAAACACGTGAAATAGTGTAGTTTAAGTCAGTGTAAGCTGTCAGACACTATATTTTACAAATGGTAGCTTATGGGACCAAACCCTTCTACACCAACACATCTAGATGGCCTGATGAATGCTAATGGAGGCTTATTTTTGGTTCCCTATGCTCCCCGTGCTTTTGGGCTACCTCGTCCAGGCGTAGTCCCTTAAGAGCCATGAGACCAAAAAATCATATAACTTCGATGGGTGATTCTCGGACTCTGTGGCACCTAGAGATGTCTCGTTAGATCCTAAACCTCCATGTAGGGACCCTATATGAAATCCTATCTTTTTTTTCCATATCCTTTTGGTTCTCTCATTGTCCTATTGTTTAAAAACACATGAAATAGTGTAGTTTAAGTCAGTGTAAGGCTGTCAGACACTATATTTTACAAACGGTAGCTTGTGGGACCAAACCGTCTACACCAACATGTATGGATGGCCTAGTGAATGCTATTGGAGGCATTTTTTTAGTTCCCTATGCTCCCCGTGCTTTTGGGCTACCTCGTCAGGAGTAGTCCCTTAAGAGCCTCGAGACCAAAAAAGCCATATAACTTTGATGGGTGATTACTCGGACTCGTGGCACCTAGAGATGTCTCATCAAGATCCTACACCTCTGTGTAGGGACCCTCTACATGAAATCCTATCTTAGTTTTTTCCATCTCATTTTGGTGTTATCTCATTGTCCTATTGTTGAAAAAACACGTAAAAATAGTGTAGTTTGAGTCAATGTAAGGCTGTTAGATGCTATATTTTACAAATGGTAGGTTCTGGGACCAAACCATCTACACCAACACATATGGATGGCATGGTGAACGCTAGTGGAGGATTCATTTTTGGTTCCCTACGCTCCCCGTGCTTCTAGGATACCTCATCTAGGCATAGTCCCTTAAGAGCCCTGAGACCAAAAAACCGTATAACTTTGACGAGTGATTACTCAAACTCCGTGGCACCTAAAGATGTCTTAAGATCCTACACCTCCACATAGGGACCCTCTACGAAATCCTATGCTGGTTTATTCCATCTCTTTTGGTGCTCTCGTTGTCCTATTGTTTGCAAACACGTGAAATAGTGTAGTTTAAGTCAGTGTAAGGTTCTAGATTTATATTTTGCAAACGATAGCTCATGGGACCAAACCGTCTATGCCAAAATGTCTAGATGGCTATGTGAAATTCTAGTGAGGAGGCTTCATTTTTGGTTCCATACACTCCCATTACTTCCAGGCTACCTCGTCTGGGCGTAGTCCCTTAAGAGCCCTGAGACCAAAAAAACATATAACTTCGATGGGTGATTACTCGGACTTCATGGCACCTAGAGATGTCTCATCAGATCCTAAACCTCCATGTAGGGACCCTCTGAAATCCTATCTCAATTTTTTCCATCTCCTTTTTTGTTCTGTTGTCCTATTGTTTTGCAAACACGTGAAATAATGTAGTTTAAGTCGGTGTAAGGGCTACTCAGACGTTATATTTTGCAAATGGTAGCTCATGGGACCAAACCATCTACAATACACATCTAGATGAATGCATGGTGAATGCTAATGGATCTCTAGTCTTGGTTCCCTAGACCAAAAATGTCTCTTTTTGGGATACCTATCAGAAATATTGTAGTAGTACCCTTAAGACCCTCCTTAAGATTCTGAGACCAAAATTTCATCTAACTTTGATGGTGCTCTCTGGGTGATTTCAAGAAATAGTGTAGTACCTAGAGATGTCTCATAGAGATCATTAGATTTTAAAATCCACATAGGGACCAAAAAGGATATCTTGTTTATAGATCCTTTGAATGCTAGTGGTGCTTCTCATTGTTCCTATTGTTTCCAAGAATGCTAAATCATGTGTAGTTTAAGAGCCATGTAGAGGTAAAAAAAATTTGCTATATTTTTGCAAACCTTAGCTCGTGGACCTAGAATGTCCGTCTATCCAACACATCTAGGGATGACCTATTGTGAACACTAGTGGATTTTTTTGTCCTTTCTCCTTTCTCCCATATCCATTTCTTGGATTATCTGCAAATGTGAAAATAGTCCCTTTGAGCCATGTAATTCAAAAAAAACCATTTTTGTTTTATTTTTTTTTCTTTTTATTATTGTTAATCCCAAAAAAACTAGCCTTGCTATTACATCATGATAAAAACAAGTTCCTAGGAGCTGAGGGAGATTTTAAAATTTTCACACAAGCATGGGGAGTTCTCTCCGATAATACTAGAAAGGCAATCTATGACGCCATGAGAAAAAACCAATAAGGGAACAACCCCACCTTCCACCAACCAAATTCCATAGGCACTGCCACAACCATTGGCATTTCCAACAATCTAAAAGGGAATAATTCTTCAAGTGTGGATTCCTTTCTTGAAACTTCCATATTCGATGACCATGACTAGAACCATAACCAGAAATAGGACCAGGAACATGACCTAGACCAGGACTTAGATTGGTAATTTGAGAGGATTTATGAGGTTCAATTTTATTTTCCAAGATGCATTACTCCAATGTTTGAGAATGTTTCTCCAAATGCAACAAAATTTTGATTCAGACACTTGATGACCTCTAAATATGTATGCATTTCAAGTTGTTTGGAAATCACATCACACCCTTCTCTAGCCTTGATGACTACCCCTATATTTTGAAGGAACTTTTGAAAGCATCCATGAGAAATCACATCACACCCTTCTCTAGCCTTGATGACTACCCCTATATTTTTGAAGGTTTTGAAAGCATCCATGGGCGTAGTCCCTTAAGATCCCTGAGACCAAAAAGGCTATAACTTTCACTGAGTAATATATATGAGACTCATGGCACCTGGAGGTGTCTCATCAGATTCTACACCTCTGTGTTGGTACCCTCTATGAAAATCATCTCTATTTTCTCCATCTCCATTCGCTCCTCTCTGTTATCCTATTATATGCAAAAGTGCTAAATAGTCTAGTATCTGAGTAGTGTAAGGTTGTCCATTTCCAATCATGAATAATATAGGTGGTTCATACAATATAGGTGGTGAAATGAGAATTTTAATAAGATATTTTTACAATATAGGTGGTGAAATGAGAATTTTTTTTTGTTGTTCCTTTCTAATATTTAATTTCTCTTAGCTTCACTTGGCTTTGAGAATAATAAATTCTCTACTGACAAAGTGCCAACCACGTGAAGGTGGAAGATTTTTTTGGCACCACTAACCTACATAAACATGTTAGTAAGCAATTAAATAGAATTTTAAATCATACAAAATTTAAACAAAATCATTAAAGTAAATATTCAAATTAAATTCATGAAGAACATACCTTTGCAAATTCAATCCAATGAACCGTAAGGATCAACTCTACTCTTGATAGTAGAAAGAATTGCTTCATGATTTGATTCATGAACCTTCCATAGATTCTTGTTTAATGGCCTACCTTGATATTTGATCAATTTAATATTTGTTACAAGAACCAAATGTGAATAGTGAAGTATCTTTGATGTACTTCATAGTCTTCAAACAACCAAGTGTTTGATTTTTTGATAGGATATCATCGAAGCCAAGTTCCAGTGACTACCATTGACCCAGTGGGATACTCAAGGTCTTCACCATCAATGACTATGGAAGTCAATTTTTTCCCCTCTACACAATGAGACAAGAAGTAGTTTGTTCCCTCTTCGTTAAATTCCATCGCAATAACTGCAAAAATGTGCCCTACATCACAAAGTAAAACTCAAGTCAAATTTAAAATACATTAAGAGTTGACCATTTAATAATTTATAAATCTAAAACATGACATGTACATATATGTACCTTGTTGCACTAAATAGAAACTTGGTCAAAGTTAGGTGATGTTGTCATTTGATATGAAGACACTGCAAGTTGTAATGCTCGTGGAACTTGATGTGTGTCGAGTGGAATTAGAGGTCTACAAGTCCATTCATCCACCCCACTATGACTCACATTCATTCCACATAAAATCAATGCATGATATACAAAAACATGCCATGCACCTAGTATAAATAGTCCAAGCATTTACATTTGAACTACGGAATGAGTGCATATCACTTGATCCTACAACTATCATACAATCTTCAAAGCTTGCAGATGTTGTTCCTCTATCAACAAGAAATATCTTGAACCATTGATATCTTTAAGATTCATGGCCCATGTTCTTGACACACCAATCAACAATATTTTTACATCTATAAATTTAGCACCATCCTTGAACTTTAACTCTTCTCTTGCAAGTGCTCTTTTCACACATGCTCTGCACCATCATGCTCTCCTTTTCCATGCCTACCTTAGTAAAACTCTAGATATGTTGTACATTTGTTTCTTTGTGCATCCTTCTTAGCCAATAAAACATCCATGCATTCTTGAATTGTGATGTGTTGTTTGACCAAATGTAATGTTGATTGAAACTAATGTTCCTCTCATTCAAGTTCACATAAAACACCTAGAAACACCCTTGCACATATTTGTAGAATGTGTCGATCATCACTGATGTAGAAATGATACTCTCTTAATATTTTTGATCTTCTCAGTGCTTTTTGGAGAGTGCATGAATGTTATATGCACAAAAATAACAACTTGCACCGAGTTATAATATTGAGACTGAACCTCCATTTGTGGCTGCAATGTGTAATTCTCTACAAAGTCAACTACTGAAACAATAGTACCAAGTGGGAATGTGTCTTTTCTTAACTTGAATTTTTCATCCAACCATCGAAGCTCTATTCAACATGTGCCTTGCATACTCATAAACAATTTCCTCTCTGAATTTGACCATATATTATGATATAGGTAATTGTTTTGTAACAAGCTCACACCTCTTAGATTATTTTCCATCTTTTAATTGATATGCCACTGATTTATATTTTTAAAACCAACCAATTATTTTCCTATTGAATCTGTACTCTCCTCATGGATACAACTTTTTAGATTTGGCAAGCCACCACATACGTTGCACGTTCCATCCAAACATGCTTTGTTATAAAAAAATTATCTAGTTGATTTTTCACAAAATATTGTCAAATAAATTCCCTTGAAGATTTTGGTGGGACATTTAATCCACACTCTACAACATGATGTTAGTATGCAAAAACATGACGTATTTGAAAAAAACATCATAATGCATTGAAAATTCAACATGATGCCCTGCAACAACAAGTGGTACGTGAGTGATTGATTTTCACATAAAAGGGTTTGCTCATTTCAAAGAATCTTTGGCTAATGTTAATTTGTGGATTTTCATTCTTAAACTTAGAGAACAATTGTGTTTGAGTCATATCTAAGAAATGTTTTGCACATGATTCATGATTATGAGAACCTATTCTTCTTTTTTCGTATCTCTTCTATTCGGTGACACCCTTGTGTTCTCATTCCAAAATTTTACAATTAATTATTTTAGAATATCAGATGTATTCTTTTCTTTTGTGGGAGTCTGCTAGAGAAATCCCAATAGTCAGTGTTATTGATTGACTCAAGACTTTTACGTCTCTCTATTGCTTTCATTAGTGTTTTTTGTTTAGCTTCAAAGCACTGCTTGTTTTTCTAATCAAGTGTTTATTAACTATTTTATCACTTACTATACAATTAGTAAGTGCACATGTCGTGTGTAACATTACTATCTTTGGTGTGTCTTTTTCCACCTACAATTTGGTATGCTTTATGTATGTTTTCAACAATTGATGCATTTTGATCAACAACATTAGATGTTCTTAACCCTAGGGTCTTCATTATAGGTCTCATCTTAATTAATTTCATCAATGTAACAAATAATTGACATCTTTGTGTGTCATTTAAATTCTCAAAGTAATTATCCCAAATTCCACTAGCTTTTCTTCTCGCATTTCTTTTAGACATTTTGTTAGGCATTGGTTTTATAATGTTTTCATCAATTTCAATTAAGTGAATTGGTTTTCTTTGCAAAATGGAAGGAGGTGTTCTTAGAGGTGAAGATTCGTTAACAAGGTTACTTTCTTCATTTAGTGTTTCCATACAAATTTTGGGGTTAACATTTGGATTCTCAGGTAAAGGTTCAACAATTGGATTCATATCAATTTCTTCATCCATACCAACATTATCATTCAATTCAATATCATTATTCATTACAAAATCATTATTCTCTACATTTTCATTATGTATTTCATCCTCATTTTCTAAAACATTAGCTACATTTGATATAGTAGATGTACCTTGCCCTGCATGAAGTTTTTGCATTCTCTTCAATTTCTTTATTCTCATCTCTTCCAATTGCTCGGTGTCTTGTTCTTGACTTTCCTCTTGTCCTTAGCTCGAATTTTATCGCCCATGATTACAAAAATTCAACTAGTGGGGTAGGGGACAAAATGAACTACTAAAAATTGTGTAAGAATGTACAGAAAGCTATAGACCAGACATAATGGAGGCATAAATCATGTGAAAGAGATGAAAGGGATGTTGGGGGACCATAATATATAAACAAATCATAATGCGTGTACACGTTATGATTTTTCCCTTTTCCAACCCATGCCTCAAGGCTTGGGATCGGTTTGGATCCCCAAGCCTGAGGCATGGACCTACACAAACACAACAAACCACGTGTTTTTGTAGGAAAATGCAAAAATCAACTTCCGCCATGATAAATCAACATCAAATGATCGATTCATTTAAAAAAATTATACCATGATGTAAAAAGAGTTTCTTCTTTGTATAAATATAATTTTCAATTTTTCTAACAAATATAAGGTTTCCATATTATTTATTTTCTAACTATGCCTTTTTATAGCTATTTTTTGAAGTTTAAACATGTTTATCTTTTTTGTCGTGTATCTTTTTTTTTTTGACTCATCGAAATTGAAAAAAAATTTTTTTAAGCACAAACTAGGACTAATTCTATACATATTAAAAAAACTAATTTTTGATATTTTTGAGGTAGTTAGGGGGGGCACGGTCGGAGCTCGTTATTTTTCAAAACTTAAAATTTATGTACTAGAAAAATCATTAAAAAAATACTACTCGCTAAAAAAATTTAAAAAAATTATAGCACAAACTAGATGCTCCTAGCTATCTTTCTACCAAAGGGTTTTCAAAAATACTAAATGGTGCTCAAAAAATGGTGGGGGCATGAAAGTCACTCTATTATGTTTTTAACACAAAAACAAGAGCACCTATTGGTATTTTAGTTATTTGACCCACTTAAACTCATCTGTTTTCAATAAAATTTAGTAGCTTAGAAACTAGACTCAAAATTCTATGATTCATGTTTATACAACATCTTCCAATTTTGAGTGTAACTATTTCAAAAAACTTGTACAAGTGGAAGTTTTTCATCTCTACATAATACTCCAAGCCAAACATCCAATAATATTTGCTCCAAAATTTCCAAGGCCTTTTCAAAAACCTACCATATATTTGGGTCTTTTTGTGCATATCCTAAAATGATTATTTGTATATATTTTATTTATCATTTTCAACATTTAAATGAAATCCTTCATGGTAGTGAAATTCATGCCATGGTGGTGTATTATGTGGTATAACGTGGTAGTGGGAGTGGAAGGAATTTCTAGTAAATACATATTTGCGATGGTTACACATGGCGATGTGTAGTAAAAAATATGTACTTCCTCCTTTGACCACCACTCTCTACATAATGTTGTGGGATTTAGATTGAGATTGATGGTGGATGGAATTTTCATTGGAAACATGTAGAAGCATTAACAAATTGAATCCCATAAAATATCCATGTAGGTATTGATATAAAAGCAGTTCACACATCTTGTTTTATACTTCCACATATTATATACATGTCTATCAAGGAAATCATAAATACAACATTTGATATAGCTTTGTTAAATATAATTGTATCTAGTAATTTAGGCTTTAATCTAATCAAATATAATCCATTGATTTAGATATTAAAAAAATGTTTTGATTATAATAATTCTAACTCTAAGAATTATTTTAGAATTTATATTTTATATTTTAATTGTTAAAATAGTTGAGAGTAAAGTGATGGGAACCTCAAAAACAAAATACGCCTTATTCTTAGCTTTCTACTTTTGTATAGTTCGAACTCTTGTTGTGTAAATAGTCAACGATAAAGTTAAGGGAACCTCGAAAAATAGCACATAAATTATTCTTATAAAACTAACATGTAAATTGACCCAATTCAATATGAAATGGACATGATTGTGGCATCAATTTTAGGTCATTTTCACATCGAAACTTAAGACATGAATTTTCTAGATCTTCATACCAAAACTATGGAAAAAAACTTTTTTTAAATGTTAAATATTCGAATGGTAATGTGAAAGGTAAAACTATATAGTAGCAGCAAAAATTAATGTATTATTGGTATCCTATTTCACAACTTTAACGTTAATAATAATATCATTGAAACATACTTCATTAAGATAGGAGTAACTTACATTGAAATACACATTTCCCCATATGACTCCTAAAAATGCATGGAACTATTGGTGTGAGGGATTTCATTTACCTCTTATTAGGTTTTCCCTCACACATGGTGAGTCATCTCACCTTAGGTGAGTTCATAGGTCTCTAGGTTGTCATTAGGATTTATATGACACATGACAAATTACATCATAGAATTTGTCATTTGCGTCGGTGCATCATACAAGAGTTACATTCCATTTATGGATTGTAACTCCTTTCTCCCTTGTGGAGGTATGATGGGTCTTGCATTGGGAGTTACATAACACTCCTATTTGTACTTCTTTTTTGATCTATGAGAATGAACATACATTTTTCTTGCACGAACAATTTCATGGTGAATAATTGTTTTCTTCTTTGTATGCATGTTAAACTTTAAATACATCATGATAAAGTGTGAAAGGAAAGCTAATTAACTTGCATAAAACATGAATCTAACATTAATTGCAAACCTCCCTTTGATATTTGGATGTGCTTTGGATTTTAGGTACTTCCTTAGATGAGCCGAACATAGACATCAACAATTAAGGATTTCTCAAGCAAGAGGAAGTGACCTCATCGAGTATGGCTTAATTTCCATATTTGATTCTTCTCTTTACTATTTAGCAAGTAGAAAGGGGGAGGGATTTAACAAGTCTTCCAATAACATGAAATGCTCTTCTCAAGTAAAATGTCTATCAAGGACATGGTGTATTTGATAAAAAGGCGTACTAGGTTTCTTATATAGCTTTCATTTTAGGAGAAGCTTGCAACTTAGTGAATGTGGGATAAAGGGAATGTAGAATTAGAAAGGATAAATATGATTAAAAGATATTAATTAGAGATTAACAACTCATGGGAGTTTGGGAAGGTTTAATTAATCAACTAGGATTAATTAATAGACCAAGTTAAGCTTATAGAAGCCATTTGGAGATGATTTAGAGGGAAATTAGTAGAATTTGAGGGTTTGAGAGGGGATTTAACCAATAAGAAAGTTTATTGATTAAATACAAGATTGAAAGCTTAATTAACTAATAATGGTTAATTAATTAATTAAAAGAGGATTTTAACTAACGAAGTGACGTTAATTGGCATCCAAGATGAGGGACGAGACTAGTTAATTAACAAAGTGTCATTAATTGACCAAGATGAAGGGAATGTTAGCTAATTAGCGGAAAATCACTAATTATAATGAAATGACGGTAAATAAGACAATTAGTGTAATTTTAGTATTAAAATTGTGTGGTTGAAATTAGGTGTCTACATTTTCCCCTCTTTGATGTGGTGTAGCAAGCGACACCACTTCAAAGATAGTATAAAATTGTATTTGTTTGGGTAGAAGAAGAATTAGTAGGATGGAGGATCCCCCTTGAGTGTCGATGGGATGATAGAAGAGGTCGATTGATGCTCGAAAAGAAGAGAGAAATGATTATGGTAATAATAAAAATCCCTCATGGCGGAAGAGATTTGAACTTGGCTCGGTTTGCCTTTGTTTAATTTGATTGATTTGTTGGAGCCCTTTCACTAAGCAGATTATACAAGGGAGGGAGGGAGAGGGAAGAAACATGTCATTGTGAGAACTATGTTTTAGCAAGTTAGAAGAAATAGAAAGGTTAGTGAGAAGGAATGTTAGTTAGAATAGAGAATTAATTAGAATGGGAAAAGGATAGATGAAAAATAAAAATATCATTGCGTAATTTACGTACCATCTTGGCTCGGAAGTACCTTTTTATTTGATGTAAGCATACGAAAAAGGGTAAAATGACATAAAAATCCATAATATTGATTTTTGTGCAATGTTAAAGGACTGACTCAAAGCAAAATACATAAGAAATGTAATACAAGAAAGTAAACAAATAAGAAAACAAAAAAACAAACAAGCACAATCAAATAAACTTAAACAAACAATGTTTAAGACAATTGTACCAATGTTTTTGTTATCCAACTTCAATACCCAAATGTTTGAGTTATATGAAAAGGGTTAAAATGATGCCCCAAGCAAGGATACATGCAAGGGATTGGATGGAGGACATAGAAGTCTCATGAAAAGAAAATGTGCACTATGAAACTTCCCCTTGAGCAATGATATATGTCGGGAAGACAAACATAACAAGAAAACAAGCTTTGTTGATGAAAGAAGATCACAATATGATCTACATGTCATGTGCTAGAACGAGAAAGCAATGAAAGTAAGATGTTTTGTAGTATAGTTTCTAATGTTTAGTGTTTTTGAGTTTTTTGAGTTTTTTGGATTTTGGATTTTCTAATGTTTTTAGGATTTTTAAATGTTTTGAATGTTTACAAATTTTAAGATTTTACCAATGTTTTAGGATTTTGAAGGTTTTACCAATGTTTTGGATTTTTGAGATTTTGAATTTTTCCAAAACTATGTATAAGAAGAACAAAATGCCAAGATTCCCCTAGTGAGAGGTGAGAATATACAAGGGAAAATTCCCACACATATATATACAAGAATAAGATAATCTAAATCAAGGCCAAGAGGGATAGGTTCAACAAGATGATGAACTCAAGCCAATGAAGAGCTAGGAAGGAGTGAGCATGCCCCTAGTGTAAGATGGCCAAGAAACAAATGATAGAAAGGAAAAGATTGTTTATTAAAAGGGGACAAAGTTTCCCTCAGACATGGAAAAAGGAAATTTATGCACATGGATGTTCTAAATGAAGAAGAAGAACAATGTGAATGCTATGAATGGATATGGAAAATGTAACTAGAAGATTGGTGATGAAAAAGTGATGAGCCAAAGGCACAAATCATGAGACAAAATATGGACTAAAGCAAGAGTTTGAACAAGGTCCAAACAACACTTAGTAACATACTAGTCATGTTTTCTCATCGAGATCCATGTGTGCACATGAAAATTAATTACTTCTTGAAGTGAAGATTTGATAGGAAATAAGTGAAGACACACTAGCCAATGTGTAGGAATGATTGATTTTGATAGTTTATTGGTGAATGGAGGGTGGAAGGGAGATCCATACATTTCTCATTTCCTTCCACCAGCATCCATAGCCCCCGATAGAGATGTATTGATTCTAGTCAACATTTTCTCATTTGCTATCATCAAGGATGTCCATAACCTCGATAGAGATACTAGAAATACCCCTAGAGAGATAGTTATATATATATATATATATGTTTTGTTTTTGATTTTTGATTGATTTTTTTACTTTTAAAAAGTATTTCAGCTCTCTTGATTGTTTTGATAAGGGGTTAAGAACCACTAATGGCTTGATGGAAGGATGTGGAAGTGATTGTGATGATGACATTGGATAGTGTCAATAAATACACCCAAAGGTCTTCACAACAAGTTTATTAAATGTATGATAGTGATAGGATCTCTAAGAGGTCATTCGTTCTTTAATTTACCAAGGTAATGAAAGACCAAGGTCAAATGGATACAATAGAGATAAATGCCACACAATGAGTGTGAATAGACTAACCAAAAGATCATCGAAGGGATGAAAATGATGGGTGATTTCAAAGGAAATGAAAAAGAAAGGAAAGAACATCCATGTGTATGCAATACCTTATTCAAATTTGATGTTTGTACCTTTGATTTTTTTGTAATGTTTTAATGTTTTTTTTTTTTTTTTTGAAAGATTTTTGATTTTTGGGAAATTTTTAAGAGAGAGGATTTTTTGAGCATTTTCAAAGGAGAAAATGACAAAAAGAAGATGAAAATGGGGATAGATAGGAGGAAAAAGATCCATGATAGGGTAGGAAGAATAGGATAGGATGGATTAGAAGGTTGGGACCAACAATGTCACTCCATGTGATAGGATCAACAACAATGTTTGTGATTTCTTTGATGAGGGAGACTAGGAGTTTTTTTCTTATCAAGAGTGATATTATCTCAATCTCGATGATTGTGGTGAGATCATACTGATAAGTGACTATGACTTATCTTGCAATATGGATTTTGTATGTGGGAGCTTGAGTTCCCTATCCATATATTTTTGCACTTTCATGCGCCATACTTGGTGTTTGCATTGTTGTGCATTTTTAATCAGTGTTTGTTTTGGATTTTTGTGGGTGTTGGATTTTTTCTTGGAGCTTTGGAGCTCCTGGATTTTTTATTTTAGCTTGATGAAGAAACTATTTGTGTTTCATATAAGCTAATGTGTGATTTTATTTGATCTCGAGAAATGGGAGAAGAAAGTGGATGTTTGGGATTGATGATAGGAGTGTTAGGGATGATGGTGGGCTTGCATAGTTGTTAATAGAGGGAGGATATGATGGATGAATAGGATATGGTCCAAGGATTGAAGGGAATGGGGAATGAGGTGGCCCAAGATAGTAGGTGGCTAGGAGGTGGAAAGAATAGAAGGTAATGGGCTAAGAAGGTGGCAAGAATGATGGATGGTAAGGGGATATGGAAGGAGGTAGGCCCATGGATAGAGATAAGATGATGGGCTAATAGGATGGCCCAAGATAGAGGAGGATGGGCTACTAGGAGGTGGCCATGGATAAAAGACAATGCTGAGGAGGTGGCCCCATGGATAAAATATGATGGGCTAGGAGGAAGTAGCCCATGGATTGATTGATTATGATGAGGGATGTGATATGTAAGGGATGATTGGGTGATGAGAGGATAAGAGAGGAGATTAAGGACAAACCTAGTCATGTGTTTCACCATGTAATGGGAAATGTGATGATGGGAGGATAAGAGGAGGTCCTTGTTGGTTGATGATAGAGGGTTGATTTGAAGGAAGAGGTCCAACAAGTGTTTGGGATTTAGAAGTTGTTTGATGATGGAGATGATGGGATTGGGTGGTTTTGACCTTATTGTTTCCACAAAGGAACTTGCTAGTGCATTGAAAAGATATCTTGGCACATCATGTTTCTTGTTAATTTTTTGACGTGGACACAAACATCGATTTTTAGAAGATTGGTGAGGATAGAATAAGGCATGGTTGAAATGGCCTAAGGGTCAAAGAGAGATTGGATTTGGATTGGTAGAAGAAGATGACTCAAGAGATGAAGGATATTAGATTGGGATGTCTCAAGAGTTGAATTAGATGTGGATTTGAGGATATAGGTTGGTATTGGTTTTCTTAGAAGATTGCATAGTGTAAGATAGAAGAAGGGGATCTTGTGGAAAGAGAATGGATTGTGATGTGGGGGTGAATTGGGTGTTTGATTAGAGGATTTTGGATCGACATGGATCTTTAATGGAGGAAGACGTTAGTTAGGTGACTAATTATTCCATAGAAGAAATTTGAGTGAATGAGACTCGGGAGTCTTGAGGAGAATTGGTTTGTGGATAGAATTGATTAGGAGATGAAGGTTGAGAAGTGAAAGGTAGAATGGGTTCCCTATTGTCAACAGTGTGAGGAACCATTAGATATCTAGTCATGGTTGGCATTGTTTGATTTGAATGCCTAGACCTAGATTGTTTGATTGAACTCCTTCATATTGAAGGAAGTTCCATGTCGATTCGAGTAACGTAATGGCTACAAACTAGACATTTTATGAAGATTTGGATGCTTTATGTGATTTTCCAAAGGAACCTAAGGAAAACAAACATCATAATGACGTAATTTTGACAATCAAACAAGTTTGGAAAACAAGTGTCAAGTGTGAGTGTCAAAATGGTTGATGAAATTTTGGCAGAGTTTCATATTGTTCTCTTTGATAAATGAAGCCAAAATGATTTGTGAGATAAAGTATGATTTGTGTTTTATCAAAAAAAATAACTACACAACACAATTTTGATGATAGAGTTTCACCTTGTTCTATTACTAAAACAAGGTTTTAACTTAGAAAAATATTTTACTTTGTATAAATTTTTGGTACACACAAATAATATAGGATATGGTTGGCCCGATGCCAAATAGCTTCCTAGGGATTTTAGACTTTCACTCACCAATATTTTTGAACAAATACGTGTGTACAAATAAATCTGAATATAAACTATACCCCACAATCTATATGAATGGGGTGGTCACCATGGACAATATTTGGTATTCCTCATGGTTTTACTAGTCAAGTAGGAGAAATGGGCACATTACCCATTTCGTTGGTCGGTTCCTCAATGTGCCAACTACTTTGGGGTTCTGTGGTACTCCTCACAATGATTTTTAGGGCTTAAGCCCAAGCACTTCCCATAGTTAAAGTGGATGGGTTTTACCCTTATCCTGAACCTACAAATAATGTATTTTATTCATTTTATCTGATTTAGAAAAGTGTGATTTTGATCTTTCAAACAAGGAACTGTATGCAAACTTTGTTAGTAATTTTGTTTGTTTGATTTGTGTGGTAAATGTTTCTAATTTTACAAAGGTCCTACACACAAATGATTAGTAATTTTCCATACACCACAATGTTAGAAAAATACCAAGGATCGCAACCATTTTTTTATTCTCAAGGTCGCTCGAGAGCGCAAGAGAAGAACATACGTGACATTTGATCAAATCAAACAAATGGAACTTTAAAAAAATATGTCAAGTGTTAGCACTATTTTAAGCAAGTAACTTGTAGATTAGAGTTAGAATCACATATAAAATAACAAGAAATTAGGAAACTAAAAATCTAAAATTGAAATTTGAGAATTTTTGAGAAAATTTGAATGAAAAGTGAAAAAAAATGCACACTAGTGCATGAAGATGAACACGGGTGTTTGAACTAGGACGTTAGCGGATGCATCCATTAAGTAGTGTAGCACAAACATGCATAGACACTAGTATGCATGCATAGACACACTAGTGAAACATAAAAATAGCAACGTAAGTTAGTGTAATAGGCAAATTAGTACGTGCAACAAAAAAATTAGCAACGTAAGTGCATGGACTAATACGCTAAATGAACTGCACATGGGAGAATAGAGTAACAAAAGTGTGTGAAAGAAAGAATATGTAAACATTGCATGTGATAAATATGCTAGCATAATGCAACTATTATTTAGACATATAAAATATAGTTAGTAGTGCAACTAAGAACACAATGCGTGTAACAAAAGCATACCATACTAACATAGCACGTCGACTTACGTAAATGCAAGCAACAAAAATATTTTAACATAGGCACATGAAGTTACAAGCGCATAGAAAATATATGATAGCACATGTTAATGCTATGCTGCTAGCACATGAAGAATTGTACCTACACAAAAGAATGTCAAAAATAACGCAAAAAAATAAAAAATTGGATTTTTCCCATCAAGATTAATTTTGACAACACTTTGCCTCCTTTATACCTACAAAGAAGACTCAACACTACCAAACACTAACATACATGCTCAAAAACAAAGAAATTTCAACAAATTGAAAGAACTTGCATGTAAAATGGAAAAATGAAGCTTTAAACTAAAAATAAATGAATGCGCATGAGACAAAGGAGTGTCCCACCGGGCATGCCATATGTATGCATGCTAAAACTTTAAACTAAGCTAATTGAAATAACCTAACACCAAGTAGATCCTAACTTAGTTAAATTTAAGCTAATACATCATGATAAACAAAAAGGAAAGCTAATTAACTTGCATAAAACATGAATCTAACATTAAATGCAAACCTCCCTTTGATATTTGGATGTGCTTTGGATTATAGATACTTCCTTTAGATGAGTTGAACGTAGACCACACACGATCAAGGATTTCTCAAGCAAGAGGAAGAGATCTCATCAAGTATGGCTTAATTGCCATTTTTATTCTTCTCTTACTACTCTTTAGCAAGTAGAAAAGGGGGAGAGATTTAACAAGCCTTCCAATAACATGAAATGCTCTTCTCAAGTATAATGTCTTGTAAGGACATGGTGTATAAAGGTGTAAATTGGTAGGAAGTGTACTAGGTTTCTTATATAGCTTTCCATTTTGGGAGAAGCTTGCAACCTAGTGAATGTGGGATAAAGGAATGTAGAATTAGAAAGGGATAAGTATGATTAGAAGAGATTAATTAGATATTAACAACTCATGGGAGTTTGGGAGGTTTAATTAATCAACTAGGATTAATTAATAGACCAAGTTAAGCTTATAGAAAGCCATTTGGAGATGATTTAAGGGGAGATTAGTAGAATTTGAAGGGTTTGAGAGGGGATTTAACCCAATAAGATTAAAGGTTTAATTGATTAAATAACTAATGAAGCAATGATTAGCATTCAAAAGGGCGAGAATAGTTTAATAAATTAATTGACTAATAATGGTTAATTGGAATTTGCATGTGTGTTTTTGGTGTTGTTGTGTACACCATGCATTTGGAGTTTTAAGGGTTTCTTCGCCAATTGGGCTATCGTGACACAACTATATTTGGCAAGACACTTCTTTTAAAGGCATTTATTTTTTGGTTTTATGTTTAGTTTCAGTTTCATTGAGTTTTAACACGAACTCCTTGGTTCTCTAAACTACACCCTTGTCTTCTTTGCTCCTCCTTCTTACCATGAACCTTTCCCTCATCATTTTCAGCTCTATAAATGTGCTCTCCTCGAGCTTTGTTTCTTTCCCATCTCTCCCTAACGAGTTGAGTTATCCCCTAACAAACTCGGTCCTACTATCTCTCCTACATGATATCTTCCTTGTGGCTTGGCTCATTCCATCGAGCTACCTCGACTCACTTCTTGGTTCACTCACCTTGTTCATGGAACCAATATCCCTTTGAGTTTGATCTTGTGTCGAGAATTTTTGACGAAGGGCTTGGCTATATGTAATCTTGAGCTCATGTGTTTGGTCGTCATCAATCTGGATTGCATTGACTGTGCATACCTTTGAAATAAGGTCACATCACTTTCGGTTCCTTCCTTGTAGTTCTTGTTGAGTTGGCTCGGATCCTCCCTACTATACTCGGCTCCATCCGAGCTAAGTCGTTTTGGTCCTCCTGGCTCTATCATGCCCTACTCCTATTGTACCTTGTTGCATTTCCTACTTGCCATTTACAAAGCCCTTTTCTCCACCCATTGGCTCTCTACCGTTACTCTAGCCTCTTCCCTATGTGTGCGCACATCTCCCTTTGACACCACCTTGTCTCACTCTTTATGGCTAATCATTCACCTTTGTGCATGCATTTTGGGATTCAACCTAACTCTCTTTCCTCTATCCTATCTACTCGGCGAGTCAAACCAACATGCCGTTGGTTTTATCAACAGATCTTTGTCGTTTCAAAACAACCCTTCCTCCATCGTACCATGTGGCACTACCTTAACCACCACCATTTTACTTAAAAATATTCCCTCCATTTAATCAAGCATGTGTTTTTAAAATAAAACTTTGTTTTCATTTTAGTTTATAATTATTAAAAAAATTTGATGTTTTTAATAACATATTTAATAAACTATAAACTTAGCTTTATATCTTTTAATCTATTTGGGTCTAGTTTATTAGAAGGCAATTTTTTGAATCATGTCATTAATTGGTTTAGGACCTAGTTTTTAATCAACCCTTTTTTAAATCATTTTTGATAATTAAAATTAACTCGAAAAACATATTGAAAAACTAATTACTAGACGTTTCTTTTTTCTAATGTGTTATGGAGGTGTTTTGTGGCATTTTTATTCTCTGAGGCCCCTTCTTGGAATTTTTTTTTGCTAACATGTCTTTGGAGAACATTGTGGAGTAGGCCCTTTGTGGAGGTTGTTAGGCCTTTTTGGGAGGTTTGTTCACATTTCGGGAGGTCCAATGAATATTTCAAAGTCATTTTTCATTGTAGTGCTCTTGTTATTACTTAAGGGCTAGTTAGCATATCCGCCACAACCTTGTGACAAGGGATCCACCATTTACGATGTGATACGTTGTTTCGACACAATGCTTTGTCTTTTCCCTTTTTCTTGCTTTCGACCTTGTTTTGTGCTTGTTATGATGTTGTTTCACTGCTTTCAACTGAAACTTATTGTGGCCTCCACACTTGTGTGATTTTTCACCTACTACAAAGTGAGTGGCCAACTATTTCACATCACATGAACACACCTTATTGTAACCAACACACTATTTATAAAGTCTCGCAAACATGGGGTCATTATTGTTCTAGGGTGTTGTAATCACACACAAATACATTTTCAGCCGAGTCTGATGTCTTGTAGCCTTGTGTGTGTTCTCATAATTTCCTTATGTTCTTGCATTTTAGAAAAAATTTCAGCTGAGTCGATGTCCATCCGAGTTTGCTTTGTTGTCTATAAATCTTACACGCACCGATTTCTCTTTTGTGGATGCACCATGGAAAATGTTCTTTCTAAACTTACGCTTCATAAGACTAATACTACATCACAACCTCTTCCTCTTCTTCTTGGTAGGTGTAATTATTCAACTTTGTGGTGTTTGAGCATGGAATTTTTCCTCATTCACGCGACCTCTATCCATTCTTGTTTGGACAATTAAATGTCCCCAATGATCTGATCAACTTGAAGATTGGCTTGACACTTGTAGCATGGTCATTGGTCATTTATTGAAATACATTTTCATGACTCTCTACCATCATGTGACACACATGAAGTGCCATCATAC
Organism: Taxus wallichiana var. yunnanensis; assembly: GCA_018340775.1. Lineage (NCBI taxonomy): Eukaryota > Viridiplantae > Streptophyta > Pinopsida > Cupressales > Taxaceae > Taxus > Taxus wallichiana. The sequence goes on along the minus strand of CM031238.1, from coordinate 196,866,076 downwards.
TATTTGGAGCAATATTCATTCTTTATTTTGAAACCGTTTAGATATTTTTCACTTTTGTTCCTTCTTTTGATCTCGATTTCTCCACACCCACTTCATGTGATGATAGTTCTGCGGACACATATTTTCCTTTTCATGTTCTTGATGATGAGGATTTTTCTTCTAGTTATGGCAATATGAGTATTGCGAGGACACCTCTTCTCCTTCTCCTGGTCACCCTTCAAAGAATGTTGAATTTCCTCTTTACTTTTCCACCTTCGGATATCCATCGATTCCATGTAGATATGTTCTCAACCTCATATCTTCATTCGATCTTCATCTATTCCACAACCATTGAGGCTTCTTCCACTCCTAATTATTGTGTTGATGATTCATACATGTCAGAAATTTCTCTTCTATTTTTTGAGAAACCATTTTGGGATAAGTTTTCTATTGGACCTTAGATGTCTTTTCACAAAGCTTACTTGTATCGTTTTCTATTGGACCTTAGAATTTGTAATCATATACATATTTGTAATAATCATTATATAAGTCATGTGCAAAAATCAAATAATAAGCAACTTAGTCATTAGCTTTGAAAATTTCACAAACTAGGATAAATAAATAACAAGACAATGAATGTGACCTTCATGATCATTTATTTCTATAAGAATAAATCAATTATGAATGTAATAGAATGAATTTTTCTCCTCATTTAGAAGTCCGTATAGATTTGTAGCGGAAATAAAATGAATCATAATTAAATAAAGGAAGAAAAAAAATTGGCAGAGACAAGAATAAAAAGATAACATCACAAAAATGAAAATCGTGAAGAAGACAAAACAACTTTGAAAAGAAAGCGCGCTTTTCAAGACGAACATCACTCTAACATGAGTAAAAATGAAATGGTTATAAATTAATGAATAAATTTCATTAGGACATGAGGGATACACCAAAATTAAATTAATTGGAAAGCAATATAACAATGAAGTTAAATTCAGAACAAAAAACCTATGTCACACACCCCATATCATAAATAATATTTGAAATTAGTAATAAAGCAAGCAATATAAGAACCATCTTATAAGCAAAGAAATGAAAAAATGAGGTAATAATAATAAACATGTTATCAAAAGGTTTAAGCAATCAATAGGGTTAGGAAAGAATGCGAGATAGATGAATAGATTTTTAGGGAATGCAATATTTAATCAATAGTGAGTTATCTCCTACAAGGTACTCCCCATCCTCATTTATGTTAGTGCATGTACTATATCATTTTCATATCCAATTGAATCTTTGGTTTCTAATGATTTTTCTTTTAAGACCACGTGTACTTTCTTTGGAATGGATGTACAAGCTTGCACCTTATTCTTTCTTGTGTTGAATTCTAACCTTGGTTTCGCATTTCCAATTGTGAGATTTTTATTTTTCTTTCCATTTTAGAAAATCATTGTGTCCTTAAGTTCCAAATATTTGTCCTTCATATCCAAATTCCATAAATAGTTGAATAGTTGATGGAAATTTCTTTTCATTTGATGTATCGTAGGTATTTCAAATAACATTTTATATAACTCATTAGTAGGTACACTACGAAATAATATTTGAACTTTCCTTATATCAGATTGAATGAGAACTATTATGCAACCTAAAGATTTTTTTCCTATACAATCATAACCTTTGATAACCGTTTATGTGTATGATAATATTTTTACAAATGCCATGAATAAATTCATTGGTTCACAAGTTTAAACTTGAGCTATTATATACCATAATTTCATCCCCTTTTCTTCACCATATGTGTTCAATATATTATAAACATGGTACCATTGTATGACCTATCCTTTAATATTCCACCCTTATTAAAAACACTTAAGATCAAAAAAATTATTCTCTTGTTTAATTCAATTTTACTAGTAAAGTTATCATTTGGATAAGATTTATAGCTAAGCACAACCTTGTAATAAATCTTTAATTTATCATCAATTACATTCATATTTGGTTGATATCGTGCCCAATGTTATTGCAATTTAGAGGAGAAACTATTTGGTTCAATATGTTATTTTCTCCTTGAATTTCAATTTGATTAGTTTAATGAGATATTCAATTTTATAGTTGAATGTAGTACACCTATTTTCTGAATTTCATTTAAATCGATGTAGTAATTTTTTTATTTGTACCATAATTTGTAAGATATGGTTTTGAAGGATCTAATTATGTTATTTTATATCGATGTAATCATCTTACACTCAAAAAATTTCTTTAAGAGTTGTCAATTTTCACTATGCCTATTGAAGTGTCTCTACTCTCTTTATTGGGTTAAAAAAATCTTATAAGATGGTAGTTCTAATGTAAAGACTACATCCTTATGATAACTATTTTTGGTCTTAGTGTACACCTTTGTTAATACTTACGCACTACTTGTGCCTCTCTCTCTCTCTCTCTCTCTCTCTCTCTCTCTATATATATATATATATATATATATATAATACAACTATCTTTGACATATCATATAATTTGATTGCTCAAACGTTCATCTAATCTGCAACGAGAGATTACCTAATAATTGTTATAATTCGTAGAGGTCTTAACCATCTCCCCCTTAAAATAATTGAAACCTATAAAGAGCTTCTTTGTACTTATTAAAAATCATTGTTCTTAGTTTCACTAAAGTTGGTAACAAATAGTGTAAATTATAAAAGAAGAGAAGATATCTAATTATCTTTTGAAACTATTAAGACAATATCATTAGAGAATCACGTTATCAAAAAAGTGAAGAACTAAGATTACAACATGGTTTAAGAGAAAAAATCATTAAGAATATCAATGTGTTGATGCTTAAGGAAGCCGTCAAGCTCATCAATTTAAATCCCAAACACCAATACTATGTGTGACATATTTAGAGAATCCACAAGGGGGTTGAATTTTACTAGCAACAATTGTCTCATAAAACCCATCTATATTAGAAAACAAATTCTTAAAATCACTAACACTTTGAATCCCCTTAAAGTGGAAAAGTCTCATTAAATTTTTCTTAATAGTCCTTCATAAAGTCTACAAACAATAATAGTTTTTGAAAAATCAACTATAGGATTGCTCAATAATAACACATAAATGTGATTAATACTTTTTTGATGAAAAGGATCTTATATAATATTAAATGAAACATGATACAATATTCTCTCAACAAAAAATGCGGGCGGTATGAGAGCATGCCCCAAAGACACAAATACACAAGGCCAAGCCTAGGAAAGCAAAGTAAACAATCACAAACAGTTAAAAACAAAACCATTCGAAGGAACATAAGGACCAGGAGAACCGAAGGACCCTTGAGAGGTAGGGGCAACAAAGCGCCCCTTCTTCTCCTTATATTTCATGAAAAAGCTTGATCCACGGAGCTGCGGCGGAGCAATGCAAGTGGAGGGACTGGTCGAGGGCTATCCGGACCAGTCGAACTAGAAGACTCAGAGACATGTGACTGCTTGGTACCACCACCAACCGGGGAAATCTCAACACTCATATTATTAGCATGTTCGAGGGGAATCACTGACTTTTGAATTTCTTTCTGTTTAAAGGAACTGTGGAGGTTGTACTCTTGAATCCTTTCCCTAATTCCTCGGAAGATGGAACTTCTGTTCGTTAGAATCCTCCTCCTTACTCTCCATATTTGGAAAAGGACAGCTCCATCCTCCCTTATTTGATGAATTCCTTTTATGGATACTCTTCTTCCCTTAAGGGGAATCTGCTTGTAAGTGCCCTAGAATTCAACATGCCCGACATCTGGACGTTGTATTTTTGTAATCCAGAATCTGGACATGCTAATGGTTCCTTGCGCTTAGGAGGATCTTATCGGGTAGCTCTTTCTTTGAGGTTGATTTTAGTACAAAATCGGCATGTGTTTTAAGGCCTAACAATATGATTAATAATTTACATGCAATTGTTTAAAAATAATTTAGTCCTCACTTAAAGTGTACCACTCTCTAAGTGCTTTATAACTATATGAGTTGACATATAAGTCAAAATATAGAGAGAAAACAAAAGGAAAATAATTAATTCCTTTTAAGGTTCATAAGCGTACATATATATTAAACCATGACAAATTCCTTATTAACTTGTTATATGTAAGAAAGGAGGCTCCACACTATGTTAACCTCATATAATACATACATATACTATCGTGCATTCGATTCCCATATCATATGATAACAATACAAAAATATTAATCTCTATACTTGCACCCTAATCCTCATTATTAATATTAACTTTTTTTTGTTTTTAATTGATTTTGATTCGTATAAATGTCTAATTTTGGTACGAGGCTAGTTAATTGCTATGGTATTAATGCATATGTGTGTTTGTTGATAATTTAGGTTCAAGTTAGGTTTTGATTGGTGTGTTTTTAATATTTCTTTATCTTTAGATTACTTTCTTATGTTTTTAACACTTTTGACATTATTTTTTTCTTATCAACTTCTCATTCTTATTTATCTGAGATCCTATCTATCACTTTTTCTCTTTAGTATCTTACTTCTTTGGGTTTCTCTCCTCCATTTTAAATTTTTTTCTCATGTTGCTACTTTTATATAGTAGGAAACCAATCACACTAGTTTTTGACTACTACGAAAGTGGTCTTTTTGTCTTATGGGAATTTTCCCCCATGGTTTGGGTACCTCAAGGCTATGGTCTATGTTTGTTAGTCCTATTTCCTATGGTGTAACAACTTGTGAACAAATAGGATGCTAATTAAATTTGAGAATTCTATGAATAAAAAAGTGCTTTAGTAGATTTAAGATATATAAGCATATAGAGAAGAATCATATTAAAGTCGTAGGGAAAAAAACTGGTCTATTTTTGAAGCACCTATTAAGACATTTCTTAATATATATGCAAAATCACTCAAATATATGACAAATTTAAAGGGTAAGCCTCTACAAATACGAATACCGATGAAAGGAACATCTTTTATGACGATTGTTTAGGAGATTCTTTGTCTTCTTATTTATAATAAAAGTTAGGTAGGGTCACACCCCTTCATCACAATTAGGCCAATTTAATGAAAACATTATAAATAATGAATAAAAAATTAAGGTTATTTACCGTACTCTATAACCTTAGAACATTCAAGAAGATTTAATATAGGGGCATAACATGCCCTTCCCCTTCAAAAAAGCGTTACACTCAATACTTAGAATTTGTAGATGTTTTGGCATGAACCTGGTTGTGTTCCCATGTTGCATCTTCCAATGGAAAATTCTTCCACTTTATCATAAAATTAGAAATGTTTTGGTTTCACAATTGCTTCACCTATTTATTGATGATGGCCTCAAGTTGCATAATGAAATTCCCTAATTCTTCATCTAATTCGAATAATTTTGACTAGACTAGAAACTAGGTACAAACTAATTTCTTCAAGAACAAAACCTGAAATATAGAATGAATTTTGGATGTGTTAGTGATACCAACCGATATTACTAATAATTAATAACGATTCTTATGTGGCATATATACATCTTATGTACATCCTCCTTTACTATAATTTAATAACATTCTAAACATAAATCTAATTTACAAAAGAAAATAATACCATTAGATTAATTTAATAACTCATCAATGATAAGAACATGAAACCTATCTTTGAGAGTGATCTTATTGAGTTCCATGCAATTTGGGCACATTGGAGATGAATAAGCACACTTGTTGGTGCAAATAATGCTTGAAGCTAACATTACCTTGACCATTTTTTTATTTTTTGACCTATGTTCATAGGGATATTGATAAGGTCTAATATTAGGAGGGATTCTTCTTGAAATCAATTCAGTGACATGATCATGATCTCCGATGGAGGTAGGCCCTCTAGTTCTTGAAAGAATTTTTGATGGTATTGAGTGATCTCTTGAATATGTGGATCTTGATTTTATGCATTATGTGCCTCTAAGAATTGTATTTGTTCTAATATGTCGTAAGATACCTTTTTAGAAATTTATCCAATCCAATCAAAGATGACTATTTGGCTTGGTATTGATCACATCCCAATATTTTTTTACTTTTTCCCCTTTACACTAAAATCCATGAATAAATATTGAAAATTGAAGGACATCGTACCCAAATGTTAAAGCCATTGTACTCCTAAAACAACATCAGTTCCCCAAGTGGAATGACAAAAATTTCAAAATCTAATTCACAACTTTCTAGTGAAAGTATCATCTAATGACATTTACCGCCGCAAGAGATTTGCTTCCCATCGGCTATTATGACTCGAAAATAAGAGAACATATACCCAAAGCAATATAATTCATTACCTAATCACTTGCATATGAAGTTGTAATGACTATCTATATCTACCAACACTTCCATAGTTCCCTTCTTCATATAACCAAGCACATAGAGAGTGTTTATGGTGTGCTTATCCCATTAAGGCATACAATGAGATAGAGGCTCAAATGCTCATGCTTGTGCCCTAGAATTGGGTCCTCCAAAACTAACTCATCCTCATCCACAATCTCATTCTAAATTAGTATTAATCGTTCCTCATTAATGAAAAACTTATGACCTCAAGACCATTTATTCGCTGTAATCCATACAAAGTCTCTTTTGCATTTTCTCTACTTCTTGTAGAGGAAATACTTTTGTAAATTTTCATGAGGTAAAAGAGTGGGACACATTTTATTCAATAACATAATACATTAGATAAATTGTTATCTCTCCATTATGTAGTGTCACCATGCAAGAGCTTTGAGTTTCATTAACTTAGCTTTATAATGTCATGTTAGATGGAACGAAGGAGTCAATTAGTTATTTGAAGTGTTGTGTTTAGATATACGGGCCCTATGAATATGAATGGAATAACCCCACCCCATATGGATAAATAAGGTTCATGACCCCCTTAGATTGTGTGTGTGTGTCTTTGTAGTCTCCTCGAAGAATAGATATAGGGGCTTCGATACAATCTAATGCTATGTTATATATTCATATGGCACCCTTTTCTATAGATATTTGTGTAATACTTGTTGCATAACTTTCATAATTGAATAAGATTTTAACAAACACAATTTATTGTTATTTTGGTCATTTAGTCCATTTATGTAAAATTATAGTCGGCGATAAAGGTGTCACTTATAGAGTCTTGATTGTTAATCTCATGTGCTTAGCATTAATTCGAGTAGAGATCTTGTTTGTTTCAAAATTGTTAATTAGGCAAAATAACTTCCCTTTCATGGTTGCTCATGGAGGAATGCCAAATCATTAGTAAATTGATTCGAACTAGCACTTGTCCTTGCTCGTCGAGTTATCATCCACTAACACCACTAATAAGGTTAAAGTTTTATATGTATTAAGACCATGTCAACCATTCAATTCTTTGGTATACCATGAAGCTTAAAACACTATTCCATGAGACTTATCCATGACGTTACATCCACACCATAAAAATTGCAGATGTCTATCTTTGGTAAGTTCAATTATGGCCCTTAGAATTATTTCCTATCACACTTTAGTTTATTATGCCCCTAAGGGTGGTTCAATTGTGTATCGCTGATTGGCATTGGTGCAAATTCCTAAGGTTTATTAATTAAGGACTTCAATTCGGACACTAGATCTTGTTTAAACCTATCAAACCCTCACTCGAGGATGTTGTTAATGGAGCCAACAAATTGTCCTTGATAATAGTTACCATAGTTTCACATCCTGTAGGAATGTTACCATTGATTATAGGTGGTGGACAATAAAGAGAGTCAATGAGATAACTAGTTGTAGAAAAGACATTTCGTCTAAAAGGCATGGTTGCCAATTTGGATGTGTTTCTAGCTGTAAATTTGTGCTCAACAGGGTTAGATAGTATTCATAGCAAGCGATAACTTAACAAATTTATAACACGTGAGAGTTTGGAATCAAATGCTCCATTTTGACCAACAAATTTCAAAATATAGAAGACTTTAAATATGAAATTGTCATTGGTCTAATGATAAAATTGCTGGTCTCAAAGAAAAACTGACCATAAATCAATTCTTGAGTACAAATATCCTAACACCATAGAAAAATGACATTGAGATCACGCCCGAACAATTTTAATTGAATGGATCCCCTCAATCCTTAAGCTATCAACACCTAAAAATTGTAGGTAAAATGGTAGTTAGGTCGAAAATGACTTTCCTCAAAGACTTGTTTTATCCGTATCTTACTTTTCCTCAATGATTTTTCTTAATACTGCAGCTCTAGATCCCATAGACTACTTGATCTTGTGGATGTCATTAAAAATCATTCATTCATTACTTCTTTTTAAAAATAAATGCCTAATTTACCTCGCTAAGTGAATAGTTTTGCAATTACTTGTTTAGTCGTGCAATCTCGAGATTAGTGAGGGCGTGCACGTTGCGCTGTCACGACTAAGGAGAAGCCACACGCCATCAACGGCCCTTTCTGGGTCCACCACGTTATTGGCCACGTCAGATAATAAATGCCACGTCACACCCCCGACTCGCAACCCCTTTTTTTGGGTCCATTGGAAATTTGCTTAAATTATATCATCATGACGTTGCGCCAATTTTACAAATGTACTTGTTGAGTTGTTATACGTTACAATAACTATTACTCTTTTGTTCTGTCAGTGCCGGGATTCGATCTCTGGACTTCCTTATTCTAAAAATAATAAGGCCGTGTCAAAAATATGGATAAAATGGCTCCAGTTTTCCTCAAAATGGGAGAAAGTGCAGGTGCCCGTGCCAGGGCCTGCAGGTTGCTTACTTAGCAGTGTTATAATGACGGGTTGTGACGAAGATACTGACAGCGGCATTATAATATTAATAGCGCCTGCCTGTGCCGTGAGCTGGTATCCTCAGCGTTGACAGTCTGCGAGACTGGTTTCGATCACATGACGTTGGAGTTCTTAAAATTCTTTTTTGAGTCTAAACTCGGTCACCTTTTTTTTGGTTTCGTCACAATTGTTCTAATGGGTTAAAATGTAATTTGTTTTTAGTATTTTTCGAGTGTAAACTCGGTCACTTTTTTTGGTTTCATCACAATTGTTCTAATGGCTTCAAAATCTAATTTGTTTGTTTTACTATTCGGTAAGACCCATTGAAAATGATGGAATATTCGGTTCCATCTTTATATCGTAAGATAGAACATTGAAAATACAATTAAAGAAACACAATGTAGACATTTTAAATGAATTTTCGAATATGTACTTGGAGAACACTTATGTGGCTTCAAACATCACATCTACATAAAGAATGTGAAATTAATTGTAAATGTGGATGATTGAAGAGAACACGAATATGTGAGGCCATTGAAATAGAAAAAGTTCCCAACATTTTAATTAAAGATGATGGATTTATTTCAAGCAATTCATGGAAACCCTTGTTACAGTTAATGAAAAATAATAAACCAAGGGCTACAGAGTAAGAAAGGTCATGCATTCAAAACAAGCTTATATATTGTAACTTCTCTTTGTGAAAATAAAAAAATATCTTTTGACAATGGGTTCCCTAGATGGACTTGAAATGTTGAGAATGTTTGTTTCAAATGCAGCGTCCCCAGAATCACATTGATCAATTATGAGGTTCCTTGGAAATCGTAGGAAAAGAGGCTTTATGTTTTATGCAATACAAGGGCATTCGGAAGGGAGGAGCATTTCATCCTTGAATGTCCAAGTTAAACAAACGTTACGACCAAGTATGAGGATATTTTAAGAGTTGTTCCTATTTGAGGAAAACAAAACAAAAGGTTTAGGGAGATGATAATTCAAATCAACAAAGAGGAGCAACCTTCTAAAGGATATCACTAACCTTGTAAATCTTTAAGTAGTTGGAGTTTTCAGTAGTTCCATAGATCATTCGATCTTGCGGACATAGTTAAATACATTTTATTTCATTTCATGTCTTGAATACTTTGACAATCAACACTCAATCCATGTCCTCGAACAATCATGTGTATGCAAGTGTATAAACCCTTGTTCTTTCAAATGAATGTTTAGACAACTAGATAGATATCTTATAACATTTATGAGACCGGTGCTAGAATATTAGTAAATGTTATAACAATCTCTAAATATTTGAATTATGTTTTTGGCACGAGGATGCTCTTAGAACCAATAAATTATGCTCTCACAATCTCAATATCATTCTTATCATAATTTGCTGCCATGAATACACTAATACACTTATATATTTAAACTTTTTGGATAAAAATTAAAAGTTATTAATATACGTAAAAAGTCAGATTTTTTTTTTTTTTTTTTTAAAGTGTGGTAATTAATATAAATATTGGGTAGAGTGCCCACAAAAGTAGAAGTTAGAATCATACTAGTATGAATATGACAGAGCAAAACCATGTAAATATAGATATAACATCTACCTAAAGCTATAAGAAAACTTAGAGAGAGGAAGACAAAATTAAAATAAAAGATAATAGGAAAGAAAAAAATAAATAAATGAAATACACGTAAAATAGAATCTGATTTGCACCACTACCTACCTACCGAATATATTTGTTTTGTGCTTTAAAAATGATGGAGGTGGGAAGAAATATAGTGATTGTGGCATCCACGTGGGCCTCATGATATAAATAACATTAACCCTTTAATTAGGGGACCTACCTGCCCTTTTATATCTTGTCTATTTGTATTTGAATTTTTGTACGTATTGAAGTTGATGTTTACTCAATAATAATATATTGTTTGTTTTACGTCACAAATAAAATTCCCTTTGGCATGTTAGGTAGTGTAGGTATGTACGTTGTCTTTTGATGGCGAGGTGTATAATTCGTTGTTTGCTTTGATGGGTTTGTAGTTTTTCAAATTTACGTACGTTTTATTCCACCCACCAGATGACCATTTGCCATACTTCAAATCAAATGACGTGAAAGGATAAGATCCATAGACACAAAGTACCATATATGCTAATTTGTTATGGGTACCTAATAGGTATCTTATAGAGGTGAAAGAGATGGATTGGATTTTCAACCTTTTACATTAGAGATAATTTAAAGTTGGTGTTATGGATGCATGAGTTAGGAGGAGCGGAGTGGAGGAGAAATATTGTAGAAGGAAGTGCGGTGATGAAGAAATAGATATAGGGAGGATAATTATAGGGGAGGGAAAAAGTTGGAGGGAAAGAAGCTTTTTTTTGTTTGTTTTGAAAATTCACATATGTACTTGTATGTTATTTGTGTGAATTGCTTGAAGGAAAAAGGAGGTGCGGTGTGAAAATCTTTGAGGCAACGTCCTATGGAGATAATTTGAAAGCAAGTCCTTTCCATGCAATACTCGCAATGCTTAAGCCCACACGATGTTGATGTTATCACCAAAGATACGAACGGTCTTAGTGTTATTCTTATTATTTTCACATTTCTCGATGAAACTCAAGGCTTCGTTTGCCTTGCTCCTTACCAAGCATTTTCCTTAAGAACTTAAAACGACATCATTTGGATGATTTGTCATGTGAAATAAAAGAATAAGAAGATTTAGAAGAAACGTTTACATGATTCTTTGACTTGACGCTACTTTTGTTTCTCACATTTATGCCATGGTTGTAACAAGGGAATGTTGAAACCAAAAAATGGAAAAGGCTCATCTTTGCAGATCTACAAAAATGACATATGGAAAAAGATGTTGAGCTTGAGATCAATGGCCCATATCTGTACACCGCCATTCTTCCTTCCAACAAAATAAAAAAATGAATTCATTCTTATTGTGGCTATTCATGATACTAATCACCATTAAGATATGGAGCCTAAAATGGTATGGAGTTGTTTTCGATATATGAGACTTGAAATTGTATGGAGCTAGCATTCCAATATGGGACCTCAAATTGCACAACATGATTTTTTAGACTAATACCGTCTCGCTATAATTTTGAAAACATGATTTTTGTTGGATTCTTTGGTTATGAGAGAACACAATAGACAATTAGGACTCATCGTCAACCTCACATAATTTTCCGCATCCAACAAAGAAAGGGGCAACATAACTTATCGGGACTTTTGACATCGACAACAAAAATTCGCCAATGAAAGGCTTGAGAATTTGCGTCTTGGATTATATTTCTAATGAAGCCTTATGCGTGACATGAGACACACACAATGCAAGTGGATTCGAATGGGATCCAATAGGTGAAGCCAAGGGAGATGGTCAATGCAATATTTATTGAATATTAAATCTATCTTAATAGCCACCAACCTAAAAAGTCTTATTTTCAAACATTTTATTTTTATTTTTGGGGATTACTGCAATTACATTATTGCATGTCTCAATAAGCATTAAATATTAATAAAAAATTGTTAACACAATGAAATAGAAAATACTTCAAAGCAAAAAATGATATTTTAAGAATAAATTTCAACACATATTGTAAGGTCGCTACAAACTTAAAAAGTTTAAATATTATTAATAAAATGTAAGTGCGATAAATTGGATCGTTGGGGACAAAGTAATTCAGACACACACACGTAATAAAAAAATTGATCTAGCCACTGAGAAGTGAAAATAATATAACAATATTTACAAAATTGAAATTTCAAGGTGTTGCTTAAAGTTTTAGAAGGGAAAACATGTGTACACATATTCACCACCCCATAAACATTAAAGAGATATATAATTTCCTAGTGCTAATAAAAATAGAAAATAAAGGATGCATGAAACGAAGATGCCATTTCACAAGACAACTGGAAAGCTTCACATCATTGCCCCTAACATCCACATTCTCCCTTATTGCTTAAAAGCTTGCTCATTGAATCCCAATCCAAGTCTTGCTTAGGATTTTTTTCAAATGGTTGTGCACCGTAGGGCACTCCACTCAATGGCTAGCTAATGCCTTTTACTTTCCACCTCAATCAAAGTTCAAGGTATATTTGGAGGTTCTATTCTAGGAGGTGCTACACATGACACTTACAACACACAACCTCCCACATCTCCTTTAAACAATTTATACATGCATTTTCAAACCAACCTCCTTTTTGGCGTAATGGGAGGATGGCGAAAAAGGCACGTAGAGTCGGGGTTTACACGTGATTATGATTTTTTTTTCAAATATTTCCAAGGCGTCTTTATGAAACTAATTTATGCATAACCTATAATCATCATCTTCCATGTTGGCTTGGGTTGGGTGGGTGTGAACAATGCATATGGTCTTCACTTTTCATTCTAACATAAATATATTGAACAATTAATGCACATTTCAAGTATATCAATTATAGTCATATAATGTCGCACCATACCCCACACTCCTTATAGTCTATGGCTTGTCAAAGGTCAAGTAAGGGGCGAAAGAGAAACATGTCATATTCAAACAAATGAGCTCTTAACATAGTTCACTCACCAATATACGTGTCTAAAGAAAAATTGAGATGTAATTTATTGTGCACCACATGTCCCTTATTTCTTCATATAAATTAGGGACCCTCTTGGAGATATTGAAATCAAAACAAAAGAAGAAAAATAACAAACATTGCTTTAAAACACTTGTGAAATTTTGGTTCCCTTTGGTATTAAGTTGGGTTACAAAATACATTTTAAATAATATAATATCTCTTATACACATTCACATTACATGCCATTCATTGTATTTTTATTTTCATTCACCCCACTTTGTTACCTACACACTATTTTTCTAGCTTCCTTACCATCTATATCAACATGCTTATTACAACTTTTCATGCGATTGCTAGAAGTAGAACAAAGTATATAGTTTTTGTTCCTAAGCATGATGGAAAGAAAAAATTATCAACTTTTAATGCTAGAAAGGATCCTTATCCTCCCCTAGAGAAAAGACACTCCAATGGCTTGTATTGAGAGATTTTCACAACACAAGTGATTTGATTTTCTTAATGAGTGACTGAATGAAAGATTTTAATAACATCCATGAGACCAAGAGTTGAAACAAAGGTACCCTACTCTAAAACAATAAATGGAAACATTGGCCACCCTATCAATCTTGCAAACTTTCCAACCTCTTTTTGATGTTGAATCTTCTATTTTGTATCTTGATAAAAAATTGGTTTCCTTTTCAATCCTTCCCTCTTCAAACAAGTCGGTTAATATGTTGAATATTAGGTTATCTTCATATGTGATACAAGTGTCACTATAGGTTGCACACTCCATGATGTAATGATATTATTTCTCCACCCCTTTGTTACATAATTTATAGTGGTTTTCTACATATTTGGTGAGATCTAGTGATTGTTGCACCCATACGGGCTTCATGGGTAAGTGCATGGAAATGGGGGCCAAAAGGGGGTAAAAAAGGGACACCTTTTTCTGAAATCAACGAAACCTGAACTTCATCGAATAATTCGGCATGCCTATGCTCAAAATTTGACAAAGTGATAAGAATAAGTACCATAGAGCTCAAAATCTAGTTTCTAAACTACTATTTTTTTAAAAATGGTTGAGATTAAGAGGGTCAAATGTGGTGCGCACACAAAGTATGTCTATTTTTGTGTCAAAAAGATAAGAACCTATTGTGTGTACGCCCCCATTTTTTGAGTTCTATAATTATTTTTTCAAATACCTTTGGTAGAAAGTTAGTTAAGACCATGTACAAGCTCCCATTAATTTTTGGATGAATTATAATTTTTTATTTTTTCAAATGCACATATCCCAAAAATGAAATATTTGTGTGTTGACCTCCATAACTTTGAGAAAAAAGTCATTTTTAGGTTTCTTTTTTGAGTGCGTGTAGAATGGAGTTTAGAAAAAACTACTTTAAAAAAAAATTGTATGAAAACTCTTAAATTATGCACTAAAATGTATGCATAGGTTTTTGAAAGAAAACAAGGAACTAGTAAAAGAAAATATGGATGAAAGCCTTAAGCTAATCAGATTTTACAAAGAATTATATTGTCATCAAGGTAAAACCGAAATTTGGACATCGTAGTAGAACTTATTTTTGAATATTATGTTTTAACGCACAAGATATTGGGGTGCACACGTGAAATTTCGATGTTTTTTTGTCAAACACAATTTTAATCACACGAAACAATTTGAACCTTTGGTTTCATAATCCAAGCCTATGGATTGGGAATTTCAAACTAAAAAAAGGTGAAACATGAGAGTGTTATAGTGTGCACGTGCTTCAATGTGTTATGTGGTATATGTGTTTGTGGCATGCTTTTATCTATAAAAATAATCTTTAAATTTATTTTAGTAAATATAAGACGTTAGGGTCACTCTACACCTTATGGAACTAGTCTCACAGCTCCATCTGTCATGGTTTAGAAGATAGTTTTTTAGATTCTAATATGGTCAGTACATAGGTATTTTTCAGGATTTCAAAGCATTCAACATTCAAGATTTTAGGGAACTTAAATTATACAATTGATATCTATTTTGTGAAAGAATATAGTCATTGTTTAGGTTTTGGGGCATTTTAGATTGGTTATTGACATTTGTAGGAGTGTTTAGGAAAGGTTTACTCATTCAAGGGAAATCTTCTCAACAACGGGTTTTCTAGGTGCAAGGAACAAACACTCTAATGGTGAAATTTGATTTCTTCGGATGATTTTGGGAGCTCCGTAAGGAGTTAGGAGGAAAATAAATAGGCACTGGAAAGATATGTGAATCCTATACATGTTGGTAACATTCATTTTTCTCTAAGACTTGAAGGTTTCATGAAGAATTTCAAGATAGTGTAGCTACCCTTTCGGTTCGAAAAAAATGACCCTAAATTTGTAAGCACTAAAGATATTAACACCACATTGTGATAGGTTAATGTTTGTAAACATTGATCAAGTACCTATGGGAATGGGTACTATCATAAATATACTATTGTTTATCATGGGTAAGGATCTCATGAGGATGGGGCCAATTTTTGTGAGTTGAAAACACCTTCCTAACACCCCAGATTGTGTTTTTGAGTGATGAAACTTCTAACATAAACTTTAAACCCTAAACCCTAAACCATAAGCCCTAAACCATAAACCATAAACTTAAACCCTAAATCGTAAACCCCTTGAACCCTGAGACCTAAACCCTAAACCCTAAACCCTAATGAATTAATCCTTGACCATGAGCCCTAAACCCTAAGCCCTAAACCCCAAAGAATTAATCCTTGACCATGAGCCCTAAACCATAAACCCTAAACCCTAAACCCTAAACCCTTAACCTTGAGCCCTAAAATCTAAACCCTAAACCGTGAACCCTAAACCCTAGGCCCTAAAACCTAAACCTTAAATCCTAAACACTAAACACTAAACCCTTAGTTGTTAACCCTAAACCTTAAACCTTAAACATTCAACCCATAACCCTAAGCCCTAAGCTCTAAACCCTGAACCATGAGCCCTAAATGCTAAACCATAAACCCTAAACCCTAAACCTTAAACTCTCAACACTAAATCCTAAATACTAAACCCTAAAACCTAAACAATAAACCCTAAACCCTGAACACTAAACCCTAAACCCTAATCTTTGAATAGTTTTGAGCTAATCAAATACCCTCTAGGATAGTTCAAGAAATATATTAAGCATCTATAGGTGATGTCAGAGAATCTTGGAAGTGTTGGAGGAAATTTAGGAAGATTTGGGAATATTGTTTAGGGTTTAGGGTTTAGGATTATGGTTAGGGTTTTATGGTTTTCAAGGGTTTAGGGTTTATGGTTTATGGTTTAGGGTTTATGATGGTAAAATAGGGTTTAGAGTTTAGGGATAAGGATTTAAGGATCATTGGTTTAGAGTTAAGGGTTTAAGGTTTATGGTTGAGGGTTTAGAGTTTAGGGTTTAGGGTTTAGGTTTCATGGTGGAAAATATAGGGTTTATGGTTTATGGTTTATGGCTTATGGCTTAGGGTTTAGGGTTCAAGGTGGTAAAAATAGGGTTTAGGGTTTAGATTTTGGGGTTCAAGGTTTAGGATTTAGGGTTTAGGGATTACAACTTAGGGCCTAGGTATAGGATCATACGATACCTTTCTAGGTGCAACTCCCCTCTTGAGGATCATATTCATATTCAATGTATTTGTTAGTTTATTAATATTAATGTTCACATTATCGTCTGGGTGGTTAGTAATATTGTTATAAACAATATTACGTACTTAGATCATATTATTATTGTTGTACCCATAATTCTATTAACAGGGTTATTGTTTGTAATACATCCTATTTTATAGGATGTTTTGTTACCTACCTTCTTGGCTATTTAATAGCCCAATGTAATGTATGATATATACAATGATTATTATTATATTCATGTGCAAAATCTTAGACCAAATTTATATTTGGTATCAGAGCATGGTGAAGTCTGAAATGAGAGTCTAAATTTATAATGCATGAGTCCATCCACACAGTTTAGGTTTGCGACATAGTAGCTATTTTTTGAATACCTACACTAATATATGATCTATTCAAACACAACATACGGTATATGGGCATGATCTAAATGAGTTTTTTTATTTCCATATGATCATTTCATGTGTTGGTTATTATAAACAGAATTTCAAAGTCAGTACAATTGTTTATAATTATTTTCAATAAATCAATAGCCAATTGTATTTTCATTCTCCATGCACACGTCTGTTGAATCGATGAAATCCGTGATTTATTCTTCTCATCTTTCCATCCATTGGACATTTTCCCATCTCGACATTGAGATCAAAGACTTGAGTCTACTTTTGTGTTGGATCGGAGTTCAACATGTATTATTTTCAGCTCATGACCGAAAGGCATATACCTCGCCACGTGGTGTGCATTGAAAATACCAAAAGGCATTTGGAGTTTTTGGTTATCTGCATCGTTTTCATTCTATGCATCCATGGCATCCAAGGTTGTAATGTAATCTGGTCGGATCATATACACAAGCCAGATCTCACATGTATTTATCTACGCTCTTTGATATCAACATTGCCATGTTTGAATACTACCAAAAGAGTTTGCATTGTTATCCTATCAAAGTCTGACTTTGAAGACTTCCCAAGGCTCTCGTATGTATGAAGCAAACCTATATTACAACTCTGAGTTTTCTTTGGGAGCGTAACCCACCCTACACATAGAAAGAATGCGATGGTACCTTATACATGGTGTAACATGGAGGATCTTATACTTCAAGCGAGTTGTTTCAAAATTTCTTTTTTGTTGACTGTGTAAGTCTATTTTGTGTGAATCTTTGAAATCATTGGATAAATACATGCATGTATTGTAGTATTGAGATTTGTGTTAGGAAATAAGAGATAAAATATGCGGAATAATCCCTCACATAATCGCAATAGTAGAAAACTAATATGCGAAATTATTACGAGATCTCAAATAAAATTACGAATAAAATAACACAACACAAAGAGACAATATTTAACGTGGTTCACCAATTTGGGCTACGTCCACCAAGAATCACTTGCTCAGATTTTATTACAAGCCACCGCTCTCTCAATACAATACCCAAATCCGTTTGGAGCTATGCTCAACAAACTCTACAGAATTCATAGCCGAATTCAAAACACATCTGCAATACATTTATCATCTATCATATGCATAAGACCATATAAATAGACAACTGCTTAAGCAGTTTTACAAAACCGTGGGTATCAAAACCATGGGCAAAACCCGTCCCATAAACCTATGGGTCAAAAACTCCCATATGAGAAGAGCACGTTTTCCGATATGTCGGGTGCATTTTTCGAGGCCAAAAAATTACGCCTAATTTTTTTTTTGGCTGCACCCCCGAACCCTTGCTACCGGGGTTCGCGCCCCGGACCCCACTCGAGGCCCGGCCTAGCCCCGAACCCTGTCGAGGATACATGAAAAGTGTACAGTACTCTTAGTGTACAGTCTTCAACACTTTCACACATGAAAACAGGCTCCACAACCTAACAATTTGTAGGGAAATGCATCGAATTTGTCTTCATTTCGCAACAGTGGTCAATCATTCAATCGACACATCACCTTGCATGCTGCATCGACCTCATCGACACATCCCAACCATTTTTCCTCCACATAATAGTCTGGTATGATTTAATTTTGTGCACGTCAAGACATTCAATAGTATTATATTTTTTCAATGTCTTTAGTTGTTTTGTGGTTATTTTCACTTCACAATGTACGTTATTAGAACCTTGAGTTTGTGATAAAGGAGTCATTTGTTATAATTGTAGAAAAAGTAATCATTAATTAATTTTTATCATTATTGTATATTAGAATTAATGGGTTTGTAATTGTCTATTAAAAATCAAGTTTATAGTCCTTAGTGTCTATTTGTTTGTAAAAAGGTGCATTTTCGGTTTTAGCCAACACCTATTTTTTAATTTTTTTTGAAGATTCATAATGGATAAGTTGAGTCACATTGAAAAATTTGAAGGTAAATATTTTCATACTTGGCAAGTACAAACCCAATTGTTCCTGATCAACAAAGATTTATGGGATATTGTTGATGGAAAAGATAAGAAACTGAAAAATGCAGATAAAGCAACAAAATGGGCAAGCAGAGATCGAAAGACTACAATGATTATCGATTAGGTCTATCAAAAGCTTATTTGCATCATATAGACTTAAAAAAGTCCTCTCATAAAATTAAGGATACATTGAGAAAATTGTTTGGATCACAAGTTGGAAGTGCAACAATATATTTAAAGCAGAGATTGTTCGGCCTCAAGATGGAAGAAGGTGACAACATGGTGGAACATATTAGTAAGTTTCATTCTATTTGCAATCAACTAGCTAGAATAAATATAGATGTGCCTGATGACGATGCTAAAGAAATATTACTCAATAACATGCCTCCATGCTATTCTAACATGGTCTTTACATTGAGTAAAATAAATCCAAGTTTAGAAGAACTTATTTCTTCTTTGCTAGATGAAGAAAAGAGAATCATGTTTGCGGAACTAGAGGAAAAAGCCATGTATGGTAAGAAACAAGATAAAATAAGATCTAAATCTTCTTTCAGACCTGGATCATCTTATAAAGATTCAAAGAAGTGGCTCACCTATTATTACTACAGAAAATCTGGTCACTTGTCCTCAAATTGCAAGAAAAGAGCACAAGACTTACTTGATGGGAAACTGCAAGATAATGCCATGACTGCTGATGATGAAGGAGAAAATGAAGAGGAAGTAAATACTGCTCATACAGAAAATCAAAGTGATGAATATTTTCTCTATTAGATAATTTTCTATTGGAGGATGGAGGCATCGGAGGCTGGAGGTCAGATAACAACCTCTCGTCAGTCACCAATGACGAGGCCGCATAGAGCTGTGGTGGCATATATAGTGTGAGGATATGCTTTTCAGTGTGGTTTCGTGCACTTCAATTTTTACAGTTTATAACATTCAATAAGTGGAAATTTCACATTGAGGGGGTAACATGATCCAATGTTCCAGTTCTAGTTATTTAGTTGTGTGTGTGATTATTCCTACATAAATTCCCCAATGCAAAACATAGTGAAGATCAAATAACACAATGAAATGCAATATCATGAGTCTTAAAGAGGTTGAAGCAGTCATATGCATTCCTATTCACACCTAGGTTTGTGGTTACCTCTAGAAAACCATTGAAGGCTATTCAGATGTGTTCCCACTTGAGTTCCCACACTGCTAGGTCAGATGTTTTCCCTAGAGTGACTGGTTGATAAACATATGATTCTTGAGTGTGTTGCCATTCTTGTCAATCGATGTGTTCCGACAATGCATGGTCGATAAGAAGTTGATGTGTTCCTTCGTCTACCTTCAGTTCGAGTGTGTGCCAAGATCATGAGGGCAGAGAGGTGGCAAGCTGCAGAGGAAGTGTGATAATTCTTTTACTACCATGTAAACATTAAGGGGGGGAATGTTAGGAAATTAATATTAATGTTCACATTATAACTGCAGGTGGTTAGTAATATTGTTATAAACAATATTACGTACTTAGGTCATATTATTATTGTTGTACCTGTAAGTCTATTAATGGGGTTATTGTTTGTAATACATCCTATTTTATAGGATGTTTTTTTACCTACCTTCTTGGATATTTAATAGCCCTATGTAATGTATGAAATATACAATGATTATTATTATATTCATGTGCAAAAGCTTAGACCAAATTTATAGTATCGCCATCAAAGAGGGCAGCTCCCCCTCTCAAATCGGTTATTCAAGTATGACGTGGAAGACGAGTAAAGAAAATAAAAGCTAGAGAATTAGATTTCATTGGTAATTAGTACTAAGTATCAACAATACTAATATGGATTCCAACTACTTGACTAGGAGGGCATGATAATATTAGGACCATATTTCCTAGTCTCATGCCTAGAACCATAATTGAGTCTTCTTGTGCAAAATAAACATAACGATAGGGGTATGGCTAAGAACACACATGAGTTATCAATCACCTAGTATATCTTTCTTGTTTAGTTCTAAATGGGATTCAATTGGCCAATGGCTTAGTGACCTTCTATTCATTGATAATTCCTTCTATGATAAACCCATAAATGATTTCAAAAGTGCCTTAAAAAAGATAGGGGTAGTCATCAAGCCTAATGAAGGGTTTGATGTGATGTGTCAAAAATATATATTCACAAGAACATCTTTTTCCTTAAAATTCCCTGGTTTGTCTTAGTAATGATGTCTCCTTGTATATGAGGATTGAGGACTGCTTAGGGTTTGTGGCAGGATTGGACATTTAGGAATCATCACGTGTCTGAATCAGAATGTCGTTGCATATGGAGAAACATTATCAAACATTAGAGTAATGCATCTTAGAAAATAAAATTGAACCTTATAAATCCTCTCAAATTTCTAGTCTAGGTTGTGTTCCCGATCCGTAGTGAGTATAAAAAAAAGAAAACACATTTGACTAGAATTACTTACAAAATAAGGTTTGTCGATCCTTATATGTAGAAGATCAAGAGCAATTTTCACTTTGTAATCACTACTGTAGACTGAAGATCAAGTGCAGAAGATCAATACCATTAGAGTGTTTTTTCCCAAACACCGAACCCTAACCCCTGAGCCCTAAACCCTAAATCATGGACCCTAAACCTTGAACCCTAAAACCTAAACCTTAAACCCCAGGCTCACAAACCCTTAACCGTAAACCACAAACCCTAAAAATTAATCCCTTAACCTTAAACCCTAAACCTAAACCTTAAACCCTAGGCTCTAAACCCTAAACCGTAAACCCTAAACATTGAGCCCTTAACCCTAAACCATGAACACTAAACCCTAAACCCTAAGCCCTAAATACTAAAATGTAAACCCTAAACCATGAACACTGATCCCTAAGTTCCCTAAACCATAAACCTTAAACCCTAAACCCT
This sequence comes from Taxus wallichiana var. yunnanensis, assembly GCA_018340775.1. NCBI lineage: Eukaryota > Viridiplantae > Streptophyta > Pinopsida > Cupressales > Taxaceae > Taxus > Taxus wallichiana. Next base: position 196,843,902 of record CM031238.1, on the reverse strand, counting down.
AAACTCTTAACCCTAAAAATCAACCCTTATTTGTGTAACATTACCAATAAAGGATTTCGTACTTGTATTATGGTTAGATGAGGGTCGAATCTCGAGGATCATATTCATATTCAGTGTATCAAGCATCGAAGAGGGTATCTCCTCTCACAAATAAATTATTCAGTATGACATGGAAGATGAGAAAAGAAAATGAAATATGGAGAATATTATTTCATGGGTAATTAATACTAAGTATCAACAAGACTAATATGGCTTCTGACTACTTGACTAGGAGGGCATGACAATATTAGGACCATATTTCCTAGTCTTGTGCCTAGAACCATCATTGAGTCTGTTTGTACAAAATAAACATAACAACATGGGAATGGATAAGAACACATAAGGGTTATCAATCGCCTAGTAAATATTTCTTGTTTAGTTCTAAATGGGAGTCAGCTGGCCTATGGCTTAGTGACCTTCTATTCATTGATAATTCCTTCTATGATAAACCCATGAATGCTTTCAAAAGCACCTTCCAAGAGAAAGGGATAGTCATCAATCCTAGTGAAGGGAGTGATGTGACTTCCAAAAACTTGAAATGCATACAACTTTAGAGGTCATAACACAAATTTAAAAATATCTCTATCGTTATAAATGGAATCCAAGTAACAATGTCTCCTTGTATCCAAAGATCGAGGACTACTGGGGTTTGTGGTAGGATTGGACATTTAGGAATCATCAAGTGTATGAATCATAATTTTGTTGCATATGGAGAAAAATTCTCAAACATTGGATTAATGCATATTGGAAAATAAAATTGAACCTTAGAAATCCTCTCAAATTTCTAGTCTAGGTCGTGTTCTTGGTCCTTTCTGATTTCGAGTTCTGGTTCTAGTTGTGGTAATCAAATATGGAAGTTTTAGGAAAGGAATCCACACTTGAATAATTATTCCCATTTAGATTGTTGGAAATGCCAATGGCAGTGGTAGTGCATGTGGAATTCGGTTGGTGGAAGGTGGGGTTGTGCCCTTATTGGTTTTTTCTCATGGCATCATTGGTAGCCTTTCTGGTATTATCAGAGAGAACTCCCCATGCTTGTGTGATAAGTTATAAAGCTCCCTTTGCCCCTGGGAACTTGTTTTTATTAGGATGTAATAACAAGGCTAGTTTTAATGGGTATTAATAGAAAAAAGAAAATAATTTTGATTGAATTGAAATGTATTCCTTTGCTTGAGCTTATCTTTATAAATGCAATTTGGATTTCCAAGTTCTCCATATTTGCCAAATTTGGGTCGAATTGACATTCGGACCTCTAAAAGCATGAAGAAAATGGCGAGTTCATTTCCCCCAACCTTTCTTGAAGTGAATTTAAATGAAATGAAATTTGGAATTTGGAGGTGGCATGTGGTAGACATTGATTGTCCTGCCACAGATTTACTTATTGATGATTAATTGTTATTAGTTGGATTTATTTTCCATTATTATGATAAGTGTGTTTTTGAGATTGCCAAATCACTGTCAGGTTTATTCATGAGAATATAATTATTATTGTGGCACGGTTGATGCAACTCCTTAAAGCCTCCCATAATTATGAATACCTTTCCTACGGAACCCCATACAAGTGGATATATGTTAACAAAAATTGACATACCTCCTTGAGATTAAGAAAGGTGTTTAGGGATGCTTTTAGATTGCTTGAAGAGTTTGCAGTATAGACAAACCAAGAAGTGACCAGTGAACCTTGCTCTTGTGCAATGCAAGTGTAATTTTGGTAAAGGCAAGTGAGAGGAGTCTTTGGATGAATGTTGAGCAACTACATGAGTGAAATAGGTGATTTAGTTGTCTGAGAACATGATGGAATCCTAAAACTCCTACAAATATCAATAGCCAATCCAAAAGGCCCCAAAACCTAAACAATGCCTATATTCTTTCACAAAAAGATATCGATTGTATAATTTAAACCCTAAAAGCTTGAAGGATGAATGCTGAAATCCTGAAAAATACTTATGTATTGACTAGATTAGAATTTGAAAACTATCTTCTAAACCATGACAGATGGAGTTGTGAGACTAGTTCCATAAGGTGCAGAGTGACCCTAACATCTTATATTTACTAAAATAAATTTAAAGTATAAGAAATAATAAAAGAAAAACTTATACTTAAACATTTATTTTTGTACATAGAAGCATGCCTCAACCACATATACCACATAACACACATGAACGTGAGTGTGCGCTATAACGCACTCGGATTATAGCATGAATGTGTTATAATGTGCTCACGTTCTAGGCTTGGTAACAACCAAACCTAATATTTCATAACGCGCTCACGCTTTAACCAAACACACTCGCACGTTTTGATTAAAATCATATTTGTGTCTGCTTTTTGGCCCCCATATTTGTGCTTAGGCCCTCATGGTAGAAGTGACATTTAAAATTTAATTTAAGGAAACACTCCACTTATAAATTCTTGGTTAACCACATTCTTCTTCTATATATCATCGTCTTCACATGAAACACTTTCCTCAATTTCTACACCTTATCGATGGACATTATTAATTTATTTGTTCTTTATTTTCTTAGGTTTTGAAGTTGATATTTATTTATTATTATGATTGTTTCCATTTTGAAGTGGATGTTTAATTATATATGTTTGTTTTACATCATAATTCAAATTTCATTCGGCATGTTAGGGAGTATAGGTATGTATGTTGTCTTGATAATGAATATGTATTTATGTAGACACCATTGTTTAATTTTATGGGTTTGGAGTATTCCAAATTTCTATTTTCAAATTGAAAGTGACATGAAAGGATAAGATCCATAGACACAAGGTACCATTAAGGAGTTTTTATGTATGCGACTCTGTTATGAAAGAAACTAACATGATGTGGATAGTGCTTTTATGTTACAAAGGAATTTTTTTTTATGGTTGATGATCATGGATCAAAATATATAATAGTGCTTTAAAGAGGAAAGTCAATGGAGGATATATAAGAAAACTTTGAAGAGATAGTTAAAGATTGTATTCATAACATGATCTACTTTGATTAAAGTCAATTTTTAGACTGACTTATTTCTTTTAAGAGAATGAATGTACCCTTTTTTAAGACACTTAACAAAATCCCAGTGATTGATGGAATCTTTGTAGAATTTTTGTCAAGCTATATAATCATAAATTAAAGATGATTTATTTAGCTTTTTTGCAAAATAATCTTTAGGCCATAATATTAATAAATGTTTAATCAAATTTCTTCCCCAAAGGAGAAATGAGGACCATCTCTAATTGGTGCCCTTTTACACTTTTAAATATTTATTATTAGTAAAGTTTTAGCTATTTGAATAAAACAAAGGGTTTTGGATATTGTAATATCAAAATAAATAACTTTTCTTAGTGGAAGATATATTCTTGATAAGCTAATTTTGGCATGGGTAACTAATGTATGGATTGAATAGTTGGGCCAAAATGCGGTGTTACTCAAGCCTACCTTTTATAAAGGCAATGCCCAAATTCACTAGATTTTCATCCTCAAAATGAATGAATGGTTGGGGATCGGGCCTCATATACACGTGTTCATGTTAAAATTATTTTCAACACTATATACATGAAAAGAAAATATCACAATATCCAAATCATTCCCTCTTCAACTTTCCATTAGACAAGGTTGTCCACTTTCACCCTTTTTATATGTAATATTTGTTGATGCTTTGGGTTAATTATTGCATAGAGAAAAAAATGTAACTTATATATGGTATTTCCCTTCCTCAAAATGTTGTTATGATTGATCCAATTTTTCTTTGATGATAGCTTGCTATTTTTACAAAATTCAAAAAAATAAGTGAATAATACTCTCAAAATTATAGATATCTTTATTACTTTGTGTTGGAATATTAGTGACATAAGTTGTTCCTATCCCTAGTTGGATCTCAAAAGATTGTAAACAAATGCGGTATGGTAAAATAACCTTAGATGTCAACATTCCACTTGGTTTTTGTTTATCTCTTAAGATATGTTGAAATAATACCTCAATAAGATTTATAACAAATTTTTTAATTAGGAAACAATTTTATTTCCTTTCTTTGATAAAATACAAGTGGGAAAAATAATCTTTCTTTCCACACATTTGAATTTTCCCTCTTGTTGGATGTATTCTAAAAAGGGTATGAAGACTTGTGCAAATTGACTTAACAATTCATTTGGTCAAAGTGGGAAGCTACTGCTAGTTTTCGAGCTACCTCTTTGTCTCATTGCATCCAAGCTAATCCAAAAGTGCATTGGGAATTATAAATAACAAAAACCAAGGATTTTGTATGGTTTTTAAATTGATTATTAGAGTTGTAAAAGGTAATGAACCATGGAAAATATTAATAATACATATAATTGGTACAACCACGGTTAAAGGGAGATAGAATAACATTAATTGGTGGAAAATATTCTTCTTGCACTATATTTTCAAATTAAATCCTATTTCCTATTCATTCTATTTAGAAATCATGGAAGCAAAATTCCATTTCTTAAATGGGAAGGAATATTCATTATAACTTGGTTTCATCATCGTGCCTCTTCTTCCATTTGGTGGAAAAAACATATCTAATATCACATAAACCTTAGCCATAAAATTTTTAGATGAAATTTTTATTTTTTTTTTAAGAAATAAATTCAACAATTCAATTATATATGGTATTTCCCTTCATCATGTTGGTATCCTTGGCGGGTCAATAGAAAATGTTTTCGTCTGGACAACAATTCCAAGAAATTTCTAAGTTTTGTATTCTCTTTGGTCCCCTTGACTTAAAGATTAAATTATCCACCATAACACCATGTAATTTCTTCAAGTAATGTCATTGGCTATCTTTTATACATTTTTCATTATTCATCATAGGTTTTAATCTTCTTCTCCTTATTAAATTGTCTTTAGTTCCCTATACTAATATTTAAAGGAAAATAAAAATTAGTCATAAATATTTTGTCAATTTGAGTACATAGATCTCAAATTCCAAACCCGATGTTGATGCTCAAATGCTTGCTTTGAAAATTTTGCATTGTACACATTTTTTTTTGTGAAATATAAAAATGCTTGCTTGTTGACCAACTAAATTCTCTTTTTGTCATTCAAAGGATACTATGAAAGACATATCATGGGGTTGCATTTTTTTGTAAAAAGCACTAGTTTAATATTTTAAGAGATGTGTCAACTATTTTTGTTATTAACCATGTTGGAAATAATTTTAACTTGGAGTGAGACAATAAAATAATTTTGTAATCGATTTAAGTAGACATGCAAGTCTCGATAAATTTATGAAGAAGTAAATGTTCAATATTGTTTTCTAACTCATGTATCCATCTAGAAGTTGTAACTACTAAGCCTTACCCTAATAGTTTCTTCCGATTACATAATTATTCTCCAAATTACATGTTTTCCTAAATAAATAAATTAATATATCTATAGCCTAACTGGAGAAAATTGAATTCAAGTTAATCATCACTTTGCAAATGAGATATCTAAGAACAACTCCAACATCACGAGTTATTTAAGTCCTTTTCTCGAAATAAGGATATGCATTTGCGAATAAATTTTCATACATATCTATCTTTGACATCCTTGGAAGGATTTTGTTTATGTTTTATTAATTTTTAAAAGTGTAGTTACTTATATATAACATCGGCCACATTGTTCAATACAAAAACAAGAATGCAATACAACTAATCACATACATTGTATTAAAATTCATATATTAAGAAGGATTATACAAAATTCATATATTAAGAAGTATAAAAATTCATATTTAATTTTACAAAAAAATATTCTAGGATTATAAGAAATTGATGAGAGTAGGTTTTAGATTGATATCTAATTTATCAAACTTTTGAAAACAAATTTCAACAAATGTTGTAGTATCTATATCATTTAATTGGTTCTAAAAACAAATGCAATATAAAGGAAATAAAAATTAACCATAACCATCATAATACTTTTTAAAGATCACTTAAATAATGTAAAAAGGGTTGTCATTATCAACTAGACGAACCCCATCCTTAATAACAACATTAAGGATTAAAATGTTATGAATAAATAAGTATCAAGATATCAAAGTAAGTGGAATTCTTGGGGATCAATGGTATTTAGGAGTAATGTATTAGAAAAGGTAATATTCTTGGAATCTTGTTTATCATAACATGTATTTTTTTTTAAAATATTGACAATATATTATCTTTGGTGTAGCTCTTATAATTTCTTCATAATAAATTGTTGGGGCTTAAAAGTTATAAGTTAATAAGTGTCATGATATCAAAACAAGTGGAGACTTAGAGATCAATGGCCTCTAAGAATATAATTAGAACAAACAACATTCTTGGAATCTCACTTATTGATAACACTTGATTTTTGTCAAAATTATTGATAATATTCTATCTTGGTACAACCCAAGGGAGATTTATGTATGTATTGTTACATGAACACAAGTATGTAATGAATATTTATGACTTAAAATATTTTTGGTTTTGATTGTGTTTCACAATTAATAACTTGTAGATGATAACCTGCACCAAATGCATCTTGAGTGACCTTCCCAATGTGTATATTGTTCAAAGGAAGTTGAGTCTATCTGGAATATATTCTATGAGTACTCTTATCCTTATTCTCTCTTGAAATATTAGTTTAGAAGTACATGTAAATCTCCAACAATTCTCATAAGTAATGATTATTGAAAATTGAAAACATTGGTCTTAACAACTAAATTTTATATGGTCTAAATCCCACCATTTCATTATATCATCTCTTGATTATAATGAAATCAAATAATATCCTAAAATTAGACAGGTGATAGTGATTCTAAGGAAGATAACTAGAAAAAAACTCAAAGAAGATATGATAGCCCACTTATCTTGGTAGTTTTTGTAGTGCCCACACTTTTATAGCTCAGTTACTTGTTGTTCCTCTTACTATTAGACATGTTTTGACAGGATTTGTTATATTTTGGACATTACATTAGGAGATTGGATCGATTAGCCATGTATGGACATTTAGGCGTATAGCACCGATTTAGCTTGATTACCATGTTGTTTGTATTATCTTATGATGTCATGGATACTAATTGATATATGATGTTATTTTAGAACATAATTATATTGATGGATACTCAGTTTGTTGCATGTTGGGATTCTATGGATACATGTCATTTTATCATTATGACTAACTTATGGTGAATTATGTATAGTTGTGCACGTTGTCACACTTTCGATTCCAGAAAGATGAAATGTTAGTCTAGAATTCAAGGATATCTTATTTAGTAGTTGATTTATATTTTATCGAGTGTGCATTTAATGTGTGCAATGAGTGTGCAGTGACAGTCACGGAGAACGTGGGACTCGAGCCGCCTACACAACTTTGCATAAGCAACCCACGGGCTAAGTCCTAGCCATGTTTATTGCTTGAGGCCTTAGTGTTAGAATTATTGTTTTGGGCACCATGGGTGACCCTTATTTGTAATGTAATATGTCTTGTAATTATTAATTTTGCTTAGGGTGTCTAGTTGTGTTGTAAACTTGTTTTGGGGAATTAATGACCCCACTTGCATTAAGTCTTGAATTAGTTTAATGATGTACTTAATCTAGAGGGTTTAGGGTCACATGTGAAACCTTGGGTGGGCCCCACACCCTCTAACCTTGTGCCAAATTTTCCAAACCCGAAATTGTGGGTTATTTTAGGTATTTTACTGACCCTTTTTAGTTTGGGAGTTCCCTTAACATGAAAATGAGCCCTTGGATCCTACCTAATAGGTAGGGGGGATTATTTCCAAGGCTAGAGGGAGTTTTCCCTCCCTTTTTGCCTCTTGTTTGGTCACATCCATGTAAGGGGTATGGATTAGTGTGCTTGTTAAAAGTTACACAAGAATTGTTTTGTTATCATTTAGAGTAATTTGGGAGAAGAGGGCTAAAATTCATTTGATCCTTTCTCTCTTTTATTTTGGCATCTTTGACCTTGAAGGAGGAGAGGGGTGACACATGTCACCCCTCATTTGTGAGGATTTTTGCTTGCTCCTCTTCAAATTCCCCCTCATGGGAAAATAAGAGAACTTTTTTTTGGGGGAGCTTTTTGCTTGGAGTCCGGTGGATTTGGAGAGTTTGCTTGGGTCAGAAGTGGAAGCGATTTTGGAGAGATTTTCTTTGAGGTATGCTTTTGAACTTATCAGGTTTGGATTGTTTACTTGTTTATTAATTAATCAAATATAATTTGATTAATTATCCATTTCAAAATCCAAAAAATAACCCAATCCTCACCACATGTCATTATTCTCCATGTTTTTCTACTATTGAATTAAAAATTCAAATTCAAATCCTCACCCACCCTTTCGTGGTCCCCACTCACCTAAAATCCTCCACTTATGAATTAAAAATATAATTCAAATCCTCACCCATTCTTCGTGGCCCCCACTCATCTAATCTTGCCCACATTTTCAAACCACTCACCTAATCTTGCCCACATTTTCAAACCACCACATTTTCAAACCACTCACTTAATCTTGCCCACATTTTCAAACCATGATTACTTAAATTACTCTAAGTTAATCACTCCCCCAAGCTATAAATACAACCTTACCCCTCCCCTCTAAACACACAGAGAATAAGCTTGAATGCCATATCTAAGTTCTTGCATCCTTTGAGCAAAGAACATCCTTTTGCCTCGTCCTAATGCCCAAATAGCCTCATAATCCTTTTTCCCATCTGGTGCAAAGTAAGAGGATCGTTGCAGCAGAAGGTCTTGCTCTCTTGTCTCAAGAAAAGCACCTACATATCACACAATCAGGGCTCAATCCAAGTTTCCTAGCCCATTCGAGGTTTGCTATGGAACGCGAAGGAGGAGGTATGATTATTGGTATTTTACTTCCTTGTTAGTAGTGTATTTTTCCTAGCTTACATTCTAGCACGCCCGGTTACTTTCGATCTGTTACCATTAATTTCCCAATTAGTGGTTTTATCTATTCTTTGTTTATTATTGTTCATTATTATTTATTTTTTCTATTCCTTATGGCCTTCTTTGGTTAACCTTCACGCTTTGGGTAGTGTTTTTGTTGTGTGGTGTCTTGTGGTGTATCTGCAGGTTATAACAACAATGAAACTATGACGCTCATCCTGTCTTTGATCTCCTCGGTGCTTGGTGTTTAGTTCCTAGTTTTGATTTTTCTATTCACTCGTAATCTATAGAAACACATGAACTAGTCATTAGTTTATCATCTTACTGTCATGGGACAACCAATCCGGAAAATGCATTTATTTATTTACTTTTGCTAAAATAACTGCTTTGTAGGAAGTTAATCATTTTTTTTCTTTTATTTTAGTCAATCATTTTGTGATCTAACTCTTTATTTCTATTTATTGTTTTTTTTTAACCTTGCTGTCAAAATTTTAGCTTCTCAGGTGAAGTACAGAAGTCAGAAAATAAAAACTAGCTCCCGGACGTTTTTCTCACGTTCAAAATTTTCATTCAGAGTGCTACCGTAGCCCATCTTCCGAAGCCATAACTTTTGCTCCCGAACTCGGAATGACTTCATTTTTTTAACGTAAAGGTATCAAAAAGATCTATGCAATGGAAAAATAATTTTTGATTTAGACTTACAGAAAATTTTTGGTTTCATTTCTTCTAACACCTGTCTTTTTAACAAAAAACAACAAAATTATAGTTTTTTTTTTTTTTTTTTTTTTTTTTATTTCACGTAACAACCTCACACGTATGCTCTTTCCTCACACTTCAAAAGTGATCTTGGAAATCAGAAACGTGAGGCCACCCGGCTCGCAAAAAATTTTTTTTTTTTTTTTTTTTTTTTTGCCTTACATTTCAATTTTCCACGACAACACTTCTAGGTAACATTTTCACACTCTTCTTTCATTTTTCTTTTTTGTGAAAATAATCATTATCGCTATTTCACAATCATGATTAATTGCAATAATTATTAACATTTAAAAAAAAAAAAATCTATTCCAATCAGATCCGCGTATGCTCTTTTCGCGCCTTCGAGAGCGATCTCGGAAAATCAAAAACGGTCACAATTTTTTTAGTTTCTTGTTTCTAACATCAGAAGATCCTCTAGCTTTGTTTTCCAACTGTCATTTCAATCATTATTTTCCTTTTTCATATTATTAATATTTGTTTGGTCGTTGGTTGTGTATGCTCTTTTCCTGCGCCTTCGAGCGATCTGGAAAATAAAAAACAACCACGATCACTTTTCTAACATTTTGTTTGCAGGATAACTACTAATTTGTTTTCTGTAGAACCACGTCGCTGGAATATTGTCAAAAAAAAAAAAAAAAAAACAACAAAAATCCCGCAAAAATACCACCATTCAAAGAAAATTGCTGAAAAAAAAAAAAGTACGCTCAGGTACGTAATTATTTTCTGCTAGTGATTTATTTCAAGTTGGAAAGAACCCTGCGTTTAATCACTTTATCATTTTGTTTTTACACGTAGACGAGGTGGATTTCATCACCACCAAAGCTACACTGGTGACGTGGACTTGACTACCACGCACCAACAACATTTACATCTGCATTGCACTTTGAGACCTAGTCTCATCACAACGTTTGGTATTTACTCTCGCCCCGCTCTTCACTTGTAATGTAATGTTGTCGTGCGCAACGCATGCGAGTCACGCCTAAATAGTTATAACAACGAAGCCTGGGCATCATCCCTGTAAATCTTTGGGGAGTTATAAGGACACCATACACATTCATCCCTCCATCACCTTCCACCTTTTCACAAAACCTGTTCTGGACGTGGTGATTCACTCCAAACAGGCAAGTAAGAATTGGTGAGTCTCCTCCAGTGCTCTAAGGGTTCCCCGTACCAATTTTGTCCCCGTACAGAATTAGGTATATCAGACTAGGGTATATCGGAGGACGCATCTTTTTTGGAGTAATAAGAGCCTGCATCCATCAGTCCACAACATACTTGTATGATTGCATGAAACAATGATCATTCCTGAAGAATTTACCTCATAAGCCAAAACAATTGGATCCACATGATTGCTTGTTGTTTGAAAACAAAATAGTTTAGCATTGTTTTATCATAAAACTTGGCTGATATCAATGTGTTCATTGTAAAAGTTCAAACCCTAGTTGTGTTCCACAAAAAAATCAGTTCTCGACCAATTCAATACCAAGTGAAAACATCCAAACAATCCAACAACATAGACCAAAACATCACACCAATTTCATTAGCTTGCTTCATCCAACATTACATCTCGCCATAGCTTGTTTTCAAGCTATATCCAATCGATATTGAGTGACTTGCGTTCACTCCCCATATCATCAATTGTCAAAACATCCTTCATAGCTTGTTTTGAGCTATATCAAACTAATATTGAGTGACTTGTTTGAGTTCACTCATTATCACCATCACGTTTATCCAAATCTAATACCAACACAAACTTTTCATAACTCATTTTGAGTTATATCACAACCATTCGTTTCAAGTTTATCCAAATCAACAATCAACACAAGCTTGTTTAAGCCAAACAATCAACATTTCATAACTCATTTTGAGTTATATCACAACCATATCACGAGTAACCTTGTTTTGAGTGTACTCCTTACATTGTCTTCTGTTAAGCTTGTTTAAGCCAAATCTAAACCATTTTCATTATAGCTTGTTTGAGCTATCACATATTTATCCCGAGTATCTTGTTTAAGCTTACTCCTTATAGCCTTACTTGTTAAAACTCGATTGAGCCAAAACAAAGATCACAATCAATAGGTTGAGTTCTTCATCGCACCTTTTTCATTCTCCCTCTCTTTCAAACATGATGAATTCACAAAAACATCACACAATGAGCTATTAGAACAAATTAATAAGATGACAACACAACTCTCTCATATGGCTACCCAAATCAGTGAACGATCACCCAAAAAGCCAATCATACAACCTAACGAAGACATCACTTCACGTAAAGTCCAACGTCAGTTTACCCCCTGGAGAAAGTCTCTCTAGTGTTTTTCATCAACTAAAAGAGGCTAAACTGATAAGATATCCAATTACAAAACCCTTTGTCAAAGGGGAAGCTAAGCCATGTTGGTACAAACCTAACACATACTATTGTGATTTTCATCGCATTGATGGTCATCACACAGATAAATGTGTGTGATTTAAGAATTACGTCCAAGACTTAATTGATGATGACATCATCTCTTATAGAACTTGATGACAATGCTCTTGCAACCAACGACACATCCAATACCACAACTTTCCATGAAGATTTGACTACTGTCGAAACTCCTATATATACTAAAATTCCACGAGATCATGATGACAAAAGTCAAGACTCTCTAATTCCAAACCAATCCATATCTTCTTCAAATTTCCTTCCATTAGTTCAAACATACATTGAACCTATTTTGGACAACAACATTCTTCCAACATCTAATGAGCACTTGAACTTATTTCAAGACTCTCTTTCAACCCAAACATACATTGAACCTATTTTGACAACAACATTCTTCCAACATCTACGAACACTTGAACTTATTTCAAGACTCTCTTTCAACCCAAACATACATTGAACCTATTTTGGACAACAACATTCTTCCAACATCTACTGAGCACTTGAACTTATTTCAAGACTCTCTTTCAACCCAAACATACATTGAACCTGTTTTGGGACAACATTCTTCCAACATCTACTGAGCACTTGAACTTATTTCAAGACTCTCTTTAACCCAAACATATATTGAACCTGTTTTGGGTGACAACATTCTTCCAACATCTAACGAGACCTTGATCTCATTTCAAGACTCCCTTTCAAACCTTGATATTACTGTAGACACTACAGAAGAGGTTCCATCAACAGGTACCATTAAGTTTGATTCTATTATTCCAATATTGGCTCTTATGCCTAACATCTCTAGCCTTGTTGTCAAAACACAACCACATCAAGTTTGGACACTTGCGACAATGCAACCTATCGTGTCCATCATGCTTTCAACGATCGATCTTGCAGGCATCTCATCACTAATTATTCTCACCTATCAAGACTTCTACGTGCATACATTCTACGAGGTAATTATACCCAGGAATATCTTTACACAACCTTTTCCATCTTTAATCGTGAATCTATCCTCAAAACAATCAATTAATGGACAAATAGAAGCAACAAACCAAATAACACAAACCATCATTGTCAACACACATGGAAGCTATTGGCTTAACCAAATCTATCCCACTCTTTGGGCTTACCACACATCTTATCACACACCTACTAGAGCCACTCCCTTCTCCTTTGTTTATGGTTGGGAAGCTATTTTACATGTCAAGGTTGAATTTCCATCCTTCATAATATCCTTCAAAGATGTAATCAATAAAGATTATTATCGACACTCACGCCTTAATGAACTCGAGCTTCTTGATGAAAAATGACTTAATGCCCTAGATCATCTTCAAGTATATCAAAATCGGCTATGGCATAGCTACCATAAAAAATTCAAACCTAGAAAATTTAAGGTCAATGATTTCATTCTCAAAGAAAATCGAAAGAACACACCCAAAGAACGAGACAAACAAGACAAATTTGAGCCCAACGAAATCATAGATAATTTTGGGTTTGGAGCTTATAAATTGGCCATTGACATAGGCCAAGTCCTTGAAAACCCATGAATGCATTCCATTCAAAGAAATTCTATTCTTGAAAGCACTCTATTCGGGAAACAACAAAGTGTACATTGTTCCTTTTGTCTTGCTTATCTCTGAATAAATTTATTCATTTCCATTGGCAGACATTTTCATTATCAAAATCACATCTTCATATTTATCATCATGAGACAAGTGCTAATATAAATCCTATTAAGTTTGTGAGCATCATACTTCTTATCATATCTTCCATTTTCAGTCGCTTTCATCTATGGTCATACCTAGAAGCTTACTGATGGTAATATATTCCCTTCAAAAACATTCTCTCTTTCATAACAAAGCTCTAAACTTCTTTACCTAGTTCATTTGGTTGTCCATCTCAGTCTTTGGTGTTGCAACCTCGCATCCTACTAGTCGTGTGGGGATGAGATTGGGGGTAGATGTTCCTTCCCAAATACAAAGCACTATTGTAAAAAATCCATCAATTCAATAACTTATGAATAATTCATTGTCACATCTTTCATCCTTCATAGTCTTTGGTGTTGAGCCCACACTTCTTACTGGTAGTGTGAGACTGGGAATGGAGGAAGGTGCCCTTACTCATCTACGTCTTGTCTTCGGTGATAAACCCTTGCCTCTTACAAGTGGCATGGGGCAAAGCGTAGAGGGTCATTCTCATAAAAGCATAAAAATATTGCAAAATATTCAAAAAAAAAAAAAAAAAAAAAAAAAAAAAAGACAAAAAGGGAATTCACTCGCCTATATTTTGCCTTTGGTGATGAGCCCCTCGCTTTCTCACTAGTAAAGCATGGGGCAAGGCATAGGAGTCATTTCAAAAATACAAAATCTTACAGTGCTTGCAAATTATAGAATCCCCAAACAAGTAATTTAGATGCCTAAGTGAAGAGAGAACTATCCCTTAACCTCATATCTTACCAATCAACAGGCCACATAACTGTCTAAGTCTAACACGTGACTCATAAAGTGAAAGCCATTTTTAAAACTGGTTCAGTACCATTATGAAGAATGGAGTCACAATTTCCCAAAGGGATTGTTGTTAGCATTTGTCTCTATATTCATTATCTACCTCCTACGTCCTTCTTGATTCTCAGTGATGAGCCCACACATCTTACTAGTTGTGTGGAGTCAAGAATGGAGCTGGACTTCTTTTCATCATATCATCACCACCATATCCTGCCAATGGAAAGAGAATTTGTGTTATTCTGAGCATAAGTTACAACACGGAACATGGTACATATGGATAATATCCATGTTTATCGCTCTCAAAATAAGTCTCGCACTCGTCCATAAATTGCCAATCACAATGTAAAAATCTAAAAACATTTGAAAATCGTCAAAAATCTAAAAAACAATGTAAAAATCTAAAAATCTAAAAACATCCAAAAACATTGAAAAATCAAAAAAAAATCTAAAAAATAAAAAAATGTAAAAAAATCCAAAAAATTTGAAAAAAAATCAAAAATCCAAAAACAATTAAAATCTCAAAAAAATCCAAAAACATTAAAAATCAAAAATCAAAAACATTTAAAAATCAAAAATCAAAAAAAAAAAATCAAAAATTAAAAAATTCAAAAAATCAAAAATCCAAAAAATTGAAAATCACAAAAAATCCAAAAACATTAAAAAATCAAAAAATCAAAAAAAATCATCAAAAATCCAAAAAAATTCAAAAAATCAAAAATCAAAACAAAAAAAAAAATCAAAAATCAAAAACAAAAAATGAAAAAATCAAAAAAAAATAAAAAAATAATCAAAAATCTAAAAATATAAAAATATATATATATATATAAAAAAAAAAAAAAAAAAAAATCCACAAAATCGCAAAAAAAAAAACTCTAAAATAACCAACACAATTCAACCTTTGAACTATTATCCCCAACGAATGATCCAATCACCTTATGACTACCAAATTCAAACCACTTCTCCTCGCGTGAATCCTCGCTTGGGGAAAATCCGCTCTCATTGTTTCCTTGTTTGAGGACAATGACCCAATACTTTACTATGTCCTCGTACCCCTGCTTGGGGGCACATCCAATCAATCCTCACTGTGGAACACGTTAGGGACATGTTTATTGGTTCTTGTGTTGCATTATTAGTTATAAATTATTAATTACTTTCTTATATCTTGATATATTACAGGGGGCATCTTGATTTTATGTATCTTGGTGTTCTCTCTAATATTCTTATGTTATCTGATTGCATGTCGTATTGGGGCATCATACTTTCTTGATGGCCTCTGTCTATGCTCTCTTCCATTTGCATATCATACCGGGGCATCAAACCTTTTTGATGGCCCCTGTCTATGCTATCACGCATATTATAGTCTAGTCATCCTGATCTTTTATATCACGATGCATCTATGTTATGTGCTATATTAAAATTAAGATGCTTTTCATCACGTGAGTATCTTCCTGCATGATCAACATCTTACTTTGCACCCCATCCATTCACCCATACTAATACATTCCCAGTTTGGGAATCCTACTTGATCACCATTATAGCCATGAATCCTACTTGACGATCTTTCTCAAGTAGCATTCACTATCCAGCAGCTCCTCCTCCCCCACCATGATCACCATGTATTTGATCCATTCATCCTCGCTCCTCATTTTTACTCCTCCGCCACTTATCCCCATATTACCCTTCTCACCATTCATGTCCCCTCTCACCCATTTGTATTCTTTCCTTTCACCCTTTTGCTTCCCGCTTGACAATCTTACTTAATAACCCCTTCTATATGGGATCCTCGGTGGAGGTTTACCTCTCCCTAAGATCTTCCCACTGTAGAAGCTTCTTCACCACCTCCCCTCTCATCAAACAACAATCACCACCAAACACATCTTCCCATTCCACCTCTTCTGCTTCTCATTCTCGCATCATTACTCTCACCACGCGGCATCCCAATTAAGGATTCCCTCACACTCACCCTCCACTACATATATTCCTTCATCCATTCATGTTACACTCCTTTTTTCCTTTCTTTCTTATTATCACCTCATCTCATATCATATACCACTGTGCATACCTCACTCACTCTTTTCTCATCCTTCCCCAAATCCATCTTATGCCTGGTCATCCTACTTACACGCTCTCGTAGTATGGAAAATTCACTTGAGGGTTCCCCTTCAGTCCATTTTGTCATACCCTATTCCCACCAACTCTATCATCATCCTTCTTCTTCTTCAGCTTGGCGATCTTACTTAACCATTCCGCCGCATGGCAATCTTACTTAAGACTTCCACTTAAGGTTGATCTGCCCTATGGCCTTCCCCATCCCATCATATTTCCCCATCTTATTTCTCCCACCTCTCGTCGCGATCATCTTCTTCAACCTACCATTCCACCCCTGTCCCCAATATCATCTTGTCTTTCTCGCATATCATCCCTCCTGTTCTAGGTGATCTACGAAACCTCTCCAAAGAACATGACGATCTTACTTAAGAGATTCTCTTAAGCATGACATGTCATCTTACACTCACCCATCACTCTACAATCTCACCATCCATCTTTCCTCTTCATTCCCCATCATCACATCTTTTTACCACCACTATCACCCTCCTCTGCTTGGCAATCTTACTTAACCACTCACCTAGCATGGCGATCTCACTTAAGAGTCCCTCTTAAGGATGATCTATCTCCTTGCCTTTCCCCATCACTACACACCCTTCACCCTTCACTTTTTCTCAGCATTCCCCATTATCACATCCTTTCACCTCCTTTTCGATTCTCGCAAACACCACTTCTCGCTTGACCACTTGTCATCTCCAGTTTCACTCGCTTGGCAATCTTACTTAACCACTTCCGTCACATGACAATCTTATGTCAGGGTCCTCCCTACACTTAACTTGTCATCGTGAACTTCTCCCCACCTCATTCTTCATTCACTTTGTTGATCGTTTTCTTCCACCTGGTATCTCCTACTACCCACTTTTTCCTCCTACTATTATCCTTTCTCCACATATCCTCTTACAACATACATCTAATCTCTTCCACCTACAATCACGTTCTTTTCCCCCATTTTCCCCTTCTTGATCCATCATCCTTCATACCATTTCTTCCCATTCTTTTCATGTCTTGGTTCTTCATCCTCACCTCATTCATCCTCATCACCCGCATCCTCTCCTCACTTTCACCTAGTCCCAACTCATCCCTCCCATTTTCTTTACTCTTTCCACTTCATCTTCTCAAATTCCCCCACATTTCTACCCACACACGCATTCACCATTATTGTTAACATTCCTATATCATTCTTTCATCATCATCTTCTATTCCCGCGCTAATAATTGTAAATGGGATTTCCCTAAAAATCATCAATCCTCATTCCGCACGACCTCATTCACTCCCTTGGACCTTCTAGAGTTTCCCTTCATTCCTTCCCTCCTCTAAGCCCACCACTCATCAGAAAAAGGGTTTTTCCTAACGTCCCTTTGTTGGTGTTACCATTTCCAATCCTCATTAGCTTTCTCCTTTTCTTCATTTTTTCTCTCACCCTTCCCCACCACTCATTATAAAGGGGATTTCCCTAACGTCCCCTCATTGGCATTGCCTCTTCTATCCCCCATTCTCTTTTCTCTCCTATTCTTTTCCCTCAATCCCACCCTTTCTTGTCGCTTCTTACCCATCTCTCCATCTTCTCTTCGCCCTCTTCAATATCTTTATTGTCTTCATCATACATCCTTTTTCTATTTTCTCGTCATCCTAGTATCCTCATTTCATGCATCTCCACATCTTTTCCAATCGATGTCATTCCTCCCCTCTTTCTTCTCTGAACATTCCTTATATTGTTCCCTTTCCACTTATTACCCCCTTTCTGTATTCCCTTCCTTCTACATCATTTTCTTTGTTATCCTCTTCTCTCTCCCACCCCTCATCTTATTTCCCTTCCCCTGTATCATCTTCTTCCCCTTTTTTTTATCACGTTTTCCTCCTTACTTCCCCATCGATAACCTGGATCTTCAGCATTGTCTCGTTTTTTTTATCATACCACCCTCCACATGCATCTCCATATGGTCTGTTCCATATTCTTTGCCTTGGTCTTCCTCGCAATGACACGATTCCTTCAATCTTCTCCCTGTATTCGCTCTATCTTCCTTTCCTCTCCCCTAATTTTCACGTTTCTTCTGACCACTTCTCCTTTTCTCTACCACCCCTACCTTTTCATTCATTCTTGTATCTGTTTCTCTTCTTTTCTCTTTTCTTTTTCACACTTTCCTCGCCCTCATAGTTTCTTTTTTTTTTTTTTCTCCGTTTCTACTTCTTCTTTCGTCCTCTTTCCATTTTCATCCATTTCACCCCTACTCCCACCTCATTTTCTCCTTCTTATTTATCCTTTCCCTGCATTTCCTCGCTTTTCTCACTCTATCATTTCTTTCACTTTCACGCATCCCTCTTTACTATCTCTGTTGCTTCCTTCATTTTGCACATCTCTCTATTTTATCCCTTCACCCTCTACTCTGTCATTTTCCTATTTTTGCCTTGTTTTCCTTCATCATTCCCTTCTTCCCCTATCATCCCTCTCTCTTATTTCTACCTCTTTCATTCTTTTTTTCCCCTCCCCTATCTCCCTTACTCTTCTCGTAATCAACCCCCAATCCTATCCATTCCCTTTTCTCTTTCCCACACACCCTCACACCTAGCATTCAAGGCCGATCAATCCCTTTCTCCATTTTCGCATGCGTGTGGTCATTCCAGCCTTCTTCCACTCCATTATCCTCTCTTCTCCGCAGAATTCATTTTCTTCTTTTCGAGTTTCTGTCGTATATTCCATTCTCGTCAGTCCTCTCGAGGGGGCATCACCACATCTATCCATAATCACATCTTCTCATGACATTTTTGTCTTGGAGGATACTATGACATCCGTCACTCACCACTTTCTATTCTCCCCAACAAACATTCGCTCTACCTTTTGCTTAAAAAAGTAGATTGAATTCTTCCCCATACCGTCTACTTTCTTTGAAAGGACACTACTTTCATAAGTACCCTTCCAAAGAGGGAAAATGTAGACACCCTAATTTCACATCTATCCTAAATCAATTAATTCCCTTCCTCATTTCCCACAAAAATACACTTCGAATTAATCAAATATAATTTGATTAATTATCCATTTCAAAATCCAAAAATAACCCAATCCTCACCACATGTCATTATTCTCCATGTTTTTCTACTATTGAATTAAAAATTCAAATTCAAATCCTCACCCACCCTTCGTGGTCCCCACTCACCTAAAATCCTCCACTTATGAATTAAAAATATAATTCAAATCCTCACCCATTCTTCGTGGCCCCCACTCATCTAATCTTGCCCACATTTTCAAACCACTCACCTAATCTTGCCCACATTTTCAAACCACTCACTTAATCTTGCCCACATTTTCAAACCATGATTACTTAAATTACTCTAAGTTAATCACTCCCTTAGGCTATAAATACAACCTTACCCCTCCCCTCTAAACACACGGAGAATAAGCTTGAATGCCATATCTAAGTTCTTGCATCCTTTGAGCAAAGAACATCCTTTTGCCTCATCCTAATGCCCAAATAGCCTCATAATCCTTTTTCCCATCTGGTGCAAAGTAAGAGGATCATTGTTGCAGGAAGGTCTTGCTCCGTCTTGAAGAAAAGCACCTACATATCACACAATCAGGGCTCAATCCAAGTTTCCTAGCCCATTTAATAATGGAAGAAAATATTATCATTTTGAAATGTACACCTCTTGTAAATTATCATGGATTTAGGAAACTAAGTGAAACTAGTTTTAAAAATATTTCTACCACTATATGGTTTATAGAAATCTGATTATTTGTGTCAAAGGAAATTTTGATTTATTGGGAATATGGTTATTGTGATATTTGTCAAAAGAATAATGAAATAAATTAAACTTGTATTAATCATATTTTCTTGGTTATTTATTGAAAACAAGTCTTGCAGATTTATAGTTTTAAAACTATCTTTTTTTTTGCTAAGTGCAATACATAGTCTTATTATATATATATATATATATATAGAAAACTTAAACAATATCATTTTTAAACTTCGAATGATGAAAGATTATATACACACACACACACACACACACACACACACACACACACACACACACACACACACACACACACACACACACACACACACACACACACATCTATATGTTATATAATATACAAATTTAAATTAAAACTCAAATTTTATAAACAAAAATAATAATAATAAACAAAAATAAGAGGCGATTGTTTTTTTTTTAAGTTTTGTGTAGTGCTTTATGTGGGGAGGGCCGAACCCCTCCCCCACTCGCCCACGGCCGCCGCCTCCTGCTCACCCTCGGCCTTCCCATGCCCTCCCTCTCCACACTGTCTCTCCTCCCGTGCCACATTTTCCCCCTTCCACCGCAGCCCAACCCTCTTCACCGCCACCATGTTGCCCTGTGTGGTGACCCGACCTCCCTCCCTCCGGCCTCGACCCCACGCCTGTCCCTCCATCCACCTGCAACCTCCTTCTTCTTAATGTGCTTTGTCCCCCTCCCCCTTTCACACAGGTCTCTCCTTTGAATCCGCTTCCCTAACCACAACAAAATAAAAAGAAACAGTATGGGGATCAAAAAAAAAAAAAAGAGGAAAAGAAACATTCTCTTGTTTTTGTATAAATTGCTCAACAAATACAATAAGGGTTTTTTTTTAAAAGAAACTCCATAGCTCCTCCACTGTAATGACAAACAAAACAAATGAATGAGAAAAGGAGATTTGAAAAGAAAAAGATAAAGATATGCTAGGGCAAGTTTAGGGTAAAGTGAGATCTAGGGCTGAGATTGATTCAATCCTAGGGTCCATAAGTTACCCTACACACTCTTTGGATATGGGAAATATTGTGGGAATGTGAATTTAATTTAAAAGGGGTGTGGCAACTAATTAAAAGGAGGACTAACCAAGTTAAAAAGGGTTGTATAGACTTAGTAAACTTTGTGCTTTTAAATTTAATCTTAGTAGAATAAAATAATCAGATGGTGTTGGGCTAGGGTTTTATGCATCTTTGGGGAAATCAATAAGTATTATGAATTAAATATTAACGGGAAGGGGTAAGTAGAGCATTAGTAATTATAGGTCACTTAAAAAAAAAATTCCCAAAATTTTTAGTAATTTTTGGTTGTTTCCGTTGTCCCGAGGCGGGGGGCACTACGATTTTCACTTAATCTCATGCTCGGTGAGAGGTTCCTCTTATGGAAATCATTTACCTTTGGTTACCAAGTTATCACCGCTGCAAAGTCTAAAACACTTTCGAATAATTTTTTGAATTGTTGGAAATCCTCTCCTTAACACATCATCAAACTTGACCCGTATAAGGTTCTCGAGAAATCTTAAGTCAAGATATTGCATTGGAGATATTTTCAATTATTCTCATGGTATAATACATATGGGGTTTCTACAAGAAACCCATGCCAAAGTAGTTTTAAGCTATTTTTCATTATTTTTTTATGGTATGACAATTCTATTATGTCTTCAAGGTTATGGAAGATCCAAAATTAATCTTACATAAACATTGACAATATATCAAGGTTTGTTATTGATTCACAATCAATTTAAAAACTTATTATTGAATAGGATCCCCATGTTCTCTTGGAGAAATTCCACCTTCTCTCAATATACTTCCAAATATGAAACTTGATGTAGGAGCATCATCACGAAAATAGAAATGTTTAGGTTTTAAACAATTTTGGATTGATTAGGGTCTTGATAGCTATTTTAGTGTTTTTGCATGCTTTCCCATAATGGGTTATTTCGAGTTTTCCCTCCAAAACATAACCTTTTGAATATTTGAATTTATAGGTTGGAAAGGGGGTTTATTATAAGAGTAAATACATGTAATGAAATGAGAGGAGACTAAAAAAACCATAAGTGATGTAAACGAGGTGATTTACTTATCTAACTAGGGTCTAACATGTTAAACTCGGTCCTTACCATAATTAGGTTACTAGAACTAAGATGTAACTACCTCCTTGTGGTCATGAAAAGAGGGTATTTGAATGAGGAAGTCATAAAGAGGAGAGAGGGAGGAGAAATGGTTTTAGAAAAATATGTATCTTGAGCCTTGAAGGCTCTGAAGAGCCTAATGAAATCATTGGTGACTTATGTTTGCATGGTTTTTAAATGCAAGATTTGTAATTATGAAGACTATGTATATCCTTTGAGAATAAAGTGATGGAATCTTGTTTACTTGAGCTCTTGCTATGATTCTTATTATTACAGGTGTGAAAAGTACTGCCAATAAGGATGGATAATGTTAATGTCCTTTAATGGGTGAAGAACACAATATTTTTCGTGCCTCGCTTAGCATGACTTCCAAGAATAGTAAAAAGAAAACCAAACATCCCGATCATAGATGATAAAAGTAATAAAGGTGGTAATAATTTTTTAAAAAGTAAATTATTTACATGAAAGCTAATATTACTCATTACAAAACTAAAACAACTAAGTCGCAACATATGGCAAAGTGACACCAAACCGTAATTGCAAACAATCAAGGAGAGAAATAATAATTTCTATGCCATTAATACAATGTTGCATATTTTGACCTTGTGGGATGAAGAGTCGACATAATGCCACTCCCCAAGTTAAACAAGTCACGTGATTATTTTTATAAATTTCGATGATAAATAAATTGTGATGACTATAAAGTCAAGACAACAATCAAACTAGTAATAAAGCTTATCATATTTGGAAGAGTAATTGTGAGTTTAAATTAAATTACGAAAAAGTTAATAATCATCTTATGGACGATTTTAAAGTTTTCCGAAGGCCAAAATAGTTATTACGAGTCAATGGGTCCCATTTGTTCCCTAAATGGACCCATGCATTTTATTACATAAATTATAAAATAGATTTAATTAATTAATACATTCAATTATTAAGGTACAACCATATAACCTAAGTCTTTCCAAAATAATACATTTAATTAAATCCCATTATAAAGTGCACCCATATGACTTAAGTCATTTTGCAATTAAATTAGAGCCCTAGGATTCAAGAGATCTCCACCATGAGATCGAAAACCTTAAAATTAAAGCTTATGAGGAAGTAATTCCAAACCTAAAATCTATTATTCATTTCTACTCAACTCATTCATCTGGATGCCCTAGTTTTTTTTTTTTTTTGCATTTTCGTTTTGTTTGCAAGGAGAAGGAGAAGCTTGTGGAGAGCTCAAGGAGGAAAATATTTAAAAGAAGGGGTATTCATTACATTGATGTTTGTATATTCATATTTGGATATCAATCTAGTTTACATAGTTTTTTTATATACTGGGGCTTCAAAACTATGGTTCTCTTTCTTTCTTTTGGGTCTGATCCAAATGGATCTACAATTTTATTTGTTCATATTGCTATTGTTTTCATATAAGAGCTCATATTCAAAGAAATTATATGAGCATACTATATATATATATATATATATATATATATATATATATATATATATACAGAGAGAGAGAGAGAGAGAGAGAGAGAGATGTGTGTCTATGTCTATGTCTCTCTCTCTCTATATATGTATGTATGTATGTATGTATGTATGTATACACGCACAGAGACACACACACAACCACACATATTTTTGAAAAATAGCAATGCTAGCCACTTTGGATGAAGGCCCAAATGGGTGACTACATGATTCAAAGGGCTTAAGTCTTGTACACAAATGGAAGTAGACATAGGCCATGGTAATAACAGGCATGTGGGATGTTGCATGTGCCACATCCCCTATGGAGTTTGTATCGGGAGTGTAGGGAGTGGGTGTGAAACCATCCCACCCCACCCCCATGATATAATTTTTTTAATCAAAACTCCACTTTGCATAATACGACCTCAAGTTTTTTTGCTAAAAACAATTTCATTATTAAATATGTATGTGTGTGTGTGTGTGTGTGTGTGTGTGTGTGTGTAAGATTTGCATGTTTATTACATATATGACCATCTAAATATGTAGGCGAAATCAATAGAAAAGAGATAATTTTCTCGATATTGTGTGTGTGTGTGTGTGTGTGTGTGTGTGTGTGTGTGTGTGTTTTATTACATATATAAGCATCTAAATATGTAGGCAAAAATCAATAGAAAAGAGAATTTTCTTGATCTCGATTAATATTCATAACAGTTCTAAGATATGATTTTATGATATTTGAATATGTTTATAAATGAGTAACTTAACCGAATTTTTGCTACAGGATGCAAATAAAAATAAAACTACAATTTATATTACAATTTCAAAAAAAAATTCAAATAAGAACCAAAGGGGGTGCAAGATCCTACCTTGCACTCAAGCACAAGTCCAAACCAAGAAGTTCACCAAGAAATCCAAATGTTTTTCCAAGCTCCAAGCTCTTCCACCCAATTTTTTCCAAGGAAAGAGCCCCTTCACTAAGGACATGTGGGGTTAAGAATGGAAGAATTCCATTAATATCAAACAATGGGAGGGTGACAATGTCACCCTCCACCTAAACTACATCCAATCCACATGCTACAAAATCACACTAAAAATTAAAATGGGGAAAACAAAATAGGCTCCAAGAAATCATGAGAAGATTCAAATTTCCAAACATTCCCAAGGATCCAAAACTTCATAAATTTGAAGTGTGTGGGAAGGGGAAATATGAGCCAATAGGCATCATTTGCATTGGAAAGAGCCCACCCCACAGGGATGGGGTCTAGGGCCTCTTTTTCAATGAAAATGAAGTCATTTTTTTGCCATTTACCCTTCCTAAATGGCACATTTTCCCCAAATCCGAGTTTGGAAAAAATGTGACATTTAGGAGGGGCAATTAGGCTCACCTAATCCATGATTAGGTGGCCTAACCCCTACACAACATCCCAAGCCACAAGAGATGCTAAGAGGCAACAAAAGGTAACATAAAACACCAAGTTAGTATTAAACCAAGGAAGGTTAGAAATAAACACATAGTACAATACCACATGAGCCTACATCACAAGGGTAAGCCAATAACCACATAGCCAACATAATACAATACACAAAAAATGCACAACACGATGAGAAGGTGTTGTAAATTGATAGAAAATGGTTTGGCCTTAAGGGCCTTTTGTGCTAATTGGAATGCATTCCTTGAATCCCATGTTCTCCCATGATCGAATACCTGTCACCTGCACACTCAAGGAAAACCTCATATCTGCCCAATATGATAATCAAAATATGACAATATCATATGCATAAAATCAATCATCCATAAATAGTCATGCCTACTACACAATATAACATAGCATGAGTCATCTGCATAGTAAGAAAATTAATGACCATGAATCCAATAACAATACATGATGAGATCAAAACCAACCATGATATCATCTCAACATAATAATTGATCAATGAAAAGTAACATCAAGTGCCCCATAAATCATATGTAAACAAGAGTTAGCATCATAGTGCTAGAAAATAATGATATCTTGTAATAACATGCCACATAAAAACAACATAATATAGCATAAAGCTGTCCTGTCAAGTAGATAATATTGATATCCGAGTGAAATATCTCAAAATGAGAATACAGAAAGAGGTGGGCACTACAATATTGTGGAAACTTCTAAGTAAGAGCATATTAAGCCATTTATTATGTGATGGGTAATTATATAGGTTGAGTAGTATTATTTAAATATATGGGTGAATGAGTGATTAGAAAATATATGTAAATATATGCCTAGAAGGATTATATAAATGTTTTATTGGTGGAAAGTTAAAAACTCAACAAACTTAGAAGTTACAGTCAATAACAAGATTGAGACATGGTCTTTATGGACAAGTTTAAGTAAAGATCAAGAAGAATGATACCCTTTGATACCTATAGGAGGTGTCCTATCGTCTTTAGAGGAAATAGTATCATTCTCAAAGCTTGAAGGAATAAGGAAATGCAAATAGAACATAAATAAGCCCTCTTGGGTTTGTGCACCCTGTTCTAGGTTTGGAAGTCATAATTAGATATAAATTTAAACCTAATGGTGGTCAGAGCTACAATTTTGTGAACAATGAGTGCTAAGGATGATATAAGTGTGCATAAAGTTTTAGGAGGAGATGTACATGATTTATACTAAAAACATGGAAAATATAGTCAACCTCCGTGCCCTTTCTAACATATGTTTTAGTTTTAAGTGCATTTGTTTCTAAAAGTAAAATAGTGGGTGAAATATTAATTAGAAGGAGTGTTATGATAAAATAAACATTTAAAAATCCTGTAGTAAGCATGAATTGGTTTTATAGGTTTAGAAGTGAAATTTCTATGTAACAGTGGAAGTTACAGTCTTGGGTAAAACTAAGTTTCATTGAAGTATATCTAGTTTGTGAAGTGATCACATGAAGAAAGAATGGGTGAAAAGTGTAGTATGATGCATTGGAAGGTGTTTAATAATTTTCAAAGTAAGAAATCATTCTATAGCCGTATAAACAAGTTCTCCTTGGAAATCTAGAATATAGTCTTGGAACTAGCTTTAAAGCTTAATACAAGCACTTGATACAAGAATGAAAAGGTGAATACAGAGTTGAGTAAATGGGTGTTAAATGAGCCTTTGAAAGAGAATATATGGTGGATAAAGAGGTGGAGTTGATATTTTGAATAAACATAACAAAATCCTAAATTAATATAAGTTGAACTAGGGGCATGGCAGAGTAATGATGTGTTGGTGCAAAATGTGTAGAAACAAAACAAGTAAGTGAGGTGAAGTTCCTTGTTAAGCGGGGTATACACTAATCAACAACCATATGAACAATATTAGAAAATTTTAAAGGATTTTGAAGGTAAAAGTGAAGATTATTAGTCAAGACCTAAACAATATGGTAATAATAGAGATACAAAAAGGAATAATGGCAACAAAGGACAAGAAGGTAAAAATGTTGTGATTTGAGGGAAAATATAGAGTTTGAGACCTAACAAGGATTTGTGGGAGGTGTTATACATTTTTAAAAGTGATTACGAATCAGATTGGCATGTGAGGAGGCACTAGCACCTAGAAAACTTAGTTTTATACCTTAGAGACCTAATAGAAGCCTAAATGCAAAAAGTGACAGGGATGAAGGAGACTTTGTAATTGGAGATAAATTTTGAAATTTGATGGTGAGTTAGAAATACATAAAGGGTGTTTGAACATGTGTTTAATTTTTCAAGAGGTTGTGTCAATTATTATGAACAATAAGACTTACATGTAAACATGGCTACAAAACTAAACCTAATTGAGGAAGGTAACAATTCAATTGAAGGTCTTCCCTTATGAATTTGATCTTGAAACTTCACGTGGGTTGTAAGCCCTTAAAGGGTGTCCGTATTGGTGATCATATTATCGTAAGTCTTTGTGACCCTTTCATAACAATAAGGCTTATATAATTTTAGGGCTAGTAGCTCATAACAAGGTTTTAAAGGTGCATTAATAAAATGAAGTCTTGATTTATTAAGGAGACTTATAATTGAAGTTATAGATGAAAAAGGAGTGGGGAACAAGTGCAAAATAGTTCAAGTATCCCTTGAATCAATATTTACAAGAAATTGGTATTGTATGCATTGTGAAGGTTTTTAAAGATATTTGTGATTTTGAAGTTATTAAAACTAACTTTTGGTTGTGTTTCCATATTTGTCTCTCTCATTTTCATCAAAACCTTGGATCATAATTTTGGATATAAATTAAACCTTATACACAAACATTATATACCCCATAAGATATAATTAGGGGGAAATTTATTGAATAATTATGCTCTAGATAAGGCTTCAATACTACTATACAATACACTCACAAGCCCACCCTCACCTAACCACTCTTGTTGTTTTGGATCAAATAATTCTTAACAACTTTCACTATCTATTCTTATAGACGTGGAAATTAGTTTTACACTAATAGTGGAAGTGCTAGTACTAACCACACTCGATTGTTTTGGATAAGATGATTATTAAGGACATTAACTATCTATTCTTATGGACATGGAAAGTGGTTTTACACTAACAATGCTCTAATGCTAGTCACATTACATTAAAACAAGGTGCAAATGAATATAACTCAGTAAAGAATATGTAATTGCATAAAGGAATATGCTTGGAACATAGGAAAATATGACTAATTAAAATGTTTGGAAGAAATAAGATTTTAAGGGTGATAAATATGTTTTCACAATTTGAGAGAAAGTCATTGAAAATTGAAAATGTAGAATAGGTCTAGACATACAAGATAAACAAACCCATTAAAATCTTTGCAAACAAAGAAACTTGACTATAATTATAGCCCCTCTTTAGTTGCAAGACTAGAACCACAACAATATAGTTCCCAAAATTGTCAAACAAAGAGAATTCGATTTCACAACCCCCTTTTCTCCTTTGAAGCTATGAAAATCCCACCCATTTAAATTTTAAAATTCAATGTAAATCATTGGGAAAATTCCCTCATTCCTTGAAACCTTAATATGCCTCAAATACTTTGCATACCTAGTAAAAGTGGATGGAACGAATGAGGTTTTATGTTATCTTGCCATTATTATTAGTCCCTTATGATTTCGAGTAGTTTAAAAAATAACATAGGAAGTACAACACACATCAACAATAACTCTAGTGTATTGTAAGTGTTCCAACTATGATCACTTTTAATGATCTAATCAATGCAACAAGTAAATGTTAGATATCCTTCTCTAAACACGTGAAATATGCTTTTAGCATTGGGATCCTCTTGAAATAAAGGAATTCTTTTGATTTTACAACGTTAGATAAATCTCTTCTTGTAATCATTCATTTTTTTGAATGTCTTGATGCACTTACATAATTATACTCCTTGAATTCAAATTAGAACCATGTTGGTGTGCGTGTAGACATATAACACACATGAAAAGATAACAAAAAAGCCAAAAACCGCAAGAGACCGAAAACAAATGCCAAAGGCCCATATAACAAAATTGACTACAACTATAACATTAGTCAACCAAAAATATATTGTGTCAATTTTGACAAAAATTTGAGGAATCATAATAATAAGGAGGAGATAAAACTATTGAAAAAGAAAATGAAGAGAAAGAACCAGCAAACAAGGTTAAACAAAAAAAACTAGAATAAAAAAAACGAAATAAAACTCAAACAAAAATACTAAAAACAAAAACAAACACACACAAAAAAATTGTACCGATAAAAACTTAATCTAAACCACTAATCAATAAATATTAATACTATAACAATTAATTAATTCCATGTCTAAAATAAATTAGTATATCCTTTATATTCTTAAGAATCATGTGGTGAGTATATCTTCTCCTCGTCATAATGGCCATCCTTATTGTTAGTTCACTCCTTTGTTCCATAATTATGATTCAACACCACTAAGTGGATCATATCAATGATGTAATTGATTTTTTAATTTATATGAATAATATACCTGTAAATATGTTTATCTAAAAATAATGATTTTGTAAGAGACCATAGGAAGCAATCAAATACTCTTGATTAGACATTCTTTTTAGTAACTTGAACATGTCGGTTACTTGACAACTTGTATTTCCACAAACTATACACTTCAAATGTAATTATTCTCAAACTTTATAGAATCCAACAAAAGTGCTTTTATGGTCCTCACCACTTTAAATTTTATTTAGTCACTTAATTTTTGAAAGTCTCTTCCTTAATCATTTAAGTCTTGACTACACATTCTTTGATGTGATATCAAAGTCTGCATATCTAATTTATCTAAAACAACAAACACACAAATGTGATACTTCATAATTCATACACAAAGTTTTGGAATTTAAACACAAAGTTTACAAACTTGATACCTCTTGTATACAATGTTACTCATAGAACTTGCCATACAAAAATAATATATAAAATTAAGAAGATATCTCTTTGGGTATAAATTGCGAGTAGATGTTTAGCTATCTATGTTTCAAATCATTTTAATTGGTGCATCACTAACATGTTTTGTTAATATATTATGACAATAGACCATTTAAATGATTTGAAACATCTAAGTGAATACTAAAATTTCGTATGTGATTCTAAATTGATTTAATTATTGATGAGATAGTGTTTTTAAAGACGTTATACCTTTTGAAAGGTGGTTTGTATATTTGGTGTTTTTATTAAAAATATTTATTGTTATTTTGAAGTGAGAAAAACTTAACACTTTATTTAAGAAGTGTTTGAAGTCCTAAACTAGCAAAGATCTGCAATGATTCAGAAATTTTATCTGATCAAATATGGATATAAATTGGTAATGAGCACTATTATCTTGGTGGGATTGGTTTTAGGAAGTTTTTGACAAAGTACATTATGATGAAAGGAAATCACAATTTTGAAGCATTATAAAAAATTGGTCACATTGACATATATCAAAATATATACCATCTTTATCTTCAAATCTCTTATACTCATGAATTTTTTAATATAATGTCTAAATGACACTAGGGACCTAAGACATTTATTTGTGTAATGCGAATATGTAATTTTCTCAGCGTTATGCCTTGATATGTAAGTGAAATTTGTATTATGGCAACAAATATACTTTTATAATTGTTCATCAACTTTTATAACATCTTAAACCTTGATTGGGCTTACACGATAGTTGTTTGGTATAAATCTATAATTGTTTTTTGTTAAAGTTTTATGGGTTGAAGAAGCTTTGATACGACATATTTTCATTGTATATGAAGTGATTGTAAGGCACACTATTCAATATAATAATACAAGTTGTAATCCTTGTTATAATCATACTTTACTTATCTTGCAATTATTACATTTAAAGCAACAATATATGAATGTTGTAGTTTTTCAAAAAATCACCCGCTTTCGTATGTTTCCACATTTTGCAATTGAGATTTTCATTAGAGACTCGTCAAATTTCATATAATATTTCAATGTTGCTTCCTAAGGGTATGTTTATCCATCAAAACATAAAAGATAATTGATATTTTTCATATGTTATTGTTGAAAACAATCAATCCAAAATTTAATAGCATACTGATTGAAGGAAGGTGAACTCTTAGAAAAATGTCATAAAGAAACATGGTCATGTCAAATGCAATGAGAGACTTAGAACATTTAATTTTTTTTTCTAAATGGGAAAGAGCTTAGTATTATGCCATGATATATTAGTGACTTTAGTGTTATGTGAAGTATCATATTTTTGTAAAACTTTATAAACTTATATAATATCTTATATCTTGATTGAGTCGATTTGATAGTTTTTGAGATGTAAATATAGAGTAGAGCTATTTTTTTGGTTAGGATCTTATCTCTGTCATAGACATTTCTCTTAATGCAAAGACATAAAGATATTGTATTTTGTCAAACAATTCTTGTGCCTTTTATATGTTCACATTTTCAACATACATTGCATTAGATGATGTGTAATTTTACATATAATATTTTAATGTTGTTCTATAAAGGTGTTTACATCTATCAAAATATAATCAAAATTATATATATGTCATATGTTATAGTTGTAAACAATTTGATGCAGAATTTGGAAACATACATAAGGCATGTGAATTGTTTGACAAAATGTATGAATGAAATTTGGTCACCTAGACTGTAATGAGGGACTTAGGACATATACTCATGCTTTGTGAATAAGTCATCTAATCATAACATTATAGAAAAATATATTAGTGACTTTAATATTATGCAAATGATCATACTTTTGTAACAATTTATATACGTCTATAATATCTTAAACCTTGAGTGGGAACACTTTCAAAAGGTGTTTGAAATGTTAGTATAGTTAGTTTTGTTACTTACTTTTTGTATTGTAGATGATTCTCTCAATGTAAATACATGGATCTTTGTATTTTCAATCCATCACTATCCCTTAATTATGCTGCACATTTTGAAATTGAGATTGCATTAGAGTGTATGTATCTTACATAATATTTCAATGTTGATATATAATGGAGTGTACATCAATGAAATCATAATCAAGAGTAAATGTATATCATGTGTGTTAAAGTTACACACACCACTATACAAAATGCGGCAACATACATAAGGCATGAGGATCATTAGAAAAAATTTCTGAAATAAATGTGGTCACATTGACTCTAATGAGGGACATAAAACATTTACTTGTATTTTTTTGAATATTTATGGATCATAACATTATGTCTCGATACATTATTCAACAAGGCAAGATTTTAATTTTATAATGATTTAAATATGTTTATAATATCATAAGCCTTGAATGAACATACTTGATAGACCCTTGACTTAGAACAACACCAATACCCACATGTGAGGCGTCACAATAAACCTCAAACACTTCATCAAAACTGGTAGTGCCAAAATGGGTGCCTTTGTCACCTTCTTCTTCAAGAACTGAAAATTATCTTTAGCTGCCTTTGTCCACAAAAACTCCCTTCATTTTGTGCAATCTGTTATAGGTGCTACAATACTACTGAAATTTTTAATAAATTTTCTATAAAATGTTGCTAGACCATGAAAGCTTCTTACCTCTGTTATACTCGTGGAGTAGGCCATTCAATAATTTCCTTTATCTTTTATGAGTCCATCTGTACCCCATCTGCTGAAATAATAAAGCCCAAGAATACCAAACTCTCTTGCATAAATGTGCACTTCTTCATATTTGCATAGAGTTTCTCTTTCCTTAACACTTCAAATACCACCCTTAGATGCCTCAAATGTTCTTCTTTAGTTTTACTAAAGATCAAGATATCATCAAAATAAACCACAACAAACTTAGGTCATTATACTCCCGTATGCACACGGTGTTCATCAATTTCATAAAAGTACTAGGTGCATTAGATAACCTGAATGGCATCACCAACCACTCATATAATCCATTTCCCGTCTTAAATGTTGTTTTCCACTCATCTCCTTCTCTTATCTGAATCTGATGATAACCACTTCGAAGATCAATCTTGGTGAAATACTTAGATCCAGCAAGCACATCCATCATATCATCAAGGTGAGGTATTGGGAACATATACTTGATTGTAATTTTATTTGCTACTCTACTATCCATGCACATTCTCCATGTTCCATCCTTCTTTGGTGTTAATAAAGCTAGTGTTGCACATGGACTCATGCTCTCCCTTACGATCCCCTTTCTCATGAGCTCTACCACTTGCCTATTCAACTCTGCATGTAATGTCGAGCTCATCTTATAAGCCACTTGATTTGGGAGTGAAGACCCTGGAATCAAATCAATATGGTGTTGAATATCTCTTTTGGGTGGTAATCCATTTGGTAGCTCATCAGGAATAACATCTGAAAATTCTTCTATTAATTATGTTGTTTCTATTGGTATTTGTGCACTTACAGGTTCATCCTTATTTATGACCAGTGCATAAAAAAACCGGTTTCCTTTGCCTCCTTCACAAATTCCTTTGCAGAAAGCATATTTTCAGCCTTCCCCTCTTCCTTAAGAGGTAGAAAAACTATTTTTGTGCCATCCTTCCAAAAAGTATAAGTATTCTTTCCCCATCATGAATAAATTTTCTATCAAATTGCCATGGTCTTCCTAGTAGCATATGACATGCATCCATAGGAATAACATCACACAAAATCTCATCCTTATAATTGTTCCCAATAGAAAAGCTTATTAAACATCTCTTATCAATAGTAACTTCATTACCCTTCTTAAACCATGTAATACGGTAAGGGTTAGGATTCTTCTCACAATGTAGACCCAATTTATCGACCATCTCATTTGAAACCATGTTCTCAAAACTACCACCACCAATAATAACATTACATACCTTTCCTCTTGAAGTGCATCTTGTTTTGAAAATATTTGTATGCAGCCATGCATCCCCCTTGATCTCCTTTCTTGGAGCAATCATCGTCCTCTTGATCATCATATTTTCTCCAACATCTAGTGGAATTTCCAGTCTGTTCATCTTCTACTTGTTCAGATTGAACAAGATTTACTCTTGGAGCATCTCCTTGCCTTTTTCATGTGTATAAGTATGCGGGCATTCAAAATCCCGATTCCCTTCTTCACCACACCTGTAAAAAAAAATGGTCTTCGTGGAGCCTCCCATCCTCTACCAAGCATATCCTCTACCCCTAGAAAATCCTCTACCTCTTTGTTGAATATCGAAATCTTGTCTCATATCCTCTTGCTTTTCCAATCCACAAGATGATTCTCCCCTACCTTGGTGAAACCACTCATCCCGAAAGGAAGATGAGTCCCCCTATTCATTCCGGTTGATCTCCTCAAACTTTGACGATTTTTTTCCTCATCCTTTAAGGCTAATTGATAGGCATCCTCCATGCTTTTAATCCTATGCATACTTATCTCATCTTGAATAGAAAATTTTAATCCATTTACATACCTTACAACCATTTTTGCTCAGTTTCTTCATGCTCTACACAAATGGACAACTTGTAGAACTCATCTGTGTATTCTTGCACTGTTTGTAAGTTCTGTCTGAGATTCTGAAACCTCCTATAAAGGGTTTGTGCATAATCCACAAGGAGAAATTTATCTTTCGGCTTCTTCTCGATCTTCTTTGCACATCCTAATTCTTTCTTTCCCCTTTCTTGACCTCTCTTTCTATAGGTGATCCCACCATAACATAGCATGACCTTTCAATTTTGTGCATGCAAATTTTACCTTCTTTTCTTCTGACATAGCCTTCCACTCAAAAAAATTTCCCATGCTAGTCAACCAGTCTATCATCTCCTCTGGTTTTAGACTACCACCATACTCTAAAACATCAACTCTTATCCCATCATTCTTTCCTTCTAATGCTCAAAGCATCCTTTCTTCAAAAGCTAATGGTGGTGCTTGCATTTCCTCCTCTTCACAAACTTCTTCTTCATCTGTGTCATCTCCACCTTGATTTACTCTATGGGTTATCATTGCAGCAAGCGCAACTTGTCTCTCGAACTTGCATATTTCTATTCATCTGGGCAATACCGCCTCCTCTTCCTCTTCCTCTTCCTACCATTTTTTTAAAAAATACTTGAATAAGCTCTGATACCAGATAATGTAGCCAAATTATGAATAAACTTGATATACTGCAAATAATATGAACTCCAAAAGAAAATAGATCTCCTTCTTTATTATTGAATAATGAATTACAATGTTTCCTAAATAGGAAAACAACTCCCAACTCGAGTTGCCAAGCAAACTCTAACTAACTTGACTAAATCTACTCTAGGTGGCGGAAATTACTATTTTTAGCAGTTTACTAGAACATGCTATTCTTAGTAAGTTCGCATGCTTATTCGTATGGGCACAAAAATTGCCATGCATATTCTACATTCCTAAATTAGAGGAATTTCCAAATTTCTAACTCATAATGCAACTAATAGACTAAATTTAACTAATGCCCAAAAAAGGGACTCAAACGAACACCGGAGCTCGGTCATGACCTTGTCAAGTTCCCGCTAATTTTGGCGCATTAATTTATCTATCAATATCTCTTCTTCCTAACATGTATATTTTAGTTACTTGCAAGATTAGCTCACGTTGAAGCCTAGATGTGATTTCCCATTCATGGATTTTTTGTATTTTGTTGAATAGGTGATAAACTTGATTCAAAATCACTACTATAATCAACATCTTCTCGTAATAGTCCTCCTTTCGACATTTCGAGGATTATAATTAAATGAATCCTAATTTGATTTTATTGAATCAGAATTAAGTTTGATATCTCTCTCTATATCATCAAATGGCTTGTAAAGTAATAACTATGACCAATAAAAATCAACCCATTTATGTGATTCACACGAAGCGATGGAGGAAAGCCTTGGGAATACTCTCACAATAGTCGCCACACTCCTAATCTCCCATTTATTATCTTGTTTTCTCCTTGGATTATAGGTCCAAGATCAAGAGGCATTAATAAGAGACAATTTCCATGGAAAACAACCTATTCTTGTTAGGGAGAAATTTAGTGGCCAATATTCGTTAATTCACGAATATTCCAATTTTTAAAATTTGAAATTGGCAAATTTTTAGGGTAGGAATCAGGACCAGGTCACCAAAAATTTATTTTAGGGGTCAATTTGCCATTACTACAAAATTGAAATTCATGATATTCTCCTTTATGATGTCAGTTAATAGCATTTTTTTATGCTATTGTTATCGACAAATATAATATATGTTATCGACCGGTAGCATAAAACATATGACTAGTCGATAGCATATTTTATGCTAAAGGCCCGAAGCATACAAAACTACTACTAGTCGATAACATTTTTCGGTGATGTCGTTAGACAGAAAAAAAAAAAAAAAGAGTATGGGAATTTTTTTGTTTACTCTTTATTTTGGGAGGGCAGATTTCTCCTTGAGATGATCATTTTAGCTGAGCTAACATTAAAAAGATTCAAAAAAAATTCCATACAAAATTAGTGAAATTTGTATTTTTTCCACAAAAATCACTTTTTTAATTTTTCTGTTTGCGCCATATTTTGTGAGGACATATTTTTCGTCGAGTCGGCCATTTTAACTACTATTGTCAAAAAATAATTTTAAAAAAATTACATATGTTTTTGGACGATATCATATTTTACTTCAAAACCCATTTTCTTCATATTCGTCATCATCACGAAAGTCAATTTTCACATATTCACCAAGGAATATATATGATTTTTTTGGGGGAGTCTTAAAATTTACCCTAATTATTGAACCCATCAATAAAATATTTAACATGTTTTTAATGGTCATCTTCATCAATTGTAGTTAGTGGTTTGAGCACCCCATGTGAAACATTGAAATTGACAAATACTCTACTACTCTCTACCATTGGAAGATCCAACAACATGTGACATGTTTCTTGTGCCCCATGTCCCTTTCTACAATTGTTTGAGTTAGAATTATCCTATATGATCTTGATTTTGTTTCATATGGGGTTTCAATGTTTGTAATCCACATCAACATTTGATGATAAGTTTAAGAACTCTTCTTTGTTTTTTTTTACATATTTTATAGTGTAGTTGATTACAACATGTTTGGATAGAATAGGTTACCAATATACATTTTCTCTCCACAATTGTAATATGTAGCAATTATGTATATTTAATCTATTATCATTTCTGTATGTTAAAACTTTTTATCTCTTGTCTCTGAGTCTTGATATAACTTTGATCCCTTGAGATTCAATGGCCACGGTGTGTTACACCTGTAAAAGATAATAAATCATTATTAGTTCTTCCACACATATTTTATTTAATTTCAATTTAATTATTTGAATTTTTGAACATCTTACCTACAAACCATTCTTCCTCTTTTCTTATGTAGGAATGCACCCTCTCTACACATTGTATGTCGTTCTATGTAGTTGAGAATATCTTTGTAGTCACGTTCCATATCCACTTGTATAAGTTATCTCGTATTTCAAAGACATGGATGTTGTATAAAATTTTGGTAGAACTATAATTCATAGCATATAAGAATATATCATATATTTTGAGAACATAATAATGCTATATAAAACATAGATTTGATGATAATTGATTAAATACATGTATGTTTAGTTGGTGTGGGTCATCCCAAGGATCCCAAGCATGGACAATAGAATGGAAGTATTTTTCAGCATTTTTACATTGACAATCATCATTCCATCCAAGGTTGTCCATATTTTGTGCCCCTTCTAACCATATGAATCCATGCACGTGTGGTGAACCTCTATGTTGTCATTCATATCTAAACCAATAATATTTAACTTCCAATCCTCTCGTAATATCTCTTTTTAGAAAAGTGTATGTTGAAGGCACATGTAGTGTGTCAATATATGAGGATATTCAATTAATTATACCTTCGCCAATTTTGGGCTTCTTTGGATTACCGGTGGTGTTTAGGACATTAATGCATGTAGATCGAGCCAATGCATATCAACTACCTTCAAAGTGAAAAAAAGTTAGGTGATCCAATTTGATGCAACATGTCAATCAATTCACCACGGCATTTTTCCCAATACGACCTTGTACCCCTTAAGGATGTTCCAAACCGCAAATCAAATGATCAACGAGATGTGAATGGGGCACATTTTCCATATGTTTTTGTAACTCATTGATGGTGATAGACATATATTGGAGGATTTTCTTCACAAACATTGTCGATGCATTTTTTGCATAATGTCTCATGATCATGTTCATTATGTAATATCTAAATCAAGGATGTTGTCTAAACCGGTGATCCCTATATCGAAATAAATGTTTTATAAATTCATGGAGATGTACTTGTTTTAACCGTGGTTCTAGCCAATCACATTTTCCATCGGGAAACAAAGTAGGGAATGCCATATCAAGTAATCCTAGTGTGACATACTCATTGATAGGAGATGCTCTTATCCCTAGCCAATCAATCAATGCTCTAGGGTCTGCATCAAGGTTATTTACCCATGCATGGATTAATTCCATCTCCCTTGGGGAATTGGGTGGTTTGGAGGCCATTGATGTTGTGTGACTAATGATATTTCCTTCATCTATCTCCATGATCGAACCTACAAATACAATTTCATTCACAATAGAAATGAACTCCATATGGACAAAGTTCAACTAGTTGAATACATTTTCATCAAAATGAGGTGGAAGTTCATTTAGATCATTTTCATCAATTTGAACATATGAATAGAACTTATCATGTTTTATTTTATATTTTAGTGCATTATATACTCGCTCTCTATTGACTATAAAGTTGTAATTTATTCCACGTTGATTTCTCCTCCGAACAATAATCATTGGAAAATCTTTTAATCTATGTGGAAAAACATTAGCAATTTCTTTTACTTCTTGAGGAAAACTTATCATGTTTTTTTATATTTATATTGAACTCCAATTACATGTGTCACTTGTAGGATTGGGTTGACACACGCTATCAAAATTTCCTCAACTTGAGTTAAGGTTGCAATTTTAGGTGGTTGTGGCCAGGATCCATGTTATTTGATGTTGAAAATTGGCAATGACCTTTCTCTTGTCGACATCTAGTACACACAGGTCCTTCGATTGTTCAAGAAAATTTTATTCCAAGGTAGCATTCTTGAAAAAGCATAAGACATGCTCGGTAAAGCAAGGTTATCAAGACTTTGTCAAGCAATTATTTGGATGGTATTCAATTATCTCCCAAGCATTCTATTGGGATCACAACAAGCAAAGCTATTATATAGCCATGGAGGTAGGAAAACTACCTCCTACAAACTAGAAACATATGACCCATTTATAATATTACGAGTGTAACAAATATGTTGTTTCAACAATATATATGACTAACGACCAAAATATAACTTACTAACTTATTTATGTAAGCATTAACAATTATTTTCCTAACATTCCCTTAATGTGAATATGACAAAAAAATTGCAATTCTTTTGCAACTTGCCTTCCCTGCGTGCTCATGATCTTGGCTCACCGATGTTTTTGCAAAGGCTAAGCAATAACCTCGGTATAAACCCCTATTCATCAAATATGGACCCCAGTCCAAGGTATGAACCCATGTTCATCCTCTTCGAGTATCATGATGTTGTTTTTTCCTTGTTATTTTATCTTTCCATTATATCTTCACATGAGGAAAGTACATAAGAATTTAGTCACTTTATTACAATAGGAACATGCTATAAATTGAATATAAACATTATAGGTACATATTGAATCGAAAGAAAACACAATGAAACAAAATGCCACCAAAGCTTGATGCGGCCCGTTGTTGGCGGCATCGATGAGAGGTTGTTCATCGACATCCAACCTCTTGTGCCTTCGTCCTCTAGTGCAATGTTGCTAACTCAATGAATTTGGCTTTTGAGGACCAATGATTTGTAGGACGTCAGTAACACCGAAAATATGTCCGTGTGAAAAAAAAAAAAAAATTATTTTTAGGAATTTGACAACAACATGACTTTTGTGAGTTTTACATTGACTAAAGACATATTGACTTGACAAGCTTGATAAATTAAATTACTAACATTTGACACTTCGATGTTATACACAAATGGTTTGACAAATTTTACAATATGCAACTCAAATAGACTAGAGTAAAGGACAAAATAATTATTTTTTTACGATAAAATGTGGTGACAACAATAAAGATTAAAAAATAATTAAATATTACTTTTTAATAGGACTAACAATGACACTTTTGACTTGATGATCTATTACAAAGAGACATTTCATGACACGAGCACAAATATAATTATTATCCTTTACAAAAACTTGTAAAACAAAACATTTGAAACCACTCACTATGAATTTAGACCAATTAATTTTTCTTAATGACCAATAACAACACAAAATATACTTAAACAAAGCTCCAGATTAGTAAACACAACTCTCTAGGCCTCTAATATATCATTAGGGGATATATATAAAATAAACTTGGACTTACACGGTATACTAGTTCTCAAAAATTCCAGCTCACCTTTTTCAACGAAATCACGTACTGCTGGTTAATCAGCAGGAATAGTGTCCATGTAGAACAAAGAGTTGGAAGGCAGTATTGAGGTGGAAGAAGCGGTTTTAGGACCAATTTGAATTCAAGCATAAACGGATTCCTTTTAATGGCAGACTTCACGTAGCAGGTGTTAATAGGTTCCAGAGCAGAACAGGCGTGGAGGAATGAAGACCCAACCAAACTGCAACTGTAATATAACGGCAATGACCCAGAAGCAAGGAAACTCCAATGAGTGTGGTAGCTGCGAGCTGACAGAGTTATGCAGAGAAGATTATATTGATAATGTCGATAAAACTATTCTACAAGCATTCTCATCAAAATAATGAACTCGTTATTTGAGATAACAATTTTAATGGTGTTGCCTCCTCTCAAACTATTTCTCCATAACAGGTCTGAGGTATAGATTGCTTTAATACCAGATGTTAGGTATGAGTAATTTCCATACTAAAAATATTCTTCTTATATTATTTTGAACACGATGTGTAGGTCATGGAGGTAGGAAAACTACCTCCTACAAATTAGGAAATGAATATTAAGTAATGCAATAAATATTGTACTTTCAAGAGTATATATGACTAACAATCAAAATATAACTTGTTAATTTATTTATCTAAGCATTAATAGTTATTTTCCCAACAATTTTATGGGGACCCAAAATTTTTATTCTAAGAATGAAAATATAACTTGTTAATTTATTTATCTAAGTATTAACAATTATTTTCTCAACAATTTTATGGGGACCCAAAAAAATTATTTTTAGCAAATGTGGTAGTGATAAGTTTTACATTTTCATTTTAATTTTTAAAATGTATCTTCATAGTTGGGAATATTAGTGGTTATGTCAAGTCAATGTTTATGACATCAATTTTATTTTCTTGACAATTAGGTACTCAAAACAATAATATATCATACAAAGAGAATAATACTTCCATATTATATGACGAATGTTATTTCATTAGATTTATGAGGTTGTCCCATCCGATGATTTTGTTGTAAAATATCTCAGCCCTTCTTATTTATATGGGTATTCAAAATTATGTGTTAAAATCTTTCGAAATGGAAACATATCTCAATAATAAGAAGTTCAAGGTTGATATGGCTAATTTTTAAAGAGAGTGATAAGTTGATCTCCTCCTTTCTCATTAAAAGAGATAAGCAAATCATCATCTTACAAGAAGAAGAATTTGAAATACTCTACTATTTTTTCAATACCTCCTATACCCATTTTTCAACATTCTAACATATTACTTAAATAATTGCAAAACTTTTATCTTCACTTATTCTTTAAGCTATAACAAATGATTTTACAATCTATGATATTAGGTAAATAATTTCAAACTCTTATCAATGCTCGTACTTATACTCTATATTTATTATATTGGAGGAGGCGGCTTCTTCTTGTGCCATCTTTTGAATAGATAATACATTACTTTCTTTCACATATCTTTTTTGGTGTACAATTGCATTTATCCATATATTTTATTATATAACGGAGGTGATGCTTTTTCCATGGGTCTTATTCACACATAATTTGCATGTACTTTTTCCACACAAATATTACATTTTCATATAGAGGTTTTCACTTGGTCATGGTTTTTCATATGCATATTTTGGGATATATATTATTCAAACTTTTTCCATGTTAGATATTGTAGTGAAAATACTTTTCTTTTAGTTTGCATCCATGTTGTATTTGAGGAGATTTTTCTTCCTTTGTCCTATTTTCCAATAGCTCATAACTAGCAATTACATCATAGTGGTGTAGTGGAGACACAAAAAGGAAGGGGTAAACGAAGTAAAAGTTGAAAGAGTGAAGGGGAAACATTACATGGAGATGAGGAAGATCAATAATGTGATAGAGGGAGGAGAATTATAGAAAAAACCATTTTGTCTGTGGTATTTTATTCTACAATTACACCTAAATGTTACAAGGGGGCGTAATTAGGTGAAGGTGTACCCAACATCAAGTTGGCATGAGACGTGGTGCCTTTATGCACGAAGTATGATTTGAACCATGGATCCTATGTGAATGCACTTTCCATGATGTTATCCTACGTGGAAAACAATCACGGGATGATATATTGGGAACATAGGGGACATTAACTCTCGACACACAACCAATAGAAAATTTACTCGAGTTATTGTAAATTTGATAACACCACAAAGATATTTTTAAAATTAAATCTTAAAAGTTGTACATTCATCCAACAATATGAATGAAAATAGTTGCTTTTTACAATACCGACCATTGTTTTTTATCAAATAGCTACAAGTATCCAATACACTGCTTTGCTCTAAGAGCTCCATGTCGCAACCAAGACACCTGCCAAATTCTCGTACTATATTTCTTCAAATATAGCGAGTGTTGTAGATGCCATGAGCTCCATTACAACCACCCCATTTAGTCATGGAAAAAATTTGAATCTGCTAACGGGAAAGAAAAGACGCATATATGGAATTGCAGGAGCAAATTTTGAGAAATTGAAGTAAATTGTGGCGTCATAAGTGCGAGTTGCGGTGGAATTTAATATTGCACGTTACAAACTTATTCCACGTCTCAAAGAGTTCCTCCCCAAATAAAATATTCATAAAATTATATTTTTTTAATACATGAAATAATATATAGAAAATTAATTAAATATTTAACATGAAAAATAACAAAAATAAATGCATTCAAATAAAAAACATGGACATGTTTTAATACATTTAGATTTTTTTCGGCAAGTCTATAATAGAAAATACATTTACTATTTTTTTCCAAAAAAAAAAACCACATCTTCAATACCTTCCATCTATTCTACCAGAGTAGGATCTCTTGGCATAAAAATGTAGAAATATAGTTTTCAACGAGTAATGAAAATATTTTTCTATAAACTTTTAAAGTTTTTAAAATTATGAATATTTCTTGTAATTATATTTATTCAATCATATTAGATTTAGATGAGATTTATTCTAATAAAATTCAAAATCAAGAAAATTCATAAGAAGTTGTAGCTAAAATTAATTTTTTATTAAATATTTAAATTATTAAAAATTAATTATTTTAATTTTATTATAGCCAATATTAAACAATTTATTATAATTAAGAACAAGATATTTGATTCAAATACTATATAATTTAGTTTGATTTAATATTATAATAGCAAAAAAATTATTAAGAAAAATCGACACAAACCTAAGCTAAGAACTTACCATTCCTCTTCCGCTAAACATAACTTTGCACGATGCATCCGTATTGACTATCCGGTGATTAACGCTCAACCAAGATCAAAAATACATAGGTGCGAGGCAATTATGCACAAACCGTTGAAAAACACGACGACATGCCAACAAGTTATGATTTTCCTTCCTCTTCCAATACTCTAATCATAAGTTAAAAATGAATTGAGATTGTAAGTATCATATATTCGCCATACTTGCCACGTTGACATTCACCCCTAAAATTGGGATTGAATTTCAAAATATCTACTTCAATTATTTAT